>CM057756.1:1860606-3060606 GCA_030064425.1 Trapa bicornis | reverse complement strand
ATAAGAGGAGTAGTGATGAGTCTTAAGGGCTATTGGACGACATGGTGGAAATAAGGGCAATTTTGTCGTGCCAGCAGTCAGGGAAGCTTGATGTAGCTTCATGCGCATGAGGCAAGGGTGGGGTCGGGATGATGGCTCTATCCTCAAATGGATACGGAGTTGCTTTCAGGTTTGGGGATTGAATGTCAGGAACATCCACTCAGACCTAGGGTAGAAGTTGACAGGCTTCTATCTTGATGGCTGGTAAAGTCGCTCCGAGCCACAAGTTGGTGTAGTGGATGGGCTACCCTAGGAATGTATGAAACCCTTCCTGATAAAGGGTGTTTGTTGAATGTTAAACACACATGATGTGGGAATAAAGAAAAAGGATTTTGAAAACTGTAATTTGAGGAAAATACATTCGTAAAGGAAATAAGGATTCTAGCACACTCCGATTAAATATGTTTTGTTTATGAAAACTCCCTCCCAACACCCATTTATCGAGTTGTCAAACTCACCCGCTCCCTTTTACCCCTTTTCAGGTAACCAAGAAAAAGCAAACCTAAAGATTTTCCTGTAGCCGAACCTAAGAGATAGGTATGTAAGATTATATATATTCAATTTTGATTAATGTTATTCTAGGAAAGGTATAGGTTAAAGGACACCTTATTTCTCACGATTTAGAAAAAGGGGAAAACTCTTAATAAACCGTGAGAGTGATGGGTTGCTCACGGTGATGCGACCAAACCAGGTCAGGGCGTGACACCTTGAAAGGGGTAAAAGGGACGGGGTGAGTTCTACAACTCAATGAGCAGGTGTTGGGAGTGAGTTTTCAAGAAAACAAATTTATTCAAACCATGCCAAGGATATCATTTCCTTTAAGAAGGATCTTTTCTCAAAGTTCAATTTTCCAAAACCTTTTCCATTACCATTAGGTGTGTTTATCAAACTACACATGCCTTCCAAAACCCTTTCCATTACCATTAGGTGTGTTTAGCAAACAACACACGCCCTTCATCAGGAAGGGTACACACATTCGTAGGTGCAATCCGTCCACTACACCCATTTATGGATCCAAGCATCTTTACCATCTACCAAGATATAAGTCAGTCCACTTCTACCTTGGGACATCTGACTAGAAGTCCGTCCACCATTTACCAAGATAGAAGTCTGTCTTTACCATCTACCATTTCTCGACATCTGACCCTTAGACCCGTATGCCACTCCATGTTTGTACGAGGACAAACACCTCATCCTGACCCTACCCCAGTCTCATGCCCATGAAGCTACCCCGAGCTTCCTAACTCACTGGTACGACGAACAACCCTTATCTCAACCATGTCATCCAGTAGTCCTTAGGACCCATCAATACCCCACTCGGGCATCTTGATGGTCCTGTACCACAAGAGCATGGACAAAAAATAAATTTTCACTTATGGTCATTATCTTTGGTGCCAATGGTCCAATGGCCCTAACCCTCAATCCGACCTGCAGCTATTTGTCTAGGTCAGTCCATCGACCAGGCCCTTCTACACTACCACTAGTCCATCGAGTATTGTTAATTATTACTCAGTATCATGGCAAAATCATACAATAATTTCATTTGGAATTTTCATGGCTTCCCTTTACTCATGTTTTTTTATGAGCTTCTGCTCGTGCCTACTAGCCTTGGGACCATTGAACGTGTTTTCCAAAATCGGGTATTTAGCCACATAAGTTGAAAAATCGAGGCCTCTAGCCTATTTGAGCCGTTCTAGCTCCCGAGGTCTCCCAAAATTTTAAGTATTGGCACATAGTCAAGGGAGAATACTTTTGACAAAAAGTATATTTTCTACTTCATCTCATCAATCGGGTGTGATGATATCTCCACTTACAACCGGTAAGCAAGTTTCTCCTTTCCTCAGGGAAGTTCATTATACTAACCGGGTATGATTACCTCTGCATATGACCAATAAGTAGATTTTATTAGTTAAAGATGGTATTCTCCATCCCAATCAGGTATGAAGTTAGAAAATCCCACTTACAACCGATAAGTGGTTTTTAGCTTAAATCGCCCATCACCCCAACCAGGTGTGATGTTAAAGTCCCACTCACCCGATGACCGTGACGTATTCATTTCTAGTCGGTTTCCGACTCCATGCAAGCTTTTCCTTGCTAACGTTCCGATCTCTTTTGTTCCTACATGATGTAGGCATCGTTATCAATTAAGATTTGGCATAACAACCATCATTTTCTCACATATGAGCGACTAGACTCAAAATTGTTAATTAATTGCACTTATGTCCCTAAACTTCATTATCCTCAACTTTAGGTCACTAATGCCAACTTTTCCCACAAATTGAATCCCAAGGCTTCCAAAATTCCTTTTGAGTCATCAATTTACTCAAAATTGTATAAGGGGCTCAAGTTTTCCAAATTTCCAATTTGGTCACCAACTTACTTAAAATGGCAATTTGACCCCAATTGTTCCAAAAATTGACCAATTGGTCCTCCAACAAATTTGGCCGAATTTAGCTTGACCAAGATAAGGCAGCTTCGGTCCCTCATAGCTACTTCAATGTTTGATTTCGCTGGTACTTCTCCGGAAGTCCTTGGGTCAAAAGGAAGTCGTTGTCACGTAGCTCACTTCCCCCGAAATTTATAGGACCCGACCTTGCTTTCTGAGGTTGAGAAAAAGGCCTATATCGGAGCTCTAGCTTGAGCCTCACTAGAAAATGGAGCAGTTTAGAGAGAATGGAGATTTGAGGTGTGTGGATGATGAATGGAGAGTAGCTCTTTATATAGGGAGCTCGGGGACCCTCTGTCTGACAAATTTCCATTTTGGTCGAGCTTATCCTCACTCCAAAACGGCCAAATCAGAGCTGTTATTCCTTCACTGGCATTATCCATTTTCAACATTAATGAACATTGTTTTCTTCTAGAGGAAAAAGATGACATTGTTCCAAACTGGACCGAATCGATCCTACCATGTTCAATGCGTAAATCGACCAGTTCAGGCCCGATTTGATTGGTTTTTTAAACAATTGTAAATTTATAAATTCATTCTCTATATAATGGTGGCTTCAATCTCTAAATTTGATCATTTTAAGGCATCAAGAAAAATGAATTTTGAAACCAGTTCAAGTTTGCTTTAAACCAGTTCAATCTGGTTAAGGTCCAGTTCGCTCTGAACCGGTCTGGTTTTCTTTTCCCATTTATCCCAAGTTTCTTTTCCATGATTTTTATGACTCTTTGAGTCACTCAAGATTTGTCAATTCCCCAATTCAGCCTATACTTATAGGTTATGGTTTGTGAACCAACTTGGTTTCCTCTTTCGAAATGACCGATTTTTTTCTCGATTTTATTAACTATAAAGGAATGGGATTTACAGTAGCACTGTGCAGGCTTGCTGACGCTCCATTGGTGGTCCTTGGGTCAAACAGATGGTGCAGCTAGGTGGAGAACTTCTTCCCAATTCCAATGACACCACTTGCAGCTTCCGAGGTTGAGGAAAGGGCCGATGTCGGAGCTCTAGTTTACATCTCACAGGAAAAATGAGTAGCTCTTCTTCTTCTCTCGCTGAAACTCCCTGGCCGGAGACTTTTTAGCTTTTCTGGCACTGCGTGATTTTTTGACAATTGAACAGTGCTATAATGTGGAGGAAGAAGATGACATTATTCTGAACTTGACCGGACTGGTTCGAACCGGGTTGAAAGCTTAAACCGGCTGGTTCATCACCCATTCGACCGAGTTTTTCAAATCTACAAAATTTTTAAATTCATCTAAATTTATTTTCTATCCAATGATGGCCCGAAAGTTATAAATTTCCAAATTGCTTTTTTCCAAATGATCGGATTTGTAAACCGGCTCAATTTTCTTACTCTGTTTGGTCGGTTCTTTTCCCAGTTTTCCTTAACTCAAAAGTGCGGGGTTTACAAATCTCCCCTCCTTTTAGGAGTTTTGTCCCCAAAACTTAACCAATATATTCCACATCGGGAATAATTTCCCTTAACGTCAACTTGGGTTTTCTTGACATGTTAACACTTTGATTGCTCTTTCGCTTAGTCCTTGTAATCATTCATCTAAGGAATTTCTTTTCATTTATCATGCTTACTCCTTACATGGAGTTATAATAATGAGCCATGTCTGGCTCATTAATCCAAATGTATGTTCTTAGGTTTGCATCTCCCTTCATTTAGGGTAAGGTTTCTCCTTTTTTTTTCTTTTTCCTTAATCCACTTTTACTTACTCGTAATCACTTCATGATTCTTCATTCTACAATAATCGCTTTCAATTTATGTGTAAATTCTTTTGCTTGGGAAGGTTCTCTCCTTCCGGTTTCGTTCTCTACAATGTCCCTCACAATAGATATTTCTATCTTAGGAGTTACATGCTCAACCTCCTTATCATTCATTGTAGGGTTCTTTCTCCCTTTCTTCACAACCCTATCTATGTTTGGGCATTTTCTCGTATTGAATCCTTCTTTATCCACAACTTCTGTTTCATCCCTTATTCCATACTAGAGATACTTTCAGTTTTCAGTCTTATTCCGTACACTTCACACTATGCTCAGCCGTCCACTCGTTAAGCTTCGTATGCGCGTGTGGATTATGATATGTCTTACCAATTGTTGTTATTCCTCCTTAACCACATCTTATATGGAGGGTTACTTTCCTAACATTCCTCAGGCGTTCTTTCATTCGTTACCTTATTATGGATAGTTCATTCATTCTTACTTGTCACAACATCTCTTGATGCTAACTTCCTACTTACCATTTCCTTGAGTTTAACAACTCCTTAGATTCTCTTAATATGCTTCCTTAGGTTTGTTTCACCTTAGCATGCATTTTATTTGCAAATTCGTCTCCTCACCTCTTGTCACCTAGTTCCATTTCTTCTTTATTAGGTCATGTATCCTTTCTTATGATTTCTTTATTTGGGAGGATTCTTACCCTTTTCTCCCTAAATTTCTTTTTTTCATTCATCTTGAAGACACCTTACATTAAATGACGTCCCTTGATGCTATTCTTTCATGCTTACCTTTACTCTTGAGACCCTACGGATACCCCTTTAGTACTACATCCTCATTATCACTCGTACCCCAGTACATGTCTATTTCTTTCTAGGGAGAGCTCACATCCACCTAGTTTCAAAATCACTTGATTGTCTTCGAGAGGCTCACTTAACCATCTCATGGCCTTTTGATTGTAAATCCGGTCTTGGTCATTGATTTCTTTAAGGATTTCCTTTCTCCATTTTCTTCAACATTTTAGCCTTTTCACTTCTCTCTTCTTTGTCATGGTTTAAGTCCATGGTTCTCTCATAGACCAGTTCTTTAAGTATCTCTTTCTCTCTATTTTTCTAGTACAATCGTCTGGGCAGCTCTATCAATCGTCCTTCATGCCCATCCTATTGTCCTTCATAGAGTGTAGTCTTTATTACATCTCAAACTTTCTTAGGGTTTTGTTTATTCTCTTTGGCTGTCCGTTGCTACTAGTTTCTTCTTTCTACTTGGTTCACTTGGAATTAGTATTTGGTTCACCTGCTATCTATCCAAACAGGTCACACTAGGCCATCACGATACTTCCTTCCTTTGAAACATTTCCTAATTAAGGGTTGGTTCCTTTCACTCCACATTATGTCCATCCGCCTATCAATGATTCCTTTAAGGGTAGTTAGTCATGTGCATCCCTCCAAAGTTTACTTTCATAGTGTATTTCATTATGCAGCATTCAAATCCTCCTTTTTTGAAGATTTATTGACCATTATGTGAGAGGCTTGCCTATTCCTTTCATGGCTAGAGTTTAGTCGTTAATTTGGCCTTTAGTCCTTTTAACGATTTTTTTCATCCTTCTTTTCCTGAGTATTTGGCCTTTCCACCTCTCTCTTCTTTGTTGGAACTCAAATTATAGCTTTCCCATGTATTAGTTCGTTAACTGCTTCGCCTCCACCATTCCTTTGGTCTAAGTTTGTTAGGGTAGTTGTTTCTCGAGTCCTCTTGTCCTTAACGTCCATCTCACTGACCTTTTTAGGGTGTAGTTCTTTCTACCTCCCGGTCTTCCTTAGGGTGTCATTTATTCTCTTTGACTATCTTGTTGTAACGACTTGCTTTCTTTTGTCATGTGGGTCCAAAATTCCTATTTGACTTCATTGCTTTTTCCAAGGTAATTCATTCCTGCAATCCTAATACATCCCATTTGTCGTCAAATGTTCATCTTGTCTTCTCTTGTGGTTGTTCTCCCATCTTTGCTCCCAATACTTAGAATTTTCTTCTTTCAAGGGAGAGTTCTCTTTGTTCTATTTGTGGTTTATCGAGGTCCTACCTTTAGTCTCTTTTCTTTTTATTCCTAACATTATGCTAGAATCTTGAAGAGCTTACTCTTGGATGTAATTGAAGTTCCGAGCAGGAGTTGTATTTCTAAAGATGGTATTCTTCCGGGTTTCCTATAGCTGTGGGGGCATTATTCTTGGAAAATATTGTTTGACTCATGGCGGTGTAGGACAGTTTTTCACATCATGTCCTATTCCCCTATAGGTTAACTTGATTCCTGTCCTTAGTAGGGTTGGGCACTTCCCCACGTAGTGTCTCTATTGTTCATACTTGTAATTATGTGAACATAAGTGGTTCCTCCTAGCATTTTTTCTAGGGAATTGTTAGTTTTAGTGCTCCTTCGTCCTTGAGTCTAGATACCTTGAGAGTTTTTCTTGTGGAGTCTTCTTTGTCAATAAATCACTCTAAGAGTTCTCCTAGATCTCTCGATTCCCTAATCCAATTTCTTTAACTTGGATGGGATTCTCCTTAGTTTTTATGGTAGTACAAGCTTATTTGGTCACTTTATTTGGGGTCATCTTCCTTGAAGATCACATCCTTCAAGGGACAGGTTTTATTTTAGGAATTTGGAGTACTTCATTAATAGAGGAGTATAGTATGTTGGGTGTTTTAGCCCTATTACAGAAAATGATGACAAAATAACTAGAGAGCTATGGGATTCTTGATAAGCATCATCCTATCTAAGGTTATATGCCCTTTCTTGGCGTTTATGGCTTCATGGTTGGCTTCCTTCATACATTGAGCTATGACCTAAATAGGTCCTAGCACCATCGTCTTGGATACTTCCTCATTTGGCTTTTGAGACTTCTACCATACCTTAGGCATTGGGAAGCTTTTAGGGTTATCTTCCTATGAGTACAGGGTGTTGAGTAGAGCCATTCCTAATTTTCTTGGTTCCTCTCCTGGGAGCCATCTAAAAATTTCAGGATAAATCCTATTAGTTACTATATTTTCTAGTCTTGATTATGTATTCGAGGAAACATACTTTGATACCACTCTAGTTGTCAAGCCCTGACCTGGTTTGGTTGGATCCCCATGATCAACCCACCACTCTCCCGGTTTATTAAAGGGTTTCCCCTTATTATAAACCATAAAGAGTAAGGCATCTTTTAAACTTGTACCTCTTCTTGGAATAACATAAATCAAAACTGCATAGTATTTTAAATTTATCATACATGTCTAACAGGCGTCTTAATTGATGGTCTTTTAGGGTAGGCTTTCCGAGATTTCCTGAAAGGGATATAAGGGGGGGGGGGGGGGGTGAGTACAACGACTCAATGAATGGGTTTTCAAAACTTTTAACTTTTAGGAAAAAGAATTGTATTGGAGTGTGCTAGACTCTTTCTTTAAAAAATCCTTTCCTTTCAATTCTCGATTTTTGTCACCATTTCTTATTAATAATGGTGTGTCATCACTCAACACACATCCTTCATCATGAAGGTCAAACACACATTTGCAGGTCAGTACATCCACTGAACCCACTTGTGGCATCGGAGCGACTTTACCAGCCACCTAGATAGAAGTACGTTCACTTCCACCCTAAGAATGAGTGGATGTTTGCGACATCTGACCCTCAATCCCGAAATAAATTCTCTATGTTCGTATGAGGACAGAGACCTCATCCCATCCCCACCCCAGTCTCATGCGCTTGGTGCTACTCCAAATTTTGCACGGTCACCTAGTACGACAAACTGCCCTTATACTGACTAGGTTCTCCAAGGCCCTTGAGACGCATCACTACCCCTCTTGGCGTCTTAATGGTCCCGTAATCACAGTGTATGCACAATTAGTATTTTCATATCATGCCATATAATCTGTGGTGCCACTGGTCAAACGGCCCCAACCCTCAACTCAACCTATAGCTATTTGTCTTAACTGTTTTGTGCTTGTGCCCACTAGCCTATGACCCACTATTCGAGATTTTCAAAAATGGGCATAGTAGCCCCAAGTTCCAAAACCGAGGCCCCTGGCCTATAAGAGCTATTCGAGCTCCCATCATGAAGGTCACCCAAATCGTTTAAGAATTGGCACACAATCAGGAGAGAGCACTTCCGACAAAATAAATTTTCATTATCCATCATACCAACCGAGTATGAGGATATCTCCGTGCATAATTGATGAATGGGTTTTCCACTTCCTTCGAGAAAGTTTCATCATACGAACTGGGTATGATCTACTTATAATTGGTAATTAGTTTTTTCGCGTAATTTTCACATCACTTCTTTATGTTGTGACGATTAAAAGATCACTAAATAGTGGGTTTTTCATTTTGAGGTACTTATCATCCCCAACTGGTTATGATATAAAATCCCACTCACCCATTAATGCAGTGAATTCTACTAGACCGGTTCTTTGTATTCACGCGATCTTGTCCTTGCTGGTGTTCTGTGTACCTCATGTTCCTATATGATATGAACATCTTGGTTCATTAGCACTTTGAATTGCAAGTTTTAATGTCGGAACAAGCTCAAATAGAGCTTCGCTGGAAAATAGAATGTAGAGAGAGAAAGCTTCGATTACTCACCGTCCGAGGCACGACAGTCTGAGTTTTCGATCTGAGCAGATAGCTCTCGTCCTGAGGTTATTCCTAGAATCAAGAATTGCATCAATTGATGACGAATTGAGATAGAATTTTATCATCAAAATTCTGCCAGTTCTCTCTCTTGCACTTACTGAAAATTGTAGAGGGGAGTCAAATTAACTTACCATTAGGTCCTAATTTAGTCGTGGGAGGGCTGAGAAAGTGTTAGGAGGGCTTGGTTTGGCTTGAGAAGGGCTCGAATTGGCTGATGTTAGCTTGGCCAAAACAGGGTAGTTTCGGTCCACCGAAGCTGCTTCACTATTCCATTATGCTGGCGCCTCTCTAGCGACCCTCGGAGCAAACGGAGACTACAGGCATGTAGCTGACTTATCCCCCATTCTAAAGAACCCAACCTCACCTTCTTTGGCTAAAAAATGACCCTTTATCGAAGCTCTAGTTTGAGATTCACCGAAAAACTAAGCAGTTGAGAGAGAGTGAGCTTTTCAGGTGTTGAGAAAATGAATGGGGAGGGGCTCTTTATGGAAGCTTGAGGAGTTCTTGGTCGTCCGAGTGGTGCATTAATGGCGGTCATTCGTTGCATAAAATTCCTTGGCCAGAGACTTTTTAGCTTCACCAGCGCTACATGATTTTCCAGCGAGTGAATAGTGATGTCATCTAGAGGAAGAAGATGACACTGCTCTGAACCGGACCGCACCGGTCCGAATTGGGTTCAAAGCTTAAAGCAGCCGGTTCACCCCCCTTTCGACTGAGTTTTTCAGATCTAAAAGATCTAAATTCTTCTAAAATCATTTTCTATCCAATGTGGGCATCAAATCTCAAATTTGAATTTTTTAAGCCACCTAGAAAATGAATTTAGATTCTGGTTCAATAGTGGTTCAAACCAGTTTGTATCCGGTTCACCTGAACCGGTTTGGTTTTCATCTCCCATTCATTCTCAAGTGCATTTCCATGACTTTTGGGACTCTTTGGGTCACTCGGGATCCATAAATTTCCTGGTTTTCTCTTTCTCTATCGGTTACGGTTTATGAATCAACTCAATTTATAAACCAGTTCAATCCACTTGGATCCTGTTTATCGAAACTAGTCTGGTTTTTCTCTTCCAATTTGTCCTATGGTTCTTTTCCAAGGTTTTATGAACCATTAGGATCACCGGGAGTTGTAAATTTCCAAAATTTCCCGTTCCCAATTGATCGAGTTTGTGAACCTGTTTGGTTTTCTCACTCTCTTTGGTCGGTTCTTTTCCTAGTTTTTCGTAACTCAAACGGGCAGGGTTTACACTTAGTAAGTCGGAAGAGTGGTGGATTGATCATGGGGATCTGACCAAATAGGGTTGAGGCATGATAACTTGAGTGGTATTAGAGCATGTTTTCTCAAATACATTATCAAGACTAGATAACATAGCAACTGATAGGAATACTTTTAAAATTTTCAGATGGCCCCAAGAAAAGTAGCCAAACAAACCCACGCTACCTTTGTAAACCCCGTACTTTGATAATATGAAAACCGAGGAAAGAACTAGTCATTTTCAATTTGAAAATTGAGTCAGTCTACAAACCGAAACCGATAGAGAAAGGGTAAACCGGGAAATTTATGGATCCCGAGTGACCCAAAAGTCCCAAAAGTCATGGAAATGGACTTAAGAATTAATTGGAGATGAAAACCAAACTAGTTCAAGTGAACCAGATCCAAACCTGATTGAGCCAGTTTGGACAAGTTTGAACCATTATTGAAACAGATACTAAATTCATTTTTTTAGGTGGCTTAGAAAATTCAAATTTGATATTTGAGGCAACCATTGGATAGAAATTGAATTTAGTTGAATTTTAGATTCGACAAATTCGATCGAATCGGGGGTGAACCGGTCGGTTTCAGCATTGAACACAATTCGGACTGGTCAGGTCTGGTTCGGAATAGTGTCATCTTCTTCCTTCATATTACAGTTCTATTCACTCACCGAAGAATCGCGTAGCATCGATGAAGTTGAAAAGTTTCCAACCAGGGAGTTTTAGGCAATGAATGACTGCCATAAAGATGCTAATCAGACAACCAAGAAGTCCCCGAGCTTCCTATATAAAGAGCCCATCCTAATTCATCCTCTTCACATCTGAAAACACCATTCTCTCTCAACTACTCCAATTTTCGGCGAATCTCGAACCAGAACTCTGACTTGGGCATTTTTCTAAGTCAAACAAGGCGAGGTCGGGTTCTTTAGAATCGGGGAGAGGTCAGCTACATGTCTGTAGTCTTCATTTTCTCCGAGGTTTGTCGGAGAAGTGCTAGTGTGATCGAATAGTGATGTAGCTTTGGCAGACTAAAGCTGCCCTATTTTGGCAGAGCTGAAATCAGCCAACACCTCTACAACCATTTTAGAGCTGAATTAGAGATGAAAGGTAAGCTAATTCAACTAACCTCTATAAATTTTGATTAGTGCTAGAGAGAGAACCAACAAAACTTCAATGATGAAATTTTCATTCAATTCGGCATCAATTGATGCAATTCTTGAATGTAGGAGGAACCTCAGGACATGAGCTATCTACCCAGATCGAAAGCTTGGACCACCGTTCCCCCAACGGTAAGTTTTCGAAGCTTTCTCTCTCTAAGTCCAATTTTCCCGTGAAGCTCTGTTTGAACTCATTTTGGCACCAAATCGTGCGCTTCAAAGTGAAATTGAATAGTATGAAGGTGTAGGAACCACAATTTAACTTCAATTTCAACAATTAACCTCGTTTGATCGGTCAATTTGATGAAATCAAATTCGACATAGTTAGAAGGTTAAAATTGGGGTGAAAATTGAGGGAAATTTGGGAATATAAAAAATTAGACGGATAAAAGTGCAATTTCATAAAATGGAGGACCAATTGGGGAATTTTCTAGGCAAAACTTACCATTTTTGGAAAATAGGGGCAAAATGGTAATTTTGGAAAAGTTGGTGCACCAAATTTGAAATTTGGAAAACTAAACCCATTTTTGTTAATTTGAATCAATTGAGGTCCTAAGATAAACTTTAAAAGTTTTGGGAGTCAATTTGAGGAAAAACCGACATTAGGTATTAAAGTTAAAGAAAAATAACTTTAGGGGTCTAATTGCAAATAAAGGAAAAGTTTGGTATTCTCATTCATTTAAGATGAATGAGGGCTGTTAGGCCAAAGAATAATGAAAAAGAATGTTCATATCGTGTAGGAACATGAAGTACCAAGAACGATAGCTAAGACGAGTTCGAGTAAGTAGAACAAGCTAGCTAAGAGGAATTTCACTACATTAACAGGTGAGTGGGACTTTTATTTCATACCTGGTTAGAATGATAAGCATCTCAAAAATAAAAACTCACTGCTAAGTGGTATTTTAAACATCACATATGAGAGGAGTGATGTGAAAAATCACGCGAAAAAACTATTTACTAGTGTAAATAGATCATACCTAGTTGATATGATGAAACTTACTCGAAGGAAGTGGAAAACCCGTTCATCGGTTATGAGCGGAGATGTTCTCATACTCGGTTTGTATGATGCACAGTTGAAAAGTATTTTATCAGAAGTGCTCTCCCTTGACTGTGTGCCAATTCTTAAACATTTTGGGATACCTTCTTGACGGGAGCTCGAATAGCTCTATTAGGCCGGAGGCCACAGTTTTGGAACTTAGGGGCTAATATGCCCAATTTTGAAAATCTCCAAAAGTGGGCCCTAGGCCGGTTGGCACGAGCAGGAGCTCATAAACAAACATGATTTATATGCCATGAAAACTTAAGTAAATGAATTGTTGGGTCATGGAACCAAGATTGGACCGACATACTCAGTCAACTAGTGGTAGTGCGACAAGATAGATCTCCGGAACAATCAAGACAAATAGCTAGAGGTTGAGTTAAGGGTTGAGGCCTTTGGACCAGTGGCACCACAAATTATATGGCATTATGTGAAAAATGTTGATTGTACATGCACTGTGTTACGGGACCTTCAAGACACCCAAGAGGTGTAGTAATATGTCCTAGGGCTCTAGACGACCTAGTGGATATAAGGGCTATTTGTCGTACCAGAAGTCTTGCAAAGCTCGAAATTACTTCAAGCGCATGAGACCAGGGTGGGGATAGGATGAGGTCTCTATCCTCATACAGACAGAGAAATTTGTTACGGGATTGAGGGTCAGATGTCGTGAACATCGAATCATTCTCAGGGTAGAAGTGGACATGCTTCTATCTTGGTGGTCGGTAAAGTCGCTCTAACGCCACAAGTGAGTTTACTGGATGGGTTGGCCTACAATTGTGTGTTTTACCTTAATAATGAAGGATGTGTGTTGTGTGATGACACACCATGATTAATAAGAAATGGTGATGAAAATTGAAATTTAAAATAAAAGGTTTTTAAAAGAGAATAAGGAGTCTGACACACTTCGAATCAAACATTTTTCCTATATATCCCTTTCATTAAGTGGTTGACCTCACCCCTTCCTTATATCCCTTTCAGGTAACCCCATAAATCCTACCTCAAAGACCACCAACTAATATGCCTGTAAGACTGGTATGATCAGTTTAAAATTTTATGCAGTTTTGAATTATGTTATTCTAGGAAAGGTATAGGTTTAAAGCACACCTTACTCTTCACGGTTTATAAACAAGGGCAGCCCTTAGTAAACGGGGAGAGTGGCGGGTTGATCACGGGTTGATCAACCCAAAGGAAGTGCAATCCCATCCTTCCCTTGTTAACCATGCCACTCCAATGGAAATTCCCAAAAATCTCAAGTCTATCTAACAATTGGGATGTAAACCTTTTCTTAGAGAAAAGGATGCTAGAGCCACCATGGATTGGCTGGAAAACATTAAGAAGTTGATGGGAATCGTTACGATACCATTAGAGGATATGGTGATACTCACATAATTCTTCCTGGAGGAAAGTGATAGATGGTGGTGGGACAATGTCTGAAACCTGCATACAACCATCCTCACTTGAGAATAGTTTGAGGAGAGGTACTTAGAGGAGTACTTGGTGCCCCATTTGATTAACGAGAAGATGCAAGAGTTCATCCGACTTCGACAAGGGCTTAACTCCATATCGGAGTATGAGACAAAATTCAACGAGTTAAGACCCTTTGCTTTTGACCTAGCTGGGCCGGCAGACATATGCTAGAGGTTCATGCATGGTCTCAATATGGACATTCAAGACTGTATGAAAGTACTGGTATGCCCCATGGACCTAGCATTCATAATTAGCATGGCTCACTAGTGTGAGCAACTAGTACAAACACGACGTCGCTGAATGGAACAAATGATCCGAAAGGAGGATAAGGGCCCAAACCGTTAGGGAGGACGGAAGGAACATTATGGTCAAAATTGGGGAAATAGAATGGCATTCCAAAGGAGAAGGGACATGCCACCACCACCCCAGAGTAGTCCCCACCTTACCTCAAGGAAACCCTTGATGTCCAAAGTGTCAAAGGAACCATGAGGGAGCATGCTTTACTTGCGTTGCATGCAGGCAAGTGGGACACTTTGCAAAGGATTGTCCCACCCTATGGGAGAATAGGTAGATGAATAGTCTTGGACAACCTCAAGGGAATCCTAAGAACCCTAGGCTAGATGCTACAACAAGAGTACTAGCTAGGGTATACAACCTCACCCAAGAGGAGGCTAGAAGAGACCCTAGTACTGTAGTGGGTACATCCCAAAACCCTCCAAATTAGTTCAAGAGAGTTATGTAAACTGAAGATCCTTTTGATTTAATAAAGGAAACTTTCTTCTAAATAATACGTTTCTTCAATCAGGGTATATACAACTATGGGTACAATACGTCTATGCTCTCTTTGACTCCGGAGCTGAGAGATCCTTCATCAAGGAAGAGTTGATTTCAAGAGTACCCCTAGAAGTCACTCCTCTAGAGCAAAGTCTTAATATTCTTACACCATTTGGAGAAGGTTTAAATAGGAATAAGTAATTAAAAGGATGTGAGATAAAGATTGGGAGAATCAACCTTGAAGCTGACTTGATCCTATTACCCTAAAGAGAGGTTGAAGTAATCTTTGGGATGGATTGGCTGTGTAACCATCAGGTAAGGATGGAGTGTGGAAAGAAGATGGTAATATTCCACACTTCCAAGATGAAAGGATTAAAGTTCCAGGGAGATAGAAGGAAAAGTGAAGTATAAATGGTGGCCCATCTGAAAGCCCAAAAAATGATACAAAATGGTTGTATAGCTTTCCTGGCCATGGTCGTAGATGAAAAGTCTGAAGAAAAGAGGCTCGAAGACATTTTGGTAGTTTAACACTACCTAGAGGTATTTCTAGAAGAGCTACCAAGACTACCTCCAATTCGGCAAGTGGAGTTAACCGTAGAAATAATCCCAGGAACAAACCCCATATCCCAAGCCCCATATCGTATGGATCTAGCAGTATTGAAGGAACAATTGGATGAATTACTAGAGAAGGATTTCGTATGTCCAAGTCAGACTCCGTGGGGTGCTCCGGTCCTATTCGTAAAGAAAAAGGATGGAAGTAGGAGACTGTGCATCGACTATAGAAAGTTGAACCAGGTCACCAACAAGAATCGATACCCACTTTCAAGGATAGACGATTTATTCGATCAATTAAAAGGAGCAGCTTCCTTCTCCAAAATAAACCTTCGGTCGGGCTATCATCAACTTATGATTTGAGAAGAGGACATCCCTAAGACAACATTCCGATCTAGATATGGATATTATGAGTTCAGACTGATGACGTTTGGATTGACGAATGCCCCTGCAAGCCCATTTGGACAGGTTCGTGATAGTATTCATAAATGACATCTTTATATACTCACAAACCAGGTCCGAACATGAAGACCATTTGACAATCACCATGGGAATATTAAAGGAAAATCAATTATATGCAAAATTCTCCAATTGTGAGTTAGGGTTGCAGGAAGTATGATTCTTAGGGCACATAGTGTCCAAGGATGGAGTTAAGGTAGATCCAGCCAAGGTGGGAGCCTTATCGGATTGGAAGGCTCCAAGGAATCCTATAGAAATAAGAAGTTTCTTAGGTCTGGCAGGATACTATAGATGGTTTGTGCAAGACTTTTCTAAGATAGCAGCTCCTCTAACTCGACACGATAGGAAGGGAGTTGAGTATAAGTGGGATGAGAGATGTGAGAAGTCTTTTCAGGAGTTACAGACTCGACTAAGAACCGCACTGGTACTCTCCTTACCTGACTCTAATGCTGTAGAGTACACTGTCTATAGTGATTCATCCGGAAAAGGACTCGGATGTGTCATGATGCAACAAGGGAAGGTTATCGCTTATGCCTTACGACAACTGAATGTACATGAAAGAAACTATCCAAATCATGATATGGAATTAACTACAATAGTGTTTACCCTAAATATATGGTGACACTATCTTTACGGGGTTAAGAGTAGGATATTCACAGATCATAAGAGTCTTAAGTACTTCTTAACTTAGAAAGGGTTGAATCTCTACTAAAGGAGATGGTTGGAATTAGGTACGGATTATGACCTTATGACAGAATATCACCCCGGAAAGGCAAAACTAGTAGCAGATGCCTTGAGTCGCAAGTACCAAACTGAGGCAACTCAAGTGAAGACGAGTTACATACCCCTGTTGCAACAATTTGGAAGAATGGAGATAGACATGAAAATGGACAAGAATGAAAGGGGACTAGTGGCTAACATGGTAGTAAGACCCAGTCTAATTAAGTAAATCCAATCTCAACAAAAGACGGATAAGGAGCTTCAACTCTACCTAGATCTAGTTGATAGAGAAACTAAACCAGACTACGACCCGCGAAGCGATGGAGTGCTGACCTACAAGGGTAGGGTATGTGTGCCTCAAAGTAAGGAACTAAAGAGGTTAATTCTAGAAGAGGCACACGATTCGATATATGCTATGCATCCGAGCAATACCATAATGTACCGCACCCTCAAACAAAGATACTGGTGGAAGGGTATGAAAAGGGACATTGTAGAATATATAGCCCGATGCTTGTATTGTCAAAAGATAAAAGTGGAGAATCAGAAACCGTTAGGACTGCTACAACCCTTACCAATTCCAAAGTGGAAATGAGAATACATCACCATGAACTTTTTCACGGGAATACCTGTGACAAGAAAGGGACGAGATGCGATTTGGATCATTGTGGATAGATTGACCAAATTAGCACATTTCCTTCTCATAAAGGTGACAAACACGGTGGAACAACTGACCATCTTATACATGAAGGAAATAGTGAGATTTCATGGTGTTCCGGTGAGTATAGTATCAGATAGAGATCCAAGATTTACTTTAAGGTTCTAGCCAAGCTTACAAAGTGCTATGGGAACCAATGTCAAGCCCCGACCCTGTTTGGTCAGATTCCTGTGAGCAACCCAACACTCTCCTAGTTTATTAAAGGGTTTCCCCTTATTATAAATAGTAAAGAGTAAGGTGTCCTTTAAACCTACACCATTTGCTAGAATAGCATAATCAAAACTGCATAGCATTTTAACTTCACCATACCTGTCTTACAGGCGTCTTAGTTGATGGTCTTTATGGGTAGGCTTTCCGAGATTTCCTGAAAGAGATATAAGGGAGGGGGTGAGTACAACTACTTAGTGAATGTGATTTCAAAACTTTTATATTTTAGGAAAAAGAATTGTATTGGAGTGTGCTAGACTCCTCTCTTTCAAAAATCATTTCATTCAAAATCTCAAGTTTTATCACCATTTCCTTATTTAATCATGGTGTGTCATCACCCAACATACATCCTTCATCATTAAGGTTAAACACACATTCATAGGTTAGTAGGTCCACCGAACCCACTTGTGGCCTCGAAGCGACTTTACTGGCCAACTAGATAGAGGTATGTCCACTTCTACCCTAAGAATGAGTAGATGTTCTTGACATTCGACCCTCAATCCCAAAATCAATTCTTCATGTCCGTATGAGGATATAAACCTCATCCCATCCCCATCCCAGTCTCATGCGCTTGGTGCTACTCCAAATTTCGTACAGTCATCTGGTACGACGAAATGCCCTTATACTCACCAGGTTGTTCGATGGCCTTAGGACGCATCACTACCCCTCTTGGGCATCTTGATGGTTCTGTACTCACAGTGCATGCACAATCAATATTTTCTCATTATGCCATATAATCTTTGGTGCCACTGGTCCAACGGCCCCGACTCTCAACTCAGCCCACACTTATTTGTCTTGATAGGTCCGTCGACCTGTCATGTCGCACTGTTGCTAGTTGACTGAGTATGTCAGTCCTATATTGGTACCATGACCAAACAATTACTTTATTTAAAGTTTTATGGCATATAATTCATGTTCGTTTACAAGCTCCTGCTCGTGCCAACTGGCCTTGGGCCTACTATAGGAGATTTAAAAAATCGGGCATATTAGCCTCCAAGTTACAAAACCGAGGCCCCCAACCTATAAGAGCTATTCGAGCTCCCGTCAAGAAGGTCTCCCAAATAGTTTAAGCATTGGCTCATAGTCAGGGGAGAGCACTTCCGACAAAATTATATTTTCAACTGTCCATTATACCGATTGGGTATGAGGACATCTCCGCTCATAACCAATGAATGGGTTTTCAACTTCCCTTGAGGAAGTTTCATCATACCAACCGGGTATGATCTACTTACAACCGGTAAATAGTTTTTCCGCATGACATTCACATCACTCCTCTAAGTTGTGATATTAAAAATACCACTTGATAGTGGGTTTCCATTTCGAGGTACTTATCATCCCCAACCAGGTATGATATAAAATTCCACTCACAACTAGTAAGTGGTTTTTAACTTTAAGTTGTGCTTATTATCCCAACCGGGTATGACGTTATTAAACCCACTCACCCGTACATGTAGTGAATTCCACTAGACCAGCTCTTTGTATTCTTGTGAGCATGTACTTGTTGGCATTCCTGATACTTCGTGTTCCTACATGATATGAATATATCAGTTCATTATCCTTCGGCCTAATAGCCTTCATTCATTCCAAATAAATGAGAAAACCAAACTTTCTATTTATTTGCAATTAGGTTTCTAAAGTTATTTCTCTTTAATTTTAAGTTCCTAATGGTGGTTTTTCCTCAAATTGAGTCCCGAAACTCTTAAAATTTATTATAGGACCTCAATTTATTCCATATCACAAAAAGGGGTTAAATTTCCCATATTTTCAATGTGGTCCCCCAACTTTTCCAACATTACCATTTTGCCCTTCCATTACAAAAATGGTAAGTTTCACCCGAAAAATTCTAAAATTCCTCAATTGTCCCTCTAACATTTTTATCATGCCCAATTGACCCTCAATTTTAGGAAATTGCATTTCGATCCTTCGAATTTTTGAAAACCCCAATTTCTCCCAATTCCAACTCTTTAACACAGCCGAATATGATTTCATCAAATTGACTGATCAAACACCTCTAATTGTTGTAATTGAAGTTGAAATTGAGTTTCTCCATGTTCATACGATTCCATAGAACTTTGAATCGCGAGTTTTAATGCTGGAATGAGCTCAAATGGAGCTTTGCTGGAAAATAGTCTATTGAGAGAGAAAGCTTCGATTACTCACCGGTGAGGGCACGGCGGTCCGAGCTTTCGATCTAAGCAGATAGCTCTCATCCTGAGGTTCATCCTAGAATCAAGAATCACATCAATTGATGACGAATTGGATTATAATTTTGTCATTGAAATTTGGCCGACTCTCTCTCTAACACCAATCAGAAATTTTAAAGGGGAGCCGAATTGGCTTACCTTTTGGTCCTAATTCGGGCGTGGAAGGGCTGAGGAAATGTTGGGGGGGCTTGGTTTGGCCTGAGAAGGGCATGAAATGGCCAATTTCAACTCGGCATAAATAGGGCAGCTTCGGTCTGCCGGAGCTGCTTCACTGTTTCATCACGCTGGCGTTTCTCCGGCGACCCACGGAGCAAACAGAGACTATAGGTGTGTAGCTGACTTCTCCACAGTTCTAAAAAACCCAACCTCACCTTGTTTGGCTAAGAAAAGTGCCCATGTCGGAGCTCTGGTTTGAGCTTCACCGGAAAATGGAGCAGTTGACAGAGAATGGAGTTTTCAAGTGTGGAGAGGATGAATGGGGAGGGGCTCTTTATATAGGGAGCTCGGAGACCCATTGGCCGTCCATTTGGCACCGTTATGACAGGCATTGATGATATGAAACATACCGAACAGAAGCATTTCTTCTTCGTCGGTGCTGCTTCGATTTTTCGGCGAGTGAAGAATGTTGTTATCTTGAGGAAGAAGATGACACTGTTCCAAACGGGACCAGACCGGTCCGAACCGAGTTTGAAGCTTAAACCGTCGGGGTCACGCCTCATTCAACGGAGTTTTTCAAATCTAAAAATTTCTAAATTCATTTTCTATCGAATGGTGGCCTCAAATCTCAAATTTGAATTCTTTATGCCACCTAGAAAAATGAATTTAAGATCTAGTTCAATAGTGGTTCAATCCCCAATTCCTTCACAAGTCCATTTCCAAGTGTTTTGTGACATCTTGGGTCACTTAAGGTCCATAAAATTCCCAGTTTGCCATCTTTTTATCGATTCTGGTTCATAAACTGACTCGATCCTTAAACTGGTTCACTCCAGTTCGGGTCTGGTTCACCCGAACTGATCTAGTTTTTTTCTCTCCCACTTTGTTCTAATGTTCCTTCCCAAGGTTTATAAATCTCTTCGGGTCACAATGGATCCATAAATTTCCCTGTTTGCCCTTTCTCTATCAGTTTTGATTCATGAACTAACTCGGTTCATAAATTGATTCATTTCAGTTGGATTCAGTTCATCCAATTTGGCCTGGTTTTTCTCTTCTAGTTCATCCTAAGGTTCTTTTTCGTAGTATTATAAACCCTTTGGAACACCTGGGAGTTGTAAATTCCCAAATTTCCCATTCACAAATGATCGACTTTATGAACCGGTTCGATTTTCTCACTCGGTTTGACCAGTTCTTTTTCTGGTTTTTCCTAACTCAAAAGAGCGGGGTTTACAACTATCCCCTCCTTTTAGGAGTTTTGTCCCCAAAACATAAGTATCAGCCTTGTATGAGGAATCATTTCCATTGATGCACCATTGGTGTTTTCTTAACATGCAAACTCTTCTCTTGTCCTTCCAATTAGCTCTTTTTACAACCATCACTTAAGGAATTCCTTTTCCTTTATATTATTTACTCCCTCCATGAAGTTTATCATAACTAGAGATACCTTACTTCAGGGTATATTCTTAGATTTTATCTCCTTCTTTGTTTATAGCAACATTCTTCCCTTTAAGATTCCATACTCAAGATTGGAAATTCTAAGATAACTAACCATTTCCGTGTCTAGTTAACCGCTTGGTTGTTGAATCCTTTAGTTCAATGTTTTTTTGAGCATTACATACTTGTTTCCATGGTTTTTCTTTATTATAACTTTTTCATCCTATTTTGACCCTTCCTTCATTCATTGTCTATTATAACTTCGGTCCAAATTTTTTTTTATATTCGACCTTGTCATGATTATTAGATGACTCTTCCTTACTTTGAGTCATATTCTCCTCGGGATTATTGGGCTTACATGCCCCTTAGAGCATGGCATTTTCTAGGACCTATCTCTATCCATTAGATTTCTAGAACATCTCCTTGAGGGTCTCTCTTAGCTTTTCAACCTTTCAAGGATTGTATAACTTCATCCCTCTTTTCTTTTGATAGAATTCCTCAACTATCCTTTCAAGGACCTATCTCTATCCATTAGATCATCAAGGATGACCTGGTGAGTATAAGGGCAGTTTGACGTTCCAGGTGACCGTGCGAAATTTGGAGTAGCACCCAGCGCATGAGACCAAGGTTGGGATAGGATGAGGTCTCATTTCTCATATGGACACGAAGAATCTATTACGAGAATGAGAGTCGGATGTCATGAACATCCACTCACTCTCGGGGTAGAATTGGACGTACTTCTATACAGGAGGCCGGTAAAGTTGCTCCGAAGCCTCAAGTGGGTTCGGCAGTTGTGCTGGCCTGTGAATGTGTGTAGCCTTCATGATGAAGGATGTGTGTTGGGTGATGACACACCGTGATAAGAAGAAATGTGGAAAAACCCGAGATTTTAAATGAAATGATTTTTTTTTAAAGTGAGGAGTTTGGCACACTCCAATATAAATGTTTTTCATGAAAGTCAAAAGATTTGAAACCCATTCACTGAGTAGTCGTACTCACCCCCCTCTCTTATACCCCTTTCAGGTAATCTCGGAAAGCCTGTCCTTAAAGACCTACAAATTTAAACACGTGTGAGATAGGTATGATTATTTTAAAGTTTTACATAGTTTTGATTTATGTTATTCATGGAAAAATGTGCAAAGAACACCTTACACTTTACAGTTTAGAAAAGGGGAAACCCTTTAATAAACCGGGAGAGTGGCGGGTTGTTCACGAGGATCTAACCAAACTAGGCCGGCCGTGACATTCTTGACGGGAGCTCGAATAGCTTTGATAGGCCAGAGGCCTTGGTTTTGGAACTTGGGGGCTAATATGTCAGATTTTGAAAATCTCGTACAGTGGGCCCAAGTCCAGTTGGCACAAGCAGGAGCTCATAAAAAAAACATGAATTATTTGCCATAAAACTTTAAATAGAGAATAGGACTGACATACTCAATCAACTTGCGGCAGTGAGACATGACAGGTCGACGGACCAGTCAGACAAACAACTGTGGGTTGAGCTGAGAGCCGAGGCCGTTGGACCAGTGGCACCACATATTACATGGCTTGATAAGAAAATATTGTGCATGCATTGAGTACAGGACCATCAAGACACCCAAGAGGGGTAGGGATGCATCCTAAGGGCACTAGACGACCTGGTGAGTATAAGGGCAGTTCGTCGTACTAGTTGACCGTGCGAAATTTGGAGTAGCACTAAGCGCATGAGACAGGGGTGGGGATAGGATGAGTTATTTGTCCTCATAACGGACACAAAGAATTTATTTTGGGAATGAGGGTTAGATGTCTTGAACATCCACTCATTCTTAGGGTAGAAGTAGACGTACTTCTATCCGGGTGGCCGGTAAAGTTGCTTCGAAGCCACAAGTGGGTTCAGTGGACGTACTGACCTGCGAATGTGTGTTTAACCTTCATGATGAAGGATGTGTGTTGGGTGTTTTCACACCATGATTAAATAAGGAAATGGTGATAAAACCCGAGATTTTGAATGAAGGGATTTTTTAAAGAAAGGAGTCTAGCACACTCCAATAATAAATGTTTTCTTAAAAGTCCAAACTTTTGAAAACCCATTCACTGGGTAGTCATACTCACCCCCTCCCTTATATCCCTTTTAGGAAATCACAGAAAGCCTACATTAAAGACCATCAACTAAGAAGCCTATGAGACAGATATGATGAATTTAAAATGTTATGCAGTTTTGATTATGTTATTCCAGGAAAAAGTTACAGGTTTAAAGGACGCCTTACTCTTTACGGTTTATAATAAGGGAAACCCTTTAATAAACCAGGTGAGTGGCGGGTTGATCACAGGGATCCGACCAAACTGGGTTGGGACGTGACATCTTCGATGCCTTAGGTTGAGCTCCTTTTGGGTCAAAAAGTATTTGAGGCACTTGTTATCTATAAAGATATGGCATGTTACCCCATACATGTAATGTTGACATATCTTGAGGGAAAATACTATGGCTGCCAACTCCAAGTCATGAGATGGGAAGTTGACTTCTTGTTTCTTTAATTGTCTTGATCCATAGGAGATCACATTCACATGTTGCATCAGCAGGCATCCCAGTATGTGTCATGACATGTCACACCCCGACCTGGTTTGGTTGGATCCCCATGATCAACCCACCGCTCTCTTGGGTTAAGAAGGGTTTCCCCGATTCTTTAATCAATAGGAGCCATACGTAATTTAAACCTTGTTCCCTATAATAATATAAATCAATAAAAATGCAAGCTTAAAATAACTTTTAAGCATAGCTGACAAAGGGAAGATTTGAGTGTTTTCTTTAGTCATGTTGTCTCTACTTCTAAAAAGGGATATAAAACAGGGGTGAGTTTCTACAACTCATTGAATAGGGGTTGAAAGTGAATTTTCAAACATATGGTTTTTTATTAAATGTGATAAGGTTGTTGTTTTCTTTCAAAAGAGATTCTCCTTATAATTCAGTTCTCAAAACCCTTTTTCCTCAATTCCACATTAGGTGTGTGTAGCAGACAACACACGCCCTTCATAAGGAAGGGAACACACATTCGTAGGGTAGTCCGTCTACTGTACCTACTTGTGGCTTGGAGTGTCTTTATCGGTCACCAAGATTGAAGCCCGACCACTTCTACTATCATGCTCCAACCCGGTTTGGTTGGATCCCTATGAACAACCCCCCACTCTCTTAGTTCAAGAGGAGTTTCCTCCGACTTTAACTCGAGATGAGCCAGGCATAATTTCAACCTTGTTCCCTGGACGACATATATCCAATAAAATGTAAACTTAAGCAAATTTAAGCATACCTAATGGAGGATAAGGCTCGGTATTATTTTTAATCATTTTTCTTTTTCTATAAAAAGGGATAGAAAGGAAGGGGTGAGTACGTCTACTCAATTAATGGGTTTTTCAAGAAAATATCTTTAAGAAAAAGGGTTGTATTGGAGTGTGTCAGATTCCTTTCTTCCAAAAATTATTTCATTTAAAATCTCGGGTTTTACCACCATTTCCTTATTTAATCACGATATGTCATCACCCAACACACAACCTTCATCATGAAGGTTAAAACACATTCGCAGGCCAGCATGACTCCTCAACCCACTTGTGGCTCCAAAGCGACTTAACCGGCCACCTATATAGATGTACGTCCACTTCTACCCTAAAAATGAATGGATGTACGTGACATCTGATCCTTAATCTTGAAATCTATTCTTCATGTCCATATGAGGACAAAGACCTCATCCCATTCCCACCCCGGTCTCATGCGCTTAGTGCTACTCCAAATTTCGCACGGTCAACTAGTACAACGAACAGCCCTTATACTCACCGGGTCGTCCAGGGCCCTTAGGATGCATCACTACCCCTCATGGGTGTCCTAATGATCCCAAAATCATAGTGCATGTGCAAACAGTATTTTCTTATCATGCCATATAATCTGTGGTGCCACTGTTCCAACAGCCCCGACTCTCATCTCAACCCACAGTTGTTTGTGTTGACTAGTTCGGAGACCCGTCATGTCGCACTACTGCTAGTTGACTGAATGTATCGGTCCTATCTTGGTACCATGACCCAAAAATTCACTTATTAAAGTTTGATGGCACATATTTCATGTTTCTGTACGACCTCCTGCTCATGCCCACTTGTTCGAGATTTTCAAAATTGGGCATAATAACCCCCAATTTCCAAAACCGAGGCCCCCCGCCTATAAGAGCTATTCGAGCTCCCATCAACAAGGTCTCCCAAATAGTTTAAGCAATAGCACATAGTTAGGAGAGAGCACTTCCGACAAAATTATATTTTCAACTGTCCATTACACCGACCGGGTATAAGGACTTCTCCGCTCATAACCGATGAATGGGATTTCAACTTCATTCGAGGTATTATCTACTTACAACTAGTAAACAGTTTTTCCGCATGATTTTCACATCACTCATCTAAGTTGAGATGTTTAAAATACCACTTGTTAGCGAGTTTTCATTTTGAGGTACTTATCATCCCCAACCGGGTATGTTTAAAATGCCATGAATTCCACAAGACTGGTTCCTTGATTTCACACGAGCTTGTCCTTACTGGCATTCCCGGTGCTTTGTGTTCATACACGATATGAACATCTTGGTTCATTATCTCCCAGCCTAATAGCTTTCATTCATTCCAAATGAATGAGAACAACCAAACTTTTATTTATTTGCAATTAAGTCTCTAAAGTTATTTTTCTTCAACTTTAAGTCCCTAATGCCGATTTTTCCTCAAATTGAGTCCCAAAACTTTTAAAATTCCCTTTGGGACCTCAATTTATTCAATTTCACAAAAAGGGGTTTAATTTCGCAATTTTCCAATTTGGTCCCCTAACTTTTCCAAAATTACCATTTTGCCCTTTCTTTACAAAAAATGGTAAATTTTACCCCAAAAATTCTAAAATTCCTCAATTGGCCCTCTAACATTATTATCATGCCCAATTGACCCTCAATTTTAGGAAATTGCATTTCAGTCCCTTGAATTTTTGAAAATCCCCAATTTTCCCCCTATTCCAACTTTTTAACACAGCCGAATTTGATTTCATCAAATTGACTGATCAAACCTTTTCAATTGTTGAAATTGAAGTTGAAATTGAGTTTCTACATCTTTATACGATTCTTTAGAAATTTGAATCATAAGTTTTAACGTCGGAACGAGCTCAAATAGAGCTTCGCCAGAAAATAAACTATAGAGGGAGAAAGCTCCGATTACTCACCGGTGAGGGCACGACGGTCCGAGCTTTCTATTTGGGCAGGTAGTTCCTCTCCTAAGGTACTTTCTAGATCAAGAATGACATCAATTGATGTCAAATTGGATTAGTATTTCGTCATTGAAATTCGGCCATGGGAGTGTTGAGGAAGTGTTCGAAGGTCTTGGTTTGGCCTGAGGAGGGCTTGAATTGGTCTATTTCAGCTCGGCTAAAATAGGGCAGCTTCAGTCCTCCAGAGCTTCTTCACTATTCGATCATGCTAGCGCTTCTCCTGCGACTCTCAGAATGAATGAAAGTCACCATAGTGTAGCTGACTTCTCCCCAATTCTAATAAACCCGACCTCGCCTTCTTTGGCTCAGAAATGACCCTATATCAGAGCTCTGGTTCGAGCTCCACCATAAACTAAGCATCTGAGAGAGAGTGAGATTTTTAGGTGTGGAGAGAATGCATGGAGAGGGGCTCTTTATATAGAGAGCTCGGGGACTCGTTGGTCGTTCGTTTGGCACCTTTATGATAGACATTGATGGCCTAAAATGTATTGAATGGAAACGTTTCTTCTCCACCAGCACTACTTCGATTTTCCGATGAGTGAATAGTGCTGTCATCTGAAGGAAGAAGACGACATTGTTCCGAACTGGACCAAACTAGGTTTGTAGCGTAAACTGGCCGGTTCACCCCTCATTCAACCGAGTTTTTCAAATCTAAAAATTTCTAAATTTATCTAAATTCATTTTCTAACTAATGGTGGTCTCAAATCTTAAATTTGAATTATTTAAGTGACCTAGAAAAATGAATTTTGGATCCGGTTCACCTGAACCGTTTTGGTTTTCATCCCCAATTCCTTCACAAGTCCATTTCCATGACTTTTGTGACTCATTAAGTCACTTAGGGTCCATAAAATTTTTGGTTTACCATCTCTTTACCGATTCCAGTTCATAAACCAACTCGGTCCTTCAACCGGTTCAATCCGATTCAGGTCCTATTCACCCAAACCGATTTGGTTTTTCTCTCCCACTTTGTTCTAATATTCCTTCCCAAGGTTTATAAATCTCTTTGGATCACAAGGGATCCATAAATTTCTTAGTTGACCCATTCTCTATCGATTCCAATTCATGAATCAACTCAGTTCACAAACTAATTCTATCCAGTTCAGGCCCTGTTCGCTTGAACCGGTCAGATTTTTCTTCCCGATTTCATCCTAAGGTTCTTTTCCAAGATTTATGAACCATTTTGAGTCACATGTAATGTGTAAATTCTTAATTTGCCCATTTTCTATTAATCAATTTGGTAGACCGATTCAGTTTAAAATTCAAAACTGACTGGTTCTTCCACGGTTTTCTCGTTTTCAAACGACGGGGTTTCAAACTCTCCCCTACTTTTAATGGTTTTGTCCCCAAAACAGTTACACGTTAAATAATTGAGGGTAACTATCCCTCATCATAGACTCAATTCCCCATGTCTCTTCCTGCACGGGTCCGTTCTACCACAACACCTTGACCATAGAAATTTTCTGGTTCCTCAGATTCTTGTCTCTCCATCCGATGATTCGTATCGGCTCTGCCTGATAGGTTAGGTTCTCTTCTAGTTCTATTGGAGGTCGGACCAATATATGACTAGGATCAGGCTGATATTTTCGAAGTACTGAGATTTGAAATACAACATGTATTCTCTGCAGGTCAGGAGGTAGTTCCAATTTATAAGCTACCAGTCCCATCCTCTGAATGATGGGATATGGACCAATATACCTTGGTTTCAACTTTTCTCTTTGCTGGAACCTAAGTATTCCTCTCCAGGAGGACACTTTGAGGAACACTTGATCTCCTTTTTCGAACTCCAAATCTTTCCATCAATTGTCCACATAACCCTTTTGCATGTCCTGAGCGGTCTTAAGACGACTCCTTATTAATTTTATCTTCTCGGTGGCATCCTCAATTAATTATTCCCTTTCTATTTTCCTTTCTCCCACTTCTTCCCAAAATAGAGGGGTACGACATGGTTGTCCATAAAGGGCTTCATAGGGAGCCATCTGAATAATGGCCTAATAACTATTGTTTTAAGCGAATTCAATTAGACACAAGTATTGCTCCTAATTTTTATTCATGGTGAGTACGCATGCTCTCAGCATATCTTCTAAGGTTTGGAATGTTTGCTCTGACTGACCATCTGTCTGTGGCTGAAATGATGTGCTCATATGAAGTTTAGTCTCCATGGCATTTTGTAAACTTGTCTTTATGATACTATACTCACCGGGACACCATAGAGTCTCATGATTTCCTTCATGTATAGGACGGCTAGTTGTTCTACCATGTCCGTCACTTGTATAGGAAGGAAATGTGTTGATTTGTTCAATCTATCCACTATGACCCAAATCGCATCTCGGCCCCTTTTCAACACCGATAAGCCCGTGATGAAGTCCATGGTGATGTGCTCCCATTTCCACTTCGGAATTGGTAAGGGCTGAACTAGTCCTGAAGGCATCCGATGTTCTGCTTTTATCTATTGAAAGGACAAACATTGGGCCACATATTCCACAATGTCCTTCTTCATACCCTTCCACCAATATCCTTGTTTGAGGGTGCGCAGTACCGCTCGAATGTATAGCATATACCGAATCGTGTGCCGCTTCCAAACTTAATCTTTTCAACACCTATTCTTGAGGCACACATACCCTACCCTTATAGGTTAGTACTCCATCACCTCATACGTCGTAGTCTGGTTTCCTTTCTCTGATTACTAGGTCCAAATAAGATTGGAGTTTTTTATCAGTCCTTTGTTGAGCCTTATTATGTTCGGTAAAACTAGGTCTTACTACCATATTAGCCACCAATCATTTCCTGCTTGTCTGCCCTCATATCTACCTCCATCCTTCCCAAATGTTGTAACAAGGGTAGGAAACTTGTCTTTACTTATGTCGTCTCAATTTGATACATGCGACTCAAGGCATCTGCTACCATATTAGCCTTTCCAGGGTGATATTCTATTGCAAGATCACAATCCTTCACCAATTCTAGCCATCTCCTCTGACTGATATTTAACTACATCTGAGTTAGGAAGTACTTAATGCTCTTATGATCTGTGTATATTCTGCACTTAACTCCTTAAAGGTAATGTCGCCATATCTTTAGGGCAACACCATTGCAGCAAATTCTCAGTCATGAGACAGGTAATTTCTTCCTCCTTGTTACAAGATTCTTTCTTCCCATTATCGTGTTCTTGAGGAATTTTCCTATTTCTTATTCCGTTTATTTTACTTTCTTTTCTTGGTATGCCAATGTCTTTCCATGATTTCTTTCTCTTATGAGCTTTTCATTCTCTTTTCCCTTTGTATTTCCTTCTAGATCTACTATTGAAATCCTTAAATTTTTGGAGTATATTTTGCCGATATTTTTACCAACATATTCTTGCTCTTTGGATCAAGGAGTACCTTCGGTTGATCCTGCCTCATTTCCACTTGCTTTAGTGTTTGCCTATTCCTTTGAGGTGGGTCTCTCCTCCTCATCATGCCCAAACCATTTGTACCCTTATATCCCCAGCATTTCTCTTTTTGCCTTGGTTGGGGAGTATTCTTCCACTATACCCCATCTCTGGTTAGACTGCATTTACTCCTCCAATAATTTGGTCCAATAAGTTATTTCCTTATATAGGATTCTTTTGAAGTTCCTATTTTGAGTTTTCTAGGCCCTCTTATAGTAGATCATGCCTAACCTCCCTATACTTTCACCTAACCACTCATATTTTCTAAGGTTTGATCGCCCTATCCCTTGGAAAGTTTCTCCTAAACTTAAGGACCTAGTATGATTCATTCTACTTCTCGTTTTTCTTCCTTCTTTGACTCTTACTTTTCTTTTCACCTGTCCCTTATCCTTTCAATTTCTAAGGAATTTGAATCTTAGTTCTTTAGTTTGTTACACCTTACACCTTCTGATGTTCTGCTTTTATCTATTGACAAGACAAACATCGGACCACATATACCACAATGTCCCTCTTCATACCCTTCCACCAATATCCTTGTTTGAGGGTGCAGAGTACCGCTCGAATGTAGAGCATATACTGAGTCGTGTGCCGCTTCCAAACTTAATCTTTTCAACACCTATTCTTGAGGCACACATACCCTACCCTTATAGCTTAGTACTCCGTCACCTCGCACGTCGTAGTCTGGTTTCCTTTCTCTGATTACCAGGTCCAAATAAGATTTGAGTTTTTTATCAGGCCTTTGTTGAGCCTTATGATGTTCGGTAAAACTAGGTCTTACTACCATATTAGCCACGAAGCATTTCCTGCTTGTCTACCCTCATATCTACCTCCATCCTTCCCAAATGTTGTAACAAGGGTAGGAAACTTGTCTATACTTGTGTCGTCTCAATTTGATACATGCGACTTAAGGCATCTGCTACCATATTAGCCTTTCTGGGTGATATTCTATTGCAAGATCACAATCCTTCACCAATTCTAGCCATCTCCTCTGACTGATATTTAACTACTTTTGAGTTAGGAAGTACTTAATGCTCTTCTGATCTGTGTATATTCTGCACTTAACTCCTTAAAGGTAATGTCGCCATATCTTTAGGGCAACACTATTGCAGCAAATTCTCAGTCATGAGTTGGGTAATTTCTTCCTCCATGTTTCATGATTCTTTCAACCCATTATCTTGTTCTTGAGGAATTTTCCTATTACTTATTCCGTTTATTTTACTTTCTTTTCCTGGTATGCCAATATGTTTCCATGATTTCTTTCTCTTATGAACTTTTCATTCTCTTTTCCCTCTGTATTTCCTTCTAGATCTACTATTGAAATCCTTAAATTTTTGGAGTATATTTTGCTGATATTTTCACCAACATATTCTTGCTCTTTGGATCCAGGAGTACCTTCGGTTGATCCTGCCTCATTTTCACTCGTTTTTTCACCTGTATGATTCATTCTACTTCTCGTTTTTCTTCCTTCTTTGAATCATACTTTTCTTTTCACCTGTCCCATATCCTTTGCAATTTCTAAGGGATTTGAATCTTAGTTCTTTAGTTTGTTACACCTTGTACTTTCTCTCCATCTTTTCGTTGTAGATTCTATACTTAATTTCTTTTCCTTATCGATCCATTTCTCTTCTTGTGATTTCTTTTGGGATGTTATACTTCTTCTTGTATCTTCAATTCTTAGAACTTCTTGTCTCTCAAAAAGCCGTGTACTCTTAGATGGTTGCTCCTCCAACTCTTTTCCTTTTCTTAGGATTTCCATCAGATGAATTCTAAGGTAAGTCTTAAGGGTTAAATTTAACTACCCATAATCCATTCTTCCTTAAGGGGATCCCTTTTTATTTAAACTTTCACTACATTTTTCTCAAGGCGACTTAGGAGTTTTAATAAATTTCACTTTCATTTAGGAAATATCTTCTTGCCAAAATTTGGCTTATTATAGGAATTCTTTACCCCCTAATCCCTTGGGGTCATAAAGCTAGAGTTAACCGTAGAACGATTATGGGACTCTTGATTATAAGGCTCTCGGGAACTTATTGGGGTCTTTTCGTGCTCCATAATAGGACGAATTCTATGTATGGCCTCCAATCTGTACTGCCTTAGTACTTCCTCCTCGCACTCATAAGTCCACTTCACCCATTGAGACGGGTAAAAGTTAGGTTGAGTGGGTGGAGTACTTGGTGCACCTTCATGAAGGTAGCATATGCATCCCAATAGTTATCCCATGCCTCCTTCTTGGTGGGATTCATCTTCGATTGTTATGGAATTGGAGGAGGAGAGGTCAGACTTATAGGAGGTGTTGCTGGCTATTCTTCTCTGGGAGGAGGGTATATGATACCTTATGGTTCTAATATGGGTCCAACTAGCTTCTGATAGTCTTCTACCATGTCCTTGGGCATCCTCTCTCACCCTTTAGAAACATTTGAACAACTTCCTCCCTTGGGTTGGATGCCTTTTTCATGATTATGTGGGAGGGACTGGATTTCTCTGTGAATTTCCTAGGGACTTTCCTTCCTATACAATAGTTTAGAGTTGGGTTAATATCAGGGCATAATATTGATAATGTTTCAAGGGAACTTGGCTCGGATACCACTCTAGTTATCACACCCCAACCCGGTTTGGTTGGATCCCCGTGAACAACCCGTTGCTCTCTCAGTTCAAGAGGAGTTTCCTCCGACTTTAACTCGAGATGAGCCAAGCGTAATTTCAACCTTATTCCCTGGAAGACATATATCCAATAAAATGCAAGTTTAAGGAAATTTATGCATACATGACAGAGGGTAAGGCTCGGTATTATTCTTAGTCAATTATCCTTTTCCTGAAAAAGGGATAGAAATGAGGGGGTGAGTATAACTACTTAGTGAATGGGTTTTTCAAGAAAATATCTTTAAGAAAAATAGTTGTATTGGAGTGTGCTAGACTCCTTTCTTTCAAAAATCATTTCATTTAAAATCTCGGGTTTTACCACTGTTTCCTTATTTAATCATGGTGTGTCATCACCCAACACACAACCTTCATCATGAAGGTTAAACACAAATTCGCAAGCCAGCACGACCACTTAACCCACTTGTGGCTTCGGAGCGACTTTCCTAGCAACCTAGATAGAACTACATCCACTTCTACCATGAGAATGAGTGGATATACATGACATCCGACCCTCAATCTTGAAATCAATTCTTCGTGTCCATATGAGGATAGAGTCCTCATCCCATCCCCACCCCGGTCTCATGCGCTTAGTGCTACTCCAAATTTCGCACGGTCACCTTGTACGATAAACTACCCTTATACTCATCAGATCATCCAGGGCCCTTAGGATGCACCACGATCCCTCATGGGTGTCTTGATGATCCCGAAATCATAGGATATGCACAAACATTATTTTTTTATCATGCCATATAATTTGTGGTGCGCTGGTCCAACAGCCCCGACTCTCAACTCAACCTGTAGTTGTTTGTCTTGACTAGTTCAGAGACCTATTATGTCGAACTGCCGCTAGTTGACTTAATGTGTTGGTCCTATCTTGGTACCATGGCACACATTATTAAAGTGTACAAGTCACTTATCAAAGTTTTATGGCACACATTTCATGTTTGTTTATGAGCTCTTGCTTGTGCCCACTGGCCTATGGCCCAATTGTTTAAGATTTTCAAAATCGAGCATAATAGCCACCAATTTCCAAAACCAAGGCTCCCGGTCTATAAGAGCTATTCAAGCTCCCATCAAGAAGGTCTCCCAAATAGTTTAAGCATTCGCACACAGTGAGGGGAGAGCACTTTCGACAAAATTATATTTTCAACTGTCCATTAAACCGACCGCGTACATGGACTTCTCCACTCATAACCGATGAACGAGTTTTCAACGTTCTTCAAGGAAGTTTCATCATACCAACTAGGTATGATCTACTTACATCCAGTATGTAGTTTTTCCACAAAATTTTCACATCACTCCTCTAAGTTGTGATGTTTAAAATACCACTTGTTAGTGGGTTTTCATTTCAAGGTACTTATCATCCCAAACCAGATATGATATAAAATCCCACTCACCCATTAATGTCGTGAATTCCACTAGACCAGTTCCTTTATTTCACGAGAACTTGTCCTTTCCAGCATTCCCGGTGCTTCGTGTTCCCAAACGATATGAACATCTGGTCCATTATCTCTCAGCCTAATAGCCTTCATTCATTCCAAATGAACATCTGGTCCACCTGGTCCTTTAAGTTCCTAATGCAGATTTTTCCTCAAATTGAGTCCCAAAACTTTTAAAACTCCCCTTGGGACCTTAATTTATTCAATTTCATAAGAAGGGGTTTAATTTCCCAAATTTTCAATTTGGTCCCCCAACTTTTCCAAAATTACCATTTTGCCCTTCCTTTGCAAAAATGGTAAAATTTACCCCAAAAATTCTAAAATTCCTCAATTGGTCCTTTAACATTTTTATCATGCCCAATTCACCCTCAATTTTAGGAAATTGTATTTCAGTCTCTCGAATTTTTGAAAATCCCCAATTTTCCCCCATTTTTCCCCAATTCCAACTTGTTAACACAACCGAAATTGATTTTATCAAATTGACCGACCGAACATTTCCAATTGTTAAAATTGAAGTTGAAATTGAGTTTCTACATGTTCATACGATTCTTTAGTAATTTGAATCGCAAGTTTTAATGTCGGAACGAGCTCAAACGGTGCTTCGCCGGAAAATAAACTATAAAGAGAGAAAGCTTCGATTACTCATTGGTTAGGGTACGATGGTCCGAGCTTTCTATTTGGGCAGGTAGTTCCCCTCCTGAGTTTCTTCCTAGGATCAAGAATGACATCAATTGATATCGAATTGGATTAGTATTTCATCATTGAAATTCAGCCGACTCTCTCTCTAACACCGATTAGAAATTGCATAGGGGAGCCGAATTGGCTTACCTTTCCATCCTAATTCGGCCGTGGGAAGGCTAAGGAAGTGTTGGGTAGGCTTGGTTTTGCCTGAGGAGGGCTCGAATTAGCCAATTTCAGTTAGGCCGAAATAGGGCAGCTTCTGTCCGTCGGAGCTGCTTCACTATTCGATCACACAGGCACTTATCTAGCGACTGTCGGAACAAATGGAAGTCACCACCATGTAGCTGACTTCTCCCCGATTCTAATAAACCTGACCTTGCCTTCTTTGGATTAGAAATGACCCTATATCAGAGCTCTTGTTCAAGCTTTATTGGAAAACTAAGAAACTGAGAGAGAGTGAGCTTTTTAGGTGTGGAGAGGATGAATGGAGAGAGGCTCCTTATATAGGGAGCTCGGGGACTCGTTGGTCGTCCGTGTGGCACCTTTGTGACAAATATTGATGCCCTAAAACTTATAAAATGAAAAAGTTTCTTCTCCACCAGCGCTGCTTTGATTTTTCAATGAGTGAATAGTACTGTCATCCGAAGGAACAAGACAACATTGTTTCGAACTAGTCCAAATCGGGTTCGAAGATTAAACCGGTCGGTTCACCCCTCATTCGACCGGGTTTTTCCAATATAAAAATTTCTAAATTCATCTAAATTCATTTTCTATCCAATGGTGGTCTCAAATCATAAATTTGAATTATTTAAGCCACCTAGAAAAATAAATTTAGGATCTGGTTCAATAGTGGTTCAAACCGGTCCAAACCGGTTCAGATCCGTTTCACCTAAACCGGTTTGGTTTTCATCTCCAATTCCTTCACAAGTCTATTTCCATGACTTTTGTGAGTCCTTAGGTCACTTACGGTCCATAAAATTTCCGTTTACCATCTCTTTATCGATTCCGATTCATAAACCAACTCAGTCCTTATATCGGTTCAATCTCTTTCGGGTCTGATTCACCTTAATCGATTTAGTTTTTCTCTCCCACATTGTTCTAATGTTTTTTCACAAGGTTTATTAATCTCTTTGGATCACAAGGGATCCATAAATTTCTTGGTTTACCCATTCTCTATCAGTTCTGATTCACGAATCAACTCGGTTCATAAACTAGTTCTATTCGGTTCGGGCTTGGTTCTCTTAAACCGATCCAGTTTGTCTTCCCCATTTCATCCTATGGTTCTTTTCCAAGATTTATGAACCATTTTGAGTCACATGGAAGGTGTAAATTCTCAATTTGCCCATTTTCTATTAATCAAGCTTGTAGAACGATTCAGTTTAAAATTCAAAACTGACCAGTTCTTTCCCCAGTTTTCTTGTTATCAAAGGATGGCATTTACATCTACTCTGGGTCTGAATGGATGTTCATGACATCCGACCATTAGACTTGAAAGAAACTTTGTGTCCTTATGAGGATAGAGACCTCATCCCGACCCCACCCGGGTCTCATGCGCAAGAAGCTACGTCGAGCTTCCCGGCTACTGGCACGATAAACTGCCCTTGTCTCCACCATGTTATCTAGTAGCCCTTATGACACATCACTACCCCGCTTGGGTGTCTTGATGGTCCTGAACCTAAAGTGCTTGTACAAACAACAGTTTTCATAAAGACATTTATCTTTGGTGCCACTAGTCTAACGGCCCTGACCCTCAACCCGACCTTCAACTGTTTGTCTAGGCCGGTACGTTGACCTAGCCCTGGCGCACTCCCACTAGTCCATTGAGTACGTTAGTTCTGTCTTGGTACCATGGCAAAATCACATATCTATTTCATTAAGGGTTTTCATAGCTTTCATATCTCATGTTTGTCTATGAGCTTCTTCTCTTAACCACTGGCCTTGGGCTCACTATATGTGATTTTCCAATACCGGGCATTTTAGCCCCCACAAGTTCAAAATCGAGGCTTCTAACCTATCTGAGCTGTTCTAGCTCTCGTCAAGGAGGTCTCCCAAAAAGTTTAAGCATTGGCACACAAGTCAAGGGAGAACACTTCTGACAAAACACATTTTCACTTCATCACACCAACCGGGTGTGATGTTATCTCCACTTACAACCTCCAAGAGGGTTTCTCCTTCCTTAATGGAAGTTCATCATACCAACTGGGTATGATTTCCTCTACTTACAATCAATCGTTAAGTAGGTTTTAAGTTTGTTTTCCCATCACCCCAACCGAGTATGATGTCAAAATTCCACTTCCAAGTGATTTTTTTTTCTAAAGTGCTCATCATCCCAACTGGGTAAGATGTGAATAATGCACTCAACCAATAATTGAAGTGTATCCTTCTCTAGTCGATTTCTGCTTCCACGCTAGCTGATCCTTGATGGCACTCTGGTCTCTCATGTTCCTATAAGATTTGGCACCCTTATCTATTAGAGTTTGACATAATAGCCTTCGTTTCTCACGTATGAGCGACTTGGCTCAAAATTGTTATTTAATTGCATTTAGGTCCCTAAAGATCATTTTCCTTGACTTTAGGTCTCTAGTGCTAACTTTTCCCCAAATTCAGTCACGAAACTTCCAAAAATTCACTTTGGGTGCTCAATCTACGCAAATTTGTTTAAGGGGCTCAAGTTTTCCAAATTTTCAATTTGGTCTCCAACTTTTCAAAATTTACCATTTTGCGCCTACTTTCCAAAAATGACAATTTGATCCCAATTATTTAAAAAAATCGACCAATTGGTCCTTCGACATCTTTTTCATGGCCAATTGGCCCTCAATTTTAGGAAATTGTAGAGAAGTTTTTCAATTTTATGAAATCCCCAATTTTACCCCAATTTCCCCTTTGAAACTAGTTGAATTTAATTTCAACAAATTGACCATTCAATCAAGGTTAATTGATTCAATTGGAGGTGTAAATCAATTCCTACACTTCCATATGATTCAATTGAGCTTTGAATCACATGAACTGAGATTGAAACGTGCTCAAACAGAGCTTCCCCAGAAAACTGTGCGTAGAGAGAGAAAGGTTCGAAGCTTACCATTGGAGGTGCGACGATCCGATATCTCTATCTAGGCAAGTAGCTCTCATCCTGAGGTTCCTCCTAAAAACAAGAATCTCTACAATTTATATTGAATCAAGGGTTATTTCTGCCAATGAAGTTTCATAGTTTCTCTCTCTAACACTGACCGAAAATGACCGAGGGGGGCCAAATTGGCTTTCCTTTAAGCTCAATTGAGGTTCTATGAGGGTTGTAGGGATGTTGGGAGGGCTTGGTTTGGTCGAGGGGGGGCTAAATAAGGCCGATTTGAGCTTGGCTGAAACGGGGTAGCTTCGGTCCTTTGGAGCTGCTTTACTATTTGATTCCGTCGGTACTTCTCCAACGTCTCTCTGCTCGAACGAAGGTAGCTGCTAGGTATCTGACTTCCTCTGGAATCTAAAGAACTCAACCTTCCCTACTGAGGCTAAGAAAAACGCCAATGTCGAAGCTCTAGTTCGAGCTTTGCTAGAAAATGGAGCAGCTGAGAGAGAAGGGAGATTACATGCGTGAGGAGGATGAATGTAGAGGTTCTCTTTATAGAGGGAGCTTGGGTGCTCTCTGCTCGGCCATTTCTCATCTTAGTCTAGCTTATCCTCGTTTTGAAACAGCATAATCGGTGCAAATTCAGATTTATTGGTGTTATCTATTTCTACATTGAATGAATAGTGTTGTCATATAGAGGAAGAAGATGACATTGTTCCAAACCAGACCGAACCGATCCAATATGGTTCAATGCTTAAATTAACCAGTTCAGGCTCGATTCAACTAATTTTCTCAAAATTAAAAATTTCTAAATTAATGTAAATTCATTCTCTATCCAATGGCGGCTTTAATTCCTAATTTGAACATTTTAAGCCACCTAGTAAAATGAATTTAGCAACAGGTTCAATGATGGATTAAACTGGTCCCAAACCCGATTTAGTTATGGTCACCTAAATTGGTCTTGTTTTCTCTTCGAATTTATCCCAAGGCACTTTTCCATGATTTTTATGACTAATTAGGTCACTCGAGATTTGTAATTTTCCCTTTTTGCTCTTTCTCTATCGGTTAAGGTTGATGAACCGACTCGATTTTCTCTTTGGAAACAACCAGCTCATTTCCAATTTTCTTATTTATAAGGGATGGGGTTTACAACTCTCCCCTCCTTTTAGGAGTTTTGCCCCCAAAAGCTTAATCATCATTCGTTGCATCGGGAATAATTTCCCTTGATGTCAACTTGGAGTTTGCTTGACATGCTAACACCTCGGTTGTTCTTTCACTTAGCCCCTTTTAAATCGCACACTTAAGATATTTATTTTTCTTTCCAATGTTTACTCATTCCATGGAGTTTATTATAACTAAGCATGTCTTGCTTGAAAGTCCAAAGGTATATCCTTAGGTTCACATCTTGCTTTGCTTAGTGCAAGATTCTTCCTCTTGAGGGTTCTTGCTCAAGATTTTAGGATTGGGAGTTCCAAGATGCTCAATCGTTCCCATGTCTTGTTATTCTCTTTATTGTTGAAACCCTTACCTCAGTGTCCTTTCGAGCACAATGTACTTTCTTTCACAGGTTTCAATATTATCACCTTTTCATCCTTTTTACCCTTCCCTCATCCGTTGTTTATTAAACTTCGGTCTAAATTTAATGTTTTACCTTGTCATGTTTAACTAATTGTCTCTTCCTTACTTGAGTCATATTTTTTCTCGGAGTTGTTGGGCTTACATGTCCCTTACAACATGACATGCACTAGAACCTGTGTTTGGCCATTAAAATTTTAGAAGACTTCCTTAATGGTTGTTCTCATCCTTTTAACCTTTCGGGGATCTTATAACTTCGTCTCTCTTTTTGGCTGGTAATATTTCCCGATTACATCTACCGTTATCCAACCATTCATCTTGTCTTTGACGTCATGTCTTACATAACAATGTCGGTTTTCCTTACCTACTAATCCTTTCCCAGCTTCTTTATTGGATCATTCTGGTTCCAATAATTGGGTTTTCAATAACTTACCGACAGGCGAGGATTCTTCCCTTCTCATTTCTAGTGGCGTCCTTTCCTGAAGTACTTTCCTTTTTCTTAATCCACTCTTACTCGCACGTGACCATTCCATGATTCTTTATTCCAAGTTAATCCCTTTAGGTGTATTTGTTGAATACTTTGTTTGGGGAGTTCCCCTATTACGATTTTTGTTCTCTACTATCTCCCTAATGGTAGAGACTTCCACCTTAGGAGTTACAATGCTCAACCTTCTTTGCATCCCTTAAAGGTTTCTTTCTTCATTTCTTCACATCACTTTCTATATTGGGGCTTTTGCCCGCTTTGAGTCCTTCTTCGTCTAAAAGTTTCCATTTCATCCCTTATTCCTTACTTGAGAAACTTCTGATTATTAAGTCTTAATTCATGTACTCCACACTATGCCCAACCATCCATTCCTTAGGCACCATCATTTGTGCGTGGACCACAACTAGTCTTAATGTCAATGGTCATTTACATTATTCAATTCTTAACTGGAGGGCTTACTTCTCCAAGGTTTCTTAGGGGTGTTTTTCTCTGTTTCCTTTTTATGGGCAGTTCACATCTTTCTTACCCATATGATATCTTTTGATGCTATCTTCCTACTTACCCATTACTTGGGTTTAACTTAATCATTGGGCCCTCATGAGTACTTTTCCTTTTTACTTGATCTTTCCATCTCAACCAGCAAATCATTTATGAGCTTATCTTCTTTTCCACTTATGTTTGTGCCATTACCTCCTAGTTAGGACACATATGTATTTCCAAGGTTTCCTTACTTGGTTGCATTTATACTATTCTCTCCAGGAATTATCTTCTCGTTTGCCATTGAGGACATCTAACCTTAAATGACATCCTTTGATGTCATCCTCTCCTACTTACTTTTACTCTTGAAATTATCCTAGGAACAAACCCCATATCTCAAGCCCCTTATTGCATGGCTCCAGTAGAACTGAAGGAATTGAAGGAGCAATTGGATGAGCTATTGGATAAGAACTTCATACATCCTAGCCAGCCCCAGTCCTATTCATGAAGAAAAAGGATGGGAGCATGAGACTATACATAGATTATAGGAAATTGAATCAGGTCACCGTCAAGAATAGGTACCCACTCCAACGAATTGATGACCTATTCGATCAACTAAAAGGAGCAGCCTACTTCTTCAATATAGACCTTTGGTCGGGCTATCACCAACTCAGGATCTGAGAGGAGGACTTTCGTAAGATGGCATTCGATCTCGATACGGACATTACGAGTTTAGAGTAATGCCATTTAGATTAACAAATGCCCCTGCAGCCTTCATGGATTTAATGAACCGAGTGTTCCAACCAAACTTTGATAGGTTCGTGATAATATTTATAGATGATATTCTCATATACTCATGAACTAGGTTGGAACATGAAGAACATTTGGCAATCACCTTGGAGATATTGAGGGAAAACCACTTATATGCAAAATTCTCCAAGTGTGAGTTATGGCTGTAGGAGGTAGGGTTCTTAGGACACATAGTGTCCAAAGATGGAGTCAAAGTAGACTCGACAAAGGTGGAAGCCATATCCGATTGGAAGGCACCCAAGAATCCTACAAAGATACAAAGTTTCTTAGGATTAGCGGGATACTAAAGATGGTTTGTGTAGGATTTCTCAAAGATAGCTGCCCCTTTAACTCAACTCATCACGAAAGGAGTAGTGTATAAATTGGATGATAACTGCAAGAAATCCTTCTTGGAATTGAAGACTTGTTTGACAACCACAAATGTTGTAAACCCCGCACTTTTGAGTTAAGGAAAACCAAGAAAAGAACCGGTCAAATCGAGTAAGAAAACCGAGCCGATTTACAAACCCGATCATATGGGAACAAGTAATTTGGAAATTTACAACATCTGGGTGATCCAAAGGGTTCGTTAAACTTTGGGAAAGAAACTTAAGAGAAAATAAAAGAGGCAAACCAAATTGGTTCAGGTGAACAAGATCCCATAGGAACTCTAAAGTTAAGCGTGCTTGCTTAAGAGTAGTGTGAGGATGGGTGACCTCCTCGGAAATTTCGGTAAAAACTTTTTATGCCAACGCCTTATCATAAATGGCCATAAATTAATATATATTTAATTATTGGAATTAATATCAATCATTTATGTCAATATTAATACTAGTAATAAATCTCTCCCATTTAATACACGATTTTACACATATATAAAGAGGTCATCCCCATTTATTCTCCTCATACCTAAACACTTCTCTCTCTCTCTACCGCTCCAATTCCCGGTGAAGCTCGAACCAGAGTTTCGACTTGAACATTTTTCTTAACCTTGAAAGGAGAGGTCGGGCTCTTTAGAACCGGGGAGAAGTCAGCTATTTGATAGAAAACTCCAGTCAATTAGAGAATCACTCGAGAAGCGCCGACGTGATGGAATAGTGAAGCAGGTGGATAGAAGCTGCTCTATTTCGACCGAGTTGAAATTGGCCATTTCGAGCTCTCCTCATGCTAAACCAAGCCTTCCCAGCACTTCCTCACCCCTCCCACGGCCAAATTACGACTGAAAGGTAAGCCAATTCGGCTCCCCTCTACAATTTCCGGTCGGTGCTATAGAGAGCACTGGCAGAATTTCAATAAAAAAATTCTAACTCAATTCGACATCAATTGATGTGATCCTTGATTCTAGGATGAACCTCAAAATAAGAGCTATCTACCTAGATCGAAAGCTTGGACTATCGTGCCCTCATCGGTGAGAAATCGAATCTTTCTCTCTCTATTGTCTATTTTCCGGCGAAGCTCCGTTTGAGCTCGTTCCGGCATTAAAATCTACGATTCAAAGTTTCTTAGACTTGTATAAACATGTAGGAACTCAATTTCAACTCCAATTTCAATAATTAGAAGTGTTTGATCGGTCAATTTGATGAAAGCAAATTCAATAGTGTTGAAGAGTTGAAATTGGGGGAAAAATTGGGGATTTTCGAAATTCAAAGGACCAAAATGCAATTTTATGAAATTGAGGGTCAATTGGGCATGCAAATAATGTTGCAGGACCAATTGAGGAATTTTGGAATTTTTGAGGCAAAACTTACTATTTTTGTAAAGGAAGGGCAAAATGATAATTTTGGAAAAATTACGGGACCAAATTGGAAATTTAGGAAATTAAACCCCTTTTTGGTGAAATTGAATAAATTGAGGTCCTATGATAAATTTTAAAAGTTACGGGACTCAATTTGAGGAAAAACTGACATTGGGGATTTAAAGTTAAAGAGAAATAACTTTAGGGACCTAATTGCAAATAATTAAAAGTTTGGGTTTTCTCATTCAATGGAAAAGAATGAAGGCGGTTATGCAGAGTAATAATGAACAAGGATGTTCATATCGTGTAGGAACGTGAAATACTGGGAACACCAGCATGGACGAGCTCACGTGAATACAAAGAACCGGTCTAGTGGAATTCACTGCATTAACGGGTGAGTGGGTTTTCTCATTCATTGGAAATAACTCTAGGGTCCTAATTGTAAATAATTAAAAGTTTGGGTTTTCTCATTCAGTGGAAATGAATGAAGGCTGTTATGCAGAGTAATAATGAACAAGGATGTTCATATCGTGTAGGAACGTGAAATACCAGGAACGCCAGCATGGACGAGCTTGCGTGAATACAAAGAACCGGTCTAATGGAATTCACTGCATAAACGGGTGAGTGGGTTTACTAACATCATACCCGATTGGGATGATGAGCACAAATTAAAGATAAAAACCACTTACCGGTTGTCTGTGGAAATTTTATATCATACCCAGTAGGGGATGATAAGTACCTCGGTATAAAAACCCACTTTTAAACATCACTACTTAGAGGAAGTGATGTGAAAATCATGTAGAAAAACTACTTACCGGTTGTAAGTAGATCATATCCGGTTGGTATGATGAGACTTTCTCGAAGGAAGTTGAAAACCCGTTCATCAGTTATGAACGGAGGTGTCCTTATATCGGGTGGTATAATGGATAGAGAAAACACATGTTTTGTCAGAAGTGCTCTCCCTTGACTGTGTGCCAATGCTTAAACAATTTGGGAGACCTTCTCGATGGGAGCTCGAATAGCTCTGATAGGCTGGGCGCCTCAATTTTGGAACTTTGGGGCTAAATTCCCGATTTTGAAAATCTCGTACAGTGGACCCAAGGTCAGTTGGCACGAGCAGGAGCTCGTAAACGAACATGATAAATGCGACATGATAGGTCGATGGACCAGTCAAGACAAACAACTGTGGATTGAGTTGATTGTCGGGGCCGTTGGACCAGTGGCACTACAGATTATATGGCAATATGAGAAAACATTGTTTGTGCATGCACTGTAAGTATGGGATCATCAAGACGCCTACGAGGGGTAGTGATGCGTCCCAAGGGCACTGGACGACCTGGTGGCTATAAAGGCAGTTCGTCGTTCCAAGGGTCTGTGCGAAATCTGAAGTAGCACCAAGCACATGAGACTGGGGTGGGGACAAGATGAGGTCTCTGTCCTCATACGGACACGAAGAAGTGATTTCAGGATTGTGGGTCGGATGTCACGTACATCCACTCATTCCCAGGGTAGAGGTGGTCGTACTTCTATACGGGTGGTTGGAAAAGTCGTTTTGAAGCCACTAGCGGGTTCAGTAGTGATACTGACTTGCGAATATGTGTAACCTTCATGATGAAGGATGTTTATTGGATGATGACACACCAGTAACTAAGAAATGGTGGGAAAATCCAAATTGTTAAAAGAAGGGATTTTTGAAAAAAAAAGGAGTCCGGTACACTCCATAGAAATATTTTTCTTAAAAGTCAAGAGCTTTTAAAAACCCATTCACTAAGTAGTCGTACTCACCCCCTCCCTTATATCCCTTTTAGGAAATCCCGGAAAGCCTACCCTTAAAACCCATCAATTAAGATGCCAATAAGAAAGGTATGTAAAGTTTTAAATTTCATGCAGTTTTTATTATGCTATTCCAGGAAAAAGTGCAGATTAAAGGACACCTTACTTTTTATGGTTTACAATAAGGGGAAATCCTTTAATAAACCGGGAGAGTGGCGGGTTGTTCACGGGGATCTAACCAAACCGGGTCGGGGCGTGACACATGTACTCTCCCTTCCTGACCCAAGTGATGCAACTAGACGAGGATTCGTATGTGTACTGATGCAACAAGGAAAGATTATCGCCTATGCTTAGCGACAACTTAAGGTACATGAGAGAAATTATCGAACCCATGACCTAAAATTAGCTGCGATAGTGTTTTCCATAAAGATTTGGTGACACTACCTCTACGGGGTTAAGTGTAGAATATACACTGATAACAAGAGTCTTAAGTATTTCTTACCTCAGAAAGAGTTAAATCTCCACTAGAGGAGATGGCTAGAATTGGTAAAATTATCACCTTGTGATAGAGTATCATCCCGGAAAGGCAAATGTGGTGGCAGATGCCTTAAGTAGTAAATACCTAACCGAGGTGGCACAAATAAAGACAAGTTACATACCCTTGTTGCAACAGTTGGGGAGAATGGAGGTGGACTTGAAGATGAATAAGAAGGAGAACTGCCGGTTGGCTGATGTGGTGGTGAGGCCCAGTCTAACCAAATAGATTAAGGTCCAACAAAAGGCTGATAAGGAACTCTAATGTTATTTGGACCTAGTTAACAGAGGAACGAAACCAGACTACGACTTATGAGGTGATAGAGTGCTAACCTACAAGGGTAGGGTATGTGTGCCTTAACATAAAGAGTTGAAGAAGTTAATCCTGGAAGAGATACACGATTCTGTATATACGATGCATCCGGGTAGTACTAAGATATACTGCACCCTCAAACAAGGATATTGGCGGAATAGAATGTAGAGGGAGATTGTGGAATACGTAGCCTAATGCTTGTACTGTCAACATATTAAAGTTGAGCATCAGAAACCATTAGGACTGCTGCAACCCTTACCAATCCCGAAATGGAAATGGAAGCACATTACCATGGACTTTTTCATAGGACTACCTATGACCAGGAAGGGTCGAGACATAATTTAGGTCATCGTGGATAAATTGACTAAATCCGCTCATTTCCTCCTTATAAGTGTGATTGTAAACCCTCCACTTTTGAGTTAAGAAAAATTGGGAAAAGAACCGGTCAAACCGAATAAGAAAACGAAGCTGGTTTACATTTGGAAACAAGCAATATGGAAATTTATAACTTTCGGGTGATTCAAATGGTTCATTAAACCTTGGAAAAGAAAGTTAAGACAAAAACCAAATTGGTTCAGGTAAACTACATTCCATAAAAACTTTAAAGTTAAGCGTGCTTGCTCGAGAGTAGTGTAAGGATGGGTGACCTCTTGGGAAGTATGATTATTTTGTAACCCGAAATTTTGGTAAAAAATTTACCAATAATTTATGGCAATATTAATACTAGTAATAAATCTCTCCCATTTAATACAAGGGTTTTACACATATATAAAGAGGTCATCCCCATTCATTCTCCTCACACCCGAACACTTCTCTCTCTCTCTCTCTACTGCTCCATTTCCCGGTGAAGCTTAAACTAGAGCTTTGACTTCAACATTTTTCTTAACCTCAAAAGGAGAGGTTGGGCTCTTTAGAACCGGGGAGAAGACAGCTATCTGATAGCAAACTCCAGTCAATCCGAGAATCGTTGGAGAAGCGTCGGCATGATGGAATAGTGTAGCAGCTCCGACAGATCGAAGCTGCCCTATTTCGGCCGAGCTGAAATCGGCCATCTTAAGCCCTCCTTAGGTCAAACCAAGCCCTCCCAACACTTCCTCAACCCTCCCACGGCCGAATTAGGACTAAAAGGTAAGCCAATTCGACTCCCCTCTGCAATTTCCGGTCGGTGCTATAGAGAGAACTGGCAGAATTTCAATAAAAAAATTCTAACTCAATTCGACATCAATTGATGTGATTCTTCATTCTAGGATGATCCTCAAGATGAGAACTATCTGCCCAGATCAAAAGCTCAGACCACCATGCCCTCACCGGTGAGAAATCGAAGCTTTCTCTCTCTATAGTCTGTTTTCCGGCGAAGCTCCGTTTGAGCTTGTTCCGACATTAAAATCTGCGATACAAAGTTTCTTAGAATTGTATGAACATGCAGGATCTCAATTTCAACTCCAATTTCAATAATTAGAAGTGTTTGATCGGTCAATTTGATGAAATCAAATTCGGTAGTGTTGAAGAGTTGGAATTGGGAGAAAAATTGAGGATTTTCAAAATTCAAAGGGCCAAAATGCAATTTTATGAAATTGAGGGTCAATTGGGTATGAAAATAATGTTGGAGGACCAATTAAGGAATTTTGGAATTTTTGGGGCACACCTTATAATTTAAAAACCACTTACCGGTTGTGAGTGGATTTACTAACATCATACCCGGTTGGGATGATGAGCACAACTTAAAGATAAAAACCACTTAACGGTTGTGAGTGGAAATTTTATATCATACCCAGTAGGGGATGATAAGTACCTCGGTATTAAAACCCACTGTTTAGTGGTATTTTAATCATCACCACTTAGAGAAAGTGATGTGAAAATTATGCGGAAAAACTACTTACCGGTTGTAAGTAGATCATATCTGGTTGGTATGATGAGACTTCCTCGAAGGAAGTTGAAAACCCGTTCATCGGTTATGAACGGAGATATCCTTATACCGGTTAGTATAATGGACAGTCAAAACCAATTTTTTTTGGAAGTGTTCTCCCCTGATTGTGTGCCAATGCTTAAACTATTTGGCAGACCTTCTTGACGGGAGCTCGAATTGCTCTTATAGGCCGGGGGCCTCGATTTTGGAACTTGAGGGCTAGAATGCCTAGTTTTTTTTTTAAATCTCGTACAGTTGGCCCAAGGCCAGTTGGCACGAGCAGGAGCTCGTAAACGAACATGATATATGTGCCATAAAACTTAATAAGTGAACCGACATGCTCAGTCAACTAGCGGCAATGCAACATGACAGGTCGACGAACTAGTCAAGACAAATAACTGCGGGTTGAGTTGAGAGTTGGAGCCATTGGACCAGTGGCACTACATATTACATGGTTTGATAAGAAAACATTGTTTATGCATGCACTCTGAGTACGGGATCATCAAGACGCTCATGAGGGTTAGTGATGTGTCCTAGTGAGTATAAGGTTCTCTTCCAATTTGTCCTAAGGTTCTTTTCCATGGTTTTAGGAACCCTTTGATTCACTCAAGAGTTTTTAATTTCCAAATTGCCCATTTCATGATAATCAGGTTTGTAAACCAGTTTGCTTTCCTCACTCGATTTGACCGGTTCTTTTCCCGGTTCTTCCTTCACTCAAAAGGGCAGGGTTTACATGTATACTCATTCCCCTCCTTCTTCCCTTTTTAGGAAAAAGGTCGAATCAAATAAAACCAAAGGCTGAACGAAGCCTTATATAATGAAATTCTAAATTTTCTATTGTTCTGAAGAACTTGTATAGGTACGCCTTACATTCCTGAAGCCATCATGGTAAAGATACCAGGATGGCTCATGGAAGGGTGGTGGGTAGAACACAAGACCCCGACCAAACCGGGCAAGGGTGTGACACTTCTCATTGTGTTTCCTTAATTAAAACCTCTTTTCTCACAAGCTCTATCACATATTCATATCCCTCGTTTCTCGAGCCATGCAGTCAGTGATTTCTACGGCGTGACCCAATGGGACTTCTGACAATTTGTTTATTGGACCTTTCATAGTACTCTCTTAATACTGTTTCTATAAGATTTTCACTTTCATTGTTTTTTATTTTTTAGTACTTCATTCCTTAAGTAAGTTTTACGTTATAAATGAAGACTTATCAATGTTATTCTTGTTCTTCCATCCACCTTAAAACGTCTAATTTCACGAATTCCCTATTTCAAAAACACATTCTCAAAACCACCAAAGATGGTCACACCTCAATTTAATTCATCAGTCGATGGTCATGTGCAACTCGCCAATTCCCTCGATGTTACAGTGGTGGTATCCTTCACCAAAGTAAAATCGAAGGTGCTAAGTCATAGAATAGGAAAATATTTCTTTGTTTTTTAGCAGAAATTAGCAACTTTTCTTTAAAGCATTGTATGCCAAAATGGTTTAACAATAACCTGAGAATATAGCAGTTGATAAACAATAAATTATAAACTTTGTATGCTAGTCAAGTGATCTACCTCGAGCTGCATTCATGTAAAGGTTCTATGCCATTCTTGCCTCGAGATTCTTCATTTTTTACCTACAATGATTTTGGGGCAGGGGTGAGATCACAGCACAGTGAATGAGATGCTCATGTTGGGCCACTTCATAGCCTACAACTTAAAATATCTCATGAAATTTACTAACATGGATATTCATTTTTGAGTTATCAAAATCCCCATTCCCCATCGTTCTACTCAGACCCTCGAGACCCTATTCTCAGGTCATTAATTTTTAGTTTACAAAACCAATTATCTCACAAGGTTTTATTCGACCACTCGAGACTCCTATCTTGGGCCATTTATTATCGATTTACAAAAAAACTTCATTTCACATTTGTTTTATTTGGCCCTGAGAGACTCCTATCTCAAGCCATTCTATATCTATAGAGTTATCCGATCACTTGAGACTCCTCTCTCGAGCCACCCAGGATTTGAAAATCCACATTATGCCGAGTCTAACTCTATTTTCACTAAACAACAATCAAATGCATGGCATACACAATTTAGCATAAACTCGAGCACTCATGGAATGCACACATGGGCAACTCATGGCCCCTTTTTCTTTCATTTTTTTCTTTCCTTCTCTTTCATTTGTGTCCATAGGGTATATCATAATACCCATCAAGTGATTTGTGCCCGGAGGGTATTTCATAATAATGCTCAAGTGATTCTCAAAGTGTGGGAGCCACGTGTACTCTTCCACAACCAATACCCCTAGGGTTTGTCTCACACTAGGATGAGTTTACATCTGTGGGTCATGGCCAACTTACCCAGCAACACCCTTGCACATGCCCCCTTACACATGTGACTCATCCCCACCTCCTTCTCATGATAGCAGTGTAACTAGGGTGGTACTCGTCATCAACAAGGTGTCCCGATAAATTTGGATGCATAGTTAAATCTCCCCTTATCCTCACTTTCAAATTTCCATTAACGTCGATACTACCTCAAAAGGTGTTTTGTCTATGTTTGAGCCATTTCAAACTCGTATACCATATTCATAAAGAGAAAAATAAATCATATTTACACATCATATTCATGCAAATCACATTTACTCAACTATGGTCTATATTCGTACCATCTATATGCAATCACAAGCATAATTCATCAATATGATGCATGTTCAATTCATACCAGGAGTTTGGTTCTTCTCTCGACCAACTGCCATTAACAATTATAATGATGTTCAATGCATATCAAGAGTTTGGTCCTTCACTCGACCAACTCCATTCAGCATATATAACATGCACGAAGCCTCAATTTCATAGCTCTAGTATGCGACTATAGTTCATTTATCCCGATCTTTAAGATCCTTACCTCGTTTCATAACCTTTAAAGGGTATTTTTTTTTTGTGGACAAGCAATTATGTCATTTTACACTTCTTATACAAGTTCCAAAATCCATCTTAGTATTTATTTCAGAGCGAAGCTAAAAAACTGTAAAATGCATCGATCGGTCCAATCGAACTTGTCACCATTACTCCAACTCACTTTTTTTATTAAGACATGTTCATACCGATCGTTATTTCCTCTATCTTTGGTTGTGCAATCCTAGTGTGATCCACTGTAGGATTCATTCTACATGAATCAAATTGAACATATGTGTCAGTTTAGATATCTATTAAAAACTTATAAATACTATGTAAACCCCATCGTTTTATAAACAAAAAAATGGGAAAAGAACCGGTCAATTCAAAAGAGAAAAGTTGAGCCCGTTCACAAACACCAACTGAGAAGGGAAGGATAAATTGTGAAATTTTCAAATTCCAAGTGAATCAAAGAGTCATAAAAACCTTGAAAAGAAACATTGGGACAAATTGGAAGAGAAAACCAAACCAGATTTGGTGAAATAGACCTAAGTCGGTTTGAACCATCATTAAATAGGGTTGTTAAATTCATTTTTCTAGGTGGCATAAAATAATCAAATTGGGGAATTGAAGCAACCATTGGATAAAGAATGAATTTAGAAATTTTTAATTTTTAAAAACTCAATCGAATCGAGCTTGAACTAGCTGGTTTAAGCAATGAACTCGGTCGGACCAGTCCAGTCCAATTCGGAACAGTGTCGTCTTCTTCCTTCAAATGAAGACACTATTCATTCAATGGAAGAATGGACAGCACCGAAAAAGATGAATCACCTCCGTTCAAGGCATTCCATGCTATGAATGAGTGTGACCAAGATGCTAAACAGTTAGGTAGAGAGTCCCCGAGCACCCAATATAAAGAGCTTATCTCCATTCATCCTCCTCACACCTGAAAACTCCATTCTCTCTCAACTGCTCCATTTTTTAGACTTCGGGGGAAGTTAGCTATCTAATAGCAACCTCCATTCAATCTTAGGACCGTCGAAGAAGCGCCGATAGAATCAAATAGTGATGCAGCTCCGACGGACCGAAGTTGCCCTATTTCATCCGAGTTGAATTAGGCCAAATTCAGTCCTCCTCAAGCCAAACCAAGCCCTCCTAACACTCCTACAGCCCACACACGATCGTAATAGAGCTAAAAGGTAAGCCAATTCGGCCCCCTCTATCATTTTCGATCTACGTTAGAGAGAAAAATTGTGAAAATTTCACTAATCGAATTCTCCCTTGATTTGATATGAATTATATCAATTCTTGATCCTAGGAAGAACCTCAGGACGAGAGCTACCTGTCCAGATAGAAATCCCAGATTGCCACACCTCCGATGGTATGCTTTAGAAGCCTTCACTCTCTACGCATAATTTTTCGGCGAAACTCCGTTTGAGCTCGTTTCGACCTCAATTCATACGATTCAAAGCTCAATTGAATCATATGGATGTGTAGGAATTGAATTATACCTCCAATTAAAGCAATTAATCTGATTGAATGGTCAATTTGAAGAAATTAAATTCAGTCATTTTGAAAGGGGGAAATTGCGAAAAACTTTTGGGGAAGTTTGGGGATTCTCTAAAATTGAGGGACTTCTTTTTAATTTCCCAAAATTATGGAAAAGATGTTGGAAGACCAATTGGTCAATTTATAGAATATTTGGAGGGCCAAATTGCCATTTTTGGAAAGTAGGGACAAATGGTAATTTTTGAAAAGTTGGGGACCAAATTGGAAATTTGGGAAACTTGAGCCCCTTATATTATTTTGAGTAAAATGAGGACTCAAAGGAAATTTTGGAAACTTAGGGAGTCAAATTGGGTAAAAGTTTGCATTAGGGACCTAAAGTTAAAGAAAAATAAACTTTAGGGACCTAAATGCAATTTATCGATAAATGATGAGCCTAGGCAAATGCCGAACCTTAAATGAAAAAACTGCCCAATTTGATTAAATCAAAGTTGGCCAGTTTGAAAGGGGGAAATTAAGGGGAAACTTTTGGGGAAATTTGGGGATTTCATAAAATTGAGGGACTTCTTAGCAAATTCCAAAATTTGAGGGTCAATTGGCCATTGAAAAGATGTTGGAGGACCAATTGGTCGATTTTTGGAACATTTGGCAATCAAATTACGATTTTTGGAAAGTATGGGGAAAATGCTAATTTTTTAAAAGTTGGGGACCAAAATAGAAATTTGGAAAACTTTAGCCCCTTATATAATTTCGAGTAAAATGAGGATTCAAAGGGAATTTTGGAAACTTTGGGAGTCAAATCACGCAAAGTTTGCATTATGGATCTAAAGATAAAGAAAAATAAACTTTAGGGAGATAAATTCAGTTTATCAATAAATTGTGAGTCTAGGATTTTATGCTAAACCTTAAGTGAAAAGGTTGCCCAATTCATGTATGGACAAGTGTGATCAGAACTTGAGCAAGAGAAATCTCGCATCAACTTGGAAACTAACTGAGGACGAACACATCACAGTTAACGAGTGAGTGGGCTTATGTACATCATACCCGATTGGGATGATGAGTACCTAAGAAAAGAAAAGTCACTTGTTAGTGGAATTTTGATATCACACCCGGTTGGAGTGATGTGCGAACAAAGCTAAATCCTACTTACCGGTTGTAAGTAGAGATTATACTCGGTTGGTATGATGGACTTCCTGGAAGGAAGTAGAAACACACTTACCAGTTATAAGTGGAGGTATCATCACACCTAGTTGGTGTGATAAAGTGAAAATATTATTTTTGTTAGAAGTGTTCTCCCCTAACTTGTGTGCGAATGCTTAAACTTTTTTTGAGACCTTCTTGATAGGAGCTACAATAGCTCAAATAGGCTAGAGGCCTCAGTTTAGGAACTTGTGGGGCTAAATACCCGATTTAAAAAAATCACGTATATTGGGCCCAAGGCTAGTTTACACGAGTAGGAGCTCATAAACAAACATGATATAAAAAATCCTTGAAAATTCTTAATTAATGGATTATGTGATTTCGCCATGGTAACAAGACAAGACCGACATACTCGATGGACTGGGATAGCGTCGGGATGAGGTCTCTATCCTCATACGGACATTGGGTTGATTTCAGGTTTGAGGGTCGAATGTCATGAACATCCACTCTGACCTAGGGTAGAAGTGGATGGGCTTCTATCTTGGTGGCCAGTAAAGTTGTTCCGAGCCACAAGTGGGTGCAATGGACAGGCTGTCCTACAAATGTGTCATCCCTTACTGATGAAGGGAATTTGTTGAGTATTAAACACACCTAATGTGGAAAATGAGGAAAAAGGATTTTTAAAACAAGAATTTAAGGAAAGAATATTCTTAAAGGATTAAGGAGTTTGACACAATCCGATTAAATTTGTTTTATTTATGAAAACTCACTCCCAACACCCATCCATTGAGTTGTCAAACTCAGCCCCATCATTTACCCCATTTTCATGTAACAAAGGGAAAACAAACCAAAAGACCATCCTGTTGCTAAACCTGAAAGGCAGCTATGTAAGATTTAATATATTTAGTTTTGATTAATGCTATTCCAGGAAAGATACACGTGAAAGGAAGCCTTACTCCTTGCGGTTTAGAAAAAGGGAAACTCTTAATAAACTGTGATAGTGGCAGGTTTCTCATGGGGATCCGACCAAACCGGGTCGGGTTGTGACAACTTGAGTGGTATCAGAGCTTGTTTACTTAAATACATTATCAAAACTATATAACATAGTAACTAATATGAATAAATCTTAAAATTTCAGATGGCATCCAAGAGCGGAACTAAGAGAACAAGAGTCGTAGTCTTTGACACTGCCCAAGCACCCCTTCCTGTGGAAACTCCTTGAGGGGCCTAGACCACTCCATTCAGACTAAGCTCATAATACCAGAGATTGTAAGAAGTGTTCACTCGAGTATTTGGACAACCTAACCTCGCCCCTGAGGCGGTCACCATCTCTCGAGTTGAACGGGAGGAAGTACAATCTCATCCTCCACCTATTAACCATCCTCCTCCAATTGACATCCCCAATTACCAAAAGACTCTCCGTCAACTGGGGTGTAAGCCTTTCCTTGAAGACAAGGATGTTGGAGCCACCATGGACTAGCTGGCTAACATCAAGAAGCTGTTGGGGATAGTCAGGATATCACTAGAGGACATGGTGATCCTGATGGAATTTTTCATGGAGGGTAGTGCCAAAAGATAGTGGGATAATGTCCGAAGCCTACATACCTCCACGCCCACCTAGAAACAATTCGAGGAGAGGTACGCGCTGGAGTACCTAGCTTCTCACCTGATTAACGAGAAGAAGCAGGATTTCCTTCTACTCCAACAAGGGCTTAACTCTATATCGGAGTATGAAATTAAATTCAACGAGCTAAGACCCTTTGCACCTAACCTCCTGGACCAGCAAACATATATCAACGATTCATGGACAGTCTCAATATGGACATACATGACCGTATGGGAGTACTAGGATGCCCTGCGGATCTGGCGACGATGATCAGTATGGCTCACAAATGTGAGCGAATGGTACAAACCCCACGCCACCAAATGGAGAAGGCAAACCGAAAGGAGGACAAGGGCCAAAGCCGTTATGGAGGACTAAAGGAGCATAATGGTTCAAGATGGGGAAATAGAGTGGAATTTCCAAAGAGGAAGGATGTGCCACCCCCTTCCCATAGAGTAATCCCCACCCTACCAAAAGGGAACCCTCACTGTCCTATGTGGCAAAGGTACGACGAGTGAGCTTTCTTGTCCTGTTTTACATGTGGAGTAGTGGGGCACTTTGCAATGGAATGCCCCACTCTTAGGGAAAACAAGCAATGGAACACGCTTGGACCACCCCAAGGGAACCCTAGGATTCCCAGGTAGGACACCACGTGTGATGCCCCGACCCAGTTTGGTCAGATCCCTGTGAACAACTCGTCGCTCTCTTAGTTCAAGAGGGGTTTTCCCCTTCTTTAATTCAAGAGGAGACATGCGAAATCTCAACCTTATTCCCTAGAATAACATATATCGAATAAAATGCAAGCTTAAGAAAAATTAAGCATACCTAACAAAGGGTAAGGATTGGTGTTATCCCAAGTCATCTTTATATTTCCTGAAAGGGCATAAAAAGGGTGGGTGAGTTTCTACAACTTAGTGAATGGGTATTTTAAAAAATGAAGTTTCAATAAAATAGTTTTTAAATTAGAGTGTGCTAGACTCCTTATATTCTTTAAAATTTTCTCATTTTAAAAATCTTGGTTTTCCAAAGCCATTTCTCATCTCAACGGTGTGTTTATAAACCAACACATGCCCTTCATGCTGAAGGGAACACGCATTCGTAGGTTAGCACGTCCATTGTACCCACTTGTGATGTTGGAGCGACTTTACCGGCCACCTACATAGAAGCACGTCCACTTCTACCCTTAGAATGAGTGGATGTAAGCGACATCCAACACTCAATCCTGTAACAAAACTATGTGTTCATATGAGGACAGAGACCTTATCCTATCCTCACCCTTGTCTCATGTACATGAAGCTACGTCTAACTTCTCAAGACTGCTGGCACGACTAACTGCCCTTATCTCCACCATGTCGTCCAATAGCCTATAGGACGCATCACAACCCGTCTTAGGCATCTTGAAGTCTCGTTACTCAATGTAAGCCAAAATCAACAGTTTTCCACATAACCCATTTAATCTCGACTGGTCTGTCGAACTATTGTGTCGCACTACCACCAATCCATCGAGTATGTATATTCTGTCTTGGTACCATGGCCAAACAAATCATTCATTTAAAGTTTTCATAGCTTAACTCATGTTTGTTTATCAGCTCCTACTCGTTCCAACTTGCCTTGGGCCCAATGTATGAGATTTTCAAAAATTGGGCATGTTAGCAAGTTCCAAAACCGAGGCATCCAACCTATCTGAGCTTATTCAAGCTCCCGTCAAGAAGGTCTCTCAAAAGTTTTAAGAAGTGGCACACAGTTAGGGGAGAGAACTTCAGAAAAAATAAACTTTTCATCTATCTATCATACTAACCGGGTACAAGGACATCTCTGCTTATAATTGATAAGAGGGTTTTCTACTTCCTTCTAGGAAATTTCATCATACCAATCGTGTATAATCTACTTGCAACCGGTAAGTAGCTTTTCCACGTAATTTCCACATCACTCCTCTTAGGTATGATGGTTAAAATACCACTTAATAGTGGGTTTTTATTTCTGATGTGCTTATTATCCTAACTAGGTATGATATTAAATATCTCACTCACCCAACCGTGTAGTGTATTTCCTCTAAATCGGCTTTCATCCCTTGCGACCTTTGTCTCAGTTGGTGTTCCCAATATCCCGTGTTCCTACATGGTATGAACATCCTTATTCATTATTATTTGGCTTGATAGCCTTCATTCATTATGAATTACTAAAAATATCTAACTTTTTAAATGTTTGCATTTTGGTCCCTAAAGTTCTTTTTCTTTTACTTTAGTCCCTAATTGCCCATTTTTTGTCCAAATTGAGTCCTAAAACTTTTAAAATTCACCATGTGACCTCAATTTATTTAAATTAACAAAAGTGGTTCAAGTTTCCCAAAATCCCAATTTGTTCCTCAATTTTTCCAAATATACCATTTTGCCCCTCCTTTATAAAAAATGGCATGTTTTACCCAAAAAAATTCCAAAATTTGCTCAATTGGTCCTCCAACACTCTTATCAAGACCAATTGGCCTCAAGTTTATAAAATTGCATTTTAGTCCCTCAAAATTTTCAAATCCCCAAAATTTCCCCAATTTTTCACCCAATTTCAACTTTCCAACACAGGCAAGTTTGATTTCATCAAATTGTCAGATCAAACAAGTTTAATTGTTGAAATTGAAGTTAAATTGGAGTTCCTACAACTTCATATGATTCAATTCCACTTTGAATCACACGATTTCACACTGGAATAAGCTCAAATGGAGCTTTACCAAAAAATAAAATGTAAAGAGAGAGAGCTTTGAATTCTTACCAGCGAGGCCGCGACGATCCGAGCTTTTGATCTGGGTGGATAGCTCTCTTCTCGAGGTTTCTTCTAGGATCAAGATTTGCATCAATTGATGTCAAATTGAGTGAGAATTTAGTCATTGAAAATCTATTGGTTCTCTCTCTAACACCGATCAGAAATTACAAAGGGGAGCCAAATTGGTAAACTTTAAGTTCTAATTTGGCCATAGGAGGGCTAAGGAGGTGTTGGGAGAGCTTGGTTTGGCCTTAGTAGGACTCGAATTGGCTGATTTCAGCACGACAAAAACAGGATAGCTTCAGTCCGTAAGAGCTGCTTCACTGTTCAATCACGTCGGCACATCTCCAGCGACCCTTAGAGAAATTAGAGACTGCCACTGTGTAGCTGACTTCACTCCAATTCTAAGGAACCCTTTGATTCACTCGGGAGTTGAAATTTTCCTGATTGCCCGTTCTATAATGATTGGGTTTGTGAACCGGTTTAGTTTTTCTCACTATGTTTGACCGGTTCTTTTCCTGATTTTCCTTAACTCCAAAGATCAGGTCTACAAATCTCCCCTCCTTTTAGGAGTTTTGTCCCCAAAACTTATTGAAAACCTTTTGTACTAAACTAAATTTTCGTTGATATAAATTATTTTTTCTAGTTTATCGGCCTACAACCTTGTTGGTTGTTTCCGTTCATCCCTAACATTACATACCTAAGATTTTCATTTCATTCACCCCATTTTCTCATTCCATGGAGCTTACTTTAGCGAAGCATATCTCCCTGGAAGACTTATAATCATATACTTTAGTTACATCCTTCTTTTCCCAAGGCACCATTTCTCCATTCCAAACTCCTTTATCGAAGATTTTAGGACTAGGAGTTCCAATCATTTTCTTGCACTCGTTTTGGCGTTTATCACTTTTTCATCCTACATGGATCCTTTCCTCATTCTTTGGTTATTACTAGTTTGTTCTACTTTTAAATGCTTAACTTCGTCATGCCTTAATCATAGACTCTTCCTTTCTTACTTTATTCCTTATTCTCACTTACGTCCTTCCTTTTTAAGGTCTCTTCTCTTTCTGAATCCATTCTTACTCTCATCGTGATCCTTTCTCTATCCTTTATTCCGAGTTAGTTCCTTCCTTACTCATATGGCATCTTTTGATGTCATCTTCCTACTTATGCATTACTTGGGTTTGACTTATCCCTTGGATCTTCACAATTTGTTTCCCCTTGTACTTGATCCTTTCATCTCCAGCATTTTGTTCTTGAGGAACTTATTTTCTTCCAAGTCTGTTGGTTCCATTTCCTCTTTATTGAAACACCTATGTTTTTTCAAGATTTCCTTCTTTGCTAAGTTTCACACTCTTTTTCTCCTAGAATTTCCTTCTAGTTTTATCATTGCAAATTTTCAATTTGGAATGTCCTTCTTTGTCGTTATCTTCACCAGCTTACCTTTACTCTTCAGATCCTATGAGTACTTTTCATTTATCTTACCTCATTCTTACTTACTCCAGCATCTATTTATTTCTTTGAAGTGGACCTCGCATCCCTCTTGTGTCAAAATCATTCGTATCTTCGTGTCCTTAGTAATCTTCCCTTTGCCTCGTTTAGGGTGTATTCCTTACTACTCCCCATTTCTTATTAGAGCTTTGTTTACTCCTCCGGACATTTTGGTCAATATGAGTTATTTCCTTCAATTGGATCTATCTAAAATTCCTATTTGGGTTTCCATGTCTTCTTGCAAATAGATCATACTTAACCTCCCCAAACACTCACTTAGCCACTCGTACTTGTTACTAAGGTCCTTATTTCGGCTCCGGTTTTGCGACATTTCCTCTATTGATTTTCTTGACCTAGAGCTTTCTCCTTCCTTAATCCAACTTCCTATTCCCACCCTTCTTCTAATGTCTTCCATTCTATGATTCTTACTTTTGCTCTCCCTACCATTTCTTAGAAGTTCTCCCTTTTAATCTTCACTTATATTTAAGGATCTTGTATGGTTCATTCACTCTGGCCTTTCTTCCTTTTTGCTTCCATACCTCTGTTTTCCACAAGTCTCCTTATGTTATGAAGTTCTTAAGAAATTTTGTTTTAGTTCTATTACAAGTACGTGTTATACTTGGGCTTTCTTGTTATCAGATTTTCTTTTCATCCTGCCTTAGTGGTCTTGATATCCTTGGTGTTCCCCCATAACTTACTTCCTTTTCATCCTAATCAACTTCCATTCATTTGGTTCCCTTTGTAATATTCTACTCCTTGTTTTTCCTTACTCTTTATTCTTTGAGCCTTCTTCTAACTCCTTGAACTTTCCATAAGTCCACACTCTTTGATGTTTGCTTCCCTTTGTTCCAACATCTTCTCCCTTTTCTTAGTTAAGATTTCCCTTGGATGAATTTTTCCTTTCTGTACTTCTGAAGGAAAGTCTTAGGGGTTGATTGTAACTATAAATAACCCATCTTTTCTTCCTTAGGTGATTTCCTTTCTTTTACTTTAATCTTTATTATCTCACTCTTTTTTCTTTGAATTTATCAAGGAACTCAAAAGTTTTATCAAAAACAAATTTTATTTTTATTCATTCAAGAAAATGTTTTCTTGTTATAATTGGCTTATTACAGGAATTTTCTACCCCCTAATCCCTTGGAGTCATAGGCCGAGAGTTAACCCTAGAGCCGTTGTGGGATTCTTGATTAGAAGGTTCTGAAGAACTAGGTTGGGTCCACTTGTATTCCCTTATAGGACAAATCTCGTGTATGGCATCCAATTCGTACTGTCTTAGTACCTCAAACCTCACACTCATAGGTCCACTTCACCCATTGGGAGGGATTGAAGCTAGGATGATAGGTGGAGGTACTTGGTGGACCTTCATGAAGGTGGCATACACATCCTAGTAGTTATCCCAGGCCTCCTTCTTGGTTGGTTTCCTCTCCAGTTGTTGTGGGACTGGACGAGGGGTTAGGATTCTATGAGGAGATATCGGTTCCTATTGTCTTGTAGGAGGGTATGTGATGCCTTCTGGTTCCAATAAGGCCCCGGGTGTCTTTTTCAGGGTTATGGATGGCGGGTTGGATTTCACCGTGAACTTCCAAGGAACTCTCCTTCCTACATGATAGTTTAAAGTTTGATCAATCTTAGGGCATAATATTGATAATGTTTCAAGGGAACTTAGCTCTAATACCACTAAAGTTGTCATGCCCCGACCCAATTTGGTTAGATCCCCGTGAACAACCTGTCGCTCTCTTGGTTCAACAGGGGTTTCCTCCTTCTTTAACTCAAGAGGAGCCACGCAAAATCTCAACCTTGTTCCTTAGAATAACATAGATCGAATAAAATGCAAGTTTAAGAAAAATTAAGCATACCTGACTGAGGGTAAGGCTTGGTATTATCTCTAGTCACCTTTTTATTTCGTGAAAGGGGATAAAAAGGGTGGGTGAGTTTCTACAACTTGATAAATGGATATTTTCAAAAATGAAGTTTTAATAAAATAGTTTTTAAATTGTAGTGTGCTAGACTCCTTATTTTCTTTAAAATTTCTCATTTTCAAAATCACAGTTTTCCAAAGCCATTTCTAATCTATACGGTGTATTTATCAACCAACACACTCCTTTTATCATGAAGGGAACACACATTCGCAAGCCAGCATGTCCACTGTACCCACTTGGGGCATCGGAGCGACTTTGCCGGTAGCCTAGATAGAAGCACGTCCACTTCTACCTTAAGAATGAGTGGATCTACACGACATCCGACCCTCAATCCCATAACAAAACTACATGTCCATATGAGGTCAAAGACCTCATCCCGTACCCACCCTGGTCTCATGCGCATGAAGCTACGTCAAGCTTCTCAAGACTACTGGCACGACTAACTACCCATTTCTCCATCATGTCATTTAGTAACCCTAGGATGCATCACTACCCCTCTTGGGCATCTTGAAGGTCCTGTAACATAGTGCATGAACAAATCAACAATGTTTCACATAAGTCATTTAATTTGTGGTGCCACTAGTCCAACGGCCTCGACCCTCAACTCGACCTGCAGTTCTTTGTCTCGATTGGTCCATCGAACTATCATGTCACACTATCTCCAGTCCATCGAGTATGTCAATCATGTCATGGTACCATGGCCAAAAAATCATTCATGGCTTAACTCATGTTTGTTTATGAGCCCTTGATCGTGCCAATTGGCCTTGGGCCCACTGTACAAGATTTTAAAAAATTAGGTATGTTAACCCCCAAGTTCCAAAATCGAGGCCTCCAAAATATCTAAGCTTATTCGAGCTCCAATCAAGAAGGTCTCCCAAAATTTTTAAGCAGTGGCACAAAATCAGGGGAGTGCACTTCTGACAAAATAAACTTTTCATCTGTTGATCATACCAACCAGGTACGAGGACATTCTCACTTACAAAAATTCCAAAATTTGCTCTATTGGTCCTCCAACACTCTTATCATTCCCAATTGGCCCTTAATTTTATAAAATTGTATTTTAGTCCCTTGAATTTTTTAAATCCCTAAATTTTCCCCAATTTTTACATAAATTTCAACTTTCCAACATAGCTGAATATGATTTCATCAAATTGACTGATCAAACAAGTTTAATAGTTGAAATTGGAGTTCCAACATCTTAATACGATTCAATTGCACTTTGAATTGCATGATTTGACACCAAAACGAGCTTAAATGGAGCGTCGCCAGAAAGTAGAATGTAGAGAGAGAATGCTTTGAATGCTTATCAGCGGGGGTGCGGCGGTCTGAGCTTTCGATCCATGCATATAGTTCTCATTCTGAGGTTCCTCGTAAAATCAATAATTGCATCAATGGATGCCAAATTGAGTAAGAATTTAGTCATCAAAAATCTTCTGATTCTCTCTCAAGCATCGATAAAAAATTATAGAGGAGAGCCAAATTGACTTTCCTTTCAGTTCTAATTTGGTCGTAGGAGAGCTGAGGAGTTGTTGGGAGAGCTTGATTTGGCTTTAGAAGGCCACGAGTTGGCTGATTTTAGCCTGACAGAAACTTGGCAACTTCGATCCGCTGGAGCGGCTTCACTATTCAATCACGCCAACACTTCTCTGGTGACCCTCGGAGAAATTGGAGACTACCACAGTGTAGCTGACTTCTCCCCAATTCTAAAGAACCCGGCCACACCTTCTTTGGCTCAGAAGAGACCCTATATCGGAGCTCTGGTTCGAGCTTCACCGGAAAACTGAGTTGTTAGAAGAGAGTGAGATTTTCAAGTGTGGAGCAGATGAATGGAGAGGGGCTCCTTATATAGGGAGCTCAGGGACTCATCGATCATCCATTTGGCACCTTTATGATAGTTATTGATGGCTTGAAATGTACTGAATGGAAACTTTTCCTCTTCACCGGCACTGGTTCAATTTTCTGAACGAAGAAGACAACACTGTTCCAAACAGGACCGTACCGGTCCGAATCGGATTCAAAGCTTAAACCGGCTAGTTCAAGCCCAATTCGACTGAGTTTTTTGAAATTAAAAATTTCCAAATTCATTCTCTATCAAATGGTGGTCTCAATTCTTAAATTGGAATTTTCTAAGCCACCTAGAAAAATGAATTTTTCATCTGGTTCAATAGTGGTTCAAGCCGGTCAAAACTGGTTCAATTCAGTTTAGATCCGATTCACCTGAACTGGTTTGGTTTTCATCCCTCATTCATCCTAAAGTACCTTTTCATGACTTTTGTGACTCTTTAGGTCACTCGAGATCCATAAATTCCCCGATTTGCCCTTTCTTTATCAGTTCCGATTCATAAACCGGTTCAATCTACCTTGGTTCCAGTTCATCTAAACTATTCTAGTTTTTCTTTTCCAATTTGTCCTAAGGTTCTTTTCCAAGGTTTTATGAAACCTTTGATTCACCTGGTTGTTGTAAATTTCCCTAATTGCCCATTCTCTAATGATCGGGTTTGTGAACTAGTTTGGTTTTTCTCACTCAGTTTGACTGGTTCTTTACCCGATTTTCCTTAACTCCAAAGAATGGGGTTTATACCACGACCAGATTGCCAACTAGATTATACAACCTCACCTAGGAAGAGGCTAGGAAAGACCCAATTACCTTAGAGGGTACTTCCCAAACCCCTCCCCCCAACTAAGATTGAGAAAAACCCGTAATTTGAATTTCATTCAATAAAGGAAATCTTTTCTTCTAAAAGCATGTGTTTCTTCAATCAGGGTACGTACACTTTTGGGGACGAAAGGTCTATGCCCTCTTCGACTCAGGCCTAGAAAGATCCTTCACCAAAGAAGATCTAATCCCAAGTCTACCCCTAGAACTCACCTCTCTAGGACAAAGTCTCAACATTTTCACACCCTTAGGAGAAGGGTTAAATATTGACAAACAGTTGAAGAGTTGTGAGATAAAGATTGGAGGAATCAGACAAGAAGCAGATTTGATCACATTACCTCTAAGCGAGGTAGAAATAATCTTGGGAATGGATTGGTTAAGTACACATCAAGCTAGGATGGATTACGGAAAGAAGATAGTAACCTTCCTCACTCTCGAGACACTCGGACTGCAATTCCAAGGAGACTGGAGGAAGGGTGAAGTACAGATAGCGTCCTACATGAGAGCCTAAAAGATGATACAAATAGGTTGTAAGGCTTTCCTAGCAATGATCATCAATGAGAAGTCTGAGGAGAAGGGACCCAAAGGAATTCAGGTAGTTAAACACTACCCAGATGTATTCCCAAAAGAATTAACCAAACTACCCCCAAACTGACAATTGGAGTTTGCCATTGAATCCCATGAACACATCTCATATCCCAAGCCCCTTATCGCATGGCTCCAGCATAACTAAAAGAATTGAAGGAGCAGTTGGACGAGCTGTTGGAGAAGGACTTCATACGCCCTAGCCAGTCTCCAATGGGTGCGCCAATCCTATTCATAAAGAAAAAGAACGGGAGCATGAGACTGTGGATAGACTATTGGAAGTTGAACCAGGTCACCATAAAGAATAAGTATCCACTTCCATGGATTGATGACCTTTTCAACCAATTAAAAGGAGCAAACTACTTTTCCAAGACCTTCAGTTAGGATATCACCAACTAAGGATCCGAGAAGAGGATATTCCTATGACCGCATTTCGATCTTGATACAGACATTATGAGTTTAGGGTGATGCCTTTTGGCTTAACAAATGCTCCTGTAGCCTTCATGGACTTAATGAACTGATTGTTCCAGCCACACTTCGACAAGTTTGTGATAGTATTTATAGATGCCAATCTTATATGCTGACGAACTTGGCTAGAGCATGAAGAACATATGGCGATCACCTTGGAGATATTACTAGAAAATTGCTTATATGCAAAATTCTCCAAGTGTGAGTTTTGGTTGCAGGAGGTAGGGTTCTTAGGAGACATAGTGTCCAATGATGGAGTCAAGGTAGATCCAGCAAAGGTGTAAGCCATATCCGATTGGAAGGCACCCAAGAATCCCTCTGAAATACGTAGTTTCTTAGGCATATTGGGGTACTACAAACGGTTTGTGCAAGATTTCTCTATGATGGTTGGCCCTTTGACTCATCTCACAGGGAAAGGAGTAGAGTATAAATGGGATGAAAGCTGTGAGAAATCCTTCTTGGAGTTAAAGACCCGTTTGACAACAACACTTGTACTCTCTCAGCTTAACCCAAGTGCAGGGGAGTACATCATCTATAGTGATGTGTCTTAACAAGGAATCGGATGTGTATTGATGCAACAAGGAAAATTTATCGCCTACACTTCGTGACAACTTAAGGTACATGAGAGGAACTACCCTACCCATGACTTGCATTTAGCCACCATAGTGTTTGCGCTCAAGATCTAGCGACACTACTTATACGGGGTTAAGTGTATGATATATACCAATCACAAGAGTCTTAAATACTTCTTAACTCAGAAGGAGTTGAACCTCCACCAAAGGAGATGGCTGGAATTGGTTAAAGATTATGACCTTGTGATAGATTATCATCCCGAGAAGGCCAATGTAGTGGCAGATGCCCTAAGTCGCAACTATCAAACCGAGGTAGTGCAGATAAAAACAAGCTACTTACCCTTGTTGGAATAGTTGGGAAGAATGGAGGTGGACCTTAAGATGGAAAAACGGGAGAAAAGCTTGTTGACTGACATAGTTGTGAGAGCCAGCCTAATAGAGCAAATTAAGGTCCAACAATGTCACGCTCCGACCCAGTTTGGTCTAATCCCCATGATCAACCCGCCACTCTCCCAGTATATTAAGGATTTCCCCTTATTGTAAACCGTAAAGAGTAAGGCGTCATTTAACTTGCACCTTTTCCTGGAATCACATAAACAAAACTACATGAAATTTAAAACTTTACATACCTGTCTTACAAGCATCTTAGTTGACGGTCTTTAAGGGGAGGCTTTCCGGGATTTCCCAAAAGGGATATAAGGGAGGGGGTGAGTATGACTACTCAATTAATGGGTTTTTAAAAGCTTTTTACTTTTAGGAAAAATATTTATATGGAGTGTGTCAGACTCCTTAATTTTCAAAAATCACTTCATTTAAAAATTTAGGTTTTTACACCATTCCTTATTTACCACAATGTGTCATCACCCAACACACATCCTTCATCATGAAGGTTACACACATTTGCAAGTCAGTATCACTACTGAACCTGCTAGTGGCTTCGGAGGGACTTTTCCAGCCACCCGGATAGAAGTACGACCACTTCTACCCGGGGAATGAGTGGATGTACATGACATCCGACCCACAATCTCGAAATCACTTCTTCGCGTCCATATGAGGACAGAGACCTCATCCTGTCCCCACCCCAGTCTCATGTGCTTGGTGCTACTCCAGATTTCGCACAGACACCTAGAACAACGAACTGCCCTTATAGCCACCATGTCGTCTAGTTCCCTTAGGACACATCACTACCCCACATGGGCGTCTTGATGATCTCGTACTCATAGTGCATGCACAAACAATGTTTTCTCATATTGCCATGTAATCTGTGGTGCCACTAGTCCAACGGCCCCGACTCTCAACTCAACCCGCAGCTGTTTGTCTTGACTAGTCCATCGACCTATCATGTCGCACTGCCGCTAGTTGACTGAGCATGTCAGTTCTATCTTGGTACCATGGCCAAACAATTCACATATTAAGTTTTATGGCATATATGTCATGTTCATTTACAAGCTCCTGCTCGTGCCAACTGGCCTTGGGCCCATTGTACGAGATTTTCAAAATCGGGCATTTAGCCCTTAAGTTCCAAAGCTGAGGTCCCTAGCCTATCAGAGCTATTCGAGCTCCCGTCGAGAAGGTCTCCCAAATTATTTAAGCATTGGCACATAGTCAGGGGAGAGCACTTCCAACAAAACATATGTTTTTTCTATCCATTACACCACCCGGGTATAAGGACACCTCCGTTCATAACCGATGAACGGGTTTTCAACTTCCTTCGAGGAAGTCTCATCATACCAACTGTGTATGATCTACATATAAATGGTAAGTAGTTTTTCCCCATAATTTTCACATCACTTCCTCTAAGTAGTAATGTTTAAAATACCACTTAATAGTGGGTTTTCATACCGAGGTACTTATCATTCCCAACAGGGAACGATATAAAATTTCCACTCACAACTGATAAGTGGTTTTTAAATTTTAAGTGGTGCTCATCATCCCAACCTGGTATGATATTAGTAAACCCATTCACCCGTTAACGCAGTGAATTCCACTATACTGGTTCTTTGTATTCACGCGAGCTCGTCCATTTTGGCGTTCCTCGTACTTTGTGTTCCTACAAGATATTAACATCTTTGTTCACTATTACTCAACTTAACAACCTTCATTCATTTCCAATGAATGAGAAAACACAAACTTTTTAGTTATTTGAAATTAGGTCCCTAAAGTTATTTCTCTTTAACTTTAAGTCCCCAAATGCTGGTTTTTCCAAAAATTGAGTCCCGAAACTTTTAAAATTTATCTTGGGACCTCGATTTATTCAATTTCACAAAAAGGGATTTAATTTCCCTAATTTCCCAAATTTCCAATTTGGTCCCCCAACTTTTCCAAAATTACCATTTTGCCCTTCCTTTACAAAAATGGTAAGTTTTTGCCCCAAAAATTCCAAAATTCCTCAATTGGTTCTCCAACATTATTTTCATGCCCAATTGACCCTCAATTCATAAAATTGCATTTTGGTCCTTTGAATTTCGAAAATCCCCAATTTTCCCCCAATTTCAACTCTTCAACAGTGCCAAATTTGATTTCATCAAATTGACTGATCAAAAACCTCTAATTGTTGAAATTGGAGTTGAAATTGAGTTCTTACATGTTCATACAATTCTAACAAACTTTAAATCGCAGATTTTAACGCTGGAACAAGCTCAAACTGAGCTTAGCTGAAAAAATAGACTATAGAGAGAGAAAGCTTCGATTTCTCACTGGTGAGGGCACGGCAGTCTAAGCTTTCGATTTGGTAGATAGCTCTCATCTTGAGGTTCATCCTAGAATCAATAATTGCATCAATTGATGCCGAATTGAGTTAGAATTTCATTATTAAAATTCTGTCAATTCTCTCTCTAGAACCGGCCGGAAATTGCAGAGGGGAGTTAAATTGGCTTACCTTTCAGTCCTAATTCGGTCATGGGAGGGCTGAGAAAGTGTTGGGAAGGCTTGGTTTGGCCTAAGTAGGGCTCGAAATTGCCAATTTCAACTCGGTCGAAATAGGGCAGCTTCGGTCCATCAGAGCTGCTTCACTGTTCCATCATGTCGGCGCTTCTCCAGTGATTCTTGGATTGACTGGAGTTTGCTATCAGATAGCTGATTTCTCTCCAGTTCTAAAGAGCCTGACCTCTCCTTCCAAGAATAAGAGAAATGTTCAAGTCAAAGCTCTGGTTTAAGCTTTATCGGGAAATGGAGTAGTAGAGAGAGAGAGAGAGAGAGGTGTTCGGGTGTGAGGAGAATGAATGGGGATGACCTCTTTATATATGTGTAAAATCGTGTATTAAATGGGAGAGATTTATTACTAGTATTAATATTGCCATAAATTATTGGTATTAATTCTAATAATTTAATTTCGGTATTAAATTATTTGTATTAATTCTAATAATTTAATTTAGGTATTAAATTATTGGTATTAAATATATATTAATTTATGGCTATTTATGATAAGGTCTAAGTTCACATAAAAATTTCTTTTGACCAAAATTTCGGGTTACAAAAGAATCACACTACTCTCGAGCAAGCACGCTTAACTTCAAAGTTCTTATGGAATCTTGTTCACATGAACCAATTTGGTTTTTGTCTTCTAAATTGTCTTAAGTTTCTTTTCCAAGGTTTAATGAACCCTTTGGATCACTTGGGAGTTGTAATTTCCTAAATTGCCCATTCACAATTGATCGGGTTTGTGAACCATTTCGATTTTCTCACTCGGTTTGACCGGTTCCCATCCCGGTTTTCCTTAACTCAAAAGTGTGGGGTTTACAAACAAAATGTAGATAAGGAACTCCAACCCTATTTGGACCCGGTCAACAAACGAACAAAATCGGACAATGACCTTCGAGGTGACGAAGTACTAACCTACAAGGGTAGAGTGTGTGTGCATTAAGACAAGGAACTGAAGAGGTTAATTCTAGAAAAGGCACATGACTCTGTTTATGTGATGCATTTGGACAGTAACAAAATGTACCGCACTCTCAAACAAGGATATTGGTGGAAAGGGATAAAGAGGGATATTGTGTAATATGTAGCCTGATGCTTGTCCTATCAGCGAATTAAAGCTAAGCATCAGAAACCATCAGGATTGCTACAACCCTTGCCAATCCAGGAATGGAAATAGGAGCACATCACTATAGACTTTGTCATGGGACTAACTATGACTTGGAAGGGATGAGATGCCATTTGGGTCATTGTGGATAGGTTGACCAAGTCTGCCCATTTCCTACCTATAAGAGTGATGGATTTAGTGGAACAACTAGTCGTCTATACATGAGGGAGATAGTGAGACTCCATGCCATCCCATTCAGTATAGTGTCAGATAAAGACCCTAGATTTACCTCAATGTTCTGGCTAGTTTGTAAAGTGCCTTGGGAACCAAGCTCCACATGAATACAACATTTCATCCTCAGACTGATGGACAGTCTGAGCGAATGATCCAAACCCTAGAAAACATGCTAAGGGCATGAGTTCTCACCCTGGATAAAGGTTGGGAGGAATACTTGTATCTGATAGAGTGTGTACAATAACAGTTATCAGGCCAGTATTCAAATGGCTCCTTATAAGGCCCTTTATAGATGATCATGTCGTACACCTTTATTTTGGGAAGAAGTGGGAGAAAAGAAGCTAGAAAGGGTTGAACTAATAGACAATGCCACCAAAAAGATTAAGATAATAAGAAGTCGACTTAAAGCCGCTCAGGATAGGCAAAAGAGCTAAGCAAATCATCGAAGGATAGATCTAAAGTTTAATGTGGGAAACCAAGTGTTCTTAAAAGTATCTCCATGGAGGAGAATACTTAGGTTTCAACAATGGAGGAAGTTGAAACTAAGGTACATAGGTCCTTACACAATAGTCCATAGGATAGGATCGGTGGATATAAACTAGAAATGCCTCCGAATTTACAAGGAATACATGACGAATTCCATATCTCGGTACTCCAGAAGTACCAGCCTAATCCTAGCAATGTGTTGACCTTTACCAGAGCTAGAAGAGGCCCTGACCTATCAAGCAAAACCAGTGTGAATCATCAATTAGAGGGACAAGAACTTGAGGAACAAGAGAATTCCTATGGTCAAGGTTCTTTGGCAGATCAGACCCGTGCAAGAGGAGACATGGGACACCGAAAGCATTTTTTGGGATGGGTACCCTCATATGTTTGATATGTAATTTTTTTAGGGACAAAACCCCTAAAAGGAGGGGAGAGTTGTAATCCTCGTCCTTTTATAAATAAAAAGAACCAGTCGATTCAAAAGAGAAAAATCGAGTTGGTTCACAAACCCCAACCGAGAAGAGAACAATAAATTGAGAAATTTTTAAATCCTGAGTGACCCAAAGAGTCATAAAAACCTTGGAAAGGAATATTGGGACAAATTGGAAGAGAAAACCAAACCAGTTCAGGTGAATCGAACCTAAATGGGATTGAACCGATTTGAACCATCATTGAACTGGTAACTAATTTCATTTTTTAAGGTTACTTAAAATATATAAATTGAGGAATTGAAGCCACCATTGGATAGAGAATGAATTTAGATGAATTTAAATTTTTTAATTTTGAAAAACTTAGTCAAATCGGGCCTTAACCGCCCTGTTTAAACATTGAACCCGATCATACTGATCTAGTCCAATTCATAATAGTGTCGCCTTCTTTCTTCAAATGACGACATTGTTCATGCAATGGAAGAATGGACAGCGTCGACAAAGATAAATCGCCCCCGTTCAGGGCATTTCAGGCCATGAATGAGCGTAACTAAGATGCTAAACAGTCAGATAGAGAGTCCCCGAGCTCCCTATATAAATATCTCCTCTCCATTCATCCTCCTCATACCTAAAAGCTACACTTTCAACTGCTCCTACTTTCAGTGAAGCTCGAACCAAAGCTCCAACTTGGGCCATTTTCTCAACCTCAGAAGGCGAGATCAGTTTCTTTAGACTCGGGGAGAAGTTAGCTATATGATAGCAACTTGCATTCGTTCTGAGGACAATGAAAGATGCGCTGACAGAATCAAATAGTGAAGCAGCTCCGATGGACCGAAGCTGACATGTTAAGTCCAAGCTGAATTTGGCCAAATTCAGCCCTCCTCAAGCCAAACCAAGCCCTCCCCACACTCCCACAACCCTCACACGACCATTGATCCTAGGAGTAACCTCGGGATGAGAGAAATTGTGAAAACTTCACTAACTGAACTCTTCCCCAATTCGATATGAATTTTATCGATTCTTAATCTTAGGAGTAACCTCAGGGTGAGAGCTACTTGCCCGGATAGAAAGCTCGGACCGCCACACCTCCGACGGTAAGCTTTCAAAGCTTTCTCTCTCTACGCACAATTTTTCAGCAAAGCTCCATTTGAGCTCGTTTCGACCTCAATTCATGTGATTCAAAGCTCAATTGAATTGTATGGATGTGTAGAAACTAAATTATACCTCCAATTGAGGCAATTAATGATCGAATGGTCAATTTGATGAAATAATATTCGGCTAGTTTGAAAGGGGGGAAATTTGGGGGAAATTTGGGGATTTTGTAAAATTGAGGTACTTCTTTGTAATTTTCCAAATTGAGGGTCAATTGGCCATGGGAAAGATGTTGGAGGACCAATTTGTCAATTTTTGGAACATTTGGGGGTCAAATTACCATTTTTCGAAAGTAGGGGGAAAATGGTTATTTTTCAAAAGTTGGGGACCAAAGTAGAAATTTGGGAAACTTGAGCCCCTTATATAATTTTGAGTAAAATGAGGGCTCAAAGGGAATTTTGGAAACTTTGGGAGTCAAATTGGGCTAAGGTCTGCATTAGGGACCTAATGTTAAAGAAAAATAAACTTTAGTGACCAAAATACAATTTATCGATAAATTGTGAGCCTAGGCTTTTATGCCAAATCCTAAGTGAAATTGGCTCATGTTTGTTGATTTTGACCTTGCTAGAGGATAGCTCTAACCATGAAGGGGTAGTGGGGAGGCAACCAGTCACTTTGGCACCCGTGGTCGTGGGAGTGGTGGCTAGATGAGGGAGAATTTGGCCCCACAAGTTTATTTGTGGTGGCTAAAATCTCTATCCTAAAAATAGGTTAGCCAAAACTACACTCGTGTGGCATTTTTCTGCCACTTGCAGGTCGGGACCCGGCCATAAAACTCAAGAGGTGTACATTATTGGCATTTTGACATTGCATTAACCCCCATTTGGTGATTTGAATAGAGAGAATTTCTCGTTCAAGCGTCGGAAGGTCTAGTAGCTCTCTAAGATTGGGATTCTTTACTTTAAATCCAAAATTCAAGCTATCTAGGATGAATTAATGCAATTAACTCCATATTAAGACCTGTAACTCAGTTAATAATTGATCTATGCAATTTGTAGCACTAAATTTGATAAAAATCTAACTTGATTAGAGTGACATTTGAAGCGGTGTCACAGAGAAGTTGTACTGCAATGCATGGTGGCTCGCGGGTAAGTTGGGTCACACAAACTTGGTCCCCACTAACACGACTTCCCTTCATTTTTATTTTTTTTGTATATTCAAATTATCATTTTGTTCTTTTGGGGTTATTTCAGTAATTAAATTCAAAATCTCAGCCCTATTTAGGCAAAAATCGGCTTTCCCCAAAAACCTTAATTTTTGTACCCGAAAATTTGATCCCAAATCCAATCGGACCCCTAGTCTCGATATTGGGTTTCCAATCCCATTTCTAATGTGGGATATGATTTGAATTTCTCTTAACATTTCCCTACTCGAGTTCCATTCTAGGTTCAGGGTTTCATTCTCGGTTTTAGTTTTTGTCTTTGGTTCGAGATTTCATTCTTGATTTCATATCCATTCCCGGATTTAGAATTTCATTCTCGATTTTGGTTCTCATTTTTAATTTGGTATCCCATTTCCCAACTTAGGGTTTTATTCCTAACTCGACATTCTATTCTCAGATCACACTCAATTTTTAGACTACTTAGGCTTAACCCGGGTTTTGGAAATTCTAGTGTTACTATAGCACCAAATAAAGTTTCTCCTGGAAGTTGTCTACAAAATACCTAAACTCCGGCTACTCCTTTGGCTACCTCCTATGAGAATTTCTAACAACTCCTTAAGTAACATAGTTTTGAGCAATTTTGGAAAATTAGGAGAAAAAATAATTTTGCAAAAAATAAAATGGGAAAATAGCTATTTTTTCCCAAAGTAGGATAAAATAATTTATTTTGAACTATAGAGCGCAAATTTTGAATTTTTCAAAATAAAGTAGGAAAAATGGTAATTTTTCCCATTTTAGGGACCCAAGTGTAAATTAATGAATTTTGAGAGTAAATAAGTACTATTGGAGAACTTAGAGACCCAAATAAATGTAATGGAAAGATGGGAAGCCAAATAAATGATTTGGAAAGTCTAGGGTCCGAAGTAAGAGAATTTTTACAAGTATGGGAAATTTGGTAATTTTGCCCTATTTGGGGACCAAAATATATTTTTGTAAAAGTTCGGCATCCAAGTGGGAATATTGAAAAATTTAGTCATTTTGATTAATAAGACTAAATATGGATATGTCTTGATAGGTGGAATGAAACCACGGAAATGGCCTTATATAAATAGAGTTCATTGACGCGCTAGTTGAGCAAATCCAACTCTAGGGGCAAAACCAAAATTTTAAAAACATTATGGGGTAACACTATTGTTAACCAAGAAAACTAAATTTGATCACATTCATATAATTTGAAATTTGTAGTGAAACCGCCATCCAAAACAATGTGAGGTGGGTGGATTTATAGAGGGCGAGTTCTATTGGACCGATTGTGGTACTTTACACATTTATATTAAAATCTATATAGAGTATGTCATGCTCCGACCCGGTTTGGTTGGATCCATGTGATCAACCTGTCGTTGCCTTGGTTTAAGAGGGGTTCCCCCCTTGTTTTAATCAAGAGTGGCCAAGCATAATTTTAACCTTATTCCTTGAAATAACATAAATCATTAATAATGCAAGATTAAAAATAAATTTTTAGCCATATCTGACAAAAGGTAGGTTTGGGTATTATCCTTAGTCATTTTCCTTAAATCCTAAAAAGGGATAGAAAAGGTGGGTGAATTTCTACAACTCAGTGAATGGGTGTTTTGAAAAAGAGTCCTTATAAAATAGTTTTTAATTGGAGTGTACCAGACTCCTTATTTCCTTTAAGAGTATTCCATACTCAAATTTCAGTTTTCAAACACTATCCTCATTATCCACAATCAGTGTGTTTAACAATCAACACACACCCTTTATCATAAAGGGATCACACATTCACAGGGTAGCCCGTCCACTAAACCCACTTGTGGCATCAGAGCGACTTCTACCTTGGGAATGAGTGAATGTTCATGACATCCAACCTTCAAATCTAGAATCATCTTCGTGTCCATATAATGACAGAGTCCTCATCCCGACCACACCCCGATCTCATGAGCATGAAGCTACGTTGAGCTTCCATGACTGCTGGCATGATAAACTGCCCTTATCTCCACCATGTCGTCTAGTTGCCCTTAGGAGGTATCATTACCTCTCTTGGGTGTCTTAATGGTCCTACACCTCAAGTGCATACACAAAAATAGTTTTCTACAAAGCCTTTTATCTTTGCTGCAACTTGTCCAGCGGCCCCGATCCTCAGCTCGACTTGCAGTTTGTCTAGACCAGTCCATCTACCAAGTCATGTCGCACTGCAACTAGTCCATGGAGTATGTCAATCCTATCTTGGTACCATGGCCAAACCACATAAATCATTCATTAAGAATTATCATGGCTTATAATCATGTTTGTTTAGGAGCTTCTGCTCATGCCTACTGGCCTTGGGCCCACTATATGTGATATTCTAAAACCGGTCATTTTAGCCCCCAAGTTCCAAAATTGAGGCCTCTAGCCTATCTGAGCTATTCTAGCTCTTATCAAGAAGGTCTCCCAAAAGTTTTAAGCATTGGCACATAGTTAAGGGAGAAAACTTCTGACAAAATAACTTTTCAACTCATCAATCACACCAACCGAGTGTGATAACATCTCCGCTTACAACTATTAAGCGGGTTTTCTACTTCCCTCTATGATGTTAATCATACCGACCGGGTATGATCTACATAGAACTGATAAATTGTTTTTCCGCATCATTCTCACATCACTCCAACCAGGTGTGATGTTAAAATTCCACATATGAGTGGTTTTTCATTTACAAGGTACTCATCATCCCAATCGAGTATGATGTGAATAATCCCACTCAACCGATATTCGTAGTGTTTTCCTCCTTAGTAGGCTTTTTGCCTCCACACGAGCTTATCCTTGCTGATGTTTTGGTCCTTTGTGTCCCTATAGAATTTGACATCCTTGTTTATTAAAATTTGTCATGATAGCCTTCATTCCTCACGTATGAACAAAAATGCCAAAACTTTTCAGTAAATTGCATTTAGGTCCCTATAGTTCTTTTTCTTTGACTCTAGGACCCTAATGCTAACTTTTCCCCTAATTGAGTGCTAAAACTTCTAAAATTCACTTTGGGTCCTCAATTTATTCAAAATCACTTAAGGGGTTCAAGCTTCCTAAATTTCCAATTTGGTCCCCCACTTTTCAAAAATTATCATTTTGCCCCAACCAAAAATGGCACTTTGACCCCAATAAATTTCAAAAATTTACCAATTAGTCCACAAACATCTTTTCATGGCCAATTGTCCCTCAATTTTGGGAAATTGCACTTTGGTCCCTCAATTTTACGAAATCCTCAAATTCCCCCAATTTCCTCCATTCAAACTAGTTGAATTTGATTTCATCAAATTGACCATTCAATCAGGTTTGAATATTGAAATTGAAGGTAAAATTGAGTTCCTACACATCCATATGATTCAATTGAGCTTTGAATCGCATGAATTGAGCCCGGAATGAGCTCAAACAAAGCTTCATCGAAAAATTGGGCATAGGGAGACAATGATTCAAAAGCTTCCCATCAGATGTGAGGCAGTCCGAGCTTTCGATCAGGGCAGATAGCTCTCATCCCGAGGTTTCTCCTAGGAAAAAGAATTACAACAATTCATATCGAATTGAGGGAGAATTTGGTAAGTGGAGTTTCATTGTTTCTCTCTCTAACACTAATCAGAAATTACAGAGGGGAGCCAAATTGGCTTACCTTTCAGTTCTAATTTGGTCATTTGAGGGTTGTGAGAGTGTTAGGAGAGCTTGGTTTGGCCTAAGGAGCGGTGAATTTGGTTGTTTTCAGCTCAGCCTAAACTGGGTAGCTTCAGTCTGCGGTAGCTACTTCATTGTTTGATTATGCCAGCATTTCTCCGATGATCCTTGAATCGAATAGTGACCACCTCAGGTATGTGACTTCTCCCCGAGTCTAAGGAATCGGACCTCACCTTCTTTGGCTTAGAAAAACACCTATGTCGGAGCTTTGGTTCAAGCTTCATCGAAAAATTAAGTAGCTGAGAGAGAGAGAAGTTTTTAGGTGTGTGGAGGATGAATGGAGAGGGGCTTCTTATATAGGGAGCTTGGGAACTCTCCGGCCATCTATTTGGCACCTTGATGGTGCTAATTGATGTCCTGAATTACCCTAAACTGAAAGGTTTCCTTTCTTCCAGTGCTGTTCATTTTTCCTACGAGTAAATAGTAATGTCATCTGAAGGAAAAAGACAACACTGTTCCAAACCGGACCGGATCGGTTTGAAACGGGTTCAATGCTTAAACTGGTCGGTTCAGGCCCGATTTGACCGAGTTTTTCAAAATTAAAAATTTCTAAATTCATCTAAATTTATTCTCTATCCAATGATGGATTCAATTCTCTAATTGATATATTTTAAGCCACCTAGAAAAATGAATTTAGCATCTAGTTCAATGAAGGTGTAAACCAATCCAAACCGATTCAATCCGATTCATATTCGGTTCACCAAAATCGGTCTGGTTTTCTCTCCCAGATTGTCCCTAGGTCCTTTTCCAAGGTTTTTATGACTTTTTGGGTAACTCAAAAGTTGTAAATTTCCATTTTTACTCGTTCTCTAACGGTTGGGGTCTCTAAACTGGTTTGATTTTTTCACTCGAGTTAACCGATTCTTTCCCCGGTTTCCTTATCTTCAAGGGACAGGGTTTACAACTCTCTCATACTTTTAGGAGTTTTGTCCCCAAAACTTATTCTACATCACTTACAGAAGAATTAATTTCTCTAAAGTTTGTTGTCATACAAACATTTCAGTTTTTTTCACTTAACCCTTTTGTAACACACACCTTAAGAAAATTTATTTCCTTTCCATTGTTTACTCCTTCCATGGAGCTTATCCTAGCTAAGCATATCTTACTCAAGAGTTCAAGGGTATATCCTTAGATTCACATCTCCTTTTGCTTAGAGAAAGATTCTTCCCTTGAGGTTCTTTACTCGGGATTTGAGGATTGGGAGTTTCAAAATACCCAATCATTCTTGTGTGTAGTCACTTCCTTTCTCATTGAAACACTTAACTTGGTGTCCCTTTGAGTACTATGTACTTGCTTTCATAGTTTTCTGGGTTAGCTCCTTTTGTCTAGTTTTGGACCCTTCTTATATCCTTTCTCATTTCCATTGGGTTTTTTTCTCAATGAATTTCCTTTCCCTTAGTCCACTCTTACTCTCTCGTGATCACTTCACGATTCTTTTTCCGAGTTGATCTCCTTTTGGTCTTAAGTGTCGATTACTTGTTTAGGAAAACTCTCTTATTTCAATTTTTTTCTCTACTATGTCCCTCATAGTAGAGACTTTTACCTTACTAACTACATTCTCAACCTTCTTCTTATTTCTAGAAGTTTTCTTTCCTTCCCATCTTCATATTCCTTCCTATATTGGGGCATTTGCTCATTTAATTTCTGTTTTATAACTGAAATTTCAGTTTCATCCCTTATTTGTTACTTGGGACACTATAGATTCTCAATCTTATTCTGTGTACTCCACACTATGTTCAGTCGTCCTCTCATTTAAGCTCCATCAAGTGAGCATTGACCACCATTAAATCTTGATGTTAGTGATTGTTTACTTTAATCACTTCTTAATTGGAAGATTTACCATCCCATGGTTTCTCAAGTGTGTTTTCCTATGTTTCCTCTTTTATGGTCAATCCAGCCCTTCTTACTTGCACGACATCTTTTGATATTGTTTTCCTTCTTACACATTATTTAGACTTAATTAACTCCTTGGGTCCTCCTGAGTACCTTTCCTTTATACTTGGTCTTTCCCTGTAAACCCCACTCCTTTAGGATATGAAAATAGGGAAGAGAACCGGTCAAATTGGGTGAGAAAACTGAACCGGTTCATGAACCCCAATCGATAGGGAAAGTGCAAACCAGGAAATTTATGGATCATGAGTGACCTAAAAAGTCACAAAAGTCATGAGAAAGGACTTTAGGATGAATTGGATGTGAAAACCAAACCGGTTCAGGTGAATCGGAGCTGAACCAGATTTAATCGGTTTGAACCCCTATTGAACTAGTTTTTTAATTCATTTTTCTAGGTAGCTTAGAAAATTCAAATTGGAGAATTGAGGCTACCATTTGATAGATAATGAATTTAGATAAATTTAAAATTTTTTAATTTTGAAAAACTCAGTCGAAGCAGTCCTGAACCAACCGGTTTAAGCATTGAACTCGGTTCATACTGGTCTGGTCAAGTTCGGAATAGTGTCGTCTTCTTCCTTCAGATGACAGCACTGTTCACTCACCAGAAAATTAAACAGTGCTTGTGAAGATGAAAAGTCTTTGGACAGGGAGTTTTAGGCAATGAATGACCATCATTAAGGTGCCAATCAGATGACCAAGAAGTCCTCGAGCATCCTATGTAAAGAACCCTTCCTCATTCATCCTCCGCACACCTGAAAAATCCACTCTCTCCCCACTGCTCAATTTTTCGGTGAAGCTCAAACCAGAGCTATGACTTGGGCATTTTTCTGAGCCAAAGAAGGCACGGTCGGGTTCTTTGGATTCGGGGAGAAGTCAGCTACACGCCTATAGTCTCTCTTTGCTCCGATAACCGCTAGAGAAACGTTGGCGTGATACAACAATGAAGCAGCTCTGGTGGAACAAAGTTACCCTAATTTGGCCAAGCTGAAAATAGCCAATTCGAGCCCTCCTCGAGCCAAACCAAATCCTTCCAACACCTCCATAGCCCTAATACAGCTGAATTAGAGTGAAAAGGTAAGCCAATTTGACTCCCCTCTGTAAATTCCGATTGGTGCTAGAGAGAGAACTAACAGATCTTTACTTACCAAATTCTCCCTTAATTCGACTAGAATTGAGGTGATTCTTGAAAATAGAAAAAACCTCAGGATAAGAGTTATTTGCCTAGATTGAAAGCTCAGACCGCCACGCCCCTGACGGTAAGCTTTTGAAGCTCTCTCTCTACGTTCAACTTTCCGGTGAAACTCCATTCGAGCTCATTCAAGCGTCAAAACGTGTGATACAAAGTGTAATTGAATCATATGGACATGTAGGAACTCCAATCTAACTTCAATTTCTACAATTAAACTCATTTGATCGGTCAATTTGATAAAATAAAATTCAGTTGAGTTGGAAGGTTGAAATTGGGGGAAAATTTAGGGATTTCAAAAATTCGAGGGATTAAAGTGCAATTTCATAAAATTGAGGGCCAATTAGGCATGATAAAGATGTTGGAGGACCAATTGGACAAATTTTAGAATTTTTGGGGTGAATCTTGCCATTTTTGTAAAGTAGGGGCAAAATTAAAATTTTTGAAAAGTTGGGGAGCAAATTTGAAATTTCAGAAACTTGAACCCCTTTTTGTGATTTTGAATAAATTAAGGTAATAAGGTAAATTTTAGAAGTTTCGGGACTCAATTTGTGGGAAAATCGGCATTAGGAACCTAAAGTAAAAAAAGATCTTTAGGGACCTAATTGCAATAAATCAAAAAGTTTGAGTATTTTATCCATTTACGATGAATGAAGGCTATTAGGCCAAGGGATAAAGAACAAGTATGTTCATATCGTGTAGGAATATGAATGGGAACGCCAGCAAGGACAAGAGTGTGAATACAAAGAACTCGTTAAGAGGAATTCACTGAATTAACGGTTGAGTGGGATTTTGTATCATACCCAGTTTGGTATGATAAGCATCTTGGAAATGAAAACCCGCTACTAAGTGAAAATTTTAAACATCACATCTAAATGGAGTGATGTGGAAATTATATGAAAAAACTACTTACCGATTGTAAGTTGATCATACCCTATTGGTATAATGAACTTCTTATAAGGAAGTAGAAAACCGCTTATCAGTTATAAGTGAAGATGTCCTCACATTCGGTTGGTGTGATGGGCGGCTAAAATTTTATTTTTGTCGGAAGTGCTCTCCCCTAACTGTGTGCCACTACTTAAACTTTTTGGGAGACATTCTTAACGGAAGCTAGAATAGCTCAGATAGGTCGGAGGCCTCGTTTTTGGAAATTGGGGGCTAATATCCCCGATTTAGAAAATCTCGTACAATGGGCCAAAGGCCAGTTGGCACGTGCAGGAGCTCCTAAACAAACATGAGTTAAGCCATGAAAAATTTAAATGAATAATTTGATTGGCCATGGTACCAAGACAAGACCGATATACTCGATGGACTGGCAGCAGTGCAACATGACAGGTCAATGGACTAGTCGAGACAAACAGCTGCAGGTCAAGTTGAGGGTCGAGGTCGTTGGACCAGTGGCACCACAAATTAAATGGCTTATATGAAAAAATGTTGTTTTGTGCATGCACTGAGATACGGGACCTTTAAGATGCCCAAGAGGGGTAGTGATGCGTCCTAGGGCTACTAGACGACATGGTGGAGATAAGGGTAGTTTTTGGACTCGCGGGCAAGACATACTAGTTATGATAAAACTCCATGGAAGGAGTAAACAATGTAAAGGAAAAGAAATTCCTTAAGTGAGTGATTTAAAGTGGACTAAGTGAATGAACGACCAAAGATGCCCAAGCGGGGTAGTGATGCGTCCTAGGGCTACTAGACGACATGGTGGAGATAAGGGTAGTTTGTGGTGTCAACTGTTAGGGAAGCTCGCCGTAGCTTCATGTGCATGAGACTGGGGTGGGGTCGGGATGAGGTCTCCATCCTCGTACTGACACAGAGTTTTATTTATGGGATTAAGGGTCAGATGTCGCGTGCATCCAATCATCCTCAGGGTAGAAGTGGATGTGCTTCTAGTTAGGTGGCCGGTAAAGTCACTCCGACGCCACATGTGGGTGCAATGGACATGCTGCCCTGCGAATGTGTGTTCCCTTCAGGGTGAAGGGCTTGTGTTGGTTGATAAACACACCAATTGTGATTAATGATGGAGAAATGGCTATGAAAACCGAGATTTTGAGGATGAATTATTTTAAAAGAAAATAAGGAGTCTAGCACACTCCAATTCAATCTATTTTTTTAATTAAACTTTAAACACCCATTTACTAAGTCATTGAACTCACCCCCTCCCTTATATCCCTTTTAAGGTAACCAAAGGAAACCTACCCAAAGACCTCCTGTTAGTCACACCTATAAGACAGGTATGTAAAGTTTAAAATTTCATTTAGTTTTGATTAATGTTATTCTAGGAAATGTATAGGTTTAAAGGATGTCTTACTCCTCCTAGGTTAAAGAAGGGGAAAACACTTAATAAACTAGGAGAGTGGCAGGTTGCTCACGGGGATCCGACCAAACCAGGTCGGGGCGTGACAACTTGAGTGGTATCAAAGCCTGTTTCCTCGAATACATTATCAAGACTATATAACATGGTAACTAACAAAATGTTTCAAAATTTTTCATATGACTCCCAAGAGAGTAACCAAGAAAACTAGGACTAGCGTTACCAACACCAACTGACACTTTGTCACCATAGGAAGATCATCCTAAAAAGAACTTTCATACTCGAGAATTCCCTAAGAACCAAGAGACATTAGTGGGGAAGTATCCAGGAATATGGTGCCAGGACCTGTTGAGGTCACAATCCTGAGTATGAAGGGAGCCAAGCCTAAGGTCAGGAATGCCATCAAGGGCTTATAACCTTATCAAGGAGGATGCTTGTCAAGAACCCGTAGCTCCTCATCTATTTCATAACCACTGTTTGTAATACGGCTAAGACCCCAACACATCTCTAAAAATGATGTGACCTTGCACCTTAGTTGTAGGAAGATTACCCAAGAAATGTAACCGAACAAACCTGTGTTACCCTAAACACCATAGAGACCAAGGAGACTCCCATCCCCAATAAAGGAATGAGTCAAGGAAATTATTGGACAAAGAAGGCATGACAAGAAAACCATCAAGGTAAGGAATCTAGGGGACTGGGCAAGGAAACAACCTATTACAGGGTGCAAAAGAAATGGGACATGAAGTGAAGGGGTGTCCCACACCCCTAGTATTTAGAACAATATTTTCCAAGAATAATGTCCCCACAACTATTGGAATCCGAAAGGATACCATCCCAAGAAACACAACTTCTGCTCATAATTTTAATCATAGTCAAGAAGAAGCTCTTTAAGATCCTAGCATAATGGTAGGAAGGAAAAAAGGTTGAAGGTAGGACCTTAATAAACTACAAAGAGAATTCTCCCTTAAAGAAGAAAGCTCCAGCAATTTATGAGCAAAAAAGGGAGTGCATCCACAAGAGAAGACAAATCGAGCATTTGACGACAAATGGGATGTCTTGGGATTTCAAGTACGACTCACTTTGAAAAAAGCAATAAAGCCAAATTGGAGTTTCAGACCAACATGGCGGAAAGGAAGCAAGTCGTAACAACAAGATAATCAATGAGAATAAACGACACCCTAAGGAAGATCGAGAAGTAGAGAGGACTACACTCTAAAAGGGCAGTATGATGGACATTAAAGACAAGAAGACACGAGAAACAACTACCTTAAGACAATTAGACCAAGGGAATGATAAGGACGAGGCAGTTAACGAACTGATACTCGTGAGGGTCAAAATTTAAACTCCAACAAAGAAGGGAGAGGTGGAAAGGCCAAATATTGGGAAAAAGAAGGATGAAAGAAATCCTTAAAAGACCAATGGCCAAATTAATGACTAAACTCAAGCAAAGAGAGGAGTAGGCAAGCCTCTCACATAATGGTCAAGAAATCTTGAAACAATTAAGATTTGAACTCTCCCTAAAAGAAATAGATGTGTACCATGGTACAAGTGGGGATTTGGATAGGGTACAAAAGATGTGCCTGCAAGATTTCAAGAGCAAGGATAAACAGGAGATAACGACATCAAAGGATTCCATTTAAGGGTAGATATTCCTTAGAGCAAATCAAAAAGGAATTCTAGGAGAAAAAGGGGAGAGTCCTACTAAGGAAGCAAACCCTAGAAAGGCATATGTATCCCAACGGAGAGGGAATGGAACCAAGTGAAAGGGATAAAGGGATAAACTTGCAAATGAAGTGCAAGCTAAGGTGAAAGAACCAGGGAAGCATACTAGGAGGACCTAACGAATAAGTTAAACCCAAGGAATGCGTAAATAGGAATTTAGCATCAAAAGATGTTCTGACAAGTAAGAATGAGTGGACTACCCATAATAAGGAAATAAAGTAAAGAACGTCCGAGAAATGTTGGGAAAGTAAGCCCTCCAAATAAGAAGCGGCTAAGGAGGAATAACCACAAATAGTAAGATAGGTCGTAGTCTACACGATCATAATGGAGCCTAAAGAATGGACGGATGAGCATCGTGTTGAGTACACAAAATAAGACCCGACGATCGGAGATACGTTGAGTAGGAAAGTAAAAGGTGAACTGGGAAATTATGATCGGCAAATGATTAAAGGTGGACAAAAGCCCTAATTCAAAAAGGTGTAAGAATGTGAGGGAAGGAAACCTTCAAGTAGTAGTAAGAAATTCGAATATCTAGCACCTAAAGGTAAATCTCTACTTTGAAGGACATAGTAGAAAATGAAAATTATTAAAGGAGAACTCCTCAAAACAACGGAATCATGAAATGGTCACAAGCAAGTAAGAGCGTGTGTTTAGGGGGAAGGAAAATCCTTGAGTAAAGGACGTCACCAGAAATGAAGAAAAACATAAGGGAAGAATCCCAACATGTCAGTAAGTCATCAAGAAATTCAATGATTGGCACTAGAAAGACCCAATAAAGAAGTTGGGAAAGGACAAGTGGGTAAAGAAAACTGACACGGTTATGTAAGACATGTTGTCAAGGCATGAAGGATGATTGGATAACGGTAAAGGTAGATGAGGAATACTACCCGATGAAATAATGGATGAAGTTATATAATCCCTGAAAGGTTGGAAAGTTTGGCACAACCATAAAGGAGGTGTTGTAGAAGTCTAATGGATAGAGACAGGTTCTGGAATATGTCATGTCGTAAGGGACATGTTAGCACCAACAGTCCCAAGTAAAATGTGACTAGAGTAAGAAAGAGACAGTTAGTAAGCATGACAAGGTCAAACATAATTTTGACTGAAGTTGTAATCAATGATGGATGAAGGAAGGGTCATATTAGGAAAAAGGGATAATAACACTGAAACTTGTGAAAACAAGTATGTAATGCTCGAAAGAACATCGAGCTAAGGGCTTTAACGATGAAGAGAATAACTAGACAAAGGAACGATTGGGCACCTTGGAACCCCAAATCTTGAAATCTTGAGTAAGAACCTCAAAGAGAAGAATCTTGCCCAAAATAAAGGAAGATGTGAACCTAAGGATATACCTTTGGACTCGCGGGCAAGACATACTAGTGATGATAAAACTCCATGGAAGGAGTAAACAATGTAAAGGAAAAGAAATTCCTTAAGTGAGTGATTTAAAGTGGACTAAGTGAATGAACGACCAAAGTATTAACATGTCCAAGTGGACATTTAAGTAATTTTATCCTAAGTGAAAAATGTTAATTTAGTTTTCTAGATAAAACTCCTAAAAGGAAGGGAGAGTTGTAAACCCCGCTCCTTTAGGATGAGAAAACCGGGAAGAAAACCGGTCAACCCGGGTGATAAAACCGAACTGGTTCACGAACCTCAACCAAGAGAGAAAGGGCAAAATGGGATATTTATGGATACTGAGTGACCTAAAGAGTCACAAAAGTCATGAGAAAGGACTTTTGAATGAATTAGAGGTGAAAACCAAATAGGTTCAAGTGAACTGGACTTGAACCGGTTGGAACCACTACTGAACTTGTTTCTAAATTCATTTTTCTAGGTGGCTTGGAAATTTTAAATTGGTGAATTGATGCCACCATTAACAAATTTTAAATTGGTGAATTAACAAATTTTTAATTTTGAAAAACTCGGTCGAATCAAGCTTGAACCGGCCAGTTTAAGCATTGAACCCGATCCGGACCAGTCCGATCCGAGTTGGAACAGTGTCACCTTCTTCCTTTAGATGACAGCACTGTTCACTCACTGGAAAATCGAGCAATGCCGGCGAAGATGAAAAATCTCCAACCATAGTGTTTCAGGAAATGAATGACCACCATTAAGGTCCCAATCGGACGACCAAGAAGTCCCTGAGTTTCCTATATAAAGAGCCCCTCCTCATTCATTCTCCTCAAACTTGAAAACTCCACTCTCTCACAACTACTCCATTTTTTGGTGAGGCTCGAACCAGAGCTCCAACTTGGGCATTTTTCTAAACCAAAGAAGGCATCACTAGGTTCTTTGGACTCATAGAGAAGTTAGCTACACGCAGGTAGTCTCCGTTTGCTACGAAGATTGTCGGCGTGATAGAATACTCAAGCAACTCCGGCGGACCGAAGCTGCCCTATTTTGGTCGAGCTAAAATGGCCAATTTTATCCCTCCTCAGGCCAAACCAAGTGCTTTTGACACCTCCACAACTCTCCTACATTTAAATTAGAGTGGAAAGTTAAGCAAATATGGCTTCCCTCTATAAAATCTTATTGGTGCAAGAGATAGAACTGACAAATCATTACTGACTAAATTCCCCCTCAATACGACATGAATTGAGGTGATTCTTGATTCTAGGAAGAACCTCAAGATAAGAGCTATCTGTCCAAATTGAAAGCTCGGACCATCGTGCCCCTGACAATAAACTTTTGAAGCTTTCTCTCTCTACGTTTAGTTTTCCGGCAAAGCTCCGTTTGAGCTCATTCCGACGTCAAATCGTGTGATTCAAAGTGCAATTGAATAGTATGGAGGTGTAGAAACTTCAATCTAACTTCAATTTCAACAATTAAACTCATTCCATTGGTCAATTTGATGAAATCAAATTCAACTAAGTTGGAAGGTTAAAATTGGGGGAAAAATGGGGGCAATTTTGGGGATTTCAAAAATTCGAGGAACTAAAGTGTAATTTCATAAAATTGAGGGTCAATTGGGCATGATAAAGAAGTTGGAGGACAAATTGACCAATTTTTGGAATTTTTGGTGTGAAACATACAATTTTTGTAAAGTAGGTGTAAAATGGTAATTTTGAAAAGTTGGGGACCAAATTGGAAATTTGGGAAACTTGAACCCCTTTTGTGATTTTGAATAAATTGAGGTCCTAAGGTGAATTTTCGAAGTTTTGGGACTCAAATTGGGGGAAAATCAGCATTAGGGACCTAAGGTAAAGAAAAAGAACTTTAGGGACCTAATTGCAATAAATTGAAAAGTTTGAGTATTTCATCCATTCACGATGAATGAAGTCTATTAGGCCAAGTGATAATGAACAAGTATGATAATATCATGTAGGCAGAAGAAGCACGAGGAACGCCGGCAAAGACAAGCTCGCGTGAAGACAAAGATCCAATTAAGAGGAATTCACTACATTAATGGGTGAGGGAGATTTTATATCATACCCTGTTTGGGAAGATAAGCACCTTGGAAATTAAAACCCACTACTAAGTGTAAATTTTAAACATCACATCTGAATGGAGTGATGTGAAAATTATACGAAAAAAACTACTTATCGATTGTATGTAGATCATATATTGTTGGTATGATAAACTTCCTTGAATGAAGTAGAAAACCCGCTTATTGGTTATAAGTAGAGATTTCCTCACACTCGGTTGGTGTGATGGGCGGTTAAAAGTTTATTTTTGTCAGAAGTGCTCTCCCCTGATTGTGTGCCATTGCTTAAACTTTTTGGGAGACCTTCTTGATGGAAGCTCAGATAGGCCAGAGCTTGTATGCCTAATTTTGAAAATCTCGTACAGTGGGACAAGGCTACTTGGTACGAGCAAGTGCTTGAAAACAAATATGAGTTAAGCCATGAAAACTTTAAATGAATGATTTGTTTGGCCTTGGAACTAAGACATGTCTAACATACTCGATGGACTGGCGAGAGTGCAACATGACAGATCAACGAACTAGTCGAGACAAATAGCTACAGGTTGAGTAGAGGGTTAGAGCCGTTGGACTAGTGGCACCATAGATTAAATGGATTATGTGTAAAACTGTTGTTTTGTGTAGGCACTGAGATACAGGACCTTCAAGACACCCGAGAGGGGTAGTGATTCGTCCTAGGGCTACTAGACAACATGGTGGAGATAAGGGATGTTTGTCGTGCTAGAAGTCAAAGAAGCTCAACGTAGCTTCATACACATGAGCTCGAGGTGGGGTCGAGATGAGATATCTATCCTCATACGCACACCAAGTTTTATTTGTGACATTGAGGGTCGGATGTCATGTACATCCACTCATTCTCAAGATAGAAGTGGACGTTCTTTTATCTAGGTGGTCGGTAAAGTCGATCCGACACCACAAGTGGGTGGAGTGGATGTGATGCCTTACGAATTGTGTTCTCTTCATGACGAAGGGTGTGTGTTGGTTGATAAACACACCCGTTGTGATTAATGATGGAGAAATGGCTATAAAAATCGAGATTTTGGGATGAATTGTTTTAAAAGAAAATAAAGAGTCTAGCACACTCCAATTCAAACTATTTTTTTAAGTCAAACTTTTAACACACATCCTTCATCATGAAGGTCAATCACACAATTGTAGGCCAGCCTGTCCACTGAACCCACTTGTGGAGTTAGAGTGACTTTACTAGCTACCTAAATAAAAGCACGTCCACTTCTACCCTGAGAATGAGTGGATGTACGCAACATCCAGCTAATATTCTCAAAATCAATTCTCCATGTTCATATGAGGACATAAACCTCATCCCGACCCCACCCCAGTCTCGTGCGCTTGAAGCTACGTCAGGCTTCGCAAGGTCACCTAGTCCGAGGATCTGCCCTTATAACCACCAGGTCATCTAGGGCCCTAGGATGCATCACTACACCTCTTGGGCATCTTGAAGGTCCCGCAATCACAGTGCATGTACAATCACTATTTTCTCATCATGCCATATAATATGTGATGCCACTGGTCCAACGGCCCCAACCCTCAACTCAACCCACAACTATTTGTCTTGACTGGTCTGTCAACCAATCATATCGCACTGGCGCTAGTTGATTGAGTTTGTCAATCCTGTCATGGTACCATAGCCAAACAATTCATTTACTTAAAGTTTTATGGCATATGTCTCATGTTTGTTTACGAGATCTTTCTCATGATAATTAGCCTATGGCCCACTGTTCAAGATTTTCAAAATCGAGCATATTAGCCCCCAAGTTTCAAAACTAAGGCCCCCTGCCTATAAGTGCTATTCGAGCTCCCGTCAAGAAAGTCTCCCAAATTGTTTAAGTAGTGGCACATAGTCAGGGGAGAGAACTTCTGACAAAAATATGTTTTCAGCTATCCATCATACCGACCCGGTATAATGATATCTCCACTCATAACCGATGAACGGGTTTTCCACTACCTTCAAGGAAGTTTCATCATACTAACCATATATTATCTACTAACGATCGGTAAGTAGTATTTCTGTGTGATTTTCACATCACTCCTCTAAGTTGTGATGTTTAAAATAACACTAAGTAGTGTGTTTTTATTTCGATGTACTTATCATTCCCAACCGAATATGATATAAAATCTCACTCACCCAATCGTGTAGTGAAATTCCACTTAGTCGATTTCTGACCCTAGCAAGCTTAACTTCAGTTGGCGTTCCCAATGTCTCATTTTCCTACATGAAATCAACATAGTTGTTCATTATTCTTTGGCCTAGTAGCCTTCATTCATTCCAAATTAATGAGAAAACCAAACTTTTTATTATCAGCAATTAGGTCCCTAAATTTATTTATTTTTTCTTTAACTTTGAGTCCCTAAACATTCAAGATTTATGTTATGACCTCAATTTATTCAAATTCCCTAGGGGTTTATTTTTCCCAATTTTCAAATTTGGTCCCCCAACTTTTCCAAAATTACCATTTTGCCCTTCATTTACAAAAATGGTAAGTTTCACCTCAAAAGTTCTAAAATTTCTCAATTGGCCCTCTAAGATTCTTATCATGCCCAATTGACCCTTAATTTTAGAAAATTACATTTTGGTCTTTCGAATTTTTGAAAATCCTCAATTTCCCCAAATTTACCACCTTCAACTTACTAACACAGCCAAATTTGATTTCATCAAATTGACCAACCAAATACCTCTAATTGTTGAAATTGATGTTGGAATTGAGTTTCTACATGTTCATATGATTCCATAGAACTTTGAATTGTAAGTTTTAACTCCAGAACGAGCCCAAACAAAGCTTCGCCAAAAAACAGACACTAAAAAGAGAAAGCATCAATTGCTCACCGGTGAAGGCACGGCGGTCTGAGTTTTCTATCTAGGCAAGTAGCCCTCCTCCTGAGGTTTCTCCTAGAATCTAGAATGACATCAATTGATGTTGAATTGGATTAGAATTTTGTCATTGAAATTTGGTCGACTCTCTCTCCAACACCGATCAGAGATTGTAGAGGGGAGCCGAATTGGCTTACCTCTCGGTCCTAATTCGGTCGTGGTAGGGCTGAGGAAGTGTTGGGAGGGCTTGGTTTGGCCTGAGGAGGGGTCGAATTGTCTGACTTCAACTTGGCCTATATAGGGCAGCTTTGGTCCGCCAAAGCTACTTCACTGTTCGATCACATCGGCGTTTCTCCAGCGACTCTCGGAATGAATGGATGTTACCACATTGCAGGTGGCTTCACCCTGGTTCTAAGGAACCCGATCTCACCTTCTTTGGCTCAGAAATGACCCTATATTGGAGCTCTGGTTCAAGCTTCACCAAAAAACTAAGTAGTTGAGAAAGAGTGAGCTTTTCAGGTGTGGAGAGGTTGAATGAGAGGGGTCATTATATAGGAAGTTTGGGGACTTCTTGTCGTTCGATTGGCGCCTTGATGGCGATCATTCATTGCCTGAAACTCTCTGGCCAAAGGCTTTTCAGCTTTGCCGGCGCTGTATAATTTTCCGGTGAGTGAACAATATTGTCATCTCAAAGAAGAAAATGACATTGTTCCGAACCAGACTAGACCGGTCCAAACCGGGTTCAAAGCTTAAACCAACTGTTTTACCCTCCATTCGACTAAATTTTTCAAATATAAAAATTTCTAAATTCATTTTCTATCTATTGGTGGTCTCAAATCTCAAATTTGAATTATTTCCGCCACCTAGAAAATGAATTTAGAATCCGGTTCTATAGTGGTTCAAACTAGTCCAATCTAGTTCAATCCGATTCGGATCTGGTTCACCGGAACCGGTTTGGTTTTCATCTCCAATTTCTTCTCAAGTCCATTTCCATGACTTTTGGGACTCTTTGGGTCACTTAGGATCCATAAATTTCTTGTTTTACCCCTTTCTCTATCGGTTCCGATTCATGAGTTGACTTAGTTAATAAACCGGTTCTATCTAGTTCGGACCCAGTTCACTTGAACCGATCCGGTTTTTCTTCGCAATTCATCCTAAGATTCTTTTCCAAGATTTATGAACCATTTTGAGTCACATGGGAGTTGTAAATTCTCAATTTGCATGTTTCCTAATAATCTAGCTTAAAGACTTATTCGGTTTTAAGTTTTGAAATTGAACGGTTCTTTCCCTGATTTTCTCCTTATCAAAGGATGGGATTTACAACTCTCCTCTCCTTTTAGGGGTTTTGTCCCTAAAACAGTTACACGTTAAATAATTGTGGGTAACTATCCCTCATCATACACTCGGTTTCCCATGTCTCTTTCTGCGCGGGTCCGTTCTGCCACAACACCTTGACCATAGGAATTTTCTTGTTCCTCAAATTCTTGTCTCTCTAGTCGATTATTCATACCGGCTCTGTCTAATAGGTCATGTTCTCTTGTAGTTCCATTGGAGGTCGGTCCAATACATGACTAGGATCAGGCTGATATTTCCAAAGCACTAAGATGTGGAATACAACATGTATTCTCTGCAGATCAGGAGTTAGTTCTAATTTATAAGCTACCGGTCCTATCCTTTGAATGATGGGATATGGACCGATATATCTCGGTTTCAACTTTGCTCTTTGCTGAAATCTAAGTATTCCCCTTCATGGGGACACTTTGAGGAACACTTGATCTCCTACCTCGAACTCCAGATCTTTCATTCAATTGTCCGCATAACTCTTTTGCATATCTTGTGTAGTATTAAGATGACTCCTTATTAATTTTATCTTCTCAATGGCATCCTCAATTAGTTCTACCCTTTCTATCTTCCTTTCTCCCACTTCATCCCAAAATATAGGGGTACGACATGGTCGTCCATAAAGGGCTTCATAGGGAGTCGTCTGAATACTAGCTTGATAACTATTGTTGTAAGCAAACTCCATCAGACACAAATATTCCTCCCAGTTTTTTATTCATGGTAAGTACGCACGCTCTCAGCATGTCTTCTAAGGTTAGGATGGTTCGCTCCGACTGACCATCTGTCTGAGGGTCAAATGCTGTGCTCATATGAAGCTTAGTCCCCATGGCATTTTGTAAACTTGGCCAAAACCTGGAGGTAAATCTCGGATCTCTATGCGAAACTATACTCACTGGGACACTATGGAGTCTTATGATTTCCTTCATGTATAGGACAGATAGCTATTCTACCATGTCCATCACTTTTATAGGAAGGAAATGTGTTGATTTCGTCAATTTATCCACTATGACCCAAATCGCATCTCAGCCCTTTTTGGTCACTGGTAGGCCCGTGACGAAGTCCATGGTGATGTGCTCCTATTTCCACTCTGGAAGTGGTAAGGGTTGCATTAGTCCTGATGGTTTCTCATGTTCTACTTTTATCTATTGATAGGACAAACATCGGGCTACATATTCCGCAATGTCCCTCTTCATACCCTTCCACCAGTATCCCTGTTTGAGGGTGCGGTACATCTTAGTACTGCCCGAATGCATAGCATACACCAAATCGTGTGCCTCTTCTACAATTAATCTTTTCAACTCCTTATTTTGAGGCACACATACCCTACCCTTATAGGTTAGTACTCCGTCACTTCGCACGTCATAGTCTGGTTTCCTTTCTCTGTTTACCAGGTCCAAATAAGACTGGAGTTCTTTATCAATCCTTTGTTGAGCCTTAACATGCTCGTTTAGACTGGGTCTTACCGCCACATTAGCCACCAAGCATTTTCTTTGCTTGTCTATACTCAGATCCACCTCCATCCTTCCCAATTGTTGTAACAAGGGAAGGTAACTTATCTTTACTTGTGCCGCCTTAGTTTGATACTTGCGACTTAAGGCATCTGCTACCACATTAGCCTTTCAAGGGTGATATTCTATCTCATAATCATAATCCTTCACCAATTCCAACCATCTCCTCTAACGAAGATTTAACAACTTTTGAGTTAGGAAGTACTTAAGGCTCTTGTGATATGTGTACTGCACTTCACCCCGTAAAGGTAGTGTCACCATATCATTAAGGCAAACACTATTGCAGCTAATTCCAAGTCATGATTCGAGCAATTTCTTTCATGTACCTTCAGTCATGATATGTGATAACCTTCCTTTGTTGCATTAAGACACATCCAAGCCCTTGTCTAGAGGCATCACTATAGACTGTGTACTCTCCTGCATTAGGATCAGGCAAGGAGAGTACTAGTGCAGTTGTTATTCGAGTTTTTAACTCTTGAAAAGACTTCTCACAACTCTTATCCCATTTATATTCAACTCCCTTCCTGGTGAGTTGAGTTAGTGGAGCTGCTATTTTAGAAAAGTCTTGCACAAACCATCTATAGTGTCATGCCCCAACCCGCTTTGGTCAGATCCCCGTGAACAACCCGCCACTCTCCCGGTTTATTAAAGGGTTTACCCTATTCTAATCTGTAAAGAGTAAGGAATTCTTTGCACCTTTTTCTAGTAATAACAAAAATCAAAACTACGTAGAAATTTAAAATTATCATACCTGTCTCACAGGCGTTTAAATTTGCAGGTCTTTAAGTTATTTTCCTTTAACTTTAAGTTCCTATTGCCAGGCTTTTCCTCAAATTGAGTCCCGAAACTTTTAAAGTTTATCTTAGGACCTCAATTTATTAAATTCCTCAAACAGGGATTTAAATTCCCAAATTTTCAATTTGGTCCCTCAATTTTCCCAAAATTACCATTTTGCCCTTCCTTTAAAAAAATGGTGAATTTTGCCCCAAAAATTCTAAAATTTCTCAATTGGCCCACTAATATTCTTATCACCAATTGGCCCTCAATTTTAGAAAATTACATTTTGGTCCTTCGAATTTTTGAAAATCCCCAATTTCAACTCTTTAACACAGCCGAATTTAATTTTATCAAATTGACCGATCAAACACCTCTATTCGTTTAAATTGAAGTTGAAATTAAGTTTCTACATGTTCATACGATTCTAAAAAACTTTGAATCGTAGGTTTTAATGTCGGAACAAGATCAAATGGAGCTTCGCCGCAAAATGAACTGTAGAGAGAGAAAGCTTCAATTTCTCATCGGTGAGGGCGCGGCGGTCCAAGCTTTCTATCTGGGTAGGTAGCTCTCCTCTAGAGGTTTTTCCTAGGATCAAGAATGACATCATTGATGTCGAATTGGATTAGAATTTTGTCATTAAAATTCGACTGACTCTCTCTCTAACACTGATCAGAAATTGTATAGGGGAGCCGAATTGGCTTACCTCTCGGTCCTAATTCGGTAGTGGAAGGGTTGAGGAGGTGTAGGAAAGAGCTTGGTTTGGCCTGAGGAGGGCTTGAATTGGCCGATTTCAACTCAGCCAAAATAAGACAGCTTTGGTCCGCCGGAGCTACTTCACTATTCTATCTCGCTGGCGTTTCTCCGGCGACTCTCGGAACAAATGAATGTCACCACTGTGTAGCTGACTTCTCCCCGGTTCTAATGAACCCAACCTCACCTTCATTGGCTTAGAATTGACCTTATATCGGAGTTCTGGTTCAAGCTTCACCGGAAAACTAAGCAACTGAGAGAGAGTGAGCATTTTAGGTGTGGAGAGGATGAATGGAGAGGGGCTCTTTATATAGGGAGCCCGGGAACCCGTTGGCCATCCATTTGGCATCTTTATGAAAGCAATTGAAGAACTGAAATGTACTAAATGAAAACATTTCTTTTTCACCGGTGCTGCTTCAATTTTCTAGCAAGTGAACAATATTGTCATCTTGAGGAAGAAGATGACATTGTTCCAAACCGGACTGGATCGATCCGAACCGGGTTCAAATCTTAAACCGCCCGGTTCACCCCTCATTCAACCAAGTTTTTCAAATCTAAAAATTACTAAATTCATTCTCTATCCAATGGTGGACTCAAATCTCCAATTTGAATTATTTAAGCCACCTAGAGAAATTAATTTAGGATTCGGTTCAATAATGATTCAAACCGGTCCGAACCGGTTCGAATCTGGTTCACCTAAACCGGTTTGGTTTTCATCCCCAATTTCATCAAAAGTCCATTTCCATGTCTTTTGTGACTCCTTGGGTCACTTAGGGTCCATAAAATTCCCGGTTTACCACCTCTTAATCGATTTTGGTTCATAAACTAGCTCGGTTCTTAAACCGGTTTAATTCAGTTCAGGTTCGGTTCACCCGAACCGATCTGGATTTTCTCTCCCACATTGTTCTAAGGTTCCTTCCAAAGTATTATAAATCACAAGGACTCCATAAACTTCTTGGTCAACTCATTCACTATCGGTTCCGGTTCATGAATCAACTTGGTTCATAAACCGGTTCTATCTGGTTCGGACCTAGTTCTCTTGAACTACTTCGATCTTTACTCTTTATTTTGTCCTAGGGTCCTTTTCCTAAGTTTATGAACCTTTTTGAGTCACATGGGAGTTAAAATTTTTCAATTTTGCTCATCTCTTAATAATTGGGCTTGTAGACCAATTCGTTTTAAAGATTCAAATTTACCGGTTCTTTACCCGGTTTTTCTCATAACTAAAGGATGGGGTTTACAACTCTCCCCTCCTTTTAGGGGTTTTGTCCCCAAAATAGTTACATGTTAAATAACTAAGGATAACTATCCTTCATCATAGACTCGGTTTCCCATGTCTCTTCTAGCATGGGTCCGTTCTACCACAACACCTTGACCATAGGAATTTTCTTGATCCTCAAATTATTGTCTCTCCGATCCATTATTCATAGCGGCTCTGTCTAGTAGGTCAGATTCTCTTCCAGTTCCATTGGAGGTTGGTCCAGTACGTCACTAGGATTAGGCTGATATTTTTGAAGTACTGAAATGTGGAATACATCATGTATTCTTTGTAGATCAGGAGGCAGTTCTAATTTATAAGCTACCAGTCTTATCCTTTGAATAATGGGATATGGACCGATATATCTGGCTCTCAGCTTTACTCTTTGCTGAAACCTAAGTATTCCTCTCCATGGAGATACTTTGAGGAATACCTGATCACCCACTTCAAACTCCAGATCTTTCCTTCGATTGTCTACATAACTCTTTTGCCTGTCCTGTGCAATATTAAGACGACTACTTATTAATTTTATCTTCTCTGTGGCATCCTCTATTATCTCTGTCTTTTCTAACTTTCTTTCCCACACTTCTTCCCAAAATAAAGGGGTACGACAAGGTCATCCATAAAGGGAGCCATTTGGATACTGGCCTAATCACTATTATTATACACAAATTCCATCACGCATAAGTATTCCTCCCAACTTTTGTTCATGGTGAGCACACATGCTCTCAGCATGTCTTCCAAGGTTTGGATGGTTCACTCAAATTGTCCATCTATTTGAGGGTGAAATGTCATACTCATATGGAGCTTGGTTCCCATGGCATTTTGCAGACTCGGCCAAAACCTGGAAGTAAATCTCGAATCTCTATCTGATACTATACTCACCGGGACACCATGGAGTCTTATTATTTCCTTCATGTATAGGACGTCCAGCTATTCTACTGTGTCCGTCACTTTTATAGGGAGGAAATGGGCTGATTTCGTCAACCTATTCACTATCACCCAAATTGCATCTCGACCCTTTTTGGTCACCGATAAGCCTATGACGAAGTCCATGGTGATATGCTCCCATTTCCACTCCGGATATATTGAATCGTGTGCCTCTTCCAATATTAATCTCTACAACTCCTTATCTTGAGGCACACATACCCTATCCATATAGGTTAGTACTCCATCACCTCGCGTATTATAGTCTGATTTCCTTTCTCTATTAGTTAAATCCAAATAGGGCTGAAGTTCTTTATCAATCCTCTATTGGACCTTTATATGTTTAGTCAGACTGGGCCTTATCGCTACATTCGCCACTAGGCATTTTTCCTAATTATCCATCCTCAGGCTCACTTTCATTCATCCTAATTATTGCAACAAAGGTAAATAGCTTGCCTTGACTTGTGTTGCCTGAGTTTGATACTTGTGACTTAAGGCATCTGCTACCACATTTGCCTTTCCGGGGTGGTATTCTATCATAAGATCATAATCCTTCACCAATTCTAGCCATCTCCTTTGACAAAGATTTAACTCCTAAGTTATGAAGTACTTAAGGCCCTTGTGATCTGTGTATATCCTGCATTTAACCCCGTAAAGGTAGTGTCGCCATATCTTTAGGGCAATCACTATTGAATCTAGTTCCAAGTTGTGAGTCGGGTAATTTCTCTCATGTATCTTTAGTTGTCACGAAGCATACACAATAACCTTCCCTTGTTGCATTAAAACACATCCCAGTTCTTGTCCAGAGGCATCACTATAGACTGTGTACTCCCCTGCATTAGGATCGGGTAAGGAGAGTACTGGTGTAGTTGTTAGTCGAGTCATTAACTCCTTAATAGACCTTTCACAATCATCATCCCATTTATACTCAACTCCCTTCCTGGTGAGTCGAGTTAGAGGAGTTGCTATTTTAGAAAAGTCTTGCACAAACCGCCTATAGTACCCTGCCAATTCTAAGAAACTTCTAATTTCCATAGGATTCCTTAGAGCCTTCCATTCTAATAAAGCTTCTACCTTGGCTAGATCCACTTTAACTCTGTCCTTAGATACGATGTGCCCTAAGAATCCTACTTCTTGCAACCAGAATTCACACTTGGAAAATTTTGCATATAATTGGTTTTCTTTCAAGATTTCCAAGGTAATTGCTAGATGCTCTTCATGTTCCGACTTGGTTTGTGAGTATATAAGGATATCATCTATGAATACTATCATGAACCTATCCAGATGAGGTTGGAACACACGATTCATTAAGTCCATGAAAGCTGTAGGGGCATTCGTCAATCCAAACAGCATGACTCTGAATTCATAGTGTCTGTATCTAGATCGAAACGCCGTCTTAGGGATGTCCCCTTCTTTAATCCTTAATTGGTGGTAGCCTGACCGAAGATCTATCTTTAAGAAGTAGGCTTCTCCTTTTAACTAATCAAACAAATCATCTAGTCTTGGAACTTTAGTCCCTTAGTCTTGGAAGTATGGAAAGTTAGTGTCTTCCTTCTATAGTCCATCCTTGCTTGATGATTACTCAGCTAGTCCATCCCCAAAATTACTTCAACTTCACTTAGAGTTAATGGGATCAAGTCAGCTTCAAGTTTGATTCCTCCAATTTCTATCTCACACCCCTTTAGCTGTTTACTTCTTTTCAGACCTTCTCCTAGGGGTGTAAGGACGTTAAGACTTTGTACAAGTGGAGTGAGTTCCAGGGGTATCTTAGAAACCAACTCTCCCTTTATGAATGATCGCTCTACTCCAAAGTAAAAAAGAGCATAAACTAGTTGTCCCCACAGTTGTATATACATTGAGTTAAGAAATGTACGTTCTAGAAGAAATTCTCTTTATTAAATCAAAAGACGTTCAGTTTACATGACTCTTTTGGACTAGTTGGCAGGGTTTTGGGATATACTCGCTACAGTGCTAGGGTCTCCTCTAGGCTCCTCCTGAGTGAGGTTGTATACTCTAGCCGGTACTCTTGTTGTAGTTTTTGGTCTGGGTTCCTAGCATTCCCTTGAGGTGATCCAAGAGTATTTTTCTATCTATTCTCCCTAAGAGTAGGACAATCATTTACAAAGTGTCCCACTTGTCCACAGGCGAAGCAGGTATGGCATGCTCCCTCATGGTTCCTTTGACACTTCGAATAGCGGGGGTCTCCTTGGGGTAAGGTAGGGACTACTCAAGGGGTGGAGGCATGCTCCTTCTCCGTTGGAATACCTTTTCTTCGAAAATCCCCAAATTTCCCCAATTTTCCCCCCAATTTCAACTCTTTAACACAGTCGAATTTGATTTTATCAAATTGACTGATCAAACACCTCTATTCATTTAAATTGAAGTTGAAATTGAGTTTCTACATGTTTATACGATTCTAAGTAACTTTCAATCACAGGTTTTAACTCCAGAACAAGCTCAAATGGAGCTTCGCCGGAAAATAGACTATAGAGAGAAAAAGCTTCAATTTTTCATTGGTGAGGGTGCAGCGGTCCGAGCTATCTATTTGGACAGGTGGCTCTCCTCGAGAGGTTTTTCCTAGGATCAAGAATGACATCAATTGATGTCGAATTAGATTAGAATTTCGTCATTGAAATTTGGCTGACTCTCTCTCTAACACTGATCGGAAATTGTAAAGGGGAGCCGAATTGGCTTACCTTTCGGTCCTAATTCGGCCGTGGAAGGGTTGAGGAGGTGTCAAGAGAGCTTAGTTTGGCCTGAGCAGGGCTCAAATTGGCTGATTTAAACTCGACCAAAATAGGGCAGCTTTGGTCTGTCAGAGCTGCTTCACTGTTCGATCATGCCGACGCTTCTCCAGTGACTCTCGGAACAAATGGATGTCACCACCGTATAGCTGACTTCTCCCCGGTTCTAATGAACTCAACCTCACCTTCTTTGGCTCAAAATTGACTATATATCGGAGCTCTAGTTTGAGATTCGCTGGAAAACTAAGAAACTGAGAGAGAGTGAGCTTTTTAGGTGTGGAGAAGATGAATGGTCTTTGATGAACATGTTCGAGCTTCGTTGGAAACCAACTCTTCTTTGATGAATGATCTTTCTGCTCTGGAGTTAAAGAGGGCATAGACATGTTGTTCACATAGCTGTATATACCCTAATTTAAGAAAGGTATAGTTTAGAAGGAATTCCCTTTATTAGATCAATAGATGTTCTGTTTACATGATTCCCTTGAACTAATTTGTAGGGTTTTGTGATGTACTCGCTATAGTGCTAGGGTCTCCTCTAGCCTCTTACTGAGTGAGGTTGTATACTCTAGCCGGTACTCTTATTGTAGTGTTTGTCTTGGGGTTTTTGGGGTTCCCTTGTGGTGGTCCAAGAGTATTCCTCTACTTGTTCTCCCTAAGGGTGGAACAATCTCTCGCAAAGTGCCCCAATTGCCCACATGCAAAGTAGGTAAGGCATGCTCTCTCATGGTTCCTCTGACACTTAGTACAACGTTGGTTTCCTTGGGGTAAGGTAGGGACTACTCTAGGAGGTGGTAGCATGTCTCTTCTCTTTTGGAAAGCTATTTTGTTTCCCTCTCTTGGAGCCTTAGGTTCCTTCCATCCTCCCTAACGGTTTGGACCCTTATCCATCCTCTTGGTCGTTTGTTATATTCGACGACCTCAGGTCTACACCAGTCGCTCACATTCATGAGCCTTTCTGATTATGGCTACTAGGTCTATGGGGCATCCCAGTACTCCCATACTATCTCTAATGTCCATATTGTGACCATCTACGAACCTCTAACATATGTTTACGGGCCCAGCTATGTTAGGAGCAAAGGGTCTTAACTCATTGAACTTTGTCTCGTATTCTGCTATAGACTTAAGCCCTTGTCGTAGTCGGATAAATTCTTGCTTCTTCTCATTTATTAGATGGGGTGCCAAGTACTTCTCTGAATATCTCTCCTCAAATTGTTCTCAATTGGGGGTGGTGGTATGCAGATTTCAGACATTGTCCCACCATCATTTAGTGTTTCCCTCTAGGAAAAACTCTGTCAATGTCACCATATCCTCTGATGGTATCCTAATAATTCCCGCCAGTCTCTTAATGATGGCCAGCCAGTCCATGGCGGCTCCCACATCCTTTTCTCTAAGGAAAGGCTTACATCCAAGTTTGCTAAGAGTCTTGAGGTTTCTGGGAATATCTATTGGAGCGGGGTGGTTGACATGGGAACGATGAGATTTCACCTCCTCTAGCTCAACCCGAGAATTGGTGCCTGCCTCAAAGACGAGATTAGGTTGTCCAAATACATAGGTGAACTCTTCATACAATCTTTGATGCTCCCTGTAGAGTCCAGTAGGAGTTGTCTAGGCTTCTCTAGGAGTTTTTACAGGTAGGGATGGTTGAGCAGTGTTAGAGACAGCAGCCCTAGTTCTCTTGGTTCCTTTCTTCGGAGCCATTTTCTAAAAATTTTAAATAAATTCTATTAGTTCCTATGTTTTCTAGTCTTGATTATGTATTTGAGGAAACAGGCTCTAATACCACTCAAGTTGTCATGCCCCGACCCGGTTTGGTCGGATCCCCGTGATCAACCCACCACTCTCCCAGTTTATTTAAGGGTTACCCCTTATTATAAATTTTAAAGAATAAGGCGTCTTTTAAACCTACACCTTTCCTGGAATAACATAAATCAAAACTGCATAATATTTTAAATTTATCATACATGTCTCACAGGCGTCTTATTTGAGGGTCTTTAAGGGTAGGCTTTCCAGAATTTTCTGAAAGGGATATAAGGGAGGGGTGAGTACAACTACTCAGTGAATGGGTTTTCAAAAATTAACTTTTAGAAAAAAGATTTGTATTGGAGTGTGTCAGACTCCTTATTTTCTTTCAAAAATACTTTCATTTCAAATCTCTATTTTTATCTCCATTTCTTATAAATCTTGGTGTGTTATCACCTAACACACATCCTTCATCATCAAGGTCAATCACACAATCGCAAGCCAGCCCGTCCACTGAACCCACTTGTGGCGTCGGAGCGACTTTACTGGCCCCCTAGAAAGAAGCATGTCCACTTCTATCCTGAGAATCAGTGGATGTACGCGACATCTGACCCTCAATCCCGAAATCAATTCTCCTTGTCCGTATGAGGACAGAGACCACATCCCGACAAACTGCCCTTATATCCACCAAGTCGTCCAAGTCCCTATGACACATCACTACCCCTCTTGGGCGTCTTGAAGGTCTCACACACAGTGCATGCACAATCAATATTTTCACATCATGCCTTATAATTTGTTGTGCCACTAGTCCAACGGCCCCGACCATTAACTCAACCTGCAGTTGTTTGTCTTGACTAGTCCAGAGACCTGTCATGTCGTACTACCACTAGTTGACTGAATATATCGGTCTTGTCATGGTACCATGGCCAAACAATTCACTTACTAAAAGTTTTATGGCATATATCTCATGTTTGTTTACGAGCTCTTGCATGTGCCAATTGGCCTATGGCCCACTGTTTGAGATTTTCAAAATCGGGCATATTAGCCCCCAAGTTTCAAAACCGAGGACCCTGACCTATAAGAGCTATTCGAGCTCCTATCAAGAAGGTCTCCCAAATCGTTTAAGTAGTGGCACACAATTAGGGGAGAGCACTTCTAACAAAAATATGTTTTTAGCTATCCATCATACTGACCAGGTATAATGACATCTATGCTCATAACCGATGAACAGGTTTTCAACTTTCTTCGAGGAAGTTTCATCATACCAATCGGGTATGATCTACTTACAACTGTTAAGTAGTTTTTCCACATGATTTTCACATCACTACTCTAAGTTGTGATGTTTAAAATACCACTAAGTACTGGGTTTTTATTTCGACGTACTTATCATTCCCAACCGAGTATGATATAAAATCTCACTCACCCGATCGTGCAGTGAAATTCCACTTAGTTAGTTTTCGTCCCTAGCAAGCGTAACTTTAGTTGGCATTCCTGATGTCTCATTTTTCTACACGAAATGAACATAGTTGTTCATTATTCTTTGGCCTAATAGCCTTCATACATTCCAAATAAATAAGAAAACCAAACTTTCTATTATCTGCAATTAGATCCCTAAAATTATTTTTTTCCTTTAACTTTGATTCCTTAATGCAGGTTTTTACTCAAATTGAGTCTTAAAACTTACAAGATTTATCTTAGGACCTCAATTTATTCAAATTCCCAAAAAGGGGTTTATTTTTCCCAAATTTCTAATTTGGTCCCCCAAAATTTCCAAAATTACCATTTTGCCCTTCCTTTATAAAAATTGTAAGTTTCACCCCAAAAATTCCTCAGTTGGCCCTCTAACATTCTAATCATACCCAATTGTCCCTCACTTTTAGAAAATTACATTTTGGTCCTTCAAATTTTTTAAATTCCTCAATTTCCCCAAATTTTCCCCCAATTTCAACTCACTAACACAACCAAATTTGATTTTATCAAATTGACCGATCATACACTTCTCATTGTTGAAACTGAAGTTGGAATTGAGTTTCTACATGTTCATACAATTCCATAGAACTTTGAATCATAAGTTTTAACGTCGAAAATAGCCCAAACGAAGCTTGGCCGGAAAATAAACTATAAAGGGAGAAAGCTTCGATTGCTCACAGGTGAGGGCGCGACAGTCTGAGTTTTCTATCTGGCAGGTAGCTCTCCTTATGAGGTTTCTCCTAGAATCAGGAATGACATCAATTGATGTCGAATTGGATTAGAATTTTTTTATTGAAATTCGGCTAACTCTCTCTCTAACACCAATCGAAGATTGTAGAGGGGAGCTGAATTGGCTTACCTTTTGGTCCTAATTCGATCGTGGGAGGGCTGAGGAAGTGTTGGAAGGGCTTGGTTTGGCTTGAGGAGGGCTCGAATTGGCCGATTTCAACTCGGCTAAAACAAGGCAGCTTCGGTTCGCCGAAGTACTTCACTGTTCGATCACGCCGGCATTTCCCCAGCGACTCTCAGAATGAATGGATGTTACCACCATGTAGTTGATTTCTCCCCAGTTCTAAGGAACCTGACCTCACCTTCTTTGGCTCAGAAATGATCCTATATCAGAGCTCTAGTTCGAGCTTCGCCAGAAAACTAAGCTGCTGAGAGAGAGTAAGCTTTTCAAGTGTGGAGAGGGTGAATGAGGAGGGGGTCTTTATATAGAAAGCTTGGGGACTTCTTGGTCATCTGATTGACACCTTAATGGCAGTCATTCATTTCCTAAAACTCCCTGGCCTGAGGCTTTTCAGCTTCGTCGGTGCTGCGTAATTTTTCGGCGAGTGAACAGTGCTGTTGTAAACCCCGCACATTTGAGTTAAGGAAAACCGGGAAAAGAACCGGTCAAACCGAATAAGAAAACCAAGCCGGTTTACATTTGGGAATAAGCAACATGGAAATTTACAACTTTTGGGTGATCCAAAAGATTCATTAAACCTTGGAAAAGAAACTTAAAACAAATAAGAAAACAAAAGCCAAAATGGTTTAGGTGAACTAGATTCTATAAGAACTTCAAAGTTAAGCGTGCTTTCTTGAGAGTAGTGTGAGGATGGGTGACCTCCTAGGAAGTATGATTTTTTGTAACCCGACATTTTGGTCAATATTAATACTAGTAATAAATCTTGCCTATTTAATACACATGTTTTACGACTATATAAAGAGGTCATCCCCATTTCATTCTCCTAACACCTGAACACTTCTCTCTCTCTCACTACTGCTCCATTTCTCGGTAAAGCTCGAACCAGAGCTTCGACTTGAACAAAGGTCGGGCACTTTAGAACCGGGGAGAACACAGCTATCTGATAGCAAACTCCAGTCAATACGAGAATCGTTGGAGAAGCGTCGGCGTGATAGAATAGTGAAGCAGCTCTGGCGGACTGAAGCTGCCCCATTTCGGCCAAGCTAAAATCAGCCATTTCAAGCCCTACTCAGGCCAATCCAAGCCCTCCCAACACTTCCTCAGCCTTTCCACGTTCGAATTAGGACCGAAAGGTAAGCCAATTTGGCTCCCCTTTATAATTTTTTATTGGTGCTAGAGAGAGAGTCGACCAAATTTCAATGACGAAATTCTAATCCAATTCCGCATCAATTGATGTGATTCTTGATTCTAGGATGAACCTCAGGATAAGAGCTATCTGTCCACATCAAAAGCTCGAACCGTCGTGCCTTCATCGGTGAGTAATCGAAGCTTTCTCTCTCTATAGTTCATTTTCCGGCGAAGCTCCGTTTGAGCTTGTCCCAGCATTAAAACTTGCGATTCACATTTCTGAAGAATCGTATGAACATGTAGAAACTCAATTTCAACATCAATTTCAACAATTAAAAATGTTTGATGGGTCAATTTGATGAAATAAAATTCGGCTATGTTAAGAAGTTGGAATTGGGGGAAAATTGGGGATTTTCGAAATTCAAAGGACCAAAATGAAATTTTATGAAATTGAGGGTCAATTGGGCATGAAAATAATGTTAGAGGACCAATTGAGGAATTTCGAAATTTTTGGGGTAAAATTTACCATTTTTGTAAAGGAAGGGCAAAATGGTAATTTTGGAAAAGTTGGAGGACCAAATTGGAAATTTGGGAAATTAAACCCCTTTTTGTGAAATGGAATAAATTGAGATCCTGTGATAAATTTTAGAAGTTTCGGGACTCAATTTGAGGAAAAACCGGTATTTGGAACTTAAAGTTAAAGAGAAATAACTTTAGGGACCTAATTGCAAATAAATGAAAGTTTGACTTTCTAATTCATTTGGAATGAATGAAAGTGATTAGGCCGAAGGATAATGAACCAAGATGTTCATATCGTGTAGGAACGCGAAATATCGGGAACGCCAGCAAGGACAAGCTCGCGTGAATACAAAGAACCAGTCTAGTGGAATTCACGGCATTAACGGGTGAGTGGGTTTACTAACATCATACCCAGTTGGGATGATGAGCACAACTTAAAGATAAAAACCACTTACCTGTTGTGAGTGGAAATTTTATATCATACCCGGTAGGGGATGATAAGTACCTCGGTATAAAAATCCACTGTTTAGTGGTATTTTAATCATCACCACTTAGAGAAAGTGATGTGAAAATTATGCGAAAAAAAAAACTACTTACCGGTTGTAAGTAGATCATACCCGGTTGGTACGATGAGACTTCCTCGAAGGAAGTTGAAAACCCGTTCATCGGTTATGAACGGAGATGTCCTTATACCGGTTGGTATAATGGACAGTGAAAACCTATTTTGTCGAAAGTGTTCTCCCGTGACTGTGTGCCAATGCTTAAACTATTTGGGAGACCTTCTCAATGGGAGCTCGAATAGCTCTGATAGGTCGGGGGCCTCAGTTTTGGAACTTGGGGGCTAAATACCCGATTTTGAAAATCTCGTACAGTGGGTCCAAGCCAGTCAGCACGAGCAGAAAATGAACATGATATATGTGCCATAAAACTTAATAAGTGAATTGTTTGGCCATGGTACCAAGATAGGACCGACATGCTCAGTCAACTAGCAGCAGTGCGACATGACAGGTCGACGGACTAGTCAAGACAAACAGCCGTGGGTTGAGTTGAGAGTCGAGGCTGTTGGACTAATGGCACCACAGATTACATGGCAATATAAGAAAACATTTTTTGTGCATGCACTGTGAGTACGGGATCATCAAGACGCCCATGAGGAGTAGTGATGCATCCTAAGGGCACTGGACGACCTGGTGGCTATAAGGGCAGTTTGTCGTTCCAGGTGTCTGTGCTAAATCTAGAGTAGCACCAAGCGCATGAGACCTGGGTGGGGACAGGATGAGGTCTCTGTCCTCATACGGACATGAAGAAGTGATTTCGGGATTGTGGGTCGGATGTCACGTACATCCACTCATTCCTAGGGTAGAAGTGGTCGTACTTCTATCCGGGTGGCAGGAAAAGTCGCTCCAAAGCCACTAGCGGGTTCAGTAGTGATACTGACATGCGAATGTGTGTAACCTTCATGATGAAGGATGTGTGTTGGGTGATGACACACCGTGGTAACTAAGAAATAATGGAAAAACTCAAATTTTTAAATGAAGGGATTTTTTGAAAACAAAGGAGTCTGGCACACTCCATATAAATATTTTTTTTAAAATTCAAAAGCTTTTAAAAACCCATTCACTGAGTAGTCGTACTCACCCCCTCCCTTATATCCCTTTCAGGAAATCCTGGAAAGCCTCCCCTTAAAGACCGTCAACTAAGATGCCTGTAAGACAGGTATGTAAAGTTTTAAATTTCATGCAGTTTTGATTATGCTATTCCAGGAAAAATGTGTAGGTTAAAGGATGCCTTACTCTTTACGGTTTACAATAAGGGGAAACCCTTTAATAAACCGGGAGAGTGGCGGGTTGATCACGAGGATCCGACCAAACCAAGTCGGGGCGTGACAGCTGTCATCTGAAGAAAGAAGATGACACTATTCTGACCCAGACCAGTTCGAACCTGGTTCAAAGATTAAACCGGTCGGTTCACCCCCCATTCGACTGAATTTTTAAAATATAAAAATTTCTAAATTCATTTTCTATCCATTGGTGGCCTCAAATCTCAAATTTGAATTATTTAAGCTACCTAGAAAAATGAATTTAGAATCTGATTCAATAGGGGTTCAAACCGGTCCAAACCGGTTCAATCCGATTCAGATCCACTTCACCAGAACCAGTTTGGTTTTCATCTCCAATTTCATCTCAAGTCCATTTCCATGACTTTTGGGACTCTTTGGATCACTTAATTTCCCAATTTACCCCTTTCTTTATCGGTTCCGGTTCATGAGTTGACTCAGTTCATAAACCGATTCTATCTGGTTCGGACCGGTTCACTTAAATTGGTACGGTTTTTCTTCCCAATTCATCCTAAGGTTCTTTTCTAAGATTTATGAACCATTTTGAGTCACGTGGGAGGTGTAAATTCTCAATTTTCCCGTTTCCTAATAATCAAGCTTATAGATTTATTCAGTTTTAAAATATGAAACTGACTGGTTCATTCATCGATTTTCTCCTTATCAAAGGACGGGGTTCACACTTGTGATTCAAAGTGCTATTGAATCATATGAAGATGTAGAAACTCAATTTAAACAAGTAGAAGTGTTTAATCAGTCAATTTGATGAAATCAAATTCGGTTGTGTTAGGACGTTGAAATTGGGGGGGAATTTGGGGAAAATTGGGGATTTTCAAAAATTCGTAGGACCAAGATGCAATTTTATAAAATTGAGGGTCAATTGGGAATGATAAGAATGTTAAAGGGCCAATTGAGTAATTTTAGAATTTTTGGGGTGAAACTTACCATTTTTGTAAAGGAATGGCAAAATGGTAATTTTAGAAAAGTTGGGGGACCTAACTTTTATTTGAAAATTTGGAAATTTAACCCCTTTTTTGTGAAATTTGAATAAATTGAGTTCCTAAGATAAATTTTAAAAGTTTCGAGACTCAATTTGAGGAAAAACCGGCATCATGGACTTAAAGAAAAGTAATTTTAGGAACCTAATTGCAAATAAATAGAAAGTTTAGTTTTCTCATTCATTTGAAATGAATGAAGGCTATTAGGCCGAGGGATAATGAACCGAGATGTTCATATCATGTAGGAACACAAGGTACCGGGAATGCTATTAAGGACAAGCTCGTGTGAATACAAAAAATGGTCTAGTGGAATTCACTACATTAACGGGTGAGTGGGATTTTTATATCAAACCCGGTTGGGATGATAAGCACCTTGGAAATGAAAACCACTACTAAGTGGTATTTTAACCATCACACGTGAGAGAAGTGATGTGGAAATTACACAGAAAAACTACTTACCAGTTGTAAGTAGATCATGCGTGGTTGGTAATATAAACTTCCTGAAAGGAAGGAGAAAACCCGCTTATCGGTTATAAGCGGAGATGACCTCACAATCGATTGGTGTGATGGATAGATTAAAAGATTATTTTGTCGGAAGTGCTCTCCCCTAACTGTGTGCCACTGCTTAAACATTTTGGGAGACCTTCTTGACGGGAGCTCGAAATGCTCAGATAGGCTGGAGACCTCAATTTTGAAACTTGGGGGCTAATATGCCTGATTTTGAAAATCTCATACAGTGGGCCCAAGGCCAATTGGCACGAGTAGGAGCTCGTAAACAAACCTAAGTTATATGTCATAAAACTTTAAATAAATGAATTGTTTGGCCATGGTACCAAGACAGGACCGACATACTCAGTCAACAAGCGGTAGTGTGACATGACAAGATGACAGACTAGTCAAGACAGACAATTGTGGGTTGAGTTGAGGGTCGGGGCCTAGGACAAAACAACAGTTTTCTTCTTAAGCCATTTAATATTTGGTGCCACTGGTCCAATGGCCCCAACCCTCAACTCAACTTGTAGTTGTTTGTCTTGCACTACCACCAGTCCATCGAGTATGTCAGACCTGTCTTGGTACCATGGCTAAACATATCATTCATTTAAAAGTTTAATGGCTTAAACTCATGTTTGTTTATGAGCTCCTGCTCATGCCAATTGGCCTTGAGCCATTTGTACGAGATTTTCAAAATTTGGCATATTAGCCACCAAGTTCCAAAATTGAGGCCTCCAGCCTATCTGAGCTATTCGAGCTCCCATTAAGAAACTCTCCCAAATGGTTTAAGTTGTGGCACATAGTCAGCGGAGAGCACTTTTTACAAAATATTCTCTTCATATGTCCATCACACCAACCGGTGGGAGGACATCTCCGCTTATAACCAATAAGTAGGTTTTCTACTTCCAAGAAGTCCATCATACCAACCGGGTATGATCTACTTACAATTGATAAGTAGTTTTTCTGCATAATTTCCACATCACTCCTTTCAGGTGTGATGTTTAAAATTCCACTTAGTAGTGGGTTTTCACTTTCGAGGTGCTTATCATTCCAACCGGTTATGATATAAAAATCTCACCCGTTAATGCGGTGAATTCCTCTTAATTGGCTTTTTGCCTCCAAGCGAGCTTGTCTTGGCTGGCATTCCCAGTAATTCGTGTTCCTACACGATATCAACATACTTGTTCATTAACCCTTAGCCTAATAGCCTTCATTTATCACAAATGAATAAAATACCGAAACTTTTCTATTACTTACAATTAGGTCCCTAAACTTCTTTTTCTTTAACTTTAGGTCCCTAATGCTATTTTTCCCTAAATTGAGTCCTAAAACTTCTAAAATTCATTTTGGGACCTCAATTTATTCAAAAGCACAAAAAGGGGTTTAAGTTTCACAAATTTCTAATTTGGTCCCCAACTTTTCCAAAATTACCATTTTGCCCCTACTATACAAAAATGGTAAATTTCACCCTAATAATTGCAAAAATTTACCAATTGGTCCTCCAACATCTTTTCCATGTCAAATTGGCCCTCAAGTTTTGAAAATTGCACTTTAGTACCTCAAATTTTTGAAATCCCCAATTTCAACCATTCAACATGACTAGATTTAATTTTATTAGATTGACCGATCAATCAAAGTTAATTGTTGAAATTGAAGGTGGTTTGTGTAACCCTCATCCCTTAAAGACAAGGAAATCGGGGAAAGAACCAGTCAACTCAGGTGAGAAAATCGAACCGGTTCACGAACCCCAACCACTAGAGAACGAGCAAATCAGGAAATTTACAACTCCCAAGTGACCCAAAGAGTCATAAAAACCTTGGAAAGGGGTTTTAGGACAATTTCATAAAGAAAACCAGACCAGTTTAGGTAAACCATGTCCAAACCGAATTGAACCGATTTGAACCACTATTGAACTAAATGCTAAATTCATTTTTCTATGTGGAATAGAAATTTCAAATTGGAGAATTAACACCATTATTGGATAGAGAATGAATTTGGATGAATTTAAAAAATTTTAATTATGAAAAACTCAGTCGAATCGGGTTTGAACTAGCTGGTTGAAGCTTTAAACCCGGTTCGTACCGATCCGGTCAGGTTGGGAATAGTGTCATCTTTTTCTTTCAGATGACAGCACTGTTCACTCACCAGAAAATAGAGCAGCACCGGCGAAGATGAAAAGTCTCCAGCCAAGGAGTTTCAGGCAATGAATGACCGTCATTAAGGCGCCAATTGGACGGCCAAGATGTCCCCGAGCTTCCTATATAAAGACCCCCTCCTCATTCATCCTCTTCACACCGAAAAACTCCACTCTCTCCCTAATTCTCCATTTTTCAGTGAAGCTTGAACCAAAGCTCCGACTTTGGCATTTTTCTGAGCCAAAGAAGGCATGGTCAGGTTCTTTGGATTTGGGGAGATGTCATCTACACTCCTATAGTCTCCATTTACTCTGAGGGTCGCCGGCGTGATAGAACAATGAAACAGCTATGGCATATCGAAGTTGTCATGTTTTAGTCAAGCAAAAACAGCCAATTTGAGCCCTTCCCAGGCCAAACCAAGCCCTCCCAACACCACCACAGCCCTCGTACAGATGAATTAGAGCGGAAAGGTGAGTCAATTTGGCTCCCATCTGAAAATTCCGATAGGTGCTAAAGAGAGAATCCGTTGATATTCAATAACTAAATTCTCACTCAATTTAGCATTAATTTATGCAATTTTTTATCATAGGAGGAACCTCATAACAAGAGCTATCTAACCAGAATGAAACCTCGGACCGTCGCGCCCCCGACGATAAGCTTACGAAGCTTTCTCTCTCTAAGTCTAGTTTTTTGACGAAGTTCTGTTTGAGCTTGTTCCGGCGTCAAATCACGTGATTCAAAGTGCAATTGAATCGTATAAAGGTTTAGGAATACCAATCTAACTTCAATTTCAATAATTAAACTCATTAGATCGATCAATTTGATAAAATCAAATTTGGTTGAGTTAGAAGGTTGAAATTGGGGGAAATTTTGGGGGAAATTTGGGGATTTCAAAAATTCGAGGAAATAAAGTGCAATTTCATGAAATTGAGAGCCAAATGGGCATGATAAAGATGTTGGAGGACCAATTAGGCAATTTTTGGATTTTTTGGGGCAAAAATACCATTTTTATAAAGTAAGGGCAAAATGGAAATTTTGGAAAATTTTGGGACCAAATTGGAAATTTGGGAAACTTGAACCCCTTTGTGTGATTTTGAATAAATTGAGATCCCACGATGAATTTTAGAAATTTTGGGACTCAATTTGAGGGAAAATTGAAACTATGGACCTAAAGTTAAAGAAAAAGAACTTTAGGGACCTAATTGCAAATAAATGAAAATTTTGATTATTTTATTCATTCAGGAAGAATGAAGGCTATTATGCCAAATAATAATGAACAAGGATGTGCATATCGTGTAGGAACACGAAGTATCAGGAATGCCACCTAAGACAAGTTCGCGTGAAGGCAATAAGCCGGTTAAGAGGAAATTCACTGCACTAGCGGGTGATAAGTACCTCGGAAATGAAAACCCACTATTAATTGGTATTTTAACCATCACACCTGAGAGGAGTAATGTAGAAATTACGCAAAAAAACTACTTACTGATTGTAAGTAGATCATACACGGTTGGCATGATGAACTTCTTTGAAGATAGTAGAAAACCCGCTTATCGGTTATAAGCGGAGATGTTCTCATACCCGATTTGTATGATGGACAAATGAATAGTTTATTTTGTCAGAAGTGCTCTCCCCTAACTGTGTGCTATTGCTTAAAATTTTTGGAGATCTTCTTGACAGGAGCTTTAATAGCTCAGATAGGTCGGAGGCCTCGATTTTGGAACTTGGGGGCTAATATACCCAATATTTTTTAAAATCTCGTACAGTGGACCCTAGGCCAATTGGTATGAGCAGGAGCTCGTAAACAAACATGAGATAAGCCATGAAAACTTCAAATGAATGAATTTTTTGCTCATGGTACCAAGACAGGACCGACATACTCGATGGACTGGCGACAGTGCGACATGATAGGTCAACGGACTAGTCGAGACAATCAACTATAGGTCGAGTTGAGGGTCGAGGTCGTTGGACCAGTGGCACCACAGATTAAATGGCTTATGTGGAAAACTGTTGATTTGTGCATTCACTTTGTTATGGGATTTTCAAGACGCCCAAGAGGGGTAGTGATGCGTCCTAGGGCTACTTGACAATATGGTGGAGATAAGGGTAGGTAGTCGTGCCAATAGACTTGGAAGCTCAATGTAGCTTCATGCGCATGAGACCGATGTGGGGACAGGATGAGGTCTTTGTCCTCATACGGACATGAAGTTTTGTTACGGGAAAAATGGCTATGAAATTTCCACTGCGTCATTGAACTCCCCTCCACCCCCCCCCCCCCCCATCCCCCCCTCCCTTATACCCCTTTCAAGTAATCCCGAGGAAAGCCTAGCCAAAGACCATAAGTTAACACACCAATGAGGCAGGTATGATAAGTTTAAAATTTTATACAGTTTTAATTTATGTTATTCCAAGAAAGGTATAGGTTTAAAGGACGCATTACTCCTCCGGATTAAAGAAGGGAAAAACCTTGAATAAACCGAGAGAGTGGCGGGTTGCTCATAAGGATCCGACCAAACACTGGTCGGGGCATGAAAATTTGAGTTCCTACACATCCATACGATTCAATTGCACTTTGAATAGCATGAATTGATGTCTTAATGAGCTTAAACGGAGCTTCGCCGAAAAGCTAGACTTAGAGAGAGAAAGCTTTGAAAGCTTATCGTCAAGGGTAGCTTTCGATCTGGACAGATAGTTCTCATCCTAAGGTTTCTTCTAGGATCAAGAATCGTATCAATTGATGCCAAATTGAGGAAGAATTTGGTCAGTGAAGTTTCGTCGGTTCTCTCTCTAGCACTAATCGAAAATTACAGAGGGGAGCCAAATTGGCTTACCTTTCAACTCAAATTTAGTTATATGAGGGTTGTGAAAGTGTTAAGAGAGCTTGGTTTGGCCTAAGAATGGCTTGAATTAGCCATTTTTAGTTTGGCCAGAATAGGGCAGCTTCAGTCAGCCGGAGCTACTTCACTATTCGATTACGCCAGCATTTCTCCAACAATCCCCGGAGCAAATGGAGACTACCATTGGTTAGCTGACTTCTCCTCAAATATAAAGAACCCAACCTCGCCTTATTTGGTTCAAAAAAATACCGAAGTCAGAGCTCTGGTTCGAGCTTCACCAGAAAATGGAGCGGTAGGGAGAGAGTGCAGTTTTTAGGTGTGAGGAGGATGAATGAGGAAGTGCTCTTTATATAGGAAGCTCGGGGACTTCTTAATCATCTGATTGGTGCCTTAATGGCAGTCATTCATTGCCCGAAATTCCCTGGCCAGAGACTTTTCATCTTCGCTGGCACTACTCGATTTTCCGATGAATGAACAGTGTTATCATCAGAAGGAAGAAGATGACACTGTTCTGAACCAAGTTCAATGCTTAAACTAGCCGGTTCAAGCCTGATTCAACCGAGTTTTTCAAAATTAAAAATTTGTAAATTAATCTAAATTCATTCTCAATCAAATAGTGGTCTCAATTCTCTAATTTGAATTTTCTAAGCTACTTGGAAAAATGAATTTAACATTTGGTTCTATAGTATATCAAACTGGATCAATCTAGTTCTGATCCGGTTCATTTGAATCGATCTAGTTTTCTTTCCCAAATTATCCTAAAGTCCATTTCCAAGGTTTTTATGACTCTTTAGGTCACTCGGGAGTTGTAAATTTTCCAATTTGCCCATTCTCTAGTGGTTGGGGTTCGTGAATCGGTTCGGATTTTTCACTCGAGCTGACTGGTTCTTTTCCCAGTTTTCCTTAACTAAAAAGGGTGGGGTTTATAAGCTCTTTATATAGGAAGCTCGGGGACTCTCTAGCCATCCATTTGGCACCTTAATGGCGCTCATTGAAGGCCAGAAATGTCCTAAACGGAAATGTTTCCTTTCCACTTGCGTTGTTCATTTTTACGGAAAGTGAATACTGTTGTCATATGAAGAAAGAAGATAACACTGTTTCGAACAAGACCGGACCAGTCCGAACCGTGTTCAAAGCTTGAGCCCACCGATTCAGACTTGATTCGACCGAGTTTTTCAAAATTAAAAATTTCTAAATTTATTTTCTATACAATGGTGGCTTCAATTCTCCAATTAAAATATTTTAAGCCACCTAGAAAAATGAATTTAGCATCTGGTTTAATGAAGGTTCAAACCGGTCCAAACTGGTTCAATCCGGTTCACCTGAACCGGTCTAGTTTTCTCTCCCAAATTATCCCAAAGTCCTTTTCTATGGTTTCTATGACTATTTAGGTCACTCAGAAGTTGTAAATTTACAATTTTACCCATTCTCTGACAATTGAGGTTTGTAAACTAGTTCGATTTTCTCACTCGAGTTGACCGGTTCTTTCCCCAGTTTTCTTATATTAAAGGGACGGGGTTTACAGAGCATGATATGGCTTCTCTAATGATAAATAGAGATATAAAAAGTACATGCTAAACTATGAATGAGACTGGTGATTATGATGACATAAGAGAAAAACGGAAGGATGTTCCGCGAGTGATTTTCCAAAATGATTAATATGCTAAAAAAATTTTTTAAAAAAAAAAGAAAGAGTAGTTGGGCTCCATATTTATCAATCAAGGAAACAAGAGAAAAATGATGGTAAATTACCCGAATAAATAAGAAAATTGGTAATGGGATTAGTCAGGTAGCATTTCGAAACTCGTAAAATAAAAACATTACAATTGAGATTGTGATGCATGAAAATAAGAGTAGCAGGGTCGATCTGATAACCTACTGCATGTCTGGCTTAAAATGTCATTGTTATTATTATTGCATGTACTTGATATATTTGATATAATTATTTGGGTGGACGAGTTATGACACCTAAAATAAGAGGTGGCGTCGGTGTACAGGTAATAACGGAAGTAGTGATACAAGTGAAGAGTAGCTTCTAGAAATTTCTAAGACCTAGTGAGGCTTATGGTTAAGGTGTAGGCATCCTGTGCGACCCCGATTTAGGTTGAGTGGATCTAACAAATGAGAAATTTCGGATGACACATTATCGACAATTGTATAAGTGAGACGATTTATCATGAATGTTTTAGATAAGTGTAGTTATATAACGCACAATTTACTCATAGCCACAAGTTGCTCGTATGTGAGCCCTCAACAAATACGGTGATTGAGTCACCGAGTGTGACGTTAGTATGGCATTAGTTCAATCAACGATGGCACGAATGGCAAGGTCACCTAGTATGACTCCACGAGTGTGGATTCTGTATGCACAATTACATTTTCAACAGCGGGGTCAAATATGGGTGACCTCGTGGATGTTGTATTTTTTATTGTGATAAATTGAATATGGTGTAAAGTATAAAAACTCAAGATAATCAAATATCTAAAATTATGATAAGTAAAATGATGAAAATCTATATATTTGAAAATAAACATTAACAAGAAAATTTAGTAAATAATGTGTTGTAAATCATGACGTGCCTGATTTAGTAAACACTCGATGATTGTAAGCTTATCAATTTGCCAAAATATTTCATGTATGTACAATAGTGTATCAAGGAGTTTACTTCAACATTAACTTTCAAAATACACTAACCAAACAAAATACTAGAAAGTCTTTCAAGAATGTTAATTTATATTTATTGGTTGTATTACTCAAAATGGTAATTTGTAATTGAATTTTGGGACTCAATATATATTTTATAAATTTTAAAATTTTTGTTAAAATTTTATATATTTTTATTATAAGTCTTATATAATATTAGCTCTAATTTATTTAAAATATTTACTATTATAGTATCAAGTAAATATTATAATTATCATAGCATCCTAACTCGAGAATTTATATCGTGATGTAACAATGGTTATTGGATTGGTAACGATAAGTTGACATACTTGCATCATATTTGCCTAAACATGTTATTGGTAAGGGGGTGCTTACTATTTTTTTTTTCGTGTCAAATGTATGAGGAAATAAAAAATTTGGTGTATTACTTTTCTAATATTAACTTCACTTGAGAATCAATTAGGTGTCTCTCACATATTTGTTTTTCTATTTTATCTTTAATATATGTTATTGTCCTACTTAGCATGCTTACATGATATTAGGAGATGGAAAATTTATTACATAAAAATGTGATAAAAAAATATGAATTTTGTGCCAAAATTGTCACGAATTAAATTTATTTAGGAGTAAATTTTGGGGTAAATATCATGTTAATTCTTTTATGGATGTGAATATGTTTAATTCACGCATATTAGAAATTGTTTTAGAGTTGAAATGATTTAGATTGTAAGTGAAAATTTATTAGGTTAAATTATAGTCAATGTTTTGAAACATCTGTATAATATAAAATTATGGATATATATTATATATAATTAAATTTTATAATTTTTAAATAAATATTAATTCAATTTTTATCTACTAATATTTTTTAAAATTATATTATATCGTATATTCTCGAAATCAAAAATCCAACTCAAAATTTACTTAAATTATTATTCTCACTCGTACATACAAGAACAATAAAATAATAAAAAATTCTAATAAATTAATACTTAAAACTAGAAATTCAATTCATTATTTACCTATTATTAAAGAAAAATAATTAACTTAAATTATTATTCTTACTCGTACATACAAGAACAGTAAAATAATAAAAAATTCTAATCAGTTGATAAAATTGAAGGTGACTATTAATTTGCACATAATTTATTTTGAGAATATTATTATAAAATAAATAAAATTAAAAAAATATATAAAATTATAAAATTTAAAATATTTTACTATTTATCCATAATAAATTTTAAATAAATATAAATAAAATAGTTTACCTTACAATACTTTTTCACCATTTAAATTAAAAATTATTATCAAACTTTTAAAAATACTAATTTGATAAATTTTTAGCATTTTGTAATTACACCTTTTATAGCATTCGTGAGTAATTCTCCTCTACCCATTTTGTGGTGGTGGCTACTATTACTACTAATGAAAGTTCATTGGATGGCAAGGCCAGAATAAATGTTGGGCACGATTGTAAAATGGTGAGGAATAAAAGTTGAGCACTCTTGTAAACGATAATGATGAATCATTAAATCAAATATTGCAAAGTAATTCGAATCATTAAATTAAATATTGCATATAAAGTGGACTCATAAATCGCACTTAAAATTACTATTTAATTTTCGTCTCACACGAAATATATGTGCAATAGTAATAGTATCAAATTCGTATCATATTAAACTAACATCAAATACTATCATACTCTCATAAATTGGTGTATGGACTAGAAAGACAGGCAAGAATCTCATAGTTCACTTCCGGCGAAATACTTATTTATCTCCCTTGCAATTCATGTTATTGTAACTTTCTAGTCATAAGTGACACATAATTGTTACTTCCCTTTCTCCCATCACTGCATATTCCGTCCTACATTATTCTAGGTGGTGAACATTCTTTTTTATGGGGATAGCCATGTGACCAGATCTATTACTAGAAGGATGAGGAGAGAGATTTTTTTCAAATGCATGTGTGGGTTTTGAAACATCCGTAAGCGAACTTGGTTGTTGTTCTGTTCATGTAGTTGTGGTGTTGTCTCCCTTTATAAGGGACAGGAAATTTTGAAGTGCTAAAACATTTCTCTTTTTTTTTTTAATAATCATTTTGGGATTGATTATGAATGTAATCTTAACTGCACCCTTTGAAAAGTATGAAGCAAACAAAAAAAAAACCCACAAGGGTCCTTTGAAAATGAAAAGGTTTGCGCCAAATGCGGATTTACACGTGCTTGTAATTGGTTGTAAATATATGGACACCTATGCGTTGATTTGTACGACAGATAGGCCTCTTCAACTTAAGAAAACTGTAACCATGTAATGCGAATTCTACTACAAAGTGTTATTAATATTAAATATTCTGATAATAGAGAATTTAAACCATAACTAAACCACGTACGAGTATTTTAAAGCATTAAACTACCGCTTTTCATAGTTATTTAATTTCACTTTCTTCAAAATTTCTAATAATGTTGATAGATTCTTGAAGGGTATACGGACAAAAAAACCCACACTGTTGTTTTCCTTCTCCTGGCATTATCTGCAAAATTCAATATCACAGTCTTCAATGTTTTCTATGCTCCTCATCCTCATCCATTACACATTGGTTAGGCTAATTTTTTGGATCTTCTCCGCATCCCATTTCAATTTTTCTGCCCTATGTTTCATATGGAACGAACCCGCGACAATGGAATTAAAGTTTCCAGACACCCAAAATATGCACAACATGAGGATGTTATCATCATCATGATATACCCATATTATTGAGCTGGACAGGGTACTCGTGGAGAACTCCTTTTAAACAATAATGAAATCCTCTCCTCAGTACCAAACTCTTTCTTAAATTTGCCTCAAGTCCCACACCCAAAGGGGCTCCCCCTATAAAATCCCCTCTCCCCACTGCTTCCTTTACCATAAACTGCGAGGCCAAACTTAGTACCAACTCACTCCTTAGTCACTACGCTTCCATTTCTTCGAACAAAATACAAATCACCCATTACACCATTCAGCATGTCCAGCTCTAAGAATATCGACCACAGCCCCGACAGCCCTGCTGGGATAATGTACGGTGAGGCGGGCACTGGTGGCAGCGGCTTCTGCCTGCTCCAGCGGAACCCCGCCTCGTGCTCTCCGATGGCCCATCCAGGGGAGAGGAGAGGGAGGAAGAAGCAGGTGGCTGAGCCGGGCCGGTTCCTCGGGGTCAGGAGGCGGCCGTGGGGCCGGTACGCCGCGGAGATACGGGACCCAACCACAAAGGAGAGGCACTGGCTTGGCACGTTCGACACGGCCCAGGAGGCCGCCCTCGCCTACGACCGGGCCGCCCTCTCCATGAAGGGCGTCCAGGCAAGGACCAACTTCATTTATTCCCACGACCCACACATCAACGCTCCCTCAGGCGGCGGCGGTCATCACTTCCCCCATCATTCCTCTGTCTTCTTCGGTGCACCGTCGTCCTTCGAGCAAGCCCTCGCCATGCCACCGCCGCCTCCTCCAGCCCCTGCTCCAGCTCTTCAGATCAACCAAAATGCCGTTATCACGAGACGTCCATCTCATTTTCATCGTCAGCAGGGGGGCGCCTTATCAAACGTACCGGTGATAGACAGCAACAGTGCCCATGAAGTAGATTTCTTCGAATCCAACAGAAACTCAGGCTATTTGAACTGCATAGTCCCCGAAAGCTGCCTGAAGCCTCCGAAACCCGAGAGCAGCTCAATGCCCTCTTCGGTACCCACGGGCGGTGCGATCGACGTTGACCATGATGACTCACATTTCATCACGTTCGACATCTCGTCTCATGAAGGCGGCCGGTCCAGGTCGTCTGACGGCCGTGATCCCACGATGGGTCAGGGGATCGCGTGGGGTCGTGACCACTCGATCATGGGGTGGGAAAGATCCGGTGATATCGAGGACGTGATAGGGAGGTACAACGCCTACGGTGGCCGGTATAGCTACTCCGGCGACTGCTATCACGGCGGCTCTTCTTCTTCTTCTTGCTCTCCTTCGTTCTCCACGAGTTACGGCGAATCGGACGATTACGGCTATCGTTCACTCTTTTGATGGTATTCTCTTTGTGGTCTTGTGGCCGACGGTGCTGTTACTTTTCGTGTTCTAAATTAGTTTGGGTTCCTCCTTTTTTTTGGTGAATAAAATAGTCTGTGTTCCACTCTCTAATATAAAATTATTTGTGTTGTCTAATGGGCAGTGATCCCTTCAGTTTATAAGATGGTTGATTTTTCCATCGTTATTATTTATTTTTCACTGACATGATACGCTATTATTATATATTGAGTTAATAATTTTATAATATTCTTATAAACAGCATATTTTTATTGAGTACGTTCAATTTATTAATAATATAAATGATGAAAACATACTATTATATATATTTTTTTAATTTGAAGTATTTAATTTTATGTTATTATATATAATCAATTTTTTTAAAATTTTAAATAATAGAACCAACTAAAAATATATCATAAATAAATATATTTATTAAAATAAATACAAGTAAATTATGAATATTATCAAGTTATAATCTTGAAAGCAGGAGGTCAACAGAAGAAAATGTATACATACATAACAAAAGCAAATAAGTATGCTCATAATGAATGGGTGAGCACAAGCGAATGCCTGTCCAAATCAACGCTATAGGATTTTATTTCTCTTTAATTCCCTTTTCTTCTATCACTTATAAATTCATAATTCTTTTTTATAATAGAAAAATTGTTCTCGTAGTAGCCTTGGAACTGCTTTGCCATTTTCTTTTTTTGAACAATTGGATCTCATTTAGCTGCTGAACTGTTAATTTGCGCTGCTGGTCCAGTATCTTAGGGCCAGTCCAGCACGGCCTAATAAAACACACTAACACATTGAAGCACGGTCCAATAATATTTTGGGTAAAACTTGGAAGCCACTGAAATATAAAGTTTTAATGGTGGCCTGAGTGTGCAAAAAAAAAAAAAAAGGTTGCCTGAGCAAAAAAAGAAAGAAACAGATTTTTAATGGCCATGACAACTACGTATAAAATGGAACAAGAAATAACTCTATGTTTACTCCAAAAGAACATAAATAGATAGTTGGAACTTGACAAGTATATTAGAGCATCAATTAATGAGCTAAATGAAAAATTCCCGAAGAATGAAAAAAGGAAAAAATCTTAAATTATGGGTAGAAACGAAAGTTTTGGGGCGTCATCTCCACAAGGATGTCACCTGCTTAAAGGTGATGGGCGAGGCTCGGAGGCATAGGCTGCCGATGAGCAGAGAGGGCTACTGCTGGAGACTCTGATATGACTGGAGGTGAAAGGTAGTGGATACATGTAGAGAGGACTTGGTGGAGTGAAGAGGCACGGAAGCGTCCGAGGAACCCGAGAGTTGGAGTCACTTAGGCTGTAGCGGCTGGTCCGCTTCTTGTTGGGCTGCTAAGTGGAGACGCAGAGTTAAGAAAGTAACGGGGGATACGAAAACCAGAAATTTGACAAAAATTAGGAATTAGAATTTGTTAAAAATTAGAACTAAAATTCACATAACGTTATCAAGCTATTTTAGTGCAAAAAAAAGTTATCAAGCTAACGAGCTTGCACGAATCAGTAGTTTCATAATACACTGAAGCACAATAAAATTATTGGGTCATGTAAGTTAAGCTAATGCAATTTTTCTTTACATCACCTTTTTTGTACAAATTTTTATTATTTAAAACCATCCATAGTAATAGTCCGAGTTGAATCAACACTGAACTCAAAAATAAGATTTAGATAATACAGAGAAGAGTGTGGAGATAGGATTATAACTCCTGTTCATCGCTACCCTCGCCTCTAAATCACCGGCGAATAGGAATTTAATAATTAAATCTCAAGTGATGATTGTGAGTGTAGTCCCAATCTCCTTTTAAGACAACCCAAGTTCTACCAACTAGGAGGGAATAAAAGAGTGAAGAGAAAATTCATAATATCTAGGACGAGAGTAACAAAAGAGCGGAGGAAGTTGCCAAAAAGAAACTGATCCCCTAGAAACCTAGGGCCATCAAAGGATCAAAGGGAGGAGAAGAGATAGCACAGCAGACGAAGCAATAAGAGAAGTACAAGGCTGCTACAAACTGCTCGTTGCTCGGAATCGCGCCACTGCTAGAGCCTGAACGCTCATGCAAGGTGTCAGCAAGGCGTGAGGACAAAATGAGTGCTAACAACATCCGACTAAGTAAGAAGAATAGGTTGTTTGAGGATTGGATAAGCACAAGTGCTACCATAGGGAACCATAACTTAGGGGACTAGATCTCCGTAGTTTAGTATTTGTGTTGTTTTATTTTGTGAAAATGCAGAGATAATCTACCACCAACAAAGGACTGATTATCACGCCTGGATTCGGTTTGGTCGGATCTTGTAGCAGTCTGTTACTCTTCCAGTTTATTAAGAATTCTCCTCTTCCTTAAACTGTGAGAAATAAGGCGTAATTTAAAACTGTACTTTTTCTGTAATACCATAAATCAAAACTGTACCTTTCCTGTAATACCATATATAAAAAATGTATAAAATTTTAAAATTTTAGATACTTGTTTTGCAGGTGTAGTTATTTAAGGTTATTGGGTAGATTTTTTCTTAGGTTATATAAAAAGGGATATAAGGAATGGGGTGAATATAACAACTTAGTGAATAAGTTTTTAAAATTTACTTTTAGGAAAAATATTTGAATTGGAGTGTGCCGGATTCCTTATTTTTTTTTAAAATATTCATCCTTAAAAGTCTTAGCTTTCTTTTTTATTACTACGGTGTGTTTAACAATCAACACACATTCTTCATCATGAAGGATAACACACATTCACAGGCCAGCCTGTCCACTGTACCCACTTATGGCATCAGAGCGACTTTACTGGCCACCTAGATAGCATGTTCACTTCTACCCTGAGAATGAGTGGATGTTCGCGACATCCGACCCACTATCCCGTAATAAATCTCTGTGTTCATATGAGTACAAAGGCCTCATCCTGTCCCTACCCTGGTCTCATGCGCTTGAAGCTACTCCAAGCTTCACAAGACTTCTGGTATGACTAACTGCCCAAATATCCACCTAGTCGTCTAGAGCCATGTGACGTATCATTACCCATGTTGGGCGTCTTGAAGGTCCCGTAACACAGTGCATGCACAATCAACATTTTTTTCACATAATGCCATATTATATGTGGTGCCACTAGTCCAACGACCCTGACCCTCAACTCGACCTGCAGCTATTTGTCTTGACTAGTCCTCAGAACTGTCATGTCGCACTACCGCTGGTCCATTGAGTATGCCAATCCTGTCTCGGTATCATGGCCAAGCAACTCATTTACTTAAGTTTTCATGACATAATTATCATGTTTGTTTAGTAGCTCTTGCTCATGTCAACTGGCCTAGGGCCCACTATTCGAGATATTCAAAATCGGGCATATGAGCCTCAAAGTTCCAAAACCGAGGCCTCCGACCTAATAGAGATATTCGAGCTCCTATCAAGAAGGTCTCCCAAAAGGTTTAAGTAGTGGCACACAGTCAGGGGAGAGCACTTCCGATAAGATATACTTTTCAACTGTCCATCATACCAACAGAGTATGAGAACATCTTAGCTCATAATCGATGAACGAATTTTCCACTTCTTTCAAGTAAGTTTCATCATACTAACAGGGTATGATCCACTTACAACCGGTAAGTAGCTTTTTCGCTTGATTTCTATATCACTCTTCTTAGGTGTGATGATTAAAATACCACTTAGTAGTTGGTTTTTATTTTCGAGGTGCTTATCATGCCAATCGGGCATGATATTAGACTCCCACTCACCCGATCGTGCAGTGAATATCCTCTTAGTCGGCTTGTTGTCCTTACTCGAACCTGTCTTAGCTGGTACTTCGTGTTCCTACATGATATAAATATTCTTGTTCATTATTCTTTGGCCTAATTGCCCTTATTCATCCCAAATGAATGAGAAAACCAAACTTTTCCTTTATTTGCAATTAGGTTACTAAAGTTATTTTTTTTTAACTTCAAGTCCCTAATGCCAGTTTTTCCTTAAATTGAGTTCTGAAACTTTTAAAATTCATCTTAGGACCTTAATTTATTCAAATTCACAAAAAAGGGTTTAATTTCCCAAATTTCCAATTTGGTCCCCAACTTTTCCAAAATTACCATTTTGCCCCTACTTTACAAAAATGGTAAATTTTGCCCCAAAAATTCCAAAATTTACCAAATTGCTCCTCCAACATCTTTATCATGCTCAATTGGCCCTCAAATTTATGAAATTGCACTTTAGTCCCTCGAATTTTTGAAATTCTCAAATTTCCCCCCAATTTCAACCTTCTAACTAAATTAAATGTGATTTTATCAAATTGACCGATCAAATGAGTTTAATTATTGAAATTGAAGTTAGATTGGAGTTTCTACACCTTCATACGATTCAATTGCACTTTGAATCTTACGATTTGATGCTAGAATGAGCTCAAACAGAGCTTCGTCAGAAAATTGGACTTAGAGAGAGAATACTTCGAAAGCTTACCATCGGGGGTGCGATGGTCCGAGCTTTTGATCTGAGCAGATAGCTCTCATCCTAATGTTCCTCCTAGGATGAATTGAGTGAGAATTTTATCATCGAAGTTATACTAGTTCTCTCTCTAGCACCAGTCGAAAATTACAGAGGGGAGCCAAATTGTCTTACTTTTTAGCTCTAATTCAACAATAGGAGGACTGTGGAGGTGTTGGGAGGGCTTGGTTTGGCCTGAAAAAGGCTCAAATTGGTTGATTTCAGCTCAGCCAAAATAGGACAGCTTCGGTCCGCCAGAACTGCTTCACTGTTCTATCACGCTGGCGACGCTCGGAGCAAATGGAGACTACAGGTGTGTAGCTAACTTTTCCCCGGTTCTAAAGAACCCGACCATGCCTTCTTTGGCTCAAAAAAGACCCTATATTAGAGCTCTGGTTGAGCTACACCGGAAATTGGAGCAATTGAGAGAGAATAGAGTTTTTAGGTGTGAAGAAGATGAATTAGGAGGGGTACTTTATATAGGAAGCTCGAAGATTTCTTGGCTGTTCGATTGGCACCTTAATGGTGGTCATTCATTACCTGAAACTACCTAGCTGGAGACTTTTTAGCTTCGCTAGTGCTGCTCAATTTTTTGGCGAGTGAATAGTGCTGTCATATGAAGGAAGAAGACAACACTGTTCCAAACTGGACCAGACCGATCTGAACAAGGTTCAAAGCTTAAACCAGCCAGTTCAGGCCCGATTCGACCAAATTTTTCAAAATTCATTTTCTATCCAATGGTTACCTCAAATCTCAAATTTGAATTTTTTAAGCCACCTAAAAAAATAAATTTAGCATCCTGTTCAATAGTGGTTCAAACCAATCCAAACCGTTTTAATCCGGTTTGGATCTGGTACACCTGAACCGGTTTGGTTTTCATCTCCAATTCATCTTTAAGTTCTTTTTACGACTTTTGGGACTCTTTTGGGTCACTCGGGATCCTTAAATTTTCCGGTTTGTCCTTTCTCTATCGGTTCCAGTTTGTAGACCAACTCGGTTTTCAAATTGAAAATGATCGGTTCTTTCTCCAGTTTTCTTATTATCAAATGATGGGGTTTTCCACTCTCTCCTCCTTTTAGGGGTTTTGTCCCCAAAACAGTTACATGATAAATAATTGAGGGTAACTATCCCTCATCACACTTTCGGTTTCCAATGTCTCTTCCTGCACGGGTCCGTTCTGCCATAGAACCTTAGCAATAGGAATCCTCTTATTCCTTAAATTCTTATTCCTCTGGTCGATTATTCGCACCGGTTTCATTTGATAGGTCAGGTTCTCTTCTAGCTCTAATGGAGGTCGGTCCAATACATGACTAAGATAAGGCTGATACTTCAGAACAATAGAGATGTGGAATACATCGTGTATCCTCTAAGAGTCTGGAGGTAGTTCCAATTTATAGACCACCAGTCCTATCCTTTGAATGATGGGATATGGACCAATATACCTTGGTTTCAACTTTTCTCTTTGCTGAAACCTAAGTATTCCCCTCCATGGGGACACTTTGAGAAATACTTGATCTCCCACCTCAAACTCCAGATCTTTCTTTCGATTGTCCGCAAAAATCTTTTGCCTGTCCCGTATGGTGTTAAGGCGACTCCTGATTAGTTTTATCTTCTCCGTGGAATCCTTGATTAGTTATGCCCTTTCTAACCTTCTTTCCCCCACTTCTTCCCAAAATAGAGGGGTACGACATAGTCGTCCCTAAAGGGCTTCATAGGGAGCCATCTGAATACTAGCCTAATAACTATTATTGTAAGCAAATTTCATCAGGCACAGGTATTCCTCCCAGCCTTTGTTCATGGTGAGCACGCATGCTCTTAGCATGTACTCTAAGGGTTGGATGGTTTGTTCAGACTGCCCATCTGTCTGAGGATGAAACGTCGTGCTCATGTGGAGATTGGTTCCCATAGCACTTTGTAAGCTTGGTCAAAACCTTGAAGTAAACTTTGGATCTCTATTTGATACTATACTCATCGGAACACCATGGAGTCTGACTATTTCCCTCATGTATAAGACAATTAGTTGTTCCATTGTGTCCATCACTCTTATAGGAAGCAAATGAGCTAATTTGGTCAATCTATCCATGATGACCCAAATCACATCTCGAACCTTTCTTGTCACTGGTAGTCCCGTGACAAAGTCCATGGTGATGTGCTCCCATTTCCACTCCAAAATTGGTAAGGGTTGTAGTAGTCCTGACAGTTTTTGATGATTCACTTTTATCTGTTGACAGGACAAGCATCGGGCTACATATCTCACAATGTCCGTCTTCATACCTTTCCACCAATATCCTTGTTTGAGGGTGCAGTACATTTTGGTACTGCTTGGATGCATAACATATACCAAATCGTATGCCTCTTCCAGAATTAACCTCTTTAGTTCCTTGTTTTAAGGCACACATACCCTACCCTTGTAGGTTAGTACCCCATCACTATGCAAGTTGTAGTTCGATTTAGTTTCTCTATTAACCAGATCCAGGTAGGGTTGAAGTTCCTTATCCACTTTTTGTTAAGCCCGGACATGCTCAGTTAGACTAGGACTCACTACCACGTTAGCCACCTGGCACCTTTCCCGCTTGTCCATTTTCAGGTCTACCTCTATTCTTCCCAATTGTTTCAACATGGGTATGTAACTTGTATTTACTTGTGTCGCCTCAGTTTGGTACTTGCGACTTAAGGCATTTGCTACCACATTTTCCTTTCTGGGGTGATATTCTATCATAAGGTCATAGTCCTTAACCAATTCCAACCATCTCCTCTGGCGGAGATTTAACTCCTTTTGAGTTAGGAAGTACTTAAGACTTTTGTAATCTGTGAATATCCTACAATTAACCCCGTAATGGTAGTGTCACCAAATCTTTAGGGCAAACACTATTGTAGCTAATTCCAAATCATGAGTTAGGTAGTTTCTTTCATGTACTTTAAGTTGTCATGAGGCATAGGCAATAACCTTTCCTTGTTGCATTAAAACACACTCGAGTCCTTGTCCAGATGCATCACTATAGACGGTGTACTCTCCTACATTAGAGTCAGGTAAGGAGAGTACTAGTGCGGTTGTCAGTCGAGTCTTTAACTCTAGGAAAGACTTCTCACAGCTCTCATCCCACTTATACTCAACTCCTTTCCAGGTGAGTTGAGTTAAAGGAGCTGCTATCTTAGAAAAGTCTTGTACAAATCGTTTATAGTATCCTGCCAGATCTAAGAAACTTCTTATTTCTATAGGAGCCTTCCAATCTGATATGACTTCCACCTTGGCTGGATCTACTTTAACTCCATCCTTGGACACTATGTGTCCTAAGAATCCTACTTCATGCAGCCAAAACTCACACTTGGAGAATTTTACATATAATTGATTTTCCTTTAATATCTCCATGGTGATTGCCAAATACTCTTCATGTTCCGACCTGGTTCGTAAGTATATAAGGATGTCATCTATGAATACTATCACGAACTTGTCCAAATGTGGTTGGAACATACGGTTCATCAAATCCATGAAGGCTATAGGGGCATTTGTTAATCCAAAAGGCATTATTCTGAACTCGTAATGTCCATACCTAGATCGGAATGCCTTTTTTGGGAATGTCCTCCTCTCGAATCTTGAGTTGATGATAGCCCAACTGAAGGTCTATCTTAGAGAAGTAAGCTGCTCCTTTTAATTGATCGAATAAATTGTCCGTCCTACACCCCATGGAGACTAACTAGGACATATGAAATCCTTCTCCAATAATTCGTCCAATTGTTCCTTTAGTTCCTTCAACTCTGTTGGAGCCATATGATATGGGGCTTGGGATATGGGGTTTGTTCCTGGGATTATTTCTATGGTGAACTCCACTTGCTGACTTGGAGGTAGTTTGGGTAGCTCTTTTGGAAATATCTTTAGGTATTGTCTAACTACTGGAATGTCTTCCAGTCTCTTTTCTTCAGACTTTTCGTCTACAACCATGGCCAGGAAAGCTGTACAGCCTTTTTGTATCATCTTTTGGTCTTTCAGATGGGACACCATTTGTACTTCACTTTTCCTTCTATCTCTTTGGAATTTTAATCCTTTCATCTTGGGTGTGTGGAATGTTATCATCTTCTCTCCACAGTCCATCATCGCCTGACGGTTACTCAGCCAATCCATCCCAAGGATTACTTCAACCTCTTTTAAGGGTAATGGGATCAAGTCAACTTCAGGTTTCATTTCTCCAATCTTGATCTCACATCCTTTTAATTGCTTACTAGGTCGACGGACCGACTTAGACAAACAATTGTAGGTCGAGTTGAGGGTCGGGGCCATTGGACCAGCGGCACCAAAGATAAATGGGTTTGTGAAAAAATATTATTGTTGGTGCATGCACTTGAGGTTCGGGACCATCAAGATGCCCAAGAGGGGTAGTGATGTGTCCTAGGGGCTATTGGATAACATGGTGGAGATAAGGGCAGTTTGTCGTGCCAGCCGTCAGGGAAGCTTGACATAGCTTCATGCGCATGACACCAAGGTTGGGTCGGATGAGGTCTTCGTCCGCATATGGACACGAAGTATTTTTGCATTTGAGGGTTGAACATCTATGAAGTTTACTCAGACTCCGAGTAGAAGTTAGAGACTTCTATTAGGGTGGGTGGTAAAGACGCATTGATCCACAAGTGGGTGCAGTCAACATAACTGCATCTTGCGAATGTGTGTACCCTTCCTGATAAAGGGCATGTGTGTTGCTCTTGAAACACACCTAATATGGAAATGGGAAAAAGGTTTTGAGAACCTTAGAAAGGATTTGAAAATCCTTGGATAAACAATTGGTAAACCTTGGAAAAAGGTTTTGGAAAAAAAAAGAGATATAAAATTGAGGAAAAACCCTTTTAAAAGAAAATGTTGCCCTTGGTAGGGTAAAGGTTTTGAAAACTGAAATTTGAGGAAAGAACATCCTTAAATGAAATAAGTATTTTGGCATACTCCAATTAAAGCTATCTTGTTTAATGAAAACACACTCCCAACACCCATTCATTGAGTCGTCGAACTCACCCCCTCCCTTTACCCCTTTACATGTAACCAAAGGAAACAAACCCAAAGATCTCCCTGTAGTCGAACCTCCAAAATAGATGTGTAAGGTTTAATGTATTCAGTTTTGATTAATTCTATTCCAGGAAAGATATAGGTGAAATGATGCCTTACTCCTCACGGTTTAGAGAAGGGGAAACCCACAGTTTTGTAAATTTAGTTTTGATGTATTCAGTTTTGATTAATTCTATTCCAAGAGTACCAGGAGAGTGATGGGTTGCTCACAAGGATTCGGTCAAACTGGGTCGGGGCATGACAAATGACCTAAGCAATGTGAATTTTAGTGTTAAAGTTTTTGCAGAATTTGGTTGTGCACAGTGTTTTATGGCAAAGGGTAGCAGAGGGAGCTTGCCTTCTTAGCTCAGGGGAAGGTCGAGCCATCTTGAGGTGGGGTATAGGGGATCTAACTTGACCACAATTGGCCAGGGGATGGCTCAAAATAGGCGGTAGGAGGCTGGCTGTTTTCTAGCTGAGGAGTGGCAGCACTGTTTGAGCTTACTCGTTCCTCCTCGATGGCTCTCAAGCTGAATGGAAGGTGGGATCGGGTCTGGGACTCGGAGTCTAGGTGGGGTTTGTCACTAAGGTGGGGTTCTCGGAACACCTTGGTGAATTCCTCATAAAGCCATTGGTGTTCGGAGCTCATGCTATATGGGGCTGAGGTAGCTCCCAGGAATTCTGCCTCTCGGAGGAGGTTTCCGGTGGAATCAACAATTGCCGACCTCGTTCTCTTGACTCCTCTTTTGGGTGCCATAGCTGGGTTAAAGTTTTATTCAATTAGTATTTAGGTTATAAAGTCTTGATAATGTATCCAGGAAAACATAGGCTTTGATACCGCCAAATTTGTCACGCCCTGACCTAGTTTGGCCAGGGTTAGGTGAACAACTTGCCACTCTCTCGAGTCTCGAAGAGGGGCTTCTTAGGTAGGTCAAGAGAGTCAGGTGTATTACCTATCATGTTTTCCCTAGACAACATTAAGAAAAATTAAAACTTTTAAATTTGTGTACCTGGTTTGGGGTATGAGGAGGAAAAGTTGGTGTAGTTGCATTCCTTCCTGAAAATGTTTAGAGGGAGGGGTTAGTTTGACAACTTAGTGAGTGGGAGAAAACTATTTTTTAAGGCTCAATTAAGCAATTTCAATTATTTGATAGATCAACAGTTTCCTCTTGTGTTTCTCAAATCAACAACCGCCCTCCTATCATAGGAGGGATCACACATTTGTAGAATGGTCCTTGACCGTGCCACTTGTGGACCGGTACACCTTTATTGTCCACCCTGATAGAGGGATACTACCTTTACTCAGGGTTTGAGTGGACATCAATAGTCTGACACATCAAACCCCCAATTAATTTACTATGATCGCTTAGTGGGACGAGACCTCATTTCCCCTACTACCTTGGTCTTCTTGCACAGGAAGCTCTTCGGCTTCACGACCTACTAAATGACAAAACTGCCCTTATGCTCACAAGGTCGTCCAATAGTCCTTGGGCTCCATCACTACTTCATGACAGGTATCCTGATGGCCCAAAACCTCATAGTGCATGCACAATCAACAATCTTTTGAATTATAGCCATTATCTTTGGCCCACTAGCGCAACGGTCTGTTGGCTTGGCTTCCGCCCATGTGTACTAGCCCAACAAGTTCGACGACCTGGCTTCGGCAGAGCAGTGGTTCAACCCAACAAGTTCGACAACTCAGCTTGGCTCAATGGGTATCATGTAAGGTTCCCATTATTTAGGTCTTTTAGCATCATATATCAAATGCCTCTTTTGGACGGGTTAACACCCGTATCCATCAGCCTTGGGCCCATTAGCATCTTGAGCCTAAGCTTGGAATTAGCTCCCATATATTTTTAGCAGAGTCACCCAATAAGGGGATGCTAATTCCAAAAAAATAATTTTCAAAGCTGAACCGTCATTCCAATCGGAATGAATGTCATAGTGGTTCCCACTCACCCGGTGACTTTGGCGGGGTCGCGCCAGCGGAGTTTGGCCTCGCTGTCTCTTTTTCGGAAGCCGACACACGAGTAGTCAACTTCAACATGGCACTGATGTCCTTGTTAGGGTATTAAACTCAGGAATCACACTTCTTTGTGTATTTGCATATAGGCCTTCATATTTTGCCTTAATTGCACTTTAGCCCCTAAGGTTTGTGCATTTATATTTACGCCCTTAATTGCCCCCTTTTCTTTAATTTGACCCCCAGATTTTCCAACTATCCTTTTTGGTCCTTAATTTTATCAACTTTGCCCTTGGGTCCCTCTATTTTCTAAAATTGCTAGTTAGCCCCAAACTTTCCCAAAATTGCAATTTAACCCCAAATTCTCAAAATTTGCAAATTTGTCCTCCATTTGATCCAATTTGCACAATTGACCCTTAATTGGGAGGGAATTGCATAAAAAAGACCCTCAATTTTGTCAGTTTGTCATTCGATCCCCAATTTTCCCAAACTTTTCAAAAATTACATTTTGGTCTTGAATCATAATTTCATTCAATTGACCACCAAAACTTGGTTAATTGCCTCCATTCTTGGTTTAAATCATCTCCTCTATGTTTTTCTCATCATTTCAAGCTTTGAATCGCTTGATTTGGCTAAAAAAATTAGTTCAAATGGAGCTTCATTGGAAAATATAGTCTAGAGAGAGAAAGCTTCGATATCTTGTCGTGTTGCTCTGGCTATCATCGGTGATCTGAGCTCTGGATACTACCGTGTTGCTCTTGTCACGGGGATACTCCCTGGATCAAATCACGCTTCAATTGATGACCTGAGTAGTGTGAATTTTAGTGTTTAAGTTTTTTGCAGAATTTGGTCGTGCATAGTGTTTTTTAGCAAAGGGCGGTTGAGAGAGCTTACCTTCTTAGCTTGGAGGAAGGTTGGGACACCTCCAGGTGGGTGTCTGTAACTTTTTTCTCATTTTCTCTCTATTAATGTACTATTATGGTGAAGGGTGGCAGTAATTGTGTACCAAAAAGGCTCAGGGAGGATGAAGATTGGCCGTGGAGAGTCATGGGAAGGTTGATCCGATCGCAGATGGCCGGAGATTGTCACGCCCCGACTCGGTTTGGTCGAATCCCTGTGAACAACCTGCCACTGCCTTTGGTTCAAGAGAGTTTCACCCATTTCTAAACTGTAAGGAGTTAGGCATCCTTTTCCCCTATTTTTCCTGGAATAGCATTATACAAAACTCAATATATTAAAATTTACATACTTTCTTTAGGGTTCAACTGCGGAGGGGTCTTTAAAGTTGGTCTTCCTTTCTCTAGAAAAGGGGTTAAAGGGAGGGGGTGAGTTTCTACAACTCAGTTAGCGGGTGTTAGGTGTGAGTTTTCAAAAATATCATGATTAGGTTATTAAAATCATGCCAAGGTTTCACATTCATTTTAAAGGATTTTTCTCAAATCTCAGAACTCTTTCCACTTTCATATTAGGTGTGTTCAGCTCTCATAGCACATCTCCTTGCCTTGGGAGGCATTTAGCAAACAAACACACGCCCTTCATCATGAAGGGTACAAACGTTCGTTGGGCAATCCTAGACTGCACCCACTTCAGGATCAGCATGACTTTATTGTCCACCTAGATAGAAGTCCCATACTTCTAGCTTAAGTCTGAGTGGATGTCCCAGACGTCCAACCTTCAGACCTGAATTACAATTTGTGTATGTATGAGGACGAAGACTTCATCTTGACCCCACCCCGATCTCATGTGCAAGAAGCTCCCAGAAACTGGCATGACAAACTGCCCTTATTTTCACCATGTCATCAAATAGCCCTTGGAACCCATCACTACCCCCTAGGGTGTCTTGATGGTCATGTGGCCCCGACACTCAACCCAGCCTACAACTGTTTGTCTAGGCTGGTCTGTCAACCTGGCCCTGATGCACTACCACTAGCCCATTGAGCATTGTTGGTCCTGACTCATTACTGTGGCAAATCACACAATCAATTCCATTTTATATAAAAGTTTTCTTGGCTCTTACTAATCATGTTTGTTTACAGGCTTCAACCCGTGCCCACCGGTCTTGGGCACACTGCATGTGTTTTTCAAAACTAGGCCTTGAGCCCTATGAGTTCAAAATTGAGGCCCCTGGCCTGTTAGAGCTATTTTAGCTCACACCAAGAAGGTCTTCCAAATGGTTTAAGTAGTGGCACACAATCAAGGGTGAACACTTCTGACAAAAATACTCTTTAAGTCATTACACCAATCGGGTGTGATGATAGGTCCGCTTACAACTACTATGCGGGTTTTTCCTTTTAGAAAATCATCATATCAATCGGGTATAATGGTTAAAAGTCCCACTCACAGTGGATTTATGGTTCAAAATGTGCTCATCACCCCAACTAGGTATGACGTTAGAAAATTCCCACTCATAAATGGTAAGTAGGTTTTTAACTTACCAATGAGCTCATCACCCCAATCAGGAATGAAGAGTAACTAAACCCACTCACTCGTTGACTGTGGACGTGTTCGTCCCCAGTCAGTTTCCAGTCCATGCTAGTTCTCTCTCTTGCTTGCATTCTGGTCCCAAGTGTCCCTACAAGGTTTGGGTATGATTATCAGTAAGGGTTCAACATGACAACCTTTGTTTTCTCACGTTTGAGCGACTAGGCCCAATTCTTGGTTTTTTGCACTTAGGTTCCTAAAGTTTATTTTTCTTGATGGTCTCTAATGCTAACTTTCCCCCTAAATCGAGTCCCAAGGCTTCCAATATCCTCCTTAGATCCTCAATTTAGTTAAAATTGTTTAAGGGGCTCAAGTTTTCCAAATTCTCAATTTAGTCCAAAATTTTTCAAAAATTACCGTTTTGCCCATACTTTCCAAAAATAGCCAATTGACCCAATTTCTTTCAAAAATTGACCAATTGGTCCCCCATCATCTTTCTCATTGCCAACAGACCTTCAATTTTGAGAAATTGCATGGAGGTCCCTCAATTTTTCAAAACCCCCAATTTCTACCCCCTTTACTGACTGAATTTGATTTCTTCAAATTGGTCATTCAATTGGTATTAATTGCTCCAATTAATGGCATGTATTGGTTTTTACACTTCCATATGATCAAATGGAGCTTTGAATTGCAGATTTGGGTATGAAATGAGCTCAAACGAAGCTTTGTTGGAAAACTGTTTGTAGAGAGAGAAAGCTTCAAAAGCTTACCGTCGGAGGTGAGGCAGTCCGAGCTCTTGATCTAGGGAGGTAGCTCTCATCCTTAGGGTCCTCCTAGGATCAAGAATCACTATAATTGATGTCCATATGAATGGGAATTTCATTAGTGAAGTTCGACACTTTCTCTCTTTAGCATTGATCTATAACGACGGAGGAGGGCCAAATTGGCTTACATTTCACCTTTGTAGAGGTCTTGTGAGGGTCATGGGGGACTTTGGGGAGGCTTGCTTTAGCCGGAGGATGTCTGAATTTGGCTAAATTTAGCTTGGCCAAAATAGGGCAGCTTCTAACTAACGGAGTTGCTTCACTATTTGATTTTGCCAGCGCTTCTCTAGCGATCGTCAGGTCGAATGGAGGTTGATGTTAGGTAGTTGACTTCCCCTAGAGTCTGTAGGACTCGAATTTGCCTTCTATGGCTGAGAAAAGTGCCCATGTGGGAGCTTTGGTTTGAGCCTCACCAAAAAATGGAGCACTTAGGAGAGAAAGATGATTTGAGGTGTGTGGATGATGGATGGAGGGGAGCTCTTCAGGGAGCTCTTTAGGGAGCTCAAGGACTCTTTGCCCGACCAATTTCCAATTTGGTCGAGCTTATCCTTGCCCGAAAATGCCCTAATCAGAGGAATATTTCTCTTGTCGAAATTGGAAAGTTTTTAAACCAATGAATAGTGTTTTCATCCCAGGGAAAAAGACGGCACTGTTCTGAACCGCATCGATTAGGTTCGATTGGGTTGAATGGCTAAAATAGGCTAGTTCAGACTCGATTCGACCAATTTTCCCAAATTTAAAAATTTTAAATTATTCTAAATTCATTTACTATCTAATGGTGGCCTTAATTTCTCAATTTGATCATTTTAAGCCACCAAGAAAAATAAATTTAGAGACCGGTTCATGTATTGTACAAATCGGTTCAGGTCCGATTCACCTTGAACTGGTTTGGTTTTCTCTTCTAATTAGTTCCATGGTTCTTCCCCGTGATTTTTATGACTCTTTTAGTCATTTTGGGATTTTTCCAATTTCCCATTTTACCCTTCTTTACCGGTTTCGGTTCGTTAAATAGCTCGGTTTTCTCTTTTTGAATCGACCAATTCTTTTTCCTAGTTTTTGGAACAAGGTTTACATAGGTGATCAGAATTCTTCACGAAATATTCTGCCCAAATTTGCTCATAAGAGTGTCTATACTCTACGGAATCGCTGGAGCTTTTTCGTAATCCTCGAGCTAAATGGAGTATGCCAGAAGATAGATGAATTACACGGGATTCCAGAGAACCCAACTTTGTGTTCTGAGGTGGAAGAAAGGTTGATATCGGAGCTTTGGTTCAGGGATGGTTGGACTTGGAAGTAGTTTGTCTTTTTTGAGCTATGGAGGGGTGAGGAGGATGAATGGATGGAAGCTTTTTTATATTAGGAGCTCGGAGACTACCATTCCTATCCATCCATCCATCAGCCATCCTTTAACTCTCTGATTTACTCCCTTGTAAGAGAGATTTAATGGCTATCGGAGTTAATGCATCTGTTCAACTTTCCCTCTTCTCAGCTAATCAGAGGTTGAATATGACACTATGTGCATGTGTGCGAGCTTTACACGTTCAAGCTACCATGTGGCACTCAATGATTGGCTGCCTTCACCTATGAGACATCTTACTCAGCATCCAAGTTATCTTTTTACTCATTGACTAGACATGTGGCGACCTCCCATTGGTCGCTTTATCTAACCTAAGGTTTGATTGAATATAACTGTTAGTTAACCATGATGCATGGCGTTCTATTATTGGATGATTTAAATTCATCATTTTCCCCTCTAATGTATTGTGCCAATGCTATGTGTCCTCCTTTAATTGGTTGGAACTATCCGACGTGGCTTTGCCACGTGTCGACTTCTAATTGGTCGACTTTTATCGGACATCAAAGTCGGTCATTGACCTGGCATCTTTACTACATGCCAACCTCTCATTGGCCAACCCTGTTGATGGGGATTCTCCTTAGCTAGCTGTTGACTGAGGACACGTGTCACACTCCCATTAGTAAGTTTCCAATTATGTGGCTTTTACTACGTCTCACCGTTGACCAGGGACATGTGTCACAATCTGATTGGCAAATGCTTTTAGATGCTGATCGAGCATGCTTCGCCACACGTTGTGCGCTGATTGGTTGCACACGCTGACCTGGCAAGTAGTCCGTTGACCAATTGGATTGATCGGTTTGTTAGAACGGGTTCAGTGACTCAAAATCGAAAATCAACTGGTTCAAACACAATTCATTCGGTTCTCTAAAAATTAAAAATTTCTAAATTAATCTAAATTCAGTTTCTACAATTGGTAACTTCAGTATACCAAATTGATATTTAAGTTACATAGAAAAATGAATTTTGAACCAGTTCTTCTCGGTACATTCCGGTTCAATTCAGTTCATATCTGGTTCAACTAAATCAGTCTAGTTTTCACATCCCATTTCATTTATTGTTCTTTTCCATGATTTTTATACCTTCATTGACCACTTGAAATTTTCCAATTTCCCATTTGGTTTCTCTTTACCAATTTCTGATTCATTTTGATTCATGATTTTCTTTTAAAAATTTTCAATTCTTGTTTCCGGATTTCATATATTGAAAAATGGGATTTACAATATCATTGACACATTCACTCAATTTCATATTTCTTGGACACATAGTATTGTCCGTGCAAATAAATTCATATTGTCTAGTACATAATCAATTTTCTTCAACTTTATTCTTACTTTTGAAGTTTATTTATTTCCTTATCACAATTTCTCCCATTTGTAATTGTGTATTTTGGAATAAAATTTCTTTATGTGAAATTTCTTTAGTTTGGTGTAAATTTGAAGTTATTTTATCAAAAAAAAACATTTGTGAATTCTTGCAAAATGGAAAACAATTGTTTGACAAATATTCGATAAATTCATTAGTACTAAAATATGTATTATTGTACACATATAATATATTCACATGTTATGAAAGTAAAGCTACTAATTTTTTTTCTCGCAATAAAATTATTTTTACTATGTTATCTTTTAATTATGACTTCTTTTTTACATGTTTTTTATTTGCCTTTTTATTTTCAATTGGTTGCTAAAGCTTTTTTTGAAGTAAAAAGTACAAGAGATAATAACTTTTTAATCATTATAAATTAGTAGTTACCTAATCGTGATTCTACCACATGTAACTTGATAATCATATTATCAATATCATTCCAATAGAATATGTCAATCATACACTGATATAACATCAATGAGTACTTCTCATCCTCATATTTTTCAATTGAAAATGCAATAAACGCCTAGTTTGTTAAATTTAGTTCTCTTTTATCTTTCAACCATTAATGTTAATATCATCTTCAATGTTTAAATATAGGTAATGTTAACTTATCTTTTTTTTTTTGCACAATAATATTAACTTATCTAGAAGCTTAGTATTAGCTATATTAGTTCAACTTAACTCATATTAGAATTTTTAATTAGAGATTGAGTCTAGGACATGAGTACTCCGTGAATATCATCTTACTCATTGGGTGTAATATCACACCCTCCAATACCATTTTAAAAACATGTGAATGAATGAAATTACAATAGTAGAAAAACTCCTATCAACAAAACTTCAATGTAAATTCCTCAAATTTAATACATGAAGAATCATATTCGTTATTTTTCAGGACATGTTTAAGAATTCAGAAATATTTAATATTAATTTATGAAAGAGCACATTTTCATTAAATGATATTATTCTAGCCTTACAACGTGTTATACTACGGTGGTGGCAAATGGAAACAGGGCAAACCTGTAATTAAATTTTAATTTAAGAGCCATATAATATAATCACAATTTGATAATTATTTGTTGATGTTGCTAAGCTATGATCGAGTTGGAGCCTGTTGGGCTAGCAACACAAAGATAAAAGTCTTAAACCCTAATACTTATGCGTGTGATTGCAATTGTATGGAACCAAAGAGACGCCCGATATAGGGTAATGTTGGTTCTAAGGACTACTGGGCAGCAAGGTCGGTACAAGGGAAGCTATGCTGTCCTATTATGTCTTGAAGGTCTAGAAGCTTCGTGCACATTGAGACCAAGGAGATAGAAGAGTGAGGTCTCACCCCTACCTTTAGGGACCGAATTATTGATATGTCACCCTCCGTCCCAGTTTGGTCGAGGTCCCGTTATCAACCCTCCACTCACTCGGATCTCGAAGAAGGATTCCCTCATGAGATCAAGGAGAGTTAGGTTTAATACCTGTCATGTTTTCCCTGAACAACATTAAACAAAAGTGAAATTTAAATTTTTGTACCTAATGCAGGTTCTGGAGAAGAAGAGTCTGGTGTAGTTCTCGTTCCTTCCTAAAAAATGTTTAAAGGGAGTGGGTGAGTTCAACGACTTAGTGAGTGGGAATGATCCCAAGGAATATTTAATTTAGAAACTTTCAAAATTTTTAACATTTCTTATTCAGCACTTTCTCAGATTTTTCACACAATCAATCGGCCTCCTATCATAGGAGGGATCACACGTTCGTAGAACGGTCCCCAATCGTTCCACTTGTGGACCTTGCTTGTCCAACCCTCAAATCCTAATTGCTTCATGGTGTCCGCTTTGTAGGATGAGACCTCCCTTCCCATACTACCTTGGAATTAGTGCGTAGGAAGCTCCCCGAGCTTCTCGACATCCTGGATGCCAAACTGCTCTTATGCGCCCTAGGTCATCCAGCAGCCCTTGGGATCTATCGCTACCTCATACTAGGTGTCCTGATGGCCTCGTATCTCATAGTACATGCACAATGAAGAATCTTTTTCATTTATAGCCATTATCTTTGGCCCTCTAACGCAAAAGTTTATTAGCTTGGCTTCAGCCAACTTATACTGGCCCAATAGGTTCAATGACCTAGCTTCGGCTTAGTAGCGGTTTGGCCCAACAAGCCCAACATCCAAGACTTGGCTCAGTGGGTTTCACAAACAATTACCCATCACTTGGATCTTTTAGCAGTATTTATCGCATGTTGATTCTGGACGGGTCCACACCCGTGTCCATCGGCCTTGGGCCCACTTGCATACTGAGCTTAAGCCCAAAAGTTAGCTCCCAAATATTTTAAGCAGAATCACATAAATAGAGGAGGTTAATTGTCACACCCCGACTTGGTTTGGTTGGATCCCCATGATCAACCCACCACTCTCCCAGTTTATTAAAGAGTTTCCCCTTATTATAAACCGTAAAGAGTAAGTCATCCTTTAAACCTGCTCCATTTTTTGGAATAGCATAATCAAAACTGCATGAAATTTTAAACTTTACATACCTGTCTCATAGGCTTCTTAGTTGATGGTCTTTAAGGGTAGACTTTACGGGATTTCCTAAAAGGGATGTAAGGGAGGGGGTGAGTATGACTCCTCAGTGAATGGATTTCAAATCTATTTTACTTTCAAGAAAAACATTTATATGGAGCGTGCTAGACTTCTTTCTTTTCAAAACTCCCTTCATTTAAAAATTCGAGTTTTTCCATCATTTCTTGGTTACCATGGTGTGTCATCACCCAACACACATCCTTCGTCATGAAGGTTACACAGATTCGCAGGTCAGTACGACTACTCAACCCACTAGTGGCTTCGGAGCAATTTTACCGGCCACCCGGATAGAATCTCTACCACTTCTACCCTAGGAATGAGTGGATGTACGCGACATCCAACCCTCAATCCTGAAATCGCTTCTTCGTGTCCATATGAGGACAAACACCCCATCCTGTTCCCACCCTGGTCTCATGCGCTTGGTGCTACTCAAAATTTCGCACAGACACCTAGAACGATGATTTGCCCTTATACTCACTAGGTCGTCCAGGGCCATTAGGACACATCACTACCCCTCATGGGCGTCTTGATGATCCTGTACTCATGGTGCATGCAAAAATAATGTTTTTTTTATCAAGCCATGTAATATGTGGTGCCACTGGTCCAATGACCTTGACTCTCGACTCAACCCGCGGTTGTTTGTCTTGACTGGTCCGTCGACCTGTCATGTCACACTGCCGCTAGTTGACTGAGCATGTTGGTCCTATCTTTGTACCTTAGCCAAACAATTTACTTATTAAGTTTTATGGCACATATATCATGTTTTTTTACGAGCTCTTACTCGTGCCAACTGGCTTTGGGCTCACTGTACGAGATTTTCAAAATTGGGCATTTAGCCCCAAAGTTCCAAAACCGAGGCCCCCGGCCTATAAGACCTATTCAAGCTCCCGTTAAGAATGTCTCCCAAATAGTTTAAGCATTGGCACACAGTCAGGGGAGAGCACTTCCGACAAAAATAGGTTTTCATTGTCCATTATACCGACCGATATAAGGACATCTCCATTCATGACCGATGAACGGGTTTTCAACTTCCTTCGAGGAAGTCTCATCATACCAACCGGGTATGATCTACTTACAATCGGTAAGTAGTTTTTTTGCATGGTTTTCACATCACTTTCTCTAAGTTGTGATGATTAAAATTTCACTAAACAGTGAGTTTTTATACCGAGGTACTTATCATCCCCAATCGGGTATGATATATAATCCCACTCACAACTGGTAAGTGGTTTTTAAATTTTAAGTTGTGATCATCATCCCAACCGAGTATGATGTTAGTAAACCCACTCACCCATTAATGTCGTGAATTCCACTAGACCAGTTCTTTGTATTCACGTGAGCTTGTCCTTGCTGGCGTTCCCGGTACCTCGTGTTCCTACACGATATGAATATCTCGGTTCATTATCCTTCGGCCTAATCACTCTCATTCATTCTAAATGAATGAGAAGGTCAAACTTTCATTTATTTTCAATTAGGTCCCTAAAGTTATTTCTCTTTAACTTTAAGTCCCAAATGCCGGTTTTTCCTCAAATTGAGTCCCGAAATTTCTAAAATTTTTCATAAGACTTCAATTTATTCCATTTCACAAAAAGGGAATTAATTTCCCAAATTTCCAATTTGGTCCTCCAACTTTTCCAAAATTACCATCTTGCCATTCCCTTACAAAAATGGTAAGTTTTTCCCCAAAAATTCCAAAATTCCTCAATTGGTCCTCCAACATTATTCTCATGCCCAATTGATCCTCAATTTCATAAAATTGCATTTTGGTCCTTTAAATTTTGAAAATCCTCAATTTTCCCCCAATTCCAACTCTTTAACACAACCAAATTTGATTTCATCAAATTGACTGATCAAACACCTCTAATTGTTGAAATTGAGTTCCTCCATGTTCATACGATTCCATGGAACTTTGAATCATGAGTTTTGATGCTAGAACGAGCTCAAATGGAGCTTCGCCAGAAAACGGACTATAGAGAGAGAAAGGTTCGATTACTCACCGGTGATGGCACTATAGTCTAAGCTTTCGATTTGGGCAGATAGCTCTCATCCTAAGGTTCATCCTAGAATCAAGCATCACATCAATTGATGCCGAATTGAGTTAGAATTTCATCATTGAAATTCTACTGGTTCTCTCTCTGGCACCAGCCAGAAATTATAGAGGGGAGCCGAATTGGCTTACCTTTCAGTTCTAATTCGGCCGTGTGAGGGCTGAGGAAGTGTTGGGAAGGCTTGGTTTGGCCTGAGCAAGGCACGAAATGGCCGATTTCAACTCGGCCAAAATAAGGCAGCTTCGATCCGCCAGAGCTGTTTCACTATTTCATCACACTGGCATCTTGCCGGCGACCTTTGGAGTGAACGGAGACTATAGATGTGTAGCTAACTTATCCCGGTTCTAAAAAACCTAACCTCACCTTGTTTAGCTCAGAAAAGACCCCATGTCAGAGCTCTGGTTCAAGCTTCGCTGAAAAATGGAGTAGTTGAGAGAGAATGGAGTTTTCAAGTGTAAAAAGGATGAATGGGGAGGGGCTCTTTATATAGGGAGCTCAGGGACCCGTTGCCCGTCTGTTTGGCACCGTTATTACTGACATTGAAGATCTAAAATTCCTCGAACAGAAGCGTTTCTTCTTCGCCAGCATTTCTTCAGTTTCCCAGCTAGTGAACAGTGTTGTCATCTTGAGGAAGAAGATGACATAGTTTCAAACTGGACCGGACTGGTCTGAACCAGGTTCAAAGCTTAAACCGGCTAGTTCACCCCCCATTGGATCGAGTTTTTTAAAATCTAAAAATTTATAAATTCATTTAAATTCATTCTCTATCCAATGGTGGCCTCATTTAAATCTCCAATTTGAGTTATTCAAGCCACCTAGAAAAATGAATTTAGGATTCGGTTCAATAGTGGTTCAAACCGATCCGAACCGGTTCAGATTCGGTTCACCTGATCTGGTTTGTTTTTCATCCACAATTCCTTCACAAGTCCATTTCCATGTCTGTTGTGACTCCTTGGGTCACTTTGGGTCCATAAAATTCCTAGTTTACCATCTCTTTATCGATTACGGTTCATAAACTGACTCGATCCTTAAACCGGTTTAATTCGGTTCGGGTTCGATTCACTCGAACCGGTCTGGTTTTTCTCTCCCACTTTGTTCTAAGGTTCCTTCCCAAGGTTTATGAATTTCTTTGTAGTACAATGGAGCTGAATTCCTTTGTTTTGACAGATCTCTATCGGTTTCGGTTCATGAATCGACTTGGTTCATAAACCGGTTCATCCAAACCGGTCTAATTTTCCTCTTCCAATTCGTCCTAAGGTTCTTTTCAATAGTATTTTGAACCCTTTGGATCACCTAAGAGTTGTAAATTCCTAAATTTCCCATTCACAATTGATCGGGTTTGTGAACCAGTTCGGTTTTCTCACTCGGTTTGACCGGATCCCTTCCTAGTTTTCCTTAGCTCAAAAGGGCGGGGTTTACAACTCTCCCCTCCTTTTAGAAGTTTTGTACCCAAAACTTAGTTAGCAACCTTGCATGAGCAATCATTTCCTTTGATGCCCCTTTGGTGTTTACTTATGATGTAGACTTTTCTTCTCGTCCTTTCAATTAGCCCCTTTTACAACCTTCACTTAAGGAATTCCTTTTCCTTTATAATATTTACTCCCTCCATTGAGTTTGTCATAACTAGACATACCTTACCTCAGGTCATGTTCTTAGATTTGATCTCTTTTTTTGTTTAGAGCAATATTCTTCCCCTTGAAGTTCTGTACACAAGATTGGAAATTCCAAGATAATTAACCATTTCCATGTCTAGTTAACCACTTGATCATTTGGAACCCTTAGCTCATCGTCCTATAGAGCATTTCGTAATTATTTTCACAAATTTCTTTATCATCACCTTTTCGTCCCATTTTGACTCTTTCTTCATTCGTTGCTCATTACAAATCGGTCCTAATTATGTTTGACTTTGTCATGATTATGAACCGACTCTTCCTTATTTTGAGTCATGTTTTCATCGGGACCGTTGGGTTTCTCCTTACCCACTCATCCCTTTACAACTTCCTTATTGAGTATTTTCGGTTCCAATTAATTAAATTCCCAGATGTTTTACCGACATACTGAGTTTCATCCTTTCTTAGGTCCATCATCATTCCCAATGATATCCTTTACTTAAGGGTTTTCCTTTGGCCTTAATCCCCTCTTATTTGTTCGTAACAATTTCACAATTCTTTATACTGAGTTGATTCCTTTTGGTCTACATGTCATTTGCTTGGTTTGGGGAGTTTTCCCTTTTTTTTTTACGGTTTCATTCTCTACTATTTCCTGCAAGGTAGAGACTTTCATATTAGGAGATACATACTCAACCTTCTTACCATTTCTTGAAGGTTTCCTTTTTTCATCTCCTTACACCCTTCCAATATTGGGGCATTTACCCCCTTTTAGTCATCCATTGTCTTAAATTTTTCTCCTTCCATCCTTTATTCCTTATTTGAGTAATTTATTAATCTTATTTCGGGTACTTCATATTATGCTCAGCCATCCAATCTTTAGGCTTTATTATACACGTGTGAACTACAGCCTGTCTTATCAATCGCGATTATTCCTACATAACCACATCTTATTTGGAGGGCTCACTTTCCCAACATTTCTTAGACGTTCTTTCCTTCCTTACCTTATTATGGACAGTTCATTTATTCTTACTTGCCACAACATCTTTTAATATGTTTACTTGTGTTTCTTTCACCTTAGCATACATTTTATTTGTGGATTTGTCTCCTCACTTCTCGCCACTAGCTTCCGTTTATTCTTTATTACGTCCTGTATCCTTTCTTAGGATTTCCTTATTTGGGAGGATTCTTACCCTTTTCTCCCGTAATTTCTTTTCCATACATCCTTGAAGACACCTAGCTTTAAATGATGCCCCTTGATGTTATTCTTGTATATTTACCTTTACTCTTGAGATCTTATGGATACATTTTTCATACTTCATTCTCATTCTCACTCGTATCTCAGCACATGTCTAGAGCTCGCATCCACCTAGTTTCAAAATCCCATAATTACCCTTTGTGAGGTTCATTTAACCGTCTCAAGACTTTATAGTCCTAGTTCTGGCCATTGATTTTTTTTAAGGATTTTCCTTTGTTCTTCCTTTTAAACTATTTCCTTGGATCACTCAAGCATGCTTTCTTGGTTCCTTCACATTGGCTTGCGCTTCACTTGCAAGTTTATCTCTTTGTCCCTTTCTCTTGGTTTCATTATCTGTTAGTTGGGATGCATATGCCTTTCTAAGATTTTCTTCCTCGATAGAACTATCCCCTTTTTCCTGGTTCTGTGGAATATCTGCCTTTACATGGCATCCTTTGATTGTCATCCTCTTCTGTTTATCCTTTCTCTTGAAATTCTGCAGGTATATCTTTGGTTCCCTATCCTCATCTTTACTCATACCACAATACACGTCCATTTCTTTTAGGGAGAGTTTAAAATTTTCCTTGTTTCAAGATATCCTGACCATCATTTGAAAGGCTTACCTACTCCTTTCGTGGCTTGAATTATGTCGTTAATTTGGTCATTAGTTCTTTTAAGGATTTCTTTCATCCTTCTCTTCTCCAATATTTGGCCTTTTCGCCTCTTCCTTTTTTTTTTGCTAGAGTTTACTCTATGACCCTCACGAGAGTAGTTTGTTACCTGTCTCGCCTCTACTTTTCACCTTGTTTAGTTTTCTTGAGGCAGTCGTGTCTCTAATCTCCTTGTCCTTAATGATCCTTCCAGTGCCCTTTTTTTAGGGTGTATTCCTTACTACTTCCCGGTCCTCCTTAGGGTGTCGTTCATTCTCTTTGACCATCTCGTTGTCATGGTTTGCTTACTTCTGTTATGTTGCTCTGAATTTTGACTTCCCTATATTTTCCAAAGGAAGTTGTATCACTTTTCCAAAGCAGGTTAGTCTTGGCCTCCGATACATCCTCCCTTCAAGTAGTTTATAATGAAGGGTTAGTTCCTTGCACTCCATGTTATGTCCATTCGTCAACCAATAATTCCTTTAAGGTACTAAGTTGTATGCATCCCTCTAGAGTTCCCTTTCACGGTGTATTCCTTCTCTTCTTCACTCTGGCTGTGTCATTCCCTAGAGTTCCGGGGGATGTTTTTCTGTATTTGCCCCTTATGAGAGAGTTCTTAAGTATACTTCCCATGTACCTTATCCTTATTCTTGAGGTATCCTTCTTGGTTTGACCTTCTTAAGAAGAAGTTGAAATTTTGCATTGACCTCATCATTTCTTGCCCTCTTGGTGAACCGCTTACTTAGCCAGCACCATGGTTTCGGTTTCCAGTCCTTCGTGACCTTTGAGGAGGTATTGCCCTAAATTTATGAGGTGTGAAACACCCCTTCTTTCCTTACACCTATAATGGTTTATCTTGGTATTTGTCCTTAGTAGGGTTGGGCACCTCTTCACGTAATGTCTCCATCATTCATACTTGTAATAGGTTATTCCCTTACATGGATTGTTGTGGTCCCATTTTTCCTTTGAGTAGGGCATTCCCATGGTTACTATTGGTTTGGTGCTCTACTGTTCTTGAGTCTAATCACTTTGATAGTTTTCTTACTGAATCTCCTTACCTAAAGGGTCATGGTAAGAATCCTCCTAGGTTTCCTGATTCATCTCTCATCACTGGGATGTGACTTTTCCTTAGTTTCCAGGGTAATGTGGGTTTGTTTTATTTTCCTTAGGCCATATTTCTAGTAAGATCACATCTTAAAAAGATAAAGTTTTGGAGAATTTGAATATTTTATTAACACGGGAATACAAATGGTTGGGCTCTCAGCCCTATCATAGAAAATGGTCACCAATTAACTAGGGAGCTATGAGATTCTAGATAAGCATCCTCCTTTATACTTAGGGTTGTGCTTAGCACCATTCTCCAGGATACTTCCCCATTTGGTCTTTCGACATTTCTGCCAGGTCTCAGGCATTTGGGAAGCTTCTAGGGTTATCCACCTATGAAGGTAGGGTGTTGAGTAGAGCCATTCCAAGTGTTCTTGGTTCCTCTCCTAGAAGCCATCTGCATATTTTAGGATAAATCCTATTAGTTACTATATTTTCTAATCTTGATTATGTATTCAAGGAAACAAGCTCTGATACCACTTTAGTTGTCACACCCCGACCCATTTTGGTCGGATCCCTATGATCAACCCGTCACTCTCCTAGTTTATTAAAAGATTTCCCCTTATTATAAACCGAAAAGAGTAAGGCGTCCTTTAAACCTGCACCATTTCCTAGAATAGCATAATCAAAATTGCATGAAATTTTAAACTTTACATACCTGTCTCACAGGCTTCTTAGTTGATGGTCTTTAAGTGTAGGCTTTCCGGGATATCCTGAAAGGGATGTAAGGGAGGGGTGAGTATGACTACGTAGTGAATGGGTTTCAAATCTTTTTGACTTTCAAGAAAAACATTTATATAGAGTTGTCCAGACTCCTTTCTTTTAAAAAATCCCTTCATTTAAAAATCCGGGGTTTTTCCATCATTTCTTGGTTACCACGGTATGTCAGCACCCAACACACATCCTTCATCATGAAGGTTACGCACATTCGCAGGTCAGTACGACTACTGAACCCACCAGTGGCTTTGGAGCGACTTTACCGGCCACCCTGATAGAAGCACGACCACTTCTACCCTGGGAATGAGTGGATGTATGTGACATCTGACCCTCAATCTCGAAATCACTTCTTCATGTCCATATGATGACAGAGACCTCATCCTGTCCCCATCCCAGTCTCATGCGCTTGGTGCTACTCCAAATTTCGCACAGATACTTGGAAGGATGATCTGCCCTTATACTCATCGGGTCGTCCAGGGCCCTTAGGATACATCACTACACCTCATGGGCATCTTGATGATCTCGTACTCATGGTGCATGCACAAACAATGTTTTCTTATCAAGCCATGTAATATATGGTGCCACTGGTCCAACAGCTCCGACTCTCGACTCAACCCGCAGTTGTTTTTCTTGACTGGTCCGTCGATTTGTCATGTTGCACTACCGCTAGTTGACTAAGCATGTCGGTCCTAAATTGATACCATGGCCAAACAATTTACTTATTAAGTTTTATGGCACATATATCGTGTTCATTTATGAGCTCTTGCTCATGCCAACTGGCCTTGGGCCCACTGTACAAGATTTTCAAAATCGGGCATTTAGCCCCTAAGTTCCAAAACTGAGGCTCCCGGTCTATAAGAGCTATTAGAGCTCCTGTTAAGAAGGTCTCCCAAATAGTTTAAGCATTGGCACACAATCAGGGGAGAACACTTTCGACAAAAATACATTTTAATTGTCCATTATACCGACCGGTATAAGAACATGTTCGTTCATGATCGATGAATGGGTTTTCAACTTCCTTTGAGGAAGTCACATCATACCAACCGGGTATGATCTACTTACAATCGGTAAGTAGTTTTTCCGCATGGTTTTCACATCACTTTCTCTAAGTTGTGATGATTAAAATTCCACTAAATAGTGGGTTTTTATATCGAGGTACTTATCATCCCCAATTGGGTATGATATATAATGTCACTCACAACCGGAAGTAGTTTTTAAATTTTAAGTTGTGCTCATTATCCCAACGGGGTATTGTCATGCCCGACCCGGTTTGGTCGGATCCCCGTGATCAACCCGCCACTCTCCCGGTTTATTAAAGAGTTTCCCCTTATTATTAACCTTCAAGAGTAAGGCTTCCTTTAAACCTGCACCTTTTCTAGGAATAACATAAACAAAACTGAATAATAATTTAGAGTTATCATACCTGTATTACAGGCATCTTAGTCGATGGTCTTTAAGCATAGGCTTTCCGAATTCTCTTGAAAGGGGTATAAGGGAGGGGGTGAGTACAACTACTCAGTGAATGGGATTTAAATCTTTTGACTTTCAAGAAAAACATTTATATGGAGTGTGTCAGACTCCTTTCTTTTAAAAAATTCCTTCATTTAAAAATTCGGGTTTTTCCATTATTTCTTAGTTACCGGTGTGTCATCATCCAACACATGTCCTTCATCATGAAGGTTACACACATTCGCAAGTCAGTATCACTACTGAACCCGCTAGTGGCTTCGGAGTGACTTTTCCTGCCACCCGGATAGAAGTACGACCACTTCTACCCTAAGATCGAGTGGATGTACGCAACATCCAACCCTCAATCCTTAAATCGGTTCTTCGTGTCTGTATGAGGACAGAAACCTCATCCTGTCCCCACACCGGTCTCATGCGCTTAGTGCTACTCCAAATTTCGCACACACAACTGGAACGACGATCTACCCTTATACTCATCGGGTCGTCCAGGGCCCTTAGGACACATCACTACCCCTCATGAGCGTCTTGATGATCCCATATTCAGGGTGCATGCACAAACAATGTTTTCTCATATTGCCTTGTAATCTGTAGTGCCACTGGTCTAACAGCCTCGACTCTCAACTCAATCCGCAGTTGTTTGTCTTGATTGGTCCGTCGACCTGTCATGTCGCACTGCCGCTAGTTAACTGAGCATGTCGGTCCTATCTTGGTACCATGGCCAAACAATTCACTTATTAACTTTTATGGCACATATATCATGTTCATTTACGAGCTCCTGCTCGTGCCAATTGGCCTTGGGCCCACTGTACGAGAATTTCAAAATCGGGCATTTAGCCTCCAAGTTCCAAAACCGAGGCCTCCGACCTATTAGAGCTATTTGAGCTCCCGTCGAGAAGGCCTCCCATTATACCAACCGGTATAAGGACATCTTCATTCATAAGAACAGGTTTTCAACTTCATTCGAATAAGTCTTATCATACCAACCAGGTATGTTCTACTTACAACTGTTAAGTAGTTTTTCCGCATAAGTTCCATATCACTTTCTCTAAGTGGTGATGATTAAAATACCACTAAACAGTGGGTTTTTATACCGAGGCACTTATCATTCCCAACCGGGTATGATATATAATTCCCACTCACAACCGGTAAGTGGTTTAAAATTTTTAAGTTGTGCTCATCATCCCAACCGGGTATGATGTTAGTAAACTCACTCACCCGTTAATGCAGTAAATTCCACTAGACCGGTTCTTTTTATTCACGCGAGGTCGTCCATGCTGGCCTTCCCGATACTTCGTGTGCCTACACGATTTAAACATCCTTGTTCACTATTACTCGACTTAACATCATTCATTCATTTCCAATGAATGAGAAAATCCAAACTTTTTAGTTATTTGCAATTAGGTCCCTAAAGTTATTTATCTTTAACTTTAAGTCCCTAATGCCGATTTTTCCTCAAATTGAGTCCCGAAACTTCTAAAGTTTATCATAAGACTTCAATTTATTCCATTTCACAAAAAAGGGATTAATTTCCCAAATTTCCAATTTGGTCCTCCAACTTTTCCAAAATTACCATTTTGCCATTCTTTTACAAAAATGGTAAGTTTTGCCCAAAAAATTCAAAAATACATCAATTGGCCATCCAACATTATTTTCATGCCCAATTGACACTCAATTTCATAAAATTGCATTTTGCTCTTTTGAATTTTGAAAATCCACAATTTTCTCCCAATTCCAACTTCTTAACACAGCCGAATTTGATTTCATCAAATTGACCCATCAAACATTTCCAATTGTTAAAATTGTAGTTAAAATTGTAGTTAAAATTGAGTTTCTACATGTTCATTTGATTCTTTAGCAATGTAAATCGCAAGTTTTAACGTTGGGACGAGCTCAAAAGGAGCTTCACCGGAAAAAGAACTATAGAGAGAGAAATCTTCGATTACTCACCGGTGAAGGCACGACGGTTCTAGCTTTCGATCTGGGTAGATAGCTCTCATCCAAAGGTTAATCCTAGAATCAAGAATTGCATCAATTGATGTCTAATTGGATTAGAATTTTGTCTTTGAAATTCGATTGATTCTCTTTATAACACCGATCGAAAATTGTAAAGGTGGGCCGAATTAGCTTGCCTTTCAGTCCTAATTCGGTCGTTGAAGGGTCGAGGAAGTGTTGTGAGGGCTTGGTCTGGCCTGAGGAGGGCTCAAAATGGCCGATTTCAACTTGGTTGAAATAGGGCAGCTTCGGTCCGCTAGAGCTAATTCACTGTTCCAACATGATGGCGCTTCTCCAGTGATTCTCAGATTGACTGGAGTTTGCTATCAGATAGTTGTCTTTTCCATGACTCTAAAGAGCCTGACCTTTGTTCAAGTCGAAGCTCTGGTTTGAGTTTCACCGGGAAATGGAGCATTTGAGAGAGAGAGAGAGAGAGAGAGAGAGTGAGAAGTGTTCAGGTGTGAGAAGAATGAATGGGGATCTCTTTATATAGGTGTAAAAATCGTGTATTAAATAGGAGAGATTTATTACTAGTATTAATATTACCATAAATTATTAGTATTAATTCCAATAATATAATCAATATTAAATTATTGGTATTAATTAAAATAATAAAATATATATTAATTTATGGCTATTTATGATAAGGCGTACGATTCTTATAAAAATTTTTGACCGAAATTTCGGGTTACAAAAAGAATCATACTTCCTATGAGGTCACCTGAACCAATTTGGTTGTTCTATTCTAATTTGTCTTAAGTTTATTTCCAAAGATTTAATGAACCTTTGGATCGCTCGAAAGTTGTGATTTCCAATTTGCTTGTTCCCAAATAATCAGGTTTGAAAACTGGCTGGTTTTCTTAATTGGTTTGACCGGTTCCTTTACCAGTTTTCCTTAACTCAAAAGTGTGGGGTTTACAGGTATGATGTTAGTAAACCCACTCACCGATTAATGTCGTGAATTCCACAAGATCGGTTCTTTATATTCACGTGAGCTTGTCCTTACTGGCGTTCCCAGTACTTCGTGTTCCTACACGATATGAACATCTCGATTCATTATCGTTCGGCCTAATCGCCTTCATTCATTCCAAATGAATGAGAAAGTCAAACTTTCATATATTTGCAATTAGGTCCCTAAAGTTATTTTTCTTTAACTTTAAGTCCCAAATGCCGATTTTTTCTCAAATTGAGTCCCGAAACTTCTAAAATTTATCATAGGGCCTCAATTTATTCTATTTCACAAAAAGGGCATTAATTTCCCAAATTTCCAATTTGGTCCTCCAACTTTTCCAAAATTACCATTTTGCCCTTCCTTTACAAAAATGGTAAGTTTTGCCCCAAAAATTCCAAAATCCATCAATTGGTGCTCTAACATTATTTTCATGCCAAATTGACACTCAATTTCATAAAATTGCATTTTGGTCCTTTGAATTGCGTTAATGAGTTCCTCTATGTTCATACAATTCCATAGAACTTTGAATTGTGAGTTTTGATATCAGAACGAGCTCAAATGGAGCTTTGCTCGAAAAGAGATTGTACAGAGAGAAAGCTTCGATTACTCACCGGTGAGGGCACGAAGGTCCAAGCTTTTGATCTGGGCATATAGCTTTCATCCTGAGGTTCATCCTAGGATCAAGAATCGCATCAATTGATGTCAAATTGAGTTAGAATTTCATCATTAAAATTCTACCGGTTCTCATTCTAGCACTGGCCGGAGATTGCAAAGAGGAGCCGAATTGGCTTACCTTTTAGTCTTAATTCGGATGTAGGAGGGCTGAGGAAGTGTTGGGAAGGCTTGGTTTGGCATGAGGAGGGCTCGAAATGGCCGATTTCAACTCAGCCGAAATAGGGCAGCTTCAGTCCACCAGAGCTGTTTCACTGTTTCATCACACCGGTGTCACGCTGGTAATCCTCGGAGTGAACAGAGACTACAAACGTGTAGCTGACTTCTCCCCGATTCTAAAGAACCTAATCTCGTCTTGTTTGGCTTAGAAAAGATCCCATGTCAGAGCTCTGATTTAAGCTTCACCGAAAAATGGAGCAGTTGAGAGAGAATGGAGTTTTCAGGTGTAGAGAGGATGAATGGGGAGGGGCTCTTTATATAGGGAGCTCAGGAACCCGTTGGCCGTCCGTTTGGCACCGTTATTACTAACATTGATGATCTAAAATGCCCCGAACAGAAGCATTTTTTCTTCGTTGGCATTTCTTCAGTTTCCCGGTGAGTGAACAGTGTTGTCATCTTGAGGAAGAAGATGACATTGTTCTGAACCGGACTGGACCGCTCCGAACCGGGTTCAAAGCTTAAACCGGCTAGTTCACCCCCCATTCGATTGAGTTTTTTAAAATCTAAAAATTTCTAAATTCATTCTCTATCCAATGGTGGCCTCAAATCTCCAATTTGTGTTATTTAAGCCACCTAGAAAAATGAATTTAGGATTTAGTTCAATAGTGGTTCAAACTAGTTTGAACCGGTTCAGATCCGGTTCACCTGAACCGATTTGGTTTTGATCCCCAATTCCTTCACAAGTCCATTTCCATGTATTTTTTGACTCCTTGGGTCACTTAGGGTCCATATAATTCCTGGTTTACCATCTCTTTACTGATTACAGTTCATAAACTAACTCGATCCTTAAACCGGTTCAATCCGGTTCGGGTCTGGTTAACCTGAACCGGTTTAGTTTTTCTCTCCCACTTTGTTCTAAGGTTCCTTCCCAAGGTTTATGAATTTCTTTAGAGTACAATGGAGTTTAATTCCTTCATTTTGACCAATCTCTATTAGTTCCGATTCATGAACCGACTTGGTTCATAAAATAGTTCATTCCTGTTGGACCCGGTTCATCCAAACCAGTCTAATTTTCCTCTTCTAATTCATCCTAAGGTTCTTTTCCATAGTATTTTGAATCCTTTGGATCACCTGGGAGTTGTAAATTCCTAAATTGCCCATTCACAATTGATTGGGTTTGTGAACCGGTTCGGTTTTCTCACTCGGTTTGACCGGTTCCCTTCCCGGTTTTCCTTAGCTCAAAAGGGCAGGGTTTACATTAATTCCGAGAAACTCATTTTCAAGGCGAACTGTCATTCCAACCAGAATTGACGTTATAATGTTCCCACTCACCAGGTAATCTTGACGGGATTATCCCGGTGGGGCCTTGCTTTGCGGCACGCTTCCTAGAGACAGTGCTTGGGAAGCCTCTCTCTACACGACATGAATGTCCATATCAGTGTCATGTGCCTATGAGGTCGCATTTTTGAGTAATATGCATGTAGGATCTCGCATTATGCCTTAATTATGTTTTGGTCCCTAAAGTTTGTCCTTTTTCATTTGGGGTCCCTACTTGCCCCTTTATTTCAATTGAGCCCCTAGAATTTTTAATTATACTTCTAGGGTCCTTATTTTTACCAAAATCGTCAATTGGCCCTCAATTTTTCCCAAATATTCAATTTAGCCCAAATTTCCCAAAAATTACCAATTGGCTCTTTAATTTCTCAAACATTTCCAATTAGCCTTCCATTTTATTCAAATTGCCCAATTGGAACTCAATTGGGCATGAATTTTACGAAAAATGCTCTTAATTTCATCAATCTACCATTCAACCAATGGCACCACAGATTATATGGCATGATGTGAAAATACTGATTGTGTATGCACTGTGTGTACGGGACCTTCAAGACACCCAAGAGGGTAGTGATGTGTTCTAGGGCCCTGGACGATCTAGTGGGTATAAGGGCAATTCGTCAGACTAGGTAACCTTACGAAACTCGACGTAGCTTCAAGCGCACGAGACTAGGGTGGGGTTGGGATGAAGTGTCTGTCCTCATATGGATACGGAGAATTGATTACAGGATTGAGGGTCAGATGTCATGAACATCCACTCATTCTCAGGGTAGAAGTGGACATGCTTTTATCTAGGTGGCCGGTAAAGTCGCTCCGACGCCACAAGTGGGTTCAGTGGACGGGCTGGCCTGCGATTGTGTATTTTTTACCTTCATGATGAAGGATGTGTGTTATATGATGACACACCATAATAAATAAGAAATGGTGATAAAAATCAGAACTTTTAAATGAAAGGTTTTTAAAAGAGAATAAGGAGTCTGGCACACTCCAACTCAAACAGTTTCCCTAAAAGTTAAATTTTGAAAACCCATTCACTAAATCATTGTACTCACCCCCTCACTTATATGCCTTCCAGGAAATCCCGAGAAAAACCTACCCCAAGTACCATCAATTAATACGCCTGTAAGAGAGGTGTGTTCAGTTTAAAATCTTATACATTTTTTATTTATGCTATTCTAGGAAAGGTATAGGTTTAAAGGACGCATTACTCTTTGCAGTTTATAAACAAGGGGCAACCCTTAATGAACCGGGAGAGTGACGGGTTGATCACGGGGATCCGACCAAATCAGGTTAGGGCATGACAGCAAGTACATCCTCTTTGCCAAGCGGCATAATTATGAAAGAGCTAGGAAGTGGAAGGAGTGGAAGGAGTGCAAGGTACAATTGTCGACTCCTTTGAGGTATAACTAGGGGACCAAATTCTCATCGAGAGTGCTTCCTTGATGGCACCATCATACCACACTAAGGTTCAAGGCAAGAGGCCAATGCTGAGTGGGCAATCTACTAGTAGTACAAGGTTCTCCCGAGCGAGCATTGTCATGAGTATTGATAAAAGTGGACATCCATGGTGCCCGAGATGTAACATGAACCAAAAGGTTCCCTGTAGGATACCAACATACTACATGTCTGGAAGGATGCAAAACATTGTCTAAAATTATTGTTATAGTAGTTTCTATTTGACCACGCTACAATACATACCCCTCATCCAAACTCCCCAAGGAAGGGGTGTCTGAACATGGTATCCAGTAGAAGTCCTAGGAGTGAGGTGGCTGAGAGGTCCTAAAATCAAAAGAGGGTTCTAGCTTGATTATACAACTCCATATAAATCAAAAGAGGTGGGAAGAGTGGACTCAATTGTTGTAGCCAATAAATCTCAAAACCTCCTAGTTGAGAGTTTACCTTTCTAAATATTTTATATATGTTATTAGGAACACCCATTTTTATAAACATGATCGCATTGTCATGACTCTAATGGAACATTGTCTTATCAAGTATATATTATACATTCTTTAAAGTGGAACATTATCTTATCAAGTATATAATGAAGTATACTCATTGAAGAGAAATGATTGGTGTATGATTTTATACATATGACAAATGAAGTTGTGTGGAAATGAGGCTTTTGTCCTCATTGACTTAGGTGTTGATAGGTCATACTTGAAGGAAGGAATATTAGAGAGTGCTTATTGTGAAAAGGTATTGCGGACCAATAAGGGGTCAGACCCATGTCTACTTAAAAGTAATAACTTGTAAATAGTAAAACCTTTCTAACCTTATAAACACACAACACTTCTTTATTTTATCCAATATGGGATCATATTCTCAACACACATCATTTCTTGCATGTATTATCAGTACATCTCCACGTGATGCAACTTAAGGATGTACCCATTGTTTGTGAGTTCATCTAATGTATTTCTAGATGATCTTCTTGGGATGCAACTGGACCGACGATTCGATTTCATGATCAAAGAAAGTCTCGCCCGATTTTGAAAATCTCCTAGAGTGGGCCCAAAGCCAGTTGGAACGCGCAAGAACTTGTAAATAAACCTTATATTAAGCCATGAAAATTTTAAATGAATGATGTGATTTGGCCATGGTACCAAGACAGGAGAGAGAATGGAGTTTCCAGGTGTGGAGAGGATGAATGGGGAGGGGCTCTTTATATAGGGAGCTTAGAGACCCGTTGGCCGTCTGTTTTGCACCATTATTGCTGACATTGAAGACCTGAAACACCCCGAAGAGAAGCATTTCTTCTTCACCGGTGTTTCTTTAGTTTCTCAGTGAGTGAACAGTGCTGTCACCCTGAGGAAGAAGTTAACACTATTCCAAACCGGACCGGATCGGTCCGAACCGAGTTCAATGCTTAAATTGGCCGGTTCGCCCCACATTTGATCGAGTTTTTCAAATCTAAAAATTTCAAAATTCATCTAAATTCATTCTCTATCCAATGGTGGCCTCAAATCTCCAATTTGAATTATTTAATATACCTAGAAAAATGAATTTTAGATTCACTTTAATAGTGGTTCAAATCGGTTCGAACTAGTTCGGATCTAGTTCACCTGAACTAGTTTGGTTTTCATCCCCAATTCCTTCACAAGTCCATTTCCATGTCTTTTATGACTCCTTGGGTCACTTAGGGTCCATAAAATTCCCAGTTTACCATCTCTTTATTGATTTCGGTTCATAAACCGGCTTGGTCCTTAAACTAGTTTGATCCAGTTCGGGTCCGGTTCATCCGAATCGATCTGGTTTTTCTCTCCCACTTGGTTCCAAGGTTCCTTCCCAAGGTTTATGAATGTCTTTGGAGTACAATGGAGTTGGATTCCTTTGTTTTGCCCGATCTTTATCGGTTCCGGTTCATGAACCGACTCGGTTCATAAATCGGTTCAATCTTGTTGGACCTGGTTCATCCAAACCGGTCTAATTTTCCTCTTCCAATTCATCCTAAGGTTCTTTTCCATAGTATTTTGAACCCTTGGGATCATGTGGGAATTGTAAATTCCTAAATTGCCCATTCACAATTATTGGGTTTGTGAACCGATTCGGTTTTCTCACTTGGTTTGACCGGTTCTCTTCCCGGTTTTCCTTAGCTCAAAAGGGCGGGGTTTACATAAGCACTCCCAACACTTCCACAACCCTCATATGTCTGAATTAGAGCTGAAAGGTAAGACAATTTGGCTCCCCTTTGTAAATTATGATCAGTGTTAGAGAGAGAACCGATGAAACTTTACTAACTAAATTCTCCCATAGTTCGACATGAATTGATGCGATTCTTGATGCTATGGGTAAGCTCAGTACGAGAGCTATCTTCCCAGATCGAAAGCTCGGACCGCCGCAGCCCTGATAGTAAGCTTTCATAGCTTTCTCTCTCTAAATCCAATTTTTCGATGAAGCTCCATTTGAGCTCAATTCAGATCCAAATGACGTGATTCAAAGCTCAATTAAATCGTATGGATGTGTAGGAACTTTACCTTGAATTTCGATAATTAACCATGATTGATTGGTCAATTTGATGAAATCAAATACTATCAATTTAAAAGGGGAAAATTGGGGATTTCAAAAAATTGAGGGACCAAAGTGCAATTTCCCAAAATGGAAGGCCAATTGACCATGAAAAACATGTTGGAGGACCAATTGGTCAATTTTTGAAATTATTGGGGTTAAATTGCCATTTATGTAATGTAGGGGCAAAATGGTAATTTTTTAAAAGTTGGGAATCAAATTGGAAATTTGGGAAAACTTGAACCCTTTTTTGGGATTTTGAATAAATTGAGATTCTAAAGTGAAATTTTAAATGTTTCAAGACTCAATTTGGGAAAAATTGGCATAAGGGACCTAAAGTTAAAAAAAAAGAACTTTAGGGACCTAAATGCAAATAATTAAAAATTAAGGTATTTTATTCATAAGTATGGCACCTTTAACACTTCACCGACTTAAATTCCCATTATTTCGTGTCCTCTACATTATGCCCAGATATCCAATCTTAAGCTCTATTAAGTGGATGTGGACTCTAAGTAATCTTGGTTTTCGTCGTTATTCCTTTAATCACATCTCGATTGGAGTGCATCCTTTCTTGAGACTATACTTCCTTCGGGCTCCATTTCCTTATTCCTTTATTAGGGGTATGCCACCCATCCCAACTTGTTATGACATGAATCAATGCTATCTCTATGCTTACCCATTTCTTGGGGTTAACATGCTCCTTGGACTCTTCTAAGTGTACTTCCCTTGTAATTGGTCCTTTATCCAAACATGTATTCCAATTGTAAATTTACCTTCTATTCTAGTTTAATTAGATCAATTATTCCTCCGTTGGAGTATATACCTCTCTAGGGCACCCCCTCCATAATAGGATTCTTCCTCTCTTTGAATTTTGGTCGTCTTTCTCTCTAGCACTGATAAAAAATTGTAAAGGGGAGCCGAATTGGCTTACCTTTCCCCATTTTCATTCGTTCTTATGGGTATCTGACCCTAGAGCAACTTTGTGACATCCTTTGCTACCATCCTTCTTGTTTTCCCTTCTTTGAAAATCTTGCGAGTACATCCTTTTTCTCTATCCTTATTCCTACTTGTATTCCATACAAGTTTACTTCCTTAGGAAGGGTTCAAATCCTCTTTGTATCCAAGATTTCTTGACCTCCTTGTGCGAGGCTTACTTAACTCGTCTCGGCCAAACTTTAAGGATTTAAAGCCATAAAAAACCCTAAAACTCCTAAAAACCCTAAAAACCATATACACCATAAAAAACCCTAAAATCTCTAAAAAACCTAAATACCCTAAAAAAAATCTAAAAAACCCTAAAAGCCGTAAAAAGTATAAATAACCCTAAAAACCCCTAAAAACCCTTATAAAGTGGTTTTTAGGGTTGTTTTTAGGTTTTCAGGGCTTTTTTTAAGGTTTTTTTTTATTGTTTCTAGGGTTTTTGAGAAAGTGATACCATATTGGATAAAATTGAGAAGTGTTGTGAATATATAAGGTTGGAAGGTTTTCACTACTTACAAGTCATAAGAAATTGGCCCGACCACTTCGGTCTATAATATTATCTCACTTGGAGAGAGATAGAGGGAGAGTGGGTAAGAGGAAGAGAGGGAGAAATGGGAGAGAAGGAGAGAGAGATGTAGAAAGAGGGAGAAGGGGAAGAGAGAGAAATGTGCAAGTATAGCTAGGTGGGGAGGAGAGAGAAGAATTTTTAGGTTTTCTCATATGGAAATGGATGGACTTGTGAAGGAATTGGGGATGAAAAGCAAACTGGTTCAGGTGAACCAGATTCAAACTAGTTCACACCGGTTTGAACTACTATTGAACTGAATCATAAATTTATTTTTCTAGGTGGCTTAAATAATTCAAATTAGAGATTTGAGGCTACCATTCGATAGAGAATGAATTTAGATGAATTTAGAAATTTTTAGATTTGAAAAACTCTATCGAATGGGGGGTGAACTAGCTGGTTTAAGCTTTAAACCCAGTTCGGATCGGTCTGGTCCAGTTCGGAACAGTGTCATCCTCTTCCTCAAGATTACAACACTGTTCACTCACCGAGAAACTGAATAAACGCCGATGAAGAAGAAACGCTTCTATTCATGGCATTTCAGGTTTTCAATGTCAGCAATAACGGTGCCGAAGGGACGGCTAATGGGTCTCCAAGCTCCCTATATAAAGAGCCCCTCCCTAATCATCCTCTCCACACCTGAAAACTCCATTCTCTTTCAACTGCTCCATTTTTTGGTGAAGCTCGAACCAGAGCTTTGACATGGCATCTTTTTTGAGCCAAACAAGGTGAGGTCGGGTTCTTTAGAACCGGGGAGAAGTCAGCTACATGTCTGTAGTCTCCGTTCACTCCGAGGGTCATCGTGCGTGATGAAACAGTGAAGGAGCTTCGATGGACCAAAGCTGCCCTGTTTCGGTCGATTTGAAATTGGCCATTTCAAGCCCTCCTCAAGCCAAACCAAGCCTTCCAACACTTCCTCAACCCTCCCACGGCTGAATTAGGAATAAAAGTTAAGCCAATTTGGCTCCCCTCTGCAATATCTGGCCGTTTCTAAAGAGAACTGACAAAATTTCAATGATGAAATTCTAACTTAATTCGGCATTAATTAATGTGATTCTTGATTCTTGGATGAACCTCAGGATGAGAGCTATCTGGCTAAATTGAAAGCTCGGACCGTCGTGCCCTCACCGGAGAGAAATCGAAGCTTTCTCTCTCTATAGTCTATTTTCCGGCGAAGCTCCGTTTGAGCTCGTTCCAGCGTTAAAATCTGTAATTCAAAGTTCATTAGAATCGTATGAATATGTAGGAACTCAATTTCAACTCCAATTTCAACAATTAAAGGTGTTTGATAGTTCAATTTGATGAAATCAAATTCGACAGTGTTAAAGAGTTGAAATTGGGGGAAAATTACAGAAAATTTGGGGACTTTTGAAAATTGAAGTACCAAAATGAAATTTTATGAAATTGAGGGTCAATTAGGCATGAAAATAATGTTGGAGGACCAATTGAGAAATTTTGGAATTTTTGGGGAAAAACTTACCATTTTTGTAAAGGAAGGGCAAAATGGTAATTTTGGAAAAGTTGGATGACCAAATTGGAAATTTGTGAAATTAATCCCCTTTTTGTGAAATGGAATAAATTGAGATCCTATGGTAAATTTTAGATGTTTCGGGACTCAATTTGAGGAAAAAACCGGTATTAGGGACTTAAAGTTCAATAGAAATAACTTTAGGGACTAAATTGCAAATAAATGGAAGTTTGACTTTCTCATTAATTTGGAATCAATGAAGACTATTAGGACGAAGGATAATGAATCGAGATCTTCATGTCATGTAAGAACATGAAATACCGGGAATGCCACCAAGGACAAGCTCGCGTGAATACAAAGAACCGATCTAGTGAAATTCACGGTATTAATGGGTGAGTGGGTTACTAAGATCATACCCGGTTAGGATGATGAGCACAACTCAAAATTTAAAGCCACTTACCGGTTGTGAGTGGAAATTTTATATCATACCCGATTGGGAATGATAAGTACCTCGGTATGAAAAACCACTATTAAGTGGTATTTTAAACATCACTACTTAGAGAAAGTGATGTGACAATCATGCAGAAAAACTACTTACCAGATTTTAAGTAGATCATACTCGGTTGGTATGATGAGACTTCCTCGAAGGAAGTTGACAACCCGTTCATCGGTTATGAACGGAGGTGTCCTTATACCCTGGCGGTATAATGGATAGAGAAAACATATGTTTTGTCAGAAGTGCTCTCCCCTAACTGTGTGCCAATGCTTAAACAATTTGGGAGACCTTCTCGACGGGAGCTCGAATAGCTCTAATAGGCCGGGGCCTCGATTTTGGAACTTGGGGGCTAATGCCCGATTTTGAAAATCTCGTACAGTGGGCCCAAGGCCAGTTGGCACGAGTAGGAGCTCGTAAACGAACATGATATATGTGCCATAAAACTTAATAAGTGAATTGTTTGGCCATGGTACCAAGATAGGACCGACATGCTCAGTCAACTAGCGGCAGTGCGATATGACAGGCCGATGGACCAGTCAAGGGAAACAACTGCAGGTTGAATTGAGAGTCGGGGCCGTTGGACCTGTGGCACCACAAATTACATGGCAATATGAGAAAACAATGAGTACGGGATCATCAAGATGCCCATGAGGTGTAGTGATGCGTCCTAAGGTCACTAGATCACCTTGTGGCTATAAGGGCATTTCGTTGTTCCAGGTGTCTGTGTGAAATTTGTACTAGCACCAAGTGCAAGAGACCGGGGTGGGGACAGGATGAGGTCTCTGTCCTCATATGGATACGAAGAAGTGATTTCGGAATTGAGGGTTGGATATTGCATGCATTCACTCATTCCCAGGGTAGAAGTGGTCGTGCTTCTATCCGGGTAGCAGGAAAAGTCGCTCTGAAGCCACTAGCGGGTTCAGTAGTGATACTGACTTGTGATTGTGTGTAACCTTCATGATGAAGGATGTGTGTTGGGTGATGACACATCGTGGTAACTAAGAAATGATGGAAAAACCCGAATCTTTTTTTAAATGAAGGGATTTTTAAAAAGAAAGGAGTATGGCACACTTCATTTAAATGTTTTTCTTAAATGTTAAAAGTAGACCTTTGAAAACCCATTCAGTGAGTAGTCGTACTCACCCCCTCCCTTATATCCCTTTCAGGAAATCTCGGAAAGCCTACACTTAAAGACCATCAACTAAGATGCCTGTAAGATAGGTATGTAAAGTTTAAAATTTCATTCTGTTTTGATTATGCTATTTCGGGAAATGGTGCAGGTTTAAAGGACGCCTTACTCTTTACAGTTTATAATAAGGGGAAACCCTTTAATAAACCGGGGAGTGGTGGTTTGATCACAGGGATCCGACCAAACCGGGTCGGGGCGTGACACTCCTGCTCGTGCCAACTGGCCTTGGGCTCACTGTACGAGATTTTAAAAAATCTGGGCATTTTAGCCCCATTCAAGTTGTCACGCCCCGACCCAATTTGGTCAGAACCCCATGAACAATCCGCCACTCCCTTTGGTCTAAGAAGAGTCACCACTTCCTAAGACTGTGAGGAGTCATGCGTATTTCTGGCCTTGTTCCCTAGAATAGCATTATACAAAACTCAATAGCTTAAAAATCTTAACATACCTAATTTAAGGCTTGTCCTCGAAATTTCTTTATGGGCTGTCTTCTCTCCTAAAAAAAAGTTTAAAGGGAGGGGCGAGTTTCTACAAATTAGTGAGCGGGTGTTTAAGGTGAGTTTTAAAACACGGCTTTCAAATAATCATTTAAAAATTTTCTATTATGTGAGTTTAACTCTTTTAAAACTTCCCCTTGCTTGGGAGGCATTTAGCAAACAATCACACAACATTTATCATTAAGGGTAGAAACATTCGCAGGTGTAGTGCTTCGACTTCACCCACTTGGGGATTGGAGTGCCTTTACCATCCACCCTGATAGAAGTTCTCGACTTCTACTTTGAGTCTAAGTGGATGTTATCTATCCGACCCTTAGACCCGAATGTACTCCGTGTCTACTTATGTGGGATGAGACCTCATCCTGACCCTCTACACAGTAAGCTACTCCAAGCTTCATGACTCATTGGCACGACAAACTGCCCATATCGCATCTAGGTCATCTAGCAGCCCTTAGAACCAATACTATCCCTCCTGGGCATCTCAATGGTCATGTATCTTAGTGCATGCACAAACAATAGTTTTAGGATTTAGGATCCTTCATCTTTGGTGCCAACGGTCCTAACTCTCGACTTGGGCTCCGAAGTTGTTCAGAGCCATGTTCCCTCAATTTCATTATCAAGACTATATAGTCTACAACTAAAATGGAAACTAACCACCTTGTAGAAAGATGACCCTAAAAGCTCTCCAATGCCAGAGGTATAGTAGAAGCCACAAAGGACTAAGAGACATCATGTGGGGAAGTGTCCAATATCACTAAGGAATGTGGTGCCAAGACCTGTTGAGGTCACATCCATGAGTATGAGGAGAGCCAACCTGACGCTAGGGACACTAGCAAGGGCTTATGACCTCACCCAAGAAGACACTCATTAAGAACATAATATAGTAGCTTCCCAACCTATTGCATAACTACCTTTTGTAATAGGGGTAACACCCCAAATATATTGTACTCCTTCCTCACTAATAAAAACTCTCAGTTCCTAAAACTTTGCCTCTCAAATAGTGATTCGATCTTGTGCCTCAACTATATGAGGAGGGGTCACAAAAGGTAAGAAGGACCGAAGGTAGGACCTTGAGAAACCACAAAACAGAGTTGAATATAGATAAAAGGAAACATTTCCTTAAGGGCAGTTACAAGCCATCTAGGAGCAAAGAGGGGAGCGTCTCCACACGAGAAGGCAAACTCTGAATGTTGGGTGTCGAAAAAAATGTCATGGATTGGCGAAGTATGACCTACTTTGGAAAACGGAGGAGCCAAGTAGGGTTACAAATGAACCTAGCGGTGGAAAGCGACTAGTAACTATGGGATGATCAAGAAGGATACAAGATTCCCTAAGAAGGTCAAAGAAGTAGTAACAAAGACACCTGAAATGGTGATAAGATGGGCATCAGCGTCTCTTTATCGATTCCAGTTCATTAACCGACTCGGTCCTTAAACCGGTTCAGGTCTGGTTCACCCGAATCGGTCTAGTTTTTCTCTCCCACTTTGTTCTAAGGTTCCTTCCCAAGGTTTATGAATTTCTTTGGAGTACAATGGAGTTGAATTCCTTTATTTTGCCCGATCTCTATAGGTTCTGGTTCATGAACCTAGTCGGTTCGTAAACCGGTTTAATCCTATTGGACCCGGTTCATCCAAACCGGTCTAATTTTTCTCTTCCAATTCATCGTAAGATTTTTTTTCCCCTAGTATTATGAACCCTTTGGATCACTTGGGAGTTGTAAATTCCTAAATTGCCCATTCACAATTATCGAGTTTGTGAACCGGTTCGATTTTCTCACTTGGTTTGACCAGTTCTCTTCCTAGTTTTTCTTAGCTCAAAAGGGTAGGGTTTACAAGGAGCTCGTAAACAAACATGATGATAACCCATGGAAACTTTTAATGAATGAATGATGTGATTTGGCCATGGTACCAAGACAGGACCGACATACTTGATTGACTAGCGGCTGTACGATAAGACCCAGTCGACTTACTAGTCTAGACAAACAACTATAGGTTGAGTTGAGGGTCGGGGCCATTGGACCAGTGACACCTCAGATTAAATGGCTTATGGGAAACTTTGTTTGTGCATGCACTATTGTTCAGGATCATTAAGATGCCCAAGAGGAGTAGTGACGCTAAGGGCTACTGGACGACATGGTGGAGATAAGGGCATATTGTTATGCTAGCAGTCAATTAAGCTCGACGTAGCATCAAGCGCATGAGGCTGAGGTGGGGTTAGGATGAGGTTTCTATTCTCATACGAATACAGAGTTACTTTTTGGGTTCAAGAGTCGGATGTCGCGAACATCCACTCATTCCAAAGGTAGAAGTGGACGGGCTTCTATCTATGTTGTAAAACCCGCCCTTTTGAGCTAAGGAAAACCACGAAAAGAACCGGTCAAACCAAGTGAGGATTCAGAACCGGTTCACAAACCCGATCATTTCTGAACGGGCAATTTGGGAATTTACAACTCTCGGGTGATCCAAAGAGTTCATTAAACCTTTGAAAAGAAACTTAAGACAAATTAGAAGGGAAAAATCAAATTGGTTCAGGTGAACGAGAATCCATAAGAACTGTGAGGTTGAGCGTGCTTACCCGAGAGTAGTGTGAGGATGGGTGAAGAGGTCATCCCCATTCATTCTCCTCACACCTGAACACTTCTCTCTCACTCTCTACTGCTCCATTTCTCAGTGAAGCTCGAACCAGAGTTTTGACTTGAACATTTTTCTTAACCTCAGAATGAGAGGTCGGGCCCTTTAGAACCAAGGAGAAGTCAGCTATCTGATAGAAAACTCCAGTCAATCCGAGAATCATTAGAGAACATGATAGAATAGTGAAGCGGCTCTAGTGGACCGAAGCTGTCCTGTTTCGGCTGAGTTGAAATTGGCCATTTCGAGCCCTCCTCAAGCCAAACCAAGCCTTCTTAACACTTCCTCAGCCCTCCCACGGCTGAATTACGACTGAAAGGTAAGCTAATTCGGCTCCCCTCTACAATTTCTGGTCGGTGCTAGAGAGAGAACCAACATAATTTCAATAATAAAATTCTAACTCAATTCGGCATCAATTGATGGAATTCTTGATTCTAGGATGAACCTCAAGATGAGAGCTATCTGCTTAGATCGAAAGCTCGGATCATCGTGCCCTCACCGGTGAGAAATCGAAGCTTTCTCTCTCTACAGTCTATTTTATGGCAAAGCTATGTTTGAGCTCATTCCGTCATTAAAATCTACGATTCAAAGTTTCTTAGAATCGTATGAACATGTAGGAAATCAATTTCAACAATTAGAAGTGTTTGATCGGTCAATTTGATGAAATCAAATTCGGTAGTGTTAAAGAGTTGAAATTGGGGAAAAAATTGGAGATTTTTGAAATTCAAAGGACCAAAATGCAATTTTATGAAATTGAGAGTCAATTGGGCATGCAAATAATGTTGGGGGACCAATTGAGAAATTTTGGAATTTTTGGGGCAAAACTTACCATTTTTGTAAAGGAAGAGCAAAATTGTTATTTTGGAAAAATTGGGGGACCAAATTGGAAATTTGGGAAATTAAACCCCTTTTTTGTGAAAAGGAATAAATAGAGGTCCTATGATAAATTTTAGAAGTTTCGGGACTCAAATTGAAGAAAAATCGGCACTTGGGACTTAAAGTTAAAGAGAAATAACTTTATGGACCTAATTGCAAATAAATGAAAGTTTGACTTTCTCATTCATTTGGAATGAATGAAGGCGATTAGGCCGAAGGATAATGAACCAAGATGTTCATATCGTGTAGGAACACGAAGTACCAGGAACGCCAACAAGGACAAGCTCGCGTGAATACCAAGAACCGGTCTAGTGGAATTCACGGCATTAACGGGTGAGTGAGTTTACTAACATCATACCCGGTTGGGATGATGAGCACAACTTAAAATTAAAAACCACTTACCGGTTGTGAGTGGAAATTTTATATCATACCCGGTTGGGAATGATAAGTACCTCGGTATGAAAACCCACTATTAATTGGTATTTTAAACATCACTACTTAGAGTAAGTGATGTGAAAATCATGCGAAAAAACTACTTACCAATTGTAAGTAGATCATACCTATTTGGTATGATGAGACTTCCTTGAAGGAAGTTAAAAACTCTATTTTCTCTATCCATTATACCGGGCGGTATAATGGATAGAGAAAACATATGTTTTGTCGGAAGTGCTCTCCGCTGACTGTGTGCCAATGCTTAAACAATTTGGGAGACCTTCTCGACGGGAGCTCGAATAGCTCTGATAGGCTGGGGGCCTCGGTTTTAGAACTTGGGGGCTAAATGCCCGATTTTGAAAATCTTGTACTATGGGCCCAAGGCCAGTTGGCATGAGCAAGTGCTTGTAAATGAACTTGATATATTTGCCATAAAACTTAAAAAGTGAATTGTTTGGCCATGGTACCAAGATAGGACTGACATGCTCAGTCAACTAGCGGCAGTGCGACATGACAGGTCGACGGACCAGTCAAGACAAAGAACTACGGGTTGAGTTGAGAGTCGGGGCCATTGGACCAGTGGCACCACAGATTACATGGCAATATGAGAAAACATTGTTTGTGCATGCACTATGAGTACGGGATCATCAAGACGCCCATGAGGGGTAGTGATGTGTCCTAATGGCACTGGACGACCTGGTGGCTATAAGGATTGTCCGTCGTTTCAAATGTCTGTGCGAAATCTGGAGTAGCACCAAGCGCATGAGACCAGGGTGGGGACAGGATGAGGTCTCTATCCTCATACGGACACGAAGAAGTGATTTCGGGATTGTGGGTCGGATGCCACGAACATCCACTCATTCCCAGGGTAGAAGTGGTCGTACTTCTATCTGGGTGGCAGGAAAAGTCGCTCCGAAGCCACTAGCGGGTTCAGTAGTGATACCGACTTACGAATGTGTGTAACCTTCATGATGAAGGATGTGTGTTGGGTGATGATACACCGTGGTAAATAAGAAATGGTGGAAAAACCCGAATTTTTAAATGAAGGGATTTTTGAAAACAAAGGAGTCTGGCACACTCCATATAAATGTTTTTCTTAAAAGTTAAAAGCTTTTAAAAACCCATTCACTGAGTAGTCATACTCACCCCCTCCATTATATCCCTTTCAGGAAATCCCAGAAAGCCTCCCCTTAAAGACCGTCAACTAAGATTCTTGTAAGACAGGTATGTAAAATTTTAAATTTCATGCAATTTTGATTATGCTATTCCAGGAAAAAGGTGTAGGTTAAAGGACGCCTTACTCTTTACGGTTTACAGTAAGGGGAAACCCTCTAATAAGCCGGGAGAGTGGCGGGTTGATCACGGGGATCCGATCAAACCGGGTCAGGGCGTGATATATGTGGCCGGTAAAGTCACTCCAATGTCACAAGTGGGTGCATTGGACGGGTTGCCTTGCGAATGTGTGATGCCTTCATGATGAAGGGCGTATGTTGATTGTTAAACACACCGATTATGGATAATGATGAATTATGGTTTTGAAAACTAAGTGTTTGAGGAAGAAATAATCTTAAAGGAAATGAGGAGTCTGACAAACTCCAATTTAAAACTATTTTATTGAAACTCTTTTTTAACACCAATTCACTGAGTTGTAGAAACTCACCCACCCTTTTTATCCCATTTCAGGAATAGAGAAATGACTAGGGATAACACCAGGATTTACCCTCTATCAGGTATGCTTAATTTCTTTTAAGCTTGCATTTTTTTGATATATGTATTCCAGGGAACACAATTGAGATTTCGCCTGGCTCCTCTTGATTAAAGAAAGGGGAAAACCCTTTTTGAACCAAGGGAGCGGTGGGTTGATCACGGGGATTTGACCAAACCGGGCATGACATAAGCACACAAATTAAAAAGTGGATAATTGAAACGACCACACACATCAAGACTTGTCGTGGTTCATGTTCACTTAATGGAGCCTAAAGGATGACGGCTGGGCATAGTGTGGAATATACGAAATAAGACTCAAAAATCAAAAGTTCATTGGATAGGGAATGAGAGATGAAACGGAAATTTTAAGACAATTGAGGATTAAGAGCGGGCAAATGTCCCAAAGTAAAGAGATTGTAGGGAAGTAAAGGGAAGGGACTTTCAAGGAACTAATAAGAAGATCAAAGATATAACCCTAAAATGGAAGTCTCTACCTTGAAGGACATAGTAGAGAATGAAAACCATAAAGGGGGAGACCTCTCCAAAACAAAGAATCAATACATAGACCAAAAAAGGGTTAACTCAGAATGAGGAATGATGAATGGTCACTAGCAAGCAAGGAAGGATGGAGGAAAGGAAAGCCCTTGAGTAAAAGATGCCAATGTAAATGAGGAAGGACATAAGTGAGAAAAGATCCTAATGGGTTAGTAAGCTGGAAAACTGACGGTTGGAATCGGGAGAAAACCCATAAAAAGTGGTAAAAAAATGAGTAGATAAAAGGAACTAACATGATTATGATGTTAAGAAATTTAAAAGATAATTGGACAACATCGAAGGTAATCGGGAAACACTACCGGGTTGTAGGAAGGAACGAAGCCATATATCTCCTAAACGAATGGAAAGGCATGAACCATTATCATGGATACACATTATGGAACCATAATGAACAATGATGATTCTAGAATAGATCATGCTGTAAAGAACATGTAGTGCCAACAATTCTAAGAGAGGTGACCTAAGTAAGACCGAGTCCGTTATTCAAATCTAATTAATGGAATCAAAACTGTGGTAAACCAAAAATGAAGGACCAAAATAAGATAAGAAAGGAATTATATCAAAACCCAAGGGGTTAAGGACAAAAGTCCTAAGGGATGCTAAACTAAGAGCATCAACAATCTAGGAAGTGATGGGAAACAAGGACGATTGGATGTATATGGAACGTCCAACCAAATGACATGAATAAGAATCCTTATGAAGAAAAGTCTTACCCTAAGTAGAATAAGAAGTAGACCTAAGGAAGTACCTTGGTTTGGGTAGTTTGGACATGACTAATCGTGATACACTCCGTGGAGTGAGTGGAGAGTATAAAGGAAGAAGACTTCTCAAGTACATGGCTAAAGGACTAAGTGAAAGGACTAGGCAAAGTAGTAACATGTCGAACAAACCCTAGGAGGACATCAAGCAAAAGTCACTCCCAATGCAAATAATTGCTGACTTAGTTTTGGGGACAAAATCCCTAAAAGGAGGGGAGAGTTGTAAACCCCATCCTTTAAAGGTGAGAAAACTGGGAAAAGAATTGATTAATTCAAAAGAGAATAAAAAAATGACCCGGTTCACGAACCATAACCGGTAAAGAAAGTTCAAACTGTAAAATTTGAAAAATCCCAAGTGACTGAAAGTGTCATAAAAATCATGGAAAAGAACCTTGGGATAAATGGGAAGAGAAAACCAGACCGGTTCAGGTGAATTTGACCTGAAGTGAATTGAACCGGTTTGTAACATACTTGAACCAGTTTCTAAATTCATTTTTCTTGGTTGCTTAAAATGATCAAATTGGAGAATTGAAGCCACCATTAGATAGAGAATGAATTTAGATGAATTTATAAATTTTTAATTTTGAGAAAATCGATCGAATCAGGCCTGAACTGTCCGATTTACGCATTGAGCCTGGTCGGACCGGTCCGATCCACTTCGGAATAGTGTCATCTTCTACCTCAAGATGACAACATTGTTCATTCAATGTAGAAATTGATAACGCTGATGAAGCTTAAATTACTCTAATTAGGCCATTTCAAAGCAAGGATAAGCTTGACCAAAATGGAAAATTGTCAGGTAGAGGGTCCCTGAGCTCCCTATATAAAGAGCTCCTCTCCATTCATCCTCCACACACCTCAAATCTCCATTCTCTCTCAACTGTTCTATTTTCTGGCAAAGCTTGACTAGAGCTCCGATATAGGCATTTTTCTTATCCTCAGGAGGCAAGGTCAGGTTCTATAGATTCCGGGGGACGTCAGCTACTTGATAACAACTTACTTTTCACCAGAGGACCACCGGAGAAGCACCGACAAAATCAAATAGTGAAGCAGCTCTAAAGGACCGAAGCTACCCTATTTTGGCCGAGCTAAATTCAGCCAAATTCAACCCTCCTCCAGCCAAACCAAGCCTTCCCAACACCCTCACAACCCTCACATGATCGCAACAAAGCTGAAAGGTAAGCCAATTTGGCCCTCCTCTATCATTTCTAGTCAAAGTTAGAGAAAGAAAGTGCAGAACATCATTGGTAGAATTCTCCCTCAATTTGATGTCAATTGTAGCAATTCTTGATCCTAGAATGAACCTCAAGATGATAGCTACCTTCCCAGATACCACACATTCGATGGTATGCTTTTGAAACTTTCTCTCTCTATATACAATTTTTCGATAAAACTCTGTTTAAGCTCGTTTTGGCCTCAATTCATATGATTAAATGCTCAATTGAATCATATGGAAGTGTAGGAACTGATTTATACCTCCAATTGAAACAATTAACCCTGATTGAATGGCCAATTTGAAGAAATCAAATTCGGTCAATTTGAAAGGGGAAATTGAGGGAAAATTTTGGGGAAAATTGGGGATTTTGATAAATTGAGGGACCTCTTTGCAATCTCCCAAAATTAAAGGACATTTGGCCATGAAAAATATGTTGGAGAACCAATTGGTCGATTTTTGAAACATTTGGGGTCAAATTGCCATTTTTGGAAAATAGGGGCAAAATGGTAATTTTTGAAAATTTGGGGAAAAAATTGGAATTTTGAAAAACTTGAGCCCCTTAAACAATTTTGAGTAAAATGAGGTCTCAAAGGGAATTTTGAAAACCTTGGGACTCAAATTGGGAAAAAGTTGGCATTTGGGACCTAAAGTTATGAAAAATGAACTTTAGGGACCTAAGTGCAATTAATCGATAATTTGTGAGCCTAGGCTTTTATGCCAAACTGTAATTGATAAGGTTGCCCAAATCATGTAGGGACAAGTGTGACTGGAACACAAGTAAGAGAAATCTTGCGTAGACTTGGAAAACCGACTGAGGACAAACATGTCACGATTATTGGGTGAGTGGGCATATTTACATCATACCCCGTTTGGATGGTGAGCACTTTAGAAATGAGAAACCACTTGTGAGTGGGACTTTAACATCATACAGATTGGGGTGATGTGCAATCTAAGCTAAAACCTACTTACTGGTTGTAAGTAGAGGAAATCATATCAATTGATACGATAAACTTTCTTGAAGGAAGGAGAAACCCGCTTGCCAGTTGTAAGCGGAGATATCATTACACCCGGTTGGTGGGATGAAGTGAAAATATACTTTTTGTTAGAAGTGTTATCTCATGAATTTGTCCTAATGCTTAAACTATTTGGAAGACCTTCTTGACAGGAGCTAGAACAGCTCAGAGAGGCCAGAGGCCTCGATTTTTGAATTTATGGGGCAAAATGCTCGGTTTGGAAAATCACGTAGAGTGGCCCCAAGGCCAGTGGACACGAGCAGGAGCTTGTAAACAAATTTGAGTAAAGGAAAGCCATGAAATTTCTAATAAAATTGTTATGTGATTTTGCCAAGGTACCAAGTCAAGACCGACAGTAATCGATGGGCTAGCCATAGTGCATTAGGGCGAGGTTGACAGACTGGCCTAGACAGATAGTTGCAAGTCAGGTTGAGGATTAGGGCCATAGACCAATGGAACCAAAGATAATGGCTATATGTGAAAACTATTATTTGTGCATGCACTTTTGGTACACGACCATCAAGATGTCCAAGAGGGGTAGTGATGGGTCCTAAGGGCTACTAGACGACATGGTGGAGATAAGGGTAGTTCGTCGTGCCAGTCAGTCGGGAAGCTCGAAGTAGCTTCTTGCACATGAGACCGGGGTGGGGTCGAGCTGAGGTCTCTATCCTCATATGAACATGGAGTGGCATTTAGGTTTGAGGGTCAGATGTTGAGAACATTTACTCAGATCCAGGGTAGAAGTGGACGAACTTCTATCTTGGTGGCCGGTAAAGACGCTCTGAGACGCAAGTGGGTGCAGTGGACAGGCTACACCTGCGAATGTGTGTTCCCTTCCTAATGAAGGGTGCATGTTGTCTGCTAAACACACCTAATATGGAAATGAGAAAAAGGGCATTGAAAATCAAATTTTGAAGATAACTTCTTTTAAAAGAAATGATATACCTTTGCACAATTGAAATGAAGCGATTTTTCTTAAAAACTCACTCCTAACACCCGCTCACTAAGTTGTAGAACTCACCCCTCTCTAATACCCCTTTTCAGGAGTAAGGAAATATGACAAAAGAAAACACGAAGATGTACCCTCTGTCAAGTATGTTTAATGTCACTTTTAAGCTTGCATATTGGTTGATTTATGCTATTCCAGGGAACAAGGTTTGAATTACACTTAGCTCCTCTTGATTAAAAGAAGGGGGAATCCCCTCTTAAACCAAGGAAGCGGCGGGTTGATCATGGGATCCGACCAAACCGGGTCGGGATATGACATCACCAATCAGGGGTTGACATGTGGCAATGATATAGTACGTTAGGTGGAAAAACTAACAAATTTAAATCAGCCAATCATAAAACACCACATGTCTTGGTCAATGGAGGGCTAGATTTGATCAACAGCCACGTCGGATTAGGCAACCAATAAGAAGTCGCCACGTGTCCCACCAATGGTTAACGAGTGACTTGGATGTTGAGTGAGAGGCCGTGTTAGCAATGCCAGCCAATCACAGTTTGACACGTGGCATGTCACACGTACGAAGCTTACACTCGCCCGCACAATGTCATCTTCTTCCTTCAAACTTCTGAACAAGAAGGGAGAGAGACCGATGCTTCAAATCCAACAAACCTTTAATTGCTCTAATAAGGCCTTAAATCAGAGAGTTAATGGCCAATCGATGGATGGATGGCTAAAATGGTCATTCCCCGAGCACCCAATATAAATAGCTACTCTTAATTCAATCTCCTCATCCCTCCAAAGCTTGAATAAGCTGAACTGCTCCCAATTGCGATCATCCATGAACCAGAGCTCTGGCAATGACCTTTTTCTCCACCTCCAACTATGTAATTTAGTTCCCTAGAATCTTGAGGAAGTCCTCCACCTTTCTGCATAATCCATTCAGCTCGAAGGTCACCGGAGAAGCTTCGACGAGGCTACACAATACATTTACTTCGACGATGCTACACAATACATCTACTTTGACAATGGAATTCAAGCAAAAACTTTTGAGCAAAATTCCAACCACCACCAACCCTTTGAGACCAGACCGATCCTCACATGGCTCTTCATGACCGAAGCTCAACCTCCCTGAATTGTAGTGGTAAGCCAATTCTGTCTATCTTTGTCAGAATAGTGAATATATAGAGCTAAAACTTTAGAAAATTTGCTAATGAAATTCTCCTTGCCCAAATAGTCAATTGACACAAAATTTGTTCCTAAGATGATCCCCTTGATGAGCACTAGCCACCCATACTCATACCTCCGACAATCGTCCCTTCATCGGTAAGAAAATGAAGCTTTCTCTCTGTAGAAAGAATTTTTCGGTGAAGCTCCATTTTAGCTCAATTTTGGGTCAAATGAAGTGATTCAAAGCTTAGAATGCCCATAGGAAGATGAAGAAGATGATTAGTAACATGTAGGAGGAACTTAACAAGCTTTATGGATTCAATTTGAGGAATCAAGGATTTAGGGGGCTAAAGTGCAAATTTTTAGAAATTGGGAAAATTGGGGATTTTTGTGCAATTGACATCAATTGATGGTCAATTTGTAATTAAGAAGAATTTAGGTACTTAATTACAATTAAAAATAATTTTGGGAATTTAATTGCAATTAACAATATTTATAAGGATTTATTTGCAATTTAAATAATTTTATTTTCATAAATTTATATGAAGGGGAGAAATTGCAAATAAAGTGAACTTAGGAATTTTTGGTCATTAATTGGGTATTAATTGTCAATAAAATAAACTTAGGTACTTCTGTGTAATTTAGAGAAAATATAGGGACCAAAGTGAAAAGATTCGAATATTTGAATAAATCATTATCTATGATAATGTAGGCACGAGAAGGAGATTCTACCTATAACTATGACACAGTTAAGAGACATCAGAAATCCATCCGGGACGAACGAGTCTCGAAATTCGGGTGAGTGGGATTTCTGACATCATGCCCGTTTAGGGTGATGTACGTACTTTCATATTACTGAAAGCTAAAAATCATTTTCCAGAAATAGTCTCCACTGACTGTGCGAAACTACTTAAAACTTTTGGGAGATATTTCTGTTGAAAGTATGAAACACGTATTACGTAGAGCTAGAATTGCTCAAGTAGGCCCAAGGTCGTGTTTTGAAAATCCGTACAATGGGCCCAAGGCCGTGTTTTGAAAATTTGTACAGTGGGCTAAAGGCTGATGGAAATAGGTCCAACCCCATAGATAAATTTTGATTTTTGAGCATTATAAAAATTATCATAACTGGATAATTGTTTGCCGTAGTTACCAAGTCGAAGATGGGTCGTCGGACTCTTTTGGCTGGTAGCACAAAGATAAAGGTCATAAGAAAATACTGTTAATTGTGTTGAGATGAGAAACGGAACCATCGAGGCACTCGTTATAGGGGTAGTGTTAGTTCTAAGGGTTGTTAGACGGCTTAGGTAGCATAGGAGAAGCTTTGTCATTATAGTATGTTGTGGAGTTGTGGGACCTTTGTGCGCATTGAGACTGAGGAAGAAGGGGGAGAGGTCTCGTTGCACAATAGCGGACATGAAGTTTTGGAAAAAGTCTAGGGGTTGGGTAATGGTGCTCACACAAACTTGTGGTAGAGGTTGCAACCTCTTACCAGAGTGGACGGTAAAATTGCTACAAGCCACAAGTGGAACAGTCGGGGATTGTTCTACGAATGTACAATCCCTTTTATGATAAAGGGTGTGTATTTGATATTTAAACCAAACTTATGAAGGAGAATTGTGAAATTAATCCTTTGTAAATGATAAAAGGCATGTGGTGGATTATTAAACAAAAAATGAGTATGGTGATACAAAATGATAATAGAACAATCCCTTACCTCCTTGAATAAAAACACGTTATTACTCGCTCACTAAGTTGTCAAACGCACCCCAACTCCCTTATTCCCCATAGGAAATTGACTTGTCGACAAGAGGCAGGATATCTCGACTCTTTAATCTAGGTTCACTGTATGGCTTATGAGTTTTATCTTGTAAATTTTGACTTGGAAAACACTTATGTTTCATGCCTTTACCTGATCTAGACTACCATGGTAGGATATACTATTGTAGTACAAAGAGGGGTAGTAAGTTGTTCACAGGGTTCTGACCAAACGTGGTTGGGGTGTGACAAATTAAGTGATATAAGAGCAAAGTTTTCCAAAGCAAAATTTTCAAAATTTAGGAGTTAAAACTAAAATGTTATTTCAATCTTAATAGATATGACCCCCAAAAGAGGAACCAAATGAACTTGTACCACGGAACCAGTAGAGAACCTCATTCCTGAGGAAATGGAACAAGAGACAAGGAGAATTTCTACAGAAAATACCCCACCTGAGATAAGCCCTGAGCATCAAAAGCTGTAACAAAAGTTTGTTAGGGTATTTGGAAAAGCCAACCTTACCCTAGAGCATATCCCTCAATCTAACACAAATTCCAATCCTAAGAATGAGGAGGTACAATCTCAAAATACCCCTATTATAACCCCTCCACTTTTTGATATCCAAAAATACCTGAAATTACTTCGCCAATTGGGTGCAAATCTTTCCATGGAGAGAAGGATGTCGGAGCAGCCATGGACTGGCGTGCAAGCATCAAGAAGTTGACGGGCATAATAAGGACACCAATGGAAGAAATGGTGATTTCGGAATAATATTTTCTCGAAGGAAGTGCCAAAAATGGTGGGACATGTGCAGAATCTCTGCACAACCACACCAATGTGGAAGGATTTTGAAGGGAGATTTTTAGATGATTATTTAGACCCTCATCTGATTAATGAGAAGAAGCAAGAATTCTTTTGGTTACTACAAGGTTCCAATACCATCTCGATGTATGAAACCTAGTTTAATGAGTTAAGACCCTTCCCCCTTAACTTAGCCGACCCTACAAATATTTGTCATAAATTTGTGTCCAACTCAATGACGACCGACCAAGAGGAGAGCGACACGTGTCCATGTCAATGGTCAATGTCGGAGTGGCCTTGTCAACAAGATCGAGCAATGACGACCTGACACGTGGTAATGATGCCACATCAGCATCCAACAAGGATGTCAGAGAAATGACCGACCAATCAGAGATCGACACATGGCAGAGCCACGTTTGATGACCTCAGTCAATTAGAGGCTGACACGTGGTAGTGGTACTCTACGTAAGAAGGAAAATCTTATGCATTTAAAGCATTCGATGAGAGAATGGCATGTGTCACGGTCAATGGCTAACCAAACATGGTTAGTAGTCATGTCGGAATGAACGACCAATACGAGGCCGACAAGTGTCCGATCAATGAGTTAAAGGCTCACTTGGCTGCTGAGTAGGAAATCATGTCAGCAAAGCCAGCCAATCATGGAGCACCACATGGCAAGTCCACACGTGTGAAGCTCGCACACATGGCCCAGTGTCGTCTTCTACCTCCAGATGGGTAGAAGGGAGAAAGCCAAAATGGTTGCCATTATTCTAGTGGCCAATAAATCCCTCCAACAAGGCCTTAAATTGGAGAGTTAATGATCAATCGATGGAGTAATGGATATAGCAGTTAGTTCTCGAGCTCCCTATATAAAGAGTTTCTCCCCATTCGTCCTCCTCATCCCTCAAATGCATGGAGAAGAAAAAGTGTTCATTTTCAAATGAAGCACGAAAAAAAGCTCCAAATTGGGCACTTTTCTCCACCTATGAAGATAAATTAAGGTTCTCTGGAATTTCGATGAAGTCAGCTACACAACTGCTTCCTCCATTCAACTTGAGGATTGCTGGAGAAGCACCGATGAGCTTGCACAATACCATCGCTACTCGGTGGTCTACAACCTGAACTAGTCAAGCTCAATTTGAGCCACTCTCGTGTCAATTCTGGCCAAACCAAGCTCCCCAGACCACCCCTAGAGGTGCCCCGACCTTCCTTGAGCCGCAATGGTATGTCCCCTCGGTTTCCCTTCGTTGGAACTCACCGTTCACCATCAATTTTGCTTGAAAACTAAGTTTCAAAATTCGCATTGCTCAGGCCACCAATTGATGTGCGATTTGATCCTAGAAGGATCTCTAAAAAGAGAGCAATCTATGGGAATTAAAAGCTTCGATCGTTGGATCCTCACCGGTGAGTAATCAAAGCTCTCTCTCTCTAGGACTATTTTTCGGTGAAGCTCTGTCTGAGTTCATTTCTAAGCAAAATCAAGTGTTTTAAAGCTTGGAATGAAGCATGGGACATATGAAAGATTAAGATCATGATTGGGGACAATTATCCAAGTTTAAGTGGTCAATTGAATGAAATGAGATTTTGGGGGTGAAAATGCAATTTTGGAAAAAATGGGCAATATGTGAATTTTTAGAAAATTGGGGGCCGAATTTTAATGAAAGGAAAATTGGGAGATTTTCATGAAATTAACTCCCAATTGAGGGCCAATTGGAAATTTGGATGAAATTGAGGTCTACTTGGTGATTTTGAGAAAACTTGGGGACCAATTAGTAATTTTAGGAAAATTAAGGACATTTAAGAGAAATTGGAAACCTTAGGGACCTAATTAGAGATAAATTGAGCATTGGGGACCTAAAAGGCAAAATCATGAACTATAGGGACCTAATTACAATTAATGCATAATGCGAGGACTATGTGCAAATACATGAGACCATTAGGTCTTTTATGCTAAACCATCCTTATGTGAATACTCGAACCATGTAGGAACTGGTTATACGTGTACTGATGTAGGGAACATTGGTGATTCAAATTTACCTAGGATGAACACGTCACAGTTACCTGGTGAGTGGAATTTTTAGCATCATACCTGGTCGGGGTGATGAAAACCTTTTTGAATTTGAAAACACTTTCTAGGAATGATCACCACTGACTGCGTGAACATGCTTAAATCTTTTGGAAGACATTTCTAATGAGAGCTAGAATTGCTCTTATGGTCCCAAGGCCTTGATTCTAAAACTAATAGAGCCCAAGGCCCAATTTTGGAAAAACATGTGACCTAGGCCCATAGCCAATGGGCAAGGGCCAAAGCTCGTAGACAAATAATCTTATGAGCTAAGAAATATTTTCATAATCGGTTAATTGTTTGAACCGCCAATGTGCTGAAGCTGGAACGTCGGACTCGTTGCATTAGTAGCTATTGAGCTGATGCCATGTCGTCAAACCTGTTGGGCGAGTGGTTATGGAGCTGAAGCTGAGTTGTTAAGCTCGTTGGGATGGTAGCAACAAAGATAAAGGTCTAAATTTTAAAAGACTTTTGTATGTGCATGCTGAGATATGGAACCATCGAGGTGCTTAACATGGTGTAGTGTTGGTTCTAAGGGCTATTGGACGACCCAGGGAACATAAGGGAAGTCTCATCATCCAGCGAGTCTTGAAGCTCGAAGTATCTTCATACGCACTAAGACCGAGGTCGTAAGAGGAGAGGTCTCATCCAACATTGGAGGCATGGAGTAATATTCGGGTATGAGGATCATACCATTAATGTCCACTTAGACTCAAGGTAGAAGTCATGGACTTCTATCCAAGTAGATGGTAAAGACACTCCGATCCACAAGTGGAGTAGTTGAAGAACTGCTATGCGAATGTATCAACCCTTTTTGATAAAAGATGTGTGGTTGTATGTTGAACCAATCCCGATCAAGGGGAAGTATTGAAACATTTTACAAAGAAGAAGTCAAACTCACAAAACCTGTGAAGAGAAAGAAATTATCTTGTCTTTACAAAAACTCACTCTAACACTCGCTCACTGAGTTGTAGAACTCACCCCCTCCCTTTAAAACATTATAAAAAAAGAAAGAACTGTAAAGAGTCCCTCTGTCAAGCTTCTAAACACAGGTATTTTATTTATATTGTAAACCCCGTACCTTTAAAACAAGGAAACTGAGGAAAGAACCGATCAATCCAAGTGAGAAAAACTGAACCGGTTCACAAACCCAATCATCAGAAAATTGGCAATTTGGGGAATTTACAACTCCCAAGTAACCCAAAGGGTTCATAAAACCTTGAAAAAGGATCTGAGGACAATTTGAGAGAGAAAACCAGACCGGTTCAGGAGAACTAGATCCAAACCAGATTGAACCGATTTATGAACTAAGTTGGTTCATGAACCAGAACTGATAGAGAAAGGGCAAACTAGGAACTTTATAGTTCCCGAGTGACCTTAGGAGTCACAAAAATCATGAAAAAGGACTTTAGGATGAATTGTAGATGAAAAATAAACCAGTTTAGGTGAACTAGATCTGAACCGGTTTGGATCGGTTTGAACCACTATTGAACTAGATGCTAAATGCATTTTTCTAGGTGGTTTAAAAAAATTCAAATTTGAGATTTGAGGCCACCATTGGATAGAAAATAAATTTAGAAATTTGTAGATTTGAAAAATTCGATCGAATTGGGGGTGAACCAGCCGGTTTAAGCTTGAACCTAGTTTAGATCGGTCTGGTCCAGTTTAGAACAGAGTCTTCTTCCTTCAGATGACAGCACTGTTTGTAAACCTCACCCTTTTGAGTTAAGAAAAACCAGGAAAAGAACCGGTTAAACAGAGTAAGAAAAACCGATCTGGTTCATAAACCCGATAATTTGAGAATGGGCAATTTGGAAATTTACAACTCCCGGGTTCATAAAACCTCAGAAAAGAACCTTAGGATGAATTGGAAGAGAAAAACTAGACCGATTCAGATGAACCGAATCCAACTAGATTGAACCGGTTTATGAATCGAGTCAGTTCATGAACTGGAACAGATAGAGAAAGGGCCAACCCATAAATTTATGCATCCCGAGTGACCCAAAGAGTCCCAAAAGTCATGGAAATGGACTTGAGAATTAATTGAAGATGAAAACCAAACTGGTTTAGGAGAACCAGATCCAAACCGGATTGAATTGGTTTGGACTGTTTTAAACCACTATTGAATCAGATTCTAAATTCATTTTTCTAGGTGGCTTAAAAAAAATCAAATTTGAGATTTGAGGCCACCATTGGATAGAAAATGAATTTATAAATTTTTAGATTTGAAAAATTCAGTTGAATTGGGGGTGAACCAGCTTTGAACCTGGTTCGGACCGGTCCGGTCTGGTTCGGACCGGTCCGGTCTTCTTCCTTCAGATGACAGCACTGTTCACTCACTGGAAAATCACGCAGTACCGGCAAAGCTAAAAAGTCTTCGACGAGGGAGTTTTAGGCAATGAATGACCGCCATTAAGGCACCAATCGGATGACCAAGAAGTCCTCGAGCTTCCTATATAAAGACCCCCTCCCCATTTACTCTCTCTACACCTAAAACTCCATTCTCTCTTAACTACTCCATTTTCCGGTGAAACTCGAACCAAATCTCCGACTTGGGCACTTTTCTAAGCCAAACAAGGCAAGGTTGGGTTCTTTAGAACCGAGGAGAAGTCAGCTACATGCCTGTAGTCTCCGTTTGCTCAGAGGCTCGTTGGACACTTAATACCAATAATTTATGACAACATTAATACTAGTAATAAATCTCCCCCATTTAATACACAATTTTAAAGAAACTTATCCCCATTCATTCTCCTCACACCTGAACACTTCTCTCTCTCTATTGCTCCATTTCCCGGTGAAGCTTGAACTAGAGCTTCGACTTGAGCATTTTTCTTAACCTCGAAAGGAGAGGTTGGGCTCTTTAGAACCGAGGAGAAGTCAGCTACACACATGTAGTCTCTGCTTGCTCTGAGGGTCGCCGGAGAAACGCCGGCATGATGGAACAATGAAGCACCTTCAGTGGACCGAAGTTGCCTAGTTTCGGCTAAGTTGAAATCAGCCATTTTGAGCCCTCCTCAGGCCAAACCAAGCCCTCCCAACACTTACTCAGCCCTCCCACGTCCGAATTAGAACTAAAAGGTAAGCCAATTCGACTCCCCTCTACATTTTCCGACCAGTGCTAGAGAGAGAACTAATAGAATTTTGATGATGAAATTCTAACTCAATTCAGAATCAATTTATGCAATTCTTGATTCTAGGATGAACCTCAGGATGAGAACTACTTGCCTAGATAGAAAGCTCGGACCACTGTGCCCCTAACAATAAGCTTTCTCTCTATATAGTCTATTTTCCTGCGAAGCTCCGTTTTAGCTCATTCTAACGTTTAAGCTTGTGATTCAAACTCCTATGGAATCGTATGAACATGTAGAAACTCAATTTCAACTTCAATTTTAATAATTAGAAGTGTTTGATCAGTCAATTTGATTAAATCAAATTCGGCCGTGTTAGGGAGTTGAAATTGGGGGAAAATTTAGGGAAATTGGGGATTTTCGATAATTCGAAGGACCAAGATGTGATTATATAAAATTGATGGTCAATTGGGCATGATAAGAATGTTAGAGGGCCAATTGAGGAATTTTAGAATTCTTGCAGTGAAACTTACTATTTTTGTAAAGAAAGGGCAACATGGTAATTTTGGAAAAGTTGGGGGACCAAATTAGAAATTTGTGGAATAAAACCCCTTTTTGTGAATTTGGATAAATTGAGGTCCTAAGATAAATTTTAAAAGTATTGGGACTCAATTTGAGGAAAAACCAGCATTAGGGACTTAAAGTTAAAGAAAAATAACTTTAGGGACCTAATTACAAATAAATAAAAGTTTGGTTTTCTCATTTATTTGGAATGAATGAAGGCTATTAGGCCAAGGGATATTGAACAAGGATGCTCATATCGTGTAGGATCATGAAGTACCAGGAATGCTAGCAAGGACAAGCTAGTGGAATTCACTGCATTAACAGGTGAGTGGGTTTAATAACGTCATACCCGATTGGGATGATGAGCACAACTTAAAGTTAAAAACCACTTACTGATTGTAAGTGAGATTTTATATTATACCCGATTGGGGATGATAATTACCTCAAAATGAAAACCCACTACTTAGTGGAATTTTAAATATCACAACTTGGAGGAGTGATGTGAAAAATATGCGGAAAAACTACTTACCGGTTGTAAGTAGATTATAACCGGTTGGTATGATGATACTTCCTCGAGGGAAGTTGAAAACCTGTTCATCAGTTATGAGCAGAGATGTCCTTATACCCGGTGAGTATAATGGACAGTTGAAAATATTTTTTTGTCAGTAGTGCTCTCCCCTGACTATGTGCCAATGCTTAAAAGATTTGGGAGACCTTCTTGATGGGAGCTCGAATAGCTCTTATAGGTCGGAGGCCTCAGTTTTGGAACTTGGGGGCTAATATGCCCGATTTTTTAAAATCTCATACAGTGGGCCTAAGGCCAGTTGGCACGAGCAGGAGCTTGTAAACAAATATGAGTTATATGCCATAAAACTTTAAATAAAATAATTGATTGGCCATAGTACCAAGATAGGACAGACATACTCAGTCAACTAGCGATAGTGCGACATAGTAGGTCGATGGACCAGTCAAGACAAACAAATGCAGGTTGAGTTGAGTGTCGAGGCCATTGGACCAGTGGCACCACATATTATATGGCATGATAAAAAAATACTGATTGTGCATGCACTGTGATTACAAGACCATCAAAACGCCCAATAGGGGTAGTGATGCGTCCTAAGGGCACTGGACGACCTGGTGGGTATAAGGGCAGTTCATCGTACTAGGTGATCATGCGAAATTTGGAGTAGCACCAAGCGCATGAGATCAGGGTGGGGATGTGATGATGTCTCTGTCCTCATACGAACATGAAGAATTGATTTTGGGATTGAGGGTCAAATATCGCGAACATCCAATCATTCTCATGGTAGAAGTAGACGTATTTCTATCTGGGTGGTCACTAGAGTTGCTCTGAAGCCACAAGGGGGTTCATTGGACGGGCTGGCCTGCGAATGTGTGTTTGACCTTCATGATGAAGGATGTGTGTTGGGTGATGATACACCTTGATTAATAAGGAAATAGTGGTAAAAACTGAGATTTGATATGAAAGGATTTTTGAAAGAAAGGAGTTTGGCACACTCCAATACAAGTCTTTTTCCTAAAAGTTAAAAGTTTTGAAAACCCATTCACTAAGTTGTTGCACTCACCCCCTCCCTTATATCCCTTTCAGTAAATTCTAGAAAGCCTACCCTTAAAGACCATCTACTAAGACGCCTGCGAGACAGGTATGATGAAATTAAAATATTATGCAGTTTTGATTTATGTTATTCCAGGAAAAGGTGCAGGTTTAAAGGACGCTTTACTCTTTACGGACTATAATAAGGGAAAACGCTTTAAATAAACTAAGAGAGTGGTGGGTTGATCACGGGGATTCGACTAAACCAGGTCAGGGCATGACATATGCATACGACTAAGTACCCTTGAAGGAATCATTGATGGGTGGATGGACATTATGTGGAGTGCAAGGAACCAACCCTTAATTAGGAACTTCTTGAAGGAAGGATGTATTGTGATGGTCCATTGTGACCTGTTGGAAAGAGCATAAGAACCAAGTAGTAATTCTAGGAGAACCAAGTAGAAAGAAGAAACTAATAGTAGTAGGATGGTCAAAGAGAATAAACAAAGCCCTACAAAGGGCTGGGAAGTAGTAAAGACTACACTATATGAAGGACAATAGGATGGGCATGAAGGACGAGTGATACAGCTACCCAGACAATTGGACAAGAAAAATAGTAAGAAGGAGGCAGTTAAAGAACTAGTGTTCAAGAGAACCATGAATTTAAACCATGACAAAGAAGGAAGAAGTGAAGAGGCCAAAACATTGGAAAAGAAGAACGAAGGAAAATCCTTAAAGAAATCAATGTCCAAAACTGAATTTATAATTAAATGTTTTGAGATAGTTAAGTGAGCCTCAGGAAGGACGATCAAGAGATTTTGAAACAAAGAGGATGTGAACACTCCTTAAAAGGGGATAAGCTAACGGGTTAGCATCAAAAGATGCTGTGACAAGTAAGAATGAGTGGACTATCTGTACTAAAGTAATAAGGGAAAGAACGTCCGAGAAACGTTGGGAAAGTAAGTCCTCCAAATAAGATGTGGCTAAGGAGGAATAACCACAATTGGTAAGATGGGTCATAGTCCACATGTGCATATGAAGCCTAAAGAGTGGACGACTGAGCATAGTGTGGATTGCATGGAATAAAATCAACAATTAAAAGATCCTCAAATAAAGAATAAGGAACGAAATGGAATTTTAAGATGGAGAAGGATTCTAAGTGGCCAAATGCCATAGTATAGAAGGAAAAGTAAGGAAACGAAGGAAGAAACCTTCAAGGAATGGTAAGAGGGTTGAGCATGTAGCTCCAAGGACGAAAGTCTCTAGCTTGAGGGACATAGTGTAGAATGAAACCGTAAAAAGGGAACTCCCCGAATAAAATAATAGACAAATAGACTGAAAGGGATCAAATGGGAATAATGAGCTATGCAATGATTACAAACAAGTAAGAGTGGATTAATGACAAGGGAAAATCCTTGAGTAAAGGATGTCATTGGGAATGAGAACGAACCTAAGAAAGGATGAATCTGAGCATGTCAGTAAATCATCTAGAAACCAAATAATTGGAACCGAAAAGACTTAATAAGGAAGTTGAGAAAGGATGAGTGGGTAAGGAGAACTACCAAGTGGATAAGGAGGACTACGGTAAAGGTAGTCAAGGAATACTACCAAAAGAAAAGAGGGATGAAATTATACAATCTCTGGGAGTTTAGAAAGTTGGAAATAACCCTAAAGGAGGTGTTTTGGAAATCTAATGGATAAAAAGACAAGATCTAGAAATTGTCATGCTGTAAGGGGCAGGTAAGCCCAATAGTCTCGAGGAAAACATGACTCAAAATCATGCTGTAAGAATCAGTTAGTAAGCATGACAAAGTCAAACATAAAATTTGGACTGAATTGTAATAAGCAATGGATGAAGGAAGAATTGAAATAAGACGAAAAGGTGATGACAAGGAAATCCATGAAAACAAGTACGTAATGCTCTAAAGGATGTCGAGCTAAGGGTTTTGACGACCAAGAGGTTAACTAGACACAGGAATGATTAGGTATTTGGAAATCCCAATCCTAAGTATATGGTCCTCAAAGGAAAAAAAATGTTGCTCTAAGCAAAGAAAGATGTGAATCTAAGAATATACCCTAAAGTAAGGTATGTCTAGTTATGATAAAATCCATGGAGGATGTAAATAATATAAAGGAAAAGAAATTCCTTAACTGAAGGATGTAAAAATGGCTAATTGAAAGAACAAGAGAAGAGTTTGCATGTTAAGTAAACACCAAATGGACGTCAAAGGAAATAGTTCCTCATGCATGGTTGTTACTTAAGTTTTGGGGACAAAACTTCTAAAAAGGAAGGGAGAGTTGTAAACCCCACCCTTTTGAGATAAGGAAAATCGGGAAAAGAACTAGTCAAACTGAGTAAGAAAAATCGAATCGGTTCACAAACCCGATCATTTGAGAAAGGGCAATTTGGAAATTTATAACTCCCGGGCAATCCAAATGGTTCATAAAACCTTGGAAAAGAACCTTAGGATGAATTGGAAGAGTAAAACTAGACCGGTTCAGATGAACCGGATCCAACTGGATTGAACTAGTTTATGAACAGAAACCGATAGAGAAAGGGCCAATTGGGGAATTTATGGATCCCGAGTGTCCCAAAGAGTCCCAACAGTCATGAAAATAGACTTGAGAATGAATTGGAGATGAAAACCAAACCGGTTTTGGTGAACCGGATCCGAACTAGATTGAACCGGTTTGGACTGGTTTGAACCACTATTGAACCGAATTCTAAATTCATTTTTCTAGGTGGCTTAAAAAAATTCAAATTTGAGATTTGAGGCCACCATTGGATAGAAAATGAATTTAGAAATTTTTAGATTAAAAAAATTCGATCGAATGGGGGGTAAACCAGCCGGTTTAAGCTTTGAACCCAATTCCGACCGGTCCGACCATATTTGGAATAGTGTCGTCTTTTTCTTTCAAATGACAGCACTGTTCACTCACTGAAAAATCACGCAGCACCGACAAAGCTGAAAAGTCTCCAGCCAGGGAGTTTTAGGTAATGAATGACCGCCATTAAGGCACCAATCGGACGGCCAAGAAGTCCCCGATCTTCCTATATAAAGACCTCCTCCCCATTCATCCTGTCCACACTTGAAAACTCCATTCTCTCTCAATTGCACCATTTTTTGGTGAAGCTCAAACCAGAGCTCTGACTTGGGCACTTTTCTAAGCCAAACAAGGTGAGGTCGGGTTCTTTAGAACTGGGGAGAAGTCAGTTACACGCGTGTGGTCTTTGTTTGCTTCAAGGGTCACCGAAGAAGCGCCGACATGATAGAACAGTGAAGCAGCTCTGGCAGACCGAGGCTGCCCTATTTTGGCTGAGCTGAAATCAGCCAATTCGAACCTCCCCCAGGCCAAACCAAGCTTTCCCAACACTGAGTTATATTGTGAAGCCCTCTCCGCCGTACTTCGTCGAAAAGTACTATTCACAATGCATTTTTGCTAAAACTTAAATTGAAAAATTCGCACTGCTCATGCCACCAATTGTGGCACGATTTGGTATAGGAAGGATCCTCTAGAAGAGAGCAATTTAGAGAAAGTAAGAACTCCAGTTGTTGGATCTTCACTGGTAAGAAATCAAAACTTTCTCTCTCTAGGACAATTTTCTTGTGAAACTTTGTTTGAGCTCGTTTCTAAGCCAAATAAAATGTTTCAAAGCCTGAAATGATGAGGGAGATATAGGGAAGATGATTCCAATCATGAATTGGGACAATTATCAAAGTTTAGATGAAATAATGAATGAAATGAGATTTTAGGGTCAAATTGCAATTTTTGGAAAAAATGGGCAATTTGGAAATTTTGGGGAAATTGGGGGTCGAATTGTAATTTAAGAAAAATTGAAGGATTTTCATGAAATTTTCTTCCAATTGAGTCCCAATTGGCTAATTGGATGGAAATAAGGGCCAATTGGAAATTTTTGGAAATTTGGGGATAAATTGGTAATTTTGGAAAAATTAAGTACGAATTGGTAATTTTGGAAAAATTAAGGACCAATTGGTGATTTTAGAAAATTAAGGACCTAAGAGGGATTTTGGAAACCCTAGGGACTTAATTGAAAGTAATTGAGCCTTAGGGACCTAAAGTAAAATATTATGAACTTTAGGGACCTAATTGTATTAAGGCAAAAAATAAGGGCCTTTTTGTTAAACTGAACTTATGGGAATACTCAGACCATGTAGGATCTATTGCACAAGTGCTTGTGTAGAGAAGCACATCCGAGATTTGGAAGTTTGACTGGACAAACACGTCACATCTATCGGGTGAGTGGGAATTTCCAGCATCATACTCGATTGTGTGATAAGCACTTTTGATAAATTAAAACCCATTACAAGTAGAGGTTTTCGATATTATACCCCGATAGGGTGATGAATGCCCTCTTTGAAAAATGAAAACCATTTTTCAGAAAAGATCTCCACTAACTGTGTGCAACTGATTAAAAAATTTGGGGGACTTTTCTAATGAGAGTTGGGACTTGTCCAATAGGCTGAAGGCCTTGGTTTTGAACTTATAGGGCCTAAGGACTAGTTTTGAAAACTCGTGAAGTGGGCACAAGGCTAGTGGGCACGGGCTGGAACCCATAGACAAGCATGATTATAAGAGCCATGAGAACTTTCATAAATGGCTAATTTTATGTGAATTTCCATAGTGCCAAACCTGGACCGACAAGACTCGATGGGCTAGTGGCAGTGCGCTGGGGACAGGTCGACGTACCATGAACTGGATTGGATGTAAAAACCAAACTGGTTCAAGGTGAACCGGTCCTGAATTGGATTAAACCAGGTTGAACCGTGAATAACCAATTAAATATTTCATTTTTCTAGGTGGCATAAAAAAATTAGTTTGGAAAATTGAAGTTAGAAATAAATATAAAATTAATTTAGATTAATTTAGAAATTTTGAATTTTTAGAAAACCGGTCGAATCGGGTCTTAATCGGCCGATTTACATTTTTGGGTCACCAAACCAGGTCAGACCAAACTAGTTAATGGTCCGACCGATCAATAGACCACTGCTAGGTCAACCCCCAGTTAGCAGGCATGACCAATTAGTATGCGACATATAGGGAAGAGCACTGAGTAAGCTGCTTAGCCCCTAGAAGCGCTAGCCAATTAAAAGATGACACGTGTCCTCGGTCAACGACTAGAGGAAGAAAATCCACCTTAGCAATGACTGGCCAATAGGAGAGCTACACGTGTCCCAGTCAATGATCAGCGAAAAATCGGTCAGCAGCAATGCAAAAATGAACATCTAATGGAAGGATGCCATGTGTCTGGTCAATGGGTCAAAAGCTGACTATGATGTTGAGTCAGAAGCTATGTCAACAAAGACAACCAATTAGGATGCGTCACATGGCACATTCGCATGTGCGAAGCCGCAAGTGCAGAATAGTGTCATCTTCAACTTGGTAGCTAAGAGGAGAGAGACTAATAGGCTGGCCGCCAAAAATCTGGCATTCAATAAATGCCTTCGATTCTGACAAAAAATGGAGCAATTAAGGCCAAGTGATTTGTGAAAGGATAAGTCCATCAGCCCCCCGAGCTCTCTATATAAAGAGCTTCTCCTCATTCATCTACCTCACCCCTCAAACGCCTCTAGAAGAAGAAGTGCTCATTTTCCAGTGTAGCTCGAACCAGAGCTCCGACTTGGGCACTTTTCTCAACCTTAGAAGGCGAATTTAGGTTCTTTAGAATTCTGAGGAAGTCAACTACCCGACCACAATTTCCATTCAGCTCGAGGATCATTGGAAAAGTGTCAGCGAGCTTGCACAGTATCGTCGCTCCACGACAATCGGTAACCAGAGATGCTCGAGCCCAATTTGAGCCCTCCCTCAACCAATTTCGGCCAAACTGAGCTCCCTAGACTACCTCTAGAGGTGTCCCAACCTTTCCTGAGCTATGTTGGGAAGTCCTCTCCACTGCCCTTCGCCAAATAGTACTATTCATAGTGCATTTTTGCTAAAAATTGAACTGAGAAATTCGCACTACTCAGGCATCCAATTGAGGCATGATTTGATCTAGGAAGGATCCCTAGGAAGACAGCAATTTAGAGAAGGCAAGAGCTTCGATCTCCGTACCCTCACTAGTAAGAAATTGAAACCTTTTCTCTTTAGGAAAATTTTCCGGCGAAGCTTTGTTTGAGCTCCTTTCTAAGCCAAATGAAGTGTTTCAAAGCTTGAAATGATGAGGGAGATAGAGGGAAGATGATTCCGATCATGAATGGGGACAATTACCCAAGTTTTGATGATGAATTGAATGAAATGAGATTTCATGGTCAAATTATAATTTTTGGAAAAAAATTGGGCAATTTGGGAATTTTGGGGAAATTGGGGGTCGAATTGTAATTTAAGGAAATTTTAGGGAGAGAGAGAGGAAAGTGTTTATGTGTGAGGAGGATTAATGGGGTGAGCTCTTTATATCGGTCTAAAATTGTGTATTAAATGGGGGAGATTTATTACCAATATTAATGTTGTCATAAATTAAAGGGTATTTAATTTAGGTATTAAATTATGGGTTTTAATTCAAATAATTTATTTTAGGTATTAAATTATGGGTATTTATGATAGGGCAGCTCACCCATCCTAGCACTCCTCTCATGCAAGCGCGCATAACTTTGGTGTTATGATTGGATCCAGTTCATCTAAACCAGTCTGATTTTTCTCTTCTCATTTGTCTTAAAGTTCTTTTCCAAGGTTTTATAAATCCTCAAATGGTCAGGTTTGTGAACTAATTTGATATTTCTCACTCGGTTTGACCGGTTATTTTCCTAGTTTTCCTTAACTCAAAAGAGCGGGGTTTATAAAGGGAATATTCTCTCCGATTATGGCATTTTCTGATGAGGATAAGCTCAACGAATATGGAAACTGGTAGAGCAGAGGGTCCCCGAGCTCCCTATATAAAGAGCTTCCCACCATTCATCCTCCACACACCTCAAACCTTCAAAGAAGGATAAGTGCTCCATTTTCCAGAGAAGCTAAAACTAGAGCTTCGACATGAGCACTTCTCTCAAACTTAGAAGGCCAATTCAGGTCCTACAGACTCTGAAGGAAGTCATCTACTTGACGAACATCTCTATTGTACCCGAGGATCACCAGAGAAGTGCCGACGAGTCCAAACAGTGACATAGCTCCATCGGTCACAAAGCTGCCATGTTTTGCCCGATCAGAATTTGGCCAATTCAAACCTCCTATGACAAAGTTCGTCCTCCCTTAGCCTCCATAGCCTTCACACGACCTTTCCAAAGGTAAAAGATAAGTCTATTCGGCTCTTCTTCATCGGGGTAGTTTGGTTATAGAGAGAGAAAATGGCAAATTTCACTAACCAAATTCCTACTAATCCTGACATGAATTGTAGCAATTCTTGATCCTAGAAGGACCATGGGGATGAGAGCTACCTCCCCGAATCAAAAGCTTAGATCATCGCACCTCCGGCAATAAGTTCTTAGAGCTTTCTCCGCTCATAACCGAATATGAGCACATCTCCGCTCATAACCGATGAACGGGTTTTCCACTTTCTTCGAGGAAGTTTCATCATACCAACCGAGTATGATCTACTTGCAACTGGTAAGTAGTTTTTCCGCTTAATTTCCACATCACTCCTCTTAGGTTTGATGATTAAAATACCACTTAATAGTGGATTTTCATTTTTGAGGTACTTATCATCCCAACCGGGTATGATATAAAAATCTCATTCACAACTGGTAAGTAGTTTTTAGATTTATTCGCTCATCTTCCCAACCAGGTATGATGTTAAAAGTCCCACTCACCCATCAATGTAGTGAATTCCTCTCAACCGATTCTTTGTATTGACGCGAGCTTGTCTTTACTAGCGTTCCCAGTACTTCATGTTCCTATATGATATAAACATCCTTGTTCATTATCCCTTGGCCTAATATCCTTCATTCATTCCAAATGAATTAGTAAACCAAACTTTTCATTTATTTGTAATTAGGTACCTAAAGTTATTTTTTCTTTAAGTCCCTAATGCTGATTTTTCCTCAAATTGAGTCCCAAAACTTTTAAAATTCACCTTAGGGCCTCAATTTATTCAATTTCACAAAAAAGGGTTCAATTTCCCAAATTTCCAATTTAGCCCCCCTACTTTTCCAAAATTACCATTTTGCCCCTACTTTACAAAAATGGAAAGTTTTGCCCCAAAAAATCCAAAATTGCCCAATTGGTTCTCCAACATCTTTATTATGCCAAATTGGTCATCCATTTTATGAAATTGCACTTTACTCCCTCAAATATTTTAAATTCCCAAAATTTCCCCAATTTCAACCTTCTATCTCTACTGAATTTGATTTCATCAAATTGACCGATCAAATGGGTTTAATTGTTGAAATTGAAGTTAGATTGGAGTTCTTACATTCATACAATTCAATTGCACTTTGAATCACACTATTTGGTGCCAGAATGAGCTCAAACGGAGCTTCATCGGAAAACTGGACTTAGAGAGAGAAAACTTCGAAAGCATACCATCAGGGGTGCGACGGTCCGAGCTTTCAATCTGTGCTAATAGTTCTTGTCCTGAGGTTCCTCCTAGGATCAAGAATTGCATCAATTGATGCTGAATTGAGTGAGAATGTTATCATCAAAGTTTTGTCAATTCTCTCTCTAGCACCGGTTGAAAATTGTAGAGGGGAGCCAAATTGGCTTACCTTTTAGCTCTAATTAAGCTATAAGAGGACTGTGAGGTATTGGGGGGGCTTGGTTTGGCCTAAGAAGGCCTTGAATTGGCCGATTTCAGCTCGGCTGAAACATGGAAGCTTTGGTCCACTGGAGCTGCTTCACTGTTCGATAACGTCAGCGCTTCTCTGGAGTAAATGGAGACTAAAGGCGTGTAGCTGACTTCTCCATGGTTCTAAAGAACCCGATCTCGCCTTGTTTGGCTAAAAAAAGTGCCCAAGTTAGAGCTCTGGTTTGAGCTTCACTGGTAAACTGAGCAGTTGAGAGAGAATGGAGTTTTTATGTAAACCCCGTCCTTTGATAATGAGAAAACCGGGGAAAGAATCGATCTATTTTGAAATTTTAAACCGAAATGGTCTACAAGCCTGATTATTAGAAAATGAGACAAATTGATGATTTACAACTTTCTAGTGACTCAAAATGGTTCATAAATTTGGGAAAAGAACCTTAGGGTGAAACGAGGAAGAACCTGGCCCGAATAGGATAGAACCAGTTTATGAACCGAGTTGAATTTTGAACCGGAATCGATAGAGAATGGGTCAACCAAGAAATTTATGGACCCCTTGTAATCCAAAGAGATTTATAAATCTTGGGAAGGAACATTAGGACAAAGTGGGAGAGAAAAACTAGATTGGTTTGGGTGCACCAGATCCGAATTAGATTGAACCAGTTGAAAGACCGAGTTAGTTTATGAACCGAAATCGATAAAGTGATGGTAAATCAGGAATTTTATGGACCCTAATTGACCCAAGGGTTCACGAAGGACATGGAAATGGACTTGTGAAGGAATTGGGGATGAAAACCAAATCGGTTTAGGTGAACCGGATCTGAACCGGTTTGGACCGGTTTGAACTACCATTGAACTGAATCATAAATTCATTTTTCTAGATGGCCAAAATAATTCAAATTTGAGATTTGAGACCACCATTAGATAGAAAATGAATTTAGAAATTTTTAGATTTGAAAAACTCGATCGAATGAGGGGTGAACCGGCCGGTTTAAGCGTCAAACTCGGTTTGGACCGGTCCGATCCGGTTCGGAACAGTGTCGTCTAGCACTGTTCACTCGCTGGAAAATCGAAGCAGCGCTGGCGAAGAGGAAACATCTCCGTTCAATACGTTTCTGGCCATCAATGCCTATCATAAAGGTGCCAATCGGACAACCAAAAAGTCCCCGAGCTTCCTAGATAAAGACCCCCTCCCCATTTATCCTCTCCGCACCTGAAAAGCTCACTCTCTCTTAGTTGCTTAGTTTTCTAGTGAAGATTGAACCAGAGCCCTATTATAGGGTCATTTCTAAGCCAAAGAAGGTGAGGTCAAGTACCTTAGAATCGGGGAGAAGTCGGCTATACGGTGGTGGCATCCATTCGTTCTGAGAGTTATTGGAGAACCACCGGCGTGATTGAACAGTGAAGCAGCTCTGGCGGACTGAAGCTGCTTTATTTTGGCTGAGTTGAAATCAGACAATTTGAGCCCTCCTCTGGCCAAATTAAGCCCTCCTGACACCTACTCAGCCCTTCCACAGCCGAATTAGGACTGAAAGGTAAGCCAATTTGACTCCCCTTTGAAATTTCTGATCGGTGTTAGAGAGAGAGTCGGTCGAATTTTAATGAAGAAATTCTAATCCAATTCGACATCAATTGATGTCATTCTTGATCCTAGGAAGAGTCTCTGGAGGAGAGCTACCTACCCATATAGAAAGCTCAAACCATCGCGCCCTCACTGGTGAGCAATCGAAGCTTTCTCTGTCTACAATGTGTTTTACGGAGAAGCTCCGTTTGAGCTCGTTCTAGCATTAAAACTTTCGATTAAAAGTTCTATGGAACTGTCTGAACATGGAGAAACTAAATTTCAACTTCAATTTCAATAATTAGAGGTGTTTGATCTGTCAATTTGAGGAAATAAAATTTGGCTGTGTTAAAGAGTTGAAATTGGGGAAAAATTGGGGAAATTAGGGATTTTCAAAAAATTCGAAGGACCAAAATGAAATTTTCTAAAATTGAGCGTCAATTGGGCATGATAAAAATATTAGAGGGCCAATTGAGGAATTTTAGAATTTTTTTGGGTAAATTTTACCATTTTTGTAGAAGAAGGGCAAAATGGTAATTTTGAAAAAGTTGGAGGATCAAATTGGAAATTTAGAAAATTAAACCCCTTTTTGTGAAATTGAATTTGGCTGTGTTAAAGAGTTGAAATTGGGGAAAAATTGGGGAAATTAGGGATTTTTGAAAAATTCGAAGGACCAAAATGAAATTTTCTAAAATTGAGGGTCAATTGGGCATGATAAAAATATTAGAGGGCCAATTGAGTAATTTTAGAATTTTTTTGGGTAAATTTTACCATTTTTGTAAAGGAAGGGCAAAATGGTAATTTTGGAAAAGTTGGGGGATCAAATTGGAAATTTAGGAAATTAAACCCCCTTTTGTGAAATTGAATAAATTGACGTCCCAAGGGGAATTTTAAAAGTTTTGGGACTCAATTTGAAGGAAAATCGGCATTTAGGGACTTAAAGTTAAAGAAAAGAACTTTAGGGACCTAATTGCAATTAAATAAAAGTTTAGTTTTTCTCATTCATTTGGAATGAATGAAGGATATCAGGCCGAGAGATAATGAACCGAGATGTTCATATTGTGTAGGGACACGAAGCACCAGGAACGCCAGCAAGGACAAGCTCGTGTGAAATCAAGGAACCGGTCTAGTGGAATTCATGGTAGTTATGGGTGTGTGGGATGATAAGTACCTCGAAATGAAAACCCACTATCAAGTGGTATTTTAAATATCACAACTTAGAGGAGTGATGTGAAAATCATACGGAAAAACTACTTTCCAGTTATAAGTTGATCATACCTGTTTGGTATGATGAAACTTCCTCAAAAGAAGTTGAAAACCCATTCATCGGTTATGAGCGGAGATGTCCTTATACCCTGTCAGTATAATGGACAGTTAAAAATATATTTTTGTTAGAAGTGCTCTCCCCTAACTATGTGCCAATGCTTAAACTATTTGGGAGACCTTCTTAATGGGAGCTCGAATAGCTCCTATAGGCCGGGGGCCTCAGTTATGAAACTTGGGGGCTATTATGCCCATTTTTAAAAATCTCGAACAGTGGGCCATAGGCCAGTGGGCATGAGTAGGAGCTCATAAACAAACATGAGATATGTGCCATAAAACTTTAATAAATGATTTGATTTGTTTGGTCATGGTACCAAGACAGGACCAACACACTCGGTTAACTAGCAGTGGTACGACATGACTAGTCTCCGAACAGTCAAGACAAACAGTGGTAGGTTGAGCTAAAGGTTAGGGTTATTGGCCTAATGGCACCACCGATTACATGCATGATAAGAAAATATTGTTTGAGCATGCACTATGCCTTCGAGTTCATCAAGACCCCCATGAGGGCTAGTGATGCATCCTAAGGGCCTTGGACGACCCGGTAAGTATAAGGGCAATTCGTCGTACCAGGTGACCGTGCGAAATTTGGAGTAGCACCAAGCGCATGAGACCGAGGTGGGGATGGGATGAGGTTTCTGACCTCATATGGACATGAAGAATCGATTTCAAGATTGAGGGTCAGATGTTGCCGACATCCGCTCCTTCTTAGGGTAGAAGAGGACGTACTTCTATCTAGGTGGCCGGTAAAGTCGCTTCAAAGCCACAAGTGGGTTCAGCGGTCGTACTAGCCTACGAATGTGTGTTGAACCTTCATGATGAAGGATGTGTGTTGGGTGATGACACACTGTGGTAATGATGGAAAAACCCGAGATTTGAAATTCAAAGGATTTTTGAAAGAAAGGAGTCTTGCACACACCAATACAACTCTTTTCCTAAAAGATATTTTCTTGAAAAGCCCATTCATTGAGTAGTCGTACTCACCCCCTCCTTTTTATCCCTTTTTAGGAAAAAGAAAAATAACTAAGAACAATACGGAGACTTATCCTCTGTCAGGTATGTTTATATTTCCTTAAACTTGCATTTTATTGGATATATGTGTTCTAGGGAACAAGGTTGAAATTACGCTTGGCTCATCTCGAGTTAAAGTCGAAGGAAACTCCTCTTTAGCCGAGAGAGTGGCGGGTTGTACACGGGGATCCAACCAAACCGGGTTGGGGTGTGACAACTAGAGTGGTATTAGAGCCTAGTTCCCTTTAAACATTATCAATATTATGCCCTGATATTAATCCAACTCACAAAATATCATGTAGGAAGGAGAATCCCTAGGAAATTCGTAAAGAAATCTAGTCCTCCCCCTATAAGCATGAAAAAGACATCCAACACAAGGGAGGAAGTCGTTCAAAGATTCCTAAGGGGTGAAAAACGAGTACCCAAGGACATGGTGAAGGACTACCAGAAACTACTTGGAGCCTTACTAGAACCAGAAGGCATCATATACCCTCCTCCCAAACAAGAGGAACCATCCTCACCTCCTAGAAGTCCAACCCCTCCTCCAATACCACAACAATAGAAGAGGAACCCCACAAAGAAGGAGGCTTGGGATAATGATTGGGATGCTTATGCCACCTTCATGAAGGTCCACCAAGTACATCCACCCACTCAACTTGACTTCAACTTGTCTTGATGGATGAAATGGACTTATGAGTGTGAGACAGAAGTACTAAGGCGGTACGGGTTGGAGGCCATACATGAAATTCATCCTATTAAGAAGCACAAATGGACCCCAATCAATCCCTCAGAGCATTCTGATCAAGAGTCCCATAATCGTTCTAGGGTTAACTTTAGCCCTATGACTCCAAGGGATTAAGGAGGTAGGGAATACATGTAATAAGGCAAATTTTTGGCAAGAAAATATTTTCTGAATAAATTAGAAGTTTATTAAAACCCTAAGTTCTTGAAGAAAATCTAAGTATATAAAAGTTTAAGTGAAAAGGAAGAAACCCCCCTAAGAAAGAATGGGTTATGGATAGTTAAACTCAACCCTTAAGACTATAAAAATGATCCATCTGATAGAGATCCTAAGAAAAGGGAGTTGGAGGAGCAACCATCCAAGAGTACATAACTTTTGAGGGATCAAAAAGTTATGAGAAAAACTTGGGAGGAAGTATAACATCCCAAAAAGAACCACAAAAATAGAAGCTGACTTGATTCCATTACCCTAGGGGATGTTGAAGTAATTCTGGGGATGGACTGGCTGAGTAATCATCAAGCAAGGATGAACCGTAGAAGGAAGACAGTAACTTTCCATACTTTCGAGACTAAGGGACTAAAGTTCCGGGGGAATAAAAAGGAAAGTAAAGTACAAATTGGTGTCTCACCCGAGAGCTCAAAGGATGATACAAAAATGATGTACAGTTTTTCTGGCCAAGGTTGTGAATGAAGGTTTTGAAGAAAAGAAACTAGAAGACATTTCGGTAGTCAGACATTATCTAAAGGTTTTTTTTTTGAGGAGCTACCTGGACTACCTCCAAGTTGCCAAGTGGAGTTCACCATAGAAATAACCCTAGGAACAAACACTATATCCCAAGCCCCATATCGCATGACTCCAGCAGAGCTGAAAGAATTAAAGGAACAACTGGATGAATTATTGGAAAAGGATTTCATACGTTCAAGTCGGTCTCCATGGAGTGCTCCTATTTTGTTCATAAAGAAAAAGGATGGAAACATGAGACTGTGTATTGACTATAGAAAGCTGAACCAGGTCACCATAAAAAATCGATACCCACTTCCAAGGATAGACGATTTGTTTGACCAATTAAAGGGAGCAACTTACTTCTCCAAAATAGATTTTTGGTCAGGATATCACCAACTCAGGATTCGAGAGGAGGACATCCCTAAGATGATGTTCTGATCCAGATATAGACATTATGAGTTTAGAGTGATGCCGTTTGGATTGACAAATGCCCCTAAATCTTTCATGGACTTAATGAATCACATGTTCCAACCTCATTTGGACAGGTTTGTGATAGTATTCATAGACGACATCCTCCTATACTCACAAACCAGTTCGGGACATGAAGAGCATTTGGCAATTGCATTGGAAATGTTGAAAGAAAACAAATTATATGCAAAGTTTTCCAAATGCGAGTTCTAACTACAGGAGGTAGGATTCTTAAGGCACATCGTATCCAAGGACGGAGTTAAAGTAGACCCAGCTAAGGTTGGAGCCATATCAGATTAGAAGGTTCCAGGGACTCCTACAGAAATAAGGAGTTTCCTAGGATTTGCAGGATACTATAGACGGTTCGTACACGATTTTTCTAAAATAGCAGCTCCTCTAACTTGACTCACCAGGAAGAGAGTTGAGTATAAATGGGATGAGAACTATGAGAAGTCTTTTCAAGAGTTAAATACTCGACTAACAACCGCACCAGTACTCTCTTTACCTAACCCGAATGTAAGAGAGTACACAGTCAATAGTGATGCCTATGGACAAGGGCTTGGATGTGTCCTAATGCAACAAGGGAAGGTTATCGCATATGCCTCACGACAACTGAAGATACATGAAATAAATTACTCGACTCATGATTTGGAACTAGCTGCAATAGTGTTTGTCCTAAAGATATGGCGACACTACCTTTACGGGGTTAGATGCAGGATATACACGGATCACAAAAGCCTTAAGTACTTTTGAATTCAAAATGAGTTAAATCTTTGACAAAGGAGATGGCTAGAACTGGTGAGGTATTATGATCTTGTGATAGAATATCGCCCCGGAAAGGCAAACGTGGTAGTAGACACCTTAAGTTGCAAGTATCAAACTGAGGTGACATAAGTAAAGACAAGTTACATACCCTTGTTACAACAATTGGGACGAATGGAGGTGGACATGAGGATAAAAATGTAGGAAAAATACTTGGTGACTAATGTGGAGGTAAGACCTAGTCTAACCGAGAATATTAAGACTCAACAAAAGAGTGATAAAGAACTTCAATCTTACTTAGATCCGGTTAACAGGGGAAGGAAACTAGACTACGACATGTGAAATGATAGAGTAATAACCTATAAGGGTAGGGTATCTGTGCCTCAAGATAAGGAGTTGAAAAGACTAATTCTGGAAGAGGCACACAATTTGATGTATGCTATGCGTCTGTGCAGTACTAAGATGTACCACACCCTCAAATAAGGATATTAGTGGAAGGGTACGAAGTAGGATATTAGTGGAAGGGTACGAAGTAGGATATTGCGAAATATGTAGCCCGATGTTTGTCCTATCAACAGATAAAAGCAGAACATCAGAAACTGTCATGACTACTACAACCTTTACTAATTCCGGAGTGGAAATGGGAACACATCACCATGGACTTTGTCACGGGCTTACCAGTGATCAGAAAGGGTCGAGATGCGATTTGGGTCATAGTGGATAGATTGACCAAATCAGCACATTTTCTTCCTATAAAGGTGACGGGCATAGTAGAATAGCTAGCGTCCTATATATGAAGGAAATCGTAAGACTCTATGGTGTCCCAATGAGTATAGTATCGGACATATATCCAAGATTTACTTCTAGATTTTGGCCAAGCTTACAAAATGCTATGGGGGCAAAACTTCATATGAGTATGACATTTCACTCTTAGAAAGATGGGCAGTCTAAATGAACCATCCAAACATTGGAAGACATGCTAAGAGCATGCATACTCACCATGAATAAAGGTTGGGAGAAATACTTGTGCCTGATGGAATTTGCTTATAATAATAGTTATCATACCAGTATTTAGATGGCTCCCTATGAGGCCCTTTATGGACGACCATGTCGCACCCCTCTATTTTGGGAAGAAGTGGGGGAAAGAAAGTTAGAAATGGTAGAAATAATAGAGGATGCCATAGATAAGATAAAATTAATAAGGAGTCATCTTAAGATCGCACAGGACAGGCAAAAGAGTTACGCGGACAATCGAAGGAAAGATCTGGAGTTCGAAGTAGGAGATCAAGTATTCCTCAAAGTATCTCCATGGAGAGGAATACATAGGTTTCAGCAAAGAGGAAAGCTAAAACCAAGATATATCGATCCCTATCCCATTATTCAAAAGATAGGACCGGTAGCTTATAAATTAGAACTGCCTCCTGATCTGCCGAGAATACATGATGTATTCCACATCTTAGTGCTTCAAAAATATCAGCCTAATCCTAGTCACGTACTGGATGACCGACCTACCGTAGAACTAGAAGAGAACGTGACCTATCAGATAGAACCGGTACGAATCATCGACCGGAGAGACAAGAATTTGAGGAACAAGAAAATTCCTATGGTCAGGGTCTTGTGGCAGAACGGACCCATGCAAGAAGAGACCTAGGAAACCGAGTCTATGATGAGGGATAGTTACCCTCAATTATTTAACGTGTCACTATTTTGGGGACAAAACCCTTAAAAGGAGGGGTGAGTTGTAAACCTCGTCCTTTGATAATGATAAAATTGGGGAAAGAACTGGTTAATTTTGATTTTTTAAACTGAAACAGTCTATAAGCCCAATTATTAAGAAACAAGGAAAATTGATGATTTACAACTTATAGGTGACTCAAAATGGTTCATAAATCTTGGAAAAGAACCTTAGGGTGAAATGAGGAAGAAAAACCATATTGGTTCAAGAGAACCAGGCTCGAACCGGTTAGAAACGGTTTATGAACTGAGTTGAATTGTGAACTGGAACCAATAGAGAATGGGTTAACAAAGAAATTTATGGACCCCTTTTAATCCAAAGAGATTTATAAATCTTGGGAAGGAACATTATGACAAAGTGGGAGAGAAAAACCAGATCGTTTGGGTGAACCGGATCCGAACCGGATTGAACCATTTTAAAGACTGAGTTGGTTTATGAACCGGAATCGATAAAGAGATGGTAAAACAGGAATTTTATGGACCCTAAGTGACCCAAGGAGTCACAAAAGACATGGAAATGCACTTGTGAAGGAATTAGGGATGAAAACCAAATCGGTTCAGGTGAATCGGATCCGAACTAGTTTGAACCACTATTGAATCGAATCCTAAATTCATTTTTCTAGGTGGCTTAAATAATTCAAATTTGAGATTTGAGGCCATCATTAGATAGAAGATTAATTTAGATGAATTTATAAATTTTTAGATTTGAAAAACTCGATCGAATGAGGTGTGAACTTGCCAGTTTAAGCTTCGAACCCAATTCAGACCGGTGCGATCCGATTCAGAAGAGTGTCGCCTTCTTCCTTCATATAACAACATTGTTCACTCGCCGAAAAATTGAAGCAGTGCCGACGAAGAGGAAATGTCTCCATTCAATATGATTCTGACCAAGAATGCCTATCATATAGGTGCCAATTGGACGGCCAAGATGTCCCCGAGCTTCCTATATAAAGACCCCCTCCCCATTCATCCTCTCCACACCTGAAAAGCTCACTCTCTCTCAGCTGCTTAGTTTTCCAGTGAAGCTTGAACCAGAGCTCCGATATAGGGTCATTTCTAGGCCAAAGAAGGAGAGGTCGGGTTCCTTAGAACCGGGGAGAAGTCAGCTACATGGTGGTGGCATCCATTCATTCTGAGAGTCGCTAGAGAAGCGCCGACAGACCGAAGCTGCCAATTTTGGCCAAGTTGAAATTGGCCAATTCAAGCCCTCCTTTGGCCAAACCAAACCCTCTGGACACCTACTCAGCCCTTCCATAGCCGAATTAGGATGAAAAGGTAAGCCAATTTGGCTCCCCTTTGAAATTTCTGATTAGTGTTAAAGAGAGAGTCGGTCGAATTTCAATGAAAAAATTCTAATCCAATTTGACATCAATTGATGTCATTCTTGATTCTAGGAAGAACCTCTGGAGGAGAGCTACCTGCCTAGATAGAAAGCTCAAATAGTCGCGCCGTCATCGGTGAGCAATCAAAGCTTTCTCTCTCTACAGTCTGTTTTCCGACAAAGCTCATTCTGACGTTAAAACTTGTGATTCAAAGTTCTATGGAATCGTATGAACATGGAGAAACTCAATTTCAACAATTAGAAGCGTTTGATTGGTCAATTTGAGGAAATCAAATTCAACTATGTTAAATAGTTGAAATTGGGGGAAATTTTGGAGAAATTGAGGATTTTTTAAAAATTCAAAGGACCAAAATGAAATTTTCTAAAATTGAGGGTCAGTTGGGCATGATAAAAATATTAGAGGGCCAATTAAGGAATTTTAGAATTTTTGGGGTAAATTTTACCATTTTTGTAAAGGAAGGGCAAAATGGTAATTTTGGAAAAGTTTGGGGACCAAATTGGAAATTTGGGAAATTAAACCCATTTTTGTGAAATTGAATAAATTGAGGTTCCAAGGGGAATTTTAAAAGTTTTGGGACTCAATTTGAAGGAAAATCGGCATTTATGGACATAAAGTTAAAGAAAAATAACTTTAGGGACTTAATTGCAATTAAATAAAAGTTTAGTTTTTCTCATTTATTTGGAATGAATGAAGGCATTTAGGCCGAGACATAATGAACTGAGATGTTCATATCGTGTAGGGACATGAAGCACCAGGAATGCTAGCAAGGACAAGCTCACGTGAAATCAAGGAACCTGTCTAGTGGAATTCACGCCAGTTACGGGTGAGTGAGATTTTATATCATACCTGGTTGGGGATGATAAGTACCTCAAAATGAAAACCCACTATCAAGTGGTATTTTAAGCATCACAACTTAGAGGAGTGATGTGAAAATCATGCGAAAAAGCCACTTATCGGTTGTAAGTATATCATACATAGTTGGTATGATAAAACTTCCTCAAAGGAAGTTGAAAGCCCCTTCATCAGTTGAAAACCCATAGGCTAGTGGGCATGAGCAGGAGCTCGTAAACAAACATGCGATATGTGCCATAAAACTTTAATAAATGAATTGTTTGGACATGGTGCCATGATAGGACCGACACACTTGGTTAACTAGCAGTAGTGAGACATGACTAGTCTCCGGATAGTCAAGACAAACAGTTGCAGGTTGAGCTGAAGGTCAAGGCTGTTGGACTAATGGCACCACAGATTACATGGCATGATAGGAAAATATTGTTTGTGCATGCACTATGATTTCAGGATCATCAAGACGCTCATGAGGATTAGTGATGCATCCTAAGGGCCTTGGATGACCCAGTAAGTATAAGGGCAATTCATCCTATCCTCATATGGGCACGAAGAATCGATTTTGGGATTGAGGGTCGGATGTTGCGGACATGCGCTCATTCTTAGGGTAGAAGTGGACGTACTTTTATCTAGGTGGTTGGTAAAGTCGCTCCGAAGCCACAAGTGGGTTCAGTGGTCGTACTGGCCTACGAATGTGTGTTGAATCTTCATGATGAAGGATGTGTGTTGGGTGATGACACACCATGGTAATGATGGAAAAACCCGAGATTTGAAATTCAAAGGATTTTTGAAAGAAAGGAGTCTAGCACACTCCAATACAACTCTTCCTAAAAGATATTTTCTTGAAAAGCCCATTCACTAAGTAGTCGTACTCACCCCTCCATTTTATCCCTTTTCAGGAAAAAGGAAAATGACTAAGAACAATACCGAGACTTACCCTCTGTCAGGTATGCTTATATTTCCTTAAGCTTGCATTTTATTGGATATATGTCTTCGAGGGAACAAGGTTCAAATTATGCCTGGCTCATCTCGAGTTAATGTCAGAGGAAACTCCTCTTGAGCTGAGAGAGCAGTGGGTTGTACACGGGGATCCAACCAAACCGGGTTGGGGCATGACATTTTAGGTGTGGCGAGGATGATTAAGGATATGCTCTTTATATAGGAAGCTCGGGGACTTCTTGGTCGTCCGATTGGCGCCTTAATGGTGGTCATTCATTGTCTGAAACTCCTTGGTGAGAGACTTTTTAACTTCACCGGTGTTGCTCTATTTTCCGTTGAGTGAACAGTGCTATCATCTGAAGGAAGAAGATGACAGTATTCTAAATTGGACTGAACCGGTCCGAACCAGGTTCAAAGCTTAAACCGACTGGTTCACCTCTAGTTGGATGAGGTTGTATACTCTAGTTGGGATCCTCGATGTAGTGGAGATGTCTTTCCCTTTGTCTAGTGTCCTTGGGTTTCCTTGAAGTGGTAGGTGGGTACTTCGTTATGTATTACCCTGAAGGGCTGGGCAGTTCTTCACAAAGTGGAAAAGGATGTCTACATTCGTTGCATATTCGGCATAGTCCTTCATGGTTTTTCTGGCACTTGAAACTTTATGGGCTTCTTCTTGGTGGGGCTGTATTTGTCTCCCTTTGTGTATGATAGCCTTCCATTATCCTAGGGAACCCTGTTCTTGTTCTCCATTTCTATCCACCTAGCTCCTTTTGTCTTCCTCGGTTGTCATGACCTTCTTCATCTTTCCTACTTGTCTGTTCTACCCGACAGTGTCGTGTTTGTACTAGACGCTCAATTCATGGGCCATACTAATGATAGCAACTAAATCCTTGGGGCATCCTAATACTCTCATTCGGTCCCATATGTCCATATTAAGACCGTCCACAAATCGTTGGCAGACATACGCATGTCCAACTAGGTCAAGGGCAAAGGGTCTTAACTCGTTAAGCTTGGTTTCATACTTTGAGATAGAGTTAAGCCTTTGTCGGAGTCGGAGGAAGTCTTGTTTCTTCTCATTGATTAGATGTGGAGCTAGGTATTCCTCCGTATATCTTTCCTCTAATAGGTCCCATGTGGGGGTGGTGGTATGCAAGCTTCTAACATTATCCCACCACCTCTTGGCACTAGCTTCCAGGAAAAACTATGCTAAAATCACCATATCCTTTGGTAAAATCTTGACTATCCCCATGAGTTTCTTGATGCTAGCTAGCCAGTCCATAGCAGCCCTTACATCCTTTTCTCATAGGAATGGTTTACATCCTAATTGTCAGAGGGTTTTGAGTTATTTGGTAATGTCCACTAGAGGAGGAACATTAGCCGGAGGGGGATGGGGTTGTACTTCCTCAGGCTTAGCTCGAGGTTTGGTGTCCACCTCAGGAGTGAGGTTAGGCCATCCAAACACTTGGGTGAATGCTTCATACAATCTCTAATGTTCCAAGCTTAATCCAGGTGGGGTTGTATGGGCTCTTCGGGGAGTTTCCATAGGGAGGGTTGGTTGGGCAATGTCGGAGACTACGTCTCTAGTTCTCTTGGTTCCTTTCTTGGGAGCCATCTATAAATTTTAAATTTATTCCTATTAGTTACTATGTTCTCTAGTCTTGATAATGTATTCGAGGAAATAGGCTATGATACCACTCTAGTTTTCATGCCCTGACCCAGTTTGGTCGGTTCCCCATGAGCAACCCGCCACTCTTCGCGATTTACTAAGGGTTTCCCCCTCTTTTAAATTTGGGAGGAGTCAGGCGTCCTTTAAACCTATACCTTTCTTGGAATATATAAATCAAAACTGCATAAAAATTTTAACTTACATACCTCTCTTGCAGGTGTGACTAACAGGAGGTCTTTGGGTAGGTTTCCCTTGGTTACCTGAAAAGAGATAAAAGGGAGGGGGTGAGTTCAACGACTCAGTGAATGGGTCTTTAAAGTTTGACCTTTAGGGAAAAATATTTAAATTGCAGTGTGCCAGACTCATTATTTTAAAATTTCTCATTTTCAAAATCTCAATTTTATCGTCATTACTCACTACTCAACCATAACCGATGTTTTTATCAACTAACACACGCCCTTCATCATGAAGGGAACACACATGATTAAAACTCTATGTCCGTATGAGGATAAAGACCATATCTTGATCTTGTGCACATGATACTCAAACACAAAAGTTTTAGGAAGCCCCAAACAAAGCAATTTCGTGGAGTCCAAATATAGAAACTACGTGGAGTACAAACATAGAACTCCATGACTAACTGGTATGACGAGAAACACAAACCCAATAGTTTCTCTCTTCCCTTATCATCACCATGTCATCCAGCAGCCCTTAGAACACATCACTACCCCTCTTGGGCTTCTTAATGGTCCCAAACCTCAAGTTCCTGCACAAACAATGTTTTCCTCAAAAGCCATTTAATCTTTGGTGCCACTGGTCTAACGGCCCCAACCCTCAACTTGACTTGCAGTTGTTTGTCTCAACTGGCTCATCGACCTGTCATGTCGCACTCCTGCTAGTCTATCGAGTATGTCGGTCCTGTCTCGGTACCATGGCCAAACAATTCATTTACTTAAGTTTTCATGGCTTAGAATCATGTTTGTTTATGAGCTCCTACTCATGCCAACTGGCCTAGGGCCCACTGTTCGAGATTTTCAAAATCGGGCATATTAGCCCCCTAGTTCCAAAATCGAGGCCTCCGGCCTAAAAAAGCTAATCGAGCTCCCATCAAGATGGTCTCCCAAAATTTTTTAGGCACACAGTTAGGGGAGAGCACTTCTGACAAAATATACTTTTTAGCAGTCCATCATACGAACTGAGTATGAGGACAACTCCACTCATAACCGATGAACGGGTTTTCCACTTCCTTCAAGGAAGTTTTATCATACCAACCCGGTATGATCTACTTACAACCGGTATGTAGTTTTTCGACTTGATTTCCACATCACTCCTCTTAGGTGTGATGATTAAAATACCACTTAACAGTGGGTTTTCATTTTCTAGGTGCTTATCATCCCAACCGGGTATGATATAAAAATCTCACTCACAACCGGTAAGTGGTTTTTAGATTTATTCACTCATCACCCCAATCGGGAATGATGTTAATAGTCCCACTCACCAGTTAATGTAGTGAATTCCTCTCGACTAGTTTTTTGTATTCATGTGAGCTTGTCCTTATTGGCATTCCTGGTACATCATGTTCCTACAAGATGTGAACATCCTTGTTCATTATCTCTTGGTTTAATAGCCTTCATTCATTCCAAATGAATAAGAAAACTAAACTTTTAATTTATTTGTAATTAGGTCCCTAAAGTTATTTTTTATTTAATTTTAAGTCCCTAGTACCAATTTTTCCTCAAATTGAGTCTCGAAACTTTTAAAATTTACCTCAGGACCTAATTTATTCAATTTCACAAAATAGGATTCAATTTCCCAAATTTTTAATTTGGTCCCCCAACATTTCCAAAATTACCATTTTGACCACTTTACAAAAATGGTAAGTTTTGCCCCAAAAATTCCAAAATTGCCCAATTGGTCCTCCAACATCTTTATTATGCTCCATTGGTCCTCAATTTTATGAAATTGCACTTTAGTCCCTTGAATTTTCGAAATTCCCAAAATTTCCCCCAATTTTTCTCCCAATTTCAACCTTTTAACTCTGCTGAATTTGATTTCATCAAATTGACTAATCAAATGAGTTTAATTGTTGAAATTGAAGTGAGATTGGAGTTCATACACCTTCATATGATTCAATTGCTCTTTGAATTGCTCGATTTGGTGTCAGAATGAGCTCAAATAGAGCTTCGTCGAAAAATTGGACTTCGAGGGAGAAAGCTTCGATAGCTTACCGTCAGGAGCACGACGGTCCAAGCTTTCAATTTGGGCAGATAGTTCTTGTCCTGAGGTTCTTCCTAAGATTAAGAATTGCATCAATTGATGCAAAATTGAGTGAGAATTTTATCATCAAAGTTCTATCGGTTCTCTCTCTAGCAACGGTTAGAAATTGTAGAGGGGAGCCAAATTGTCGTACCTTTGAGCTCTAATTCAGCAGTAGAAGGACTATGGAGGTATTGTGAGGGCTTGGTTTGGCTTGAGAAGGGCTCGAATTGCCTGATTTCAACTCAACGGAAATAGGACAGCTTCGGTCCGCTGGAGTTACTTCACTATTCGATCACGCCGGCACTTCTCCGACGACCCTCAGAGTAAATGGAGACCTCAGGCATGTAGCTGACTTCTCCCCAGTTCTAAAGAACCTAACCTCACCTTGTTTGGCTCAGAAAATTGCCCAAGTCGGAGCTCTAGTTCGAGCTTCACCGGAAAATAGAGTAGTTGAGAGAGAATGGAGTTTTCAGGTGTAGAGAGGATGAATGAGGAGGGGCTCTTTATATAGGAAGCTCAGGAACTTCTTGGCCATCAGATTGGCACCTTAATGGCAGTCATTCATTGCCAAAAACTCCCTGGCTGGAAACTTTTCAACTTTGCTAGCACTACACGATTTTTCGGTGAGTGAACAGTGTTGTCATCTGAAGGAAGAAGATGACACTACTCCGAATCGAATCGGACCGATCCGAACCAGGTTCAAAGCTTAAACCGGCCGGTTGACCCCTGATTCAACCAAAATTTTCAAATCTAAAAATTTATAAATTCATTTTCTATCCAATGGTGGCCTCAAATCTCAAATTTGAATTTTCTAAGCCACCTAAGTTAGGTATGTAAATTTTTTAGATATTAAGTTTTGTATAATGCTATTACAGGGAACAAGGACAAAATTTACACCTAACTCCTCGCTATCTTGGAAAGTGGTAACTCTTCTTAGACCAAAGGGAGTGGCGGGTTATTCACGGGGTTCCGACCAATCAGGGTTGGGGTATCAAAGCTTGTTTCCTCGAATACACTATCAAGACTATATAACATAAGAATTAAATAAAAACTACCTACCTTATAGGAAGATGGCCCTAAGAAAAGTAGTCAAACAAACCCACGCTACCTTAGAACATTGTCAAGGTGTACGGGCTCAAGGATGGCAAAGCACATAATCACCAGCAATCCTCTAGAAGGACCCCCAATGCTCAAAGTATAGGAGTGACCACAAAGGTCCACGTAAGGAAGAAACCTATTACAAGTGTGGACAATGGGGACACTACGTGAGAAAGTGTGTCAAGCCCCGACCTAGGAGGGATTCCTCCCCAGGATTAGGAAGAGTCAAGCGTAGTACCAGTAATGTCTTCCTAGAATAACATTAAACAAAACTGGAATTTTAATTTGTACCTGGTTTTGGTCCTAGTAAAGAAAAGTTCCCATGTAGTTTTCGTCCTTCCTGAAAAAATATTAAGAGGGAGGGGGTGAGTTCCACCACTCAGTGAGTAGGAGAAATCTTAGGGATGTATTTAATTAGGCAATTTTCAAGGTTTTAGCACTTCATGTTCAACCCCATTTCAGGTTTGCACACAATCGCACACCCTTCCTATCATAGAAAGGGATCACACATTTATAGAACAGTCCTCGACTGTAAATGTAAACCCTGCCCTTTTGAATTAAGAAAAACTAGGAAGGGAACCGGTCAAACCAAGTGAGAAAACTGAACCGGTCCACAAACCCGATCAATTGTGAATGGGAAATTTAAGAATTTACAACTCCTAGGTGATCCAAAGGGTTTATAATACAATGGAAAAGAACCTTAGGACAAATTGAAAGAGGAAAACTAGACCAGTTTGGATGAACTGTGTCCAATAGGATTGAACCAGTTTATGAACCGAGTTGGTTCATGAACCAAAACCGATAGAGAAAGGGTAAATATGAAATTTATGAAGCCCTTGTGACCCGAAGAGATTTATAAACCATGACAAGGAAACTTAGAACAAAGTGGGAGAGAAAAATAAGATCGGTTCGGGTGAATCAAACCTAAACCGGATTGAGCCGGTTTAAGGACCGAGTTGGTTTATGAACCGGAATCGATAAAGAGATGGTAAACTGGGAATTTTATGGACCTTAAATAACCCAAGGAGTCACAAAAGACATGGAAATGGACTTGTGAAGGAATTGGGGATGAAAACCAAACTAGTTCAGGTGAACCAAATCCAAACCGATTTGAACCACTATTGAACCGAATCCTAAATTCATTTTTCTAGGTGGCTTAAATAACTCAAATTGGAGATTTGAGGCCACCATTGGATAGAGAATGAATTTAGAAATTTTTAGATTCAAAAAACTCGATCGAATAGGGGGTGAACCGGTTGGTTTAAGCTTTAAACTCGGTTCAAACCGGTTCGAAACAATGTCATCTTCTTCCTCAGGATGACAACACTGTTCACTTGCCGAGAAACTGAAGAAACGCTAGCGAAGAAGAAACGCTTATGTTTGGGGCATTTCAGGTCTTCAATGTCAGTCATAGCAGTGCCAAACGGACGGCCAACGGGTCCCCGAGCTCCCTATATAAAGCGCCCCTCCCCATTCATCCTCTCCACACCTGAAAACTCCATTCTCTCTCAACTGCTCCATTTTCTGGCAAAGCTAAAACGAAGATGATATATGTGCCATAAAACTTAATAATTGAATTGTTTGGCCATGGTACCAAGATAGGACCGACATGCTCAGTCAACTAGCGGCAGTGCGACATGACAGGTTGACAGACCAGTCAAGTCAAACAACTGCGGGTTGAGATGAGAGTTGGGGCCATTGGACCAGTGGCACCACAGATTATATGGCAATATGAGAAAATATTGTTTGTGCATGCACTATGAGTACGGGATCATCAAGATGCCCATGAGCGGTAGTGATGTGTCCTAAGGGCCCTGGACGACCCGGTGAGTATAAGGGCAGATTGTCGTTCTAGGTGTCTGTGCCAAATTTGGAGTAGCACCAAGCGCATGAGACCGGGTTGGGGATAGGATGAGGTCTTTGTCCTCATAACGGACATGAAGTATTTGTTCCGGGAATGAGGGTCGGATGTCATGAAGATCCACTCATTCTTAGGGTAGAAGTGAACGTACTTCTATCCGGGTGGCCGGTAAAGTCGCTCCGAAGCCACCAATGGGTTTAGTGGTCGTGCTGACCTGCGAATGTGTGTAACCTTCATGATGAAGGATGTGTGTTGGGTGATGACACACCGTGATTAAAAAGAAATGGTGATAAACCCGAGATTTCAAATGAAATAGTTTTGAAAGAAAGGAGTCTGGCACACTCCAATAATAAATGTTTTCTTAAAAGTCTAAACGTTTGAAAACCCATTCACTAAGTAGTCGTACTCACCCCCTCCCTTATATCCCTTTCAGGAGATTTCGCAAAGCCTACCCTTAAAAACCATCAACCAAGATGCCAGTGATACAGATATGATAAATCTAAATTATTATGTGGTTTTGTTTATGTTATTCCTGGAAAAGATGTAGGTTTAAAGGACGCCTTACTCTTTACGGTCTATAATATAGGGAAACCCTTTAATAAACTGGGAGAGTGGTGGGTTGATCATGGGGATCCAACCAAATAGGGTCGGTGCATCACAGTAAACCCCGCCCTTTTGAATTAAGGAAAACCGGGAAAAGAACCAGTCAAACCGAGTGAGAAACACCAAACTGGTTCACAAATCCGGTCATAAGGGAATGGGCAAATTGGCGCATTTACAACTCCTGAGTGACCCAAAAGGAGTTTATAAACCTTTGAAAAGAACCTTAAGACAAATTGGGAGAGAAAAACTAGACCGGTTCTCATGAACCATATACTAATAAGAATGAACCGATTTATGAACCGGAATCCAAGGAGAGAGATCAAACTGGGAAATTTATGGACCCTGAGTGACCTAAGGAGTCAAAAAAGTCATGAAAAAGGACTTTAGGGTAAATTGGAGATGAAAACCAAACCGGTTCAAGTGAACCGGATCTGAACTGGATTAAACCATTTTGGACCGGTTTTAACCACTATTGAACCAGATACTAAATTCATTTTTCTAGGTGGCTTAAAAATTTTCAAATTTGAGATTAAAGGCTACCATTAAATAGAAAATAAATTTATAAATTTTTAGATTTGAAAAATTCGGTTGAATTGGGGGTGAACCAGCCGGTTTAAGCTTTGAACCCGGTTCGGTCCAGTTCGAAACAGTGTTGTATTCTTCCTTCAGATGACAGCATTATTCACTTGCCAGAAAATCGCGCAGTGCTGGTGAAGCTGAAAAGTCTTTGCCCAGGGTGTTTTAGGCAAAAAAATGACCGCCATTAACGTGTCAATTGGATGGCCAAGAAGTCATCGAGCTTCCTATATATAGAGACCCTCCTCATTCATCCTCTCCATATTTGAAAACTCCATTCTCTCTCAATTACTCCAATTTTCAGTGAATCTCGAACTAAAGCTCCAACTTTGGCACTTTTCTGAGCCAAACAAAGCAAGGTCGATTTCTTTAGAACCGGGGAGAAGTCATCTACACGTCTATAGTCTCCATTTGTTCTGAGGATCGCTAGAGAAGTGCGAACGTGATCGAACAGTGAAGCAGCTCCGGTGGACCGAAGCTGCCCTGTTTCGGTCGAGCTGAAATTGGCCAATTCGAGCTCTTCTCAAACCAAACCAAGCCCTCCCAACACCTCCACAGCCCTCCTACAACTGAATTAGAGCAAAAAGATAAGCCAATTCAAGGATAGAATTCTCATCCAATTCGACATCAATTGATGCAATTCTTGATCCTAGGAGGAACCTCAAGACACGAGCTATTTGCTTAGATCGAAAGCTTAGACACGAGTAATTTGCCCAGATCGAAAGCTCGAACTGCCACGCCCCCAACAGTAAGCTTTCAAAGCTTTCTCTCTCCAAGTCTAGTTTTTCGACGAAGCTCCGTTAGAGACATTCCAGCACAAAATCATGCAATTCAAAGTGCAGTTGAATCGTATGAAGTGTAGGAACTCCAATTTAACTTCAATTTTAATAATTAAACTGATTTGATTGGTCAATTTGATAAAATCAAATTCGGCAGAGTTAGAAAGTTGAAATTGGGGAAAATTGGGGAATTTCAAAAATTAGAGGGACTAAAGTGCAATTTCATAATATCGATGACTAATTGGGCATGATAAAGATGTTGGAGGACCAATAGGGAATTTTTGGAACTTTTGGGGCAAAACTTACCATTTTTGTAAAGTAGGGGCAAAATAGTAATTTTGGAAAAGTTGGGGGGACCAAATTGGAAATTTGGGAAATTAAGCCTCTTTTTGTGAATTTGAATAAATTGAGGTCCTAAGATAAATTTTAAAAATTTCAAGACTCAATTTGAGGAAAAATCGACATTAGGGACTTAAAGTTAAAGAAAAATAACTTTAGGGACCTAATTGCAAATAAAGGAAAATTTGGTTTTCTCATTCATTTGGAATGAATGAGGGCTATTAGACCAAAGAATAATGAACAAGAATATTCATATCGTGTAGGAACATGAAGTACCGAGAACGCTAGCTAAGACGAGTTCAAGTAAGTACAACAAGTCGACTAAGAGATATTTCACTGCACGATCGGGTGAGTGAGATATTTATATCATAATCGGTTTGGATGATAAGCACCACAAAAATGAAAACCCATTGCTAAGTGGTATTTTAAATATCACATATCAGAGGGGTGATGTGAAAATCACGTGGAAAAACTACTTACCGATTGTAAGTAGATCATACCCGATTGGTATGATGAAACTTACTCGAAGGAAGTGGAAAACCCGTTCATCGGTTATGAGCGGAGATGTCCTCATACTCGGTTGTTATGATGGACAGTTGAAAATATATTTTTGTTAGAAGTGCTTTACCCTTACTATGTGCCACTGCTTAAATAATTTGTGAGACCTTCTTGATGGGAGCTCGGATAGCTCTGTTAGGCCGGAGGCCTCGGTTTTGGAGCTTCGAGGCTAATATGCCCAAATTTTAAAAATCTCAAATAGTGGGCCATATGTCGGTTAGCATGAGCAGGAGCTCATAGAAAAACATGAATTATATGCCATAAAAATTTAAGTAATTGAATTATTTGGCCATGGTACCAAGACAGGACCAACATACTCAATCAACTAGCGGTAGTCCGATATGACCGGTCTCTGGACCAGTCAAGACAAACAGTTGTAGGTTGAGTTGAGGGTCGGGGCCATTGGACCAATGGCACCATAGATTATATGGCATGATTTGAAAATATTGATTGTGCATGCACTGTGTTTATGGGACCTTCAAGAAGACCAAGAGTGGTAGTGATGTGTCCTAGGGCCCTAGACGACCTGGTGGATATAAGGGCAGATAGTCATACTAGGATGCCTTGCGAAGCTCGACGTAGCTTCAAGCGCATGAGACCGGGGTGGGGTCGAGATGAGGTCTCTGTCCTCATACGGACATGGAGAATTGTTACAGGATTGAGGGTAGGATGTCATGAACATCCACTCATTCTCAGGGTACAAATGGACGTTCTTCTATCTAGGTGGCCGGTAAAGTTGCCCCGATGCCACTAGTGGGTTAAGTGGATGTACTGGCTTGTGTGTTTGACCTTCATGATAAATGATGTGTGTTTGGTGATGACACACTATGATTAATAAGATATAGTGATAAAAATCAGAATTTGAAATGAAAGGTTTTTCAAAGAGACTAAGGAGGCTGGCACACTTCGAATTAAGCATTTTTCCTAAAGGGATAAATTTTTGAAAATCCATTCATTCCTAAAGGGATACTCACCCCCTCCCTTATATCCCTTTTAGGTAACCCTGGAAAGCCTACCCTAAAGACCACCAGCAGATATGTCTGTAAGACAGGTATGCTCAGTTTAAAAATTTATGCAGTTTTGATTTATGTTATTCCAGTATAGGTGCAGGTATAAAGGACATCTTATTCTTCACAGTTTATAAGTAAAGGGCAACCATTAGTAAATCGGGAGAGTGGCAGTTTTATCATGGGGATCCAACCAAACTGTGTCGAGGCGTGACACCGGCTGTCCCACTTGTGGACTAGAGCACCTTTACCGTCCACCCTAATAGAGGTTAAGAGCCTTTACCTCGAGTTTGAGTGAACCTTGCTTGTTTGACCCTCAAACCTCAATCACACTTCATGTTTGCTTTGTCGGACGAGACCTCCTTCCCCTTGTTGCCTCAGTCTTAGTGTAGAGGAAGCTCCTCAAGCTTCTTGACAAACTGGACACCAAACTGCCGTTATGCTCCCTAGGTCATCTAGTAGCCCTTGGGATCCACCACTACCTCACACCAGGTGTCTTGATGGTCCCACATCACAGTGCATGCTCAATCAAGAGTCTTTTCATTTATAGCCATTATCTTTGGCCCTCTAGCTCAATGGACTATTTGCTTGGGTTCGGCCCATGCACACTAGCCCAACAAGTTCGATAACCTAGCTTCGGCTTTGCAGCTATTCGGCCTAACAGGCCCAACATCCCAACCTTGGCTCGGCGGGTATCACACATAGTTACCCATTATTAAGACTTTTAGCAGTTCATAGCAAGTTTGTTCTGAAAAGATCCACACCCGTGTCCATCGGCCTTAGGCCCACTTATATCACCAAGTCTAAGCCCTGGAATAAGCTCCCAAAGGTTTTAAGTAGAGTCACCTAGTCAGGGGAGGCTAATTTCGAAAAAATTAATTTTAAAGTAAAACCATTATCCCAATCAGAACCAATGTTATAGGTTTCCCACTCACCCATTAATCGCGACGGGTCGTCCCAACGAGACCTTGCTTTGTGGTATGCCTCCTTGCGTTGGTACCTGAGCAATCTGCTCCTACACGGTACGAATATTCATATCAGAACGATTGGCATAAGAGGTTGAATACTTTTGAGTATTTGCTTATAGACCATCACATTATGCCTTAATTACATTTAGGTTCCTAAAGTTTATACATTTACATTTAGGTCTCTATTTGCCACTTTATTTCAGATAAGCCCCTAGGATTTTCAATTACCCTTATTATATGAGCTCCTGCTCCTGCCCACTAGCATATGGCCCACTGTTCGAGATTTTTAAAACTGGGCATAATAGCCCTCAAGTTCCAAAAAGCAAGGCCCCCAACCTATAAGAGCTAATCGAACTCTCGTGAATAAGGTCTCCCAAATCATTTAAGCATTGGCACACAGTCAAGGGAGAGCACTTCCAACAAAAATATGTTTTCAATTGTCCATCATACCAACCGAGTATGAGAACATCTCTGCTCATAATCAATGAACGGGTTTTCCACTTCCTTCGAGAAAGTTTCATCATACCAACCGAGTATGATCTACTTACAATCGGTAAGTAGTTTTTTCGCATAATTTTCACATCACTTCTCTAAGCTGTGATGTTTAAAAATACCACTAAATAGTGGGTTTTCATTTTGATGTACTTATCATTCCCAACCGGGTATGATATAAAATCCCACTCACCCGATCGTGCAGTGAAATTCCACTTAGTTGGTTTACATCCCTAGCAAGCTTAACTTCAGTTGGCATTGCCGATGTCTCATTTTTCTACACAAAATGAATATAGTTGTTCATTATTCTTTGACCTAATAGCCCTCATTCATTCCTAAAGTTATTTTTCTTTAACTTTGATCCCAAATGTCTGTTTTTCCTCAAATTGAGTCCCGAAACTTTTAAAATTTATCTTAGGACCTCAATTTATTCAAATTCACAAAAAGGGGTTTAATTTCCCAAATTTCCAATTTGGCCCACCAACTTTTCCAAAATTACCATTTTGCCCTTCCTTTACCAAAATGGTAAGTTTTACCTCAAATTTTCTAAAATTCCTCATTTGGCCCTCTAATATTCTTATCATCCCCAGTTGACCCACAATTTTATAAAATTGCATTTTAGTCCTTCGAATTTTTAAAAATTCCTAATTTCCCCCAATTTCAACTCACTAACATAGTCGAATTTGATTTTATCAAATTGACCAATTAAACACTTCTAATTATCTAAATTGGAGTTGAAATTGGATTTCTACATGTTCATATGATTCCATAGCACTTTGAATCATAGGTTTTAACACTGGAACAAGCTCAAATGGAGCTTCGTCGGAAAATAGACGGTAGAGAGAGAAAGCATTGGTTGCTCATCGGTGAGGGCGCGACGATCTGAGCTTTCTCTCTGGGCAGGTAGCTCTCCTCCTAAGGTTCCTCCTAAGATCAAGAATGACATCAATTGATGTGGAATGGGATTAGAATTCTTTCATTGAAATTCTATCGACTCTCTCTCTAACACTGGTCAGAAATTATAGAGGGGAGCTGAATTGGCATACCTTTTGGTCCTAATTCGATCGTGGAAGGGCTGAGGAAGTGTTGGGAGGGCTTGGTTTGGCCTGAGATGGGCTCGAATTGGCTGATTTCAGCTCGATCGTAACAGGGCAGCTTCGGTCCAGTCGGTGCTTCTCCGCGACTCTCGAAACGAGTGGATGTCACCACTGTGTAGCTGACTTCTCCCTTATTCTAAGGAACCCGACTTCACCTTCTTTGGCTAAAAAATAACCCAATATTGAAGCTCTGGTTTGAGCTTCACCGGAAAACCAAGCAGCTGAGAAAGAGTGAGCTTTATAGATGTGGAGAGGATGAATGGAGAGGGGCTCTTTATATAGCGAAGTTGGAGAGTTGTATGCCGCCCGTTTGGCACCTTTATGACAACATTGATTACCTGAAAGGTACTGAACAAAAATGTTTTTTCTTCGCTGGCACTATTTCAAACTAGTCTGAACTGGATTCAAAGCTTAAACCATTCAATTCACCCCCGATTCGACCGAATTTTTCAAATCTAAAAATTTCTAAATTCATTTTCATTCAAATGGTGGCCTCAAATCTTAAATTTCAATTTTTTAAGCCTTCTAGAAAAAATAATTTAGTATCTAGTTCAATAGTGGTTCAAACTGGTCCAAACCGGTTCAATCCAGTTCAGATCAAGTTCACCTGAACCGTTTTGGTTTTCATCTCCAAGTCATCCTAAAGTCCTTTTTCATGACTTTGTGACTCCTTAAGTCATTTGGGGTCCCTAAATTTCCCATTTTGTCCCCTCTCTATGGCTTTCGGTTCATAAATCGACTTAGTTTCTTAAGCTGGTTCAATCCAGTTTGGGTACGGTTCACCCAAACCGGTTTGGTTTCTCTCTCTCAATTTGTTCTAAAGTTCCTTTCCAAGGTTTAGGAACCTCTTTGGGTCATATGAGGGTTAAAATTTCTCCAACTTGCTCGTTCCCCATTAAAGGGGTTATGAACTGATTCTTTTTCCTCGTTCAATAAGAGCATTCTTTTCCTGGTTTTCCTTAACTCCAAGAAGTGGGGCTTACAACTCTCCCCTCCTTTTAGGAGTTTTGTCCCCCAAAACATATTTCACATTATTCGTGTATTGGCTTAAACTTTTTATTGTTATAAAATTTTCTATTATTTCATCCTACATTCTTCTCAGTTATTTTCATTCATCACTTTTGTCATGTATTTAAGATTCTCATCCCATTCCCATCCTTTCCTCATTCTATGAAATTTACCTTAGCCTAGAGTATTTCCTTTGAACATCTATGATCATTCTCTTTTGTTATGTCCTTCTTTCCCAAGGCACCATTTCACATCCCAAGCTTCTTTCACCCAAACTAGTTTGGTTTCTCTCTCTCAATTTGTCCTAAAGTTCCTTTCCAAGGTTTAGGAACCTCTTTGGGTCACATGGGAGTTAAAATTTCTCCAACTTGCTTGTTCCCCAATAATGGGCTTATGAACCGGTTCAGTTTTCTCACTCAATAGGACCGGTTCTTTTCTTGGTTTTCCTTAACTCTAAGAAGCGGGTTTACAATGGTAGTCTAAGTTTTTATATGGGCAAATAGCTCTCATCCAAAGGTTCCTCCTAGGATAAAGAATGACATCAATTGATGTCGAATTAGATTAGAATTCTGTCATTGAAATTCCATCGACTCTCTCTCTGACACCAGTCGAAAATTGTAGAGGGGAGCCAAATTGGCTTACCTTTTGGCCCTAATTTGGCCGTAGGAGTGCTGAGGAGGTGTTGGGAAAGCTTGGTTTGGCCTAAGTGAGGCTTGAATTGGCCGATTTCAACTTGGCTGAAACGGGGCAACTTCAGCTTGTGAGAGTTGCTTCACTGTTCTATCACGCAACCGCTTCTCCAACAACCCTCGGAGCAAACGGAGACTATATGTGTGTAAATGACTTCTCCCAAATTCTAAAGAACCTAATCTCACCTTGTTTCGCTAAGAAAATATCCAATTTGGAGCTCTGGTTCGAGCTTCACCGGAAAATGGAGCGGTTGAGAGAGAATTGAGTTTTTAGGTGTGGAGATAATGAATGGGGAGGAGGTCTTTATATAGGAAGCTCGGGGACATCTTGTTCATCCTATTGGCACCATAATGGCAGTCATTCATTGCCTGAAACTCCTTAGCCATAGACTTTTCAGCTTCATCGACACTGTGTAATTTTTTGACGAGTGAACAGTGCTGTCATCAAAAGGAAGAAAACAACACTTTTTTGAACTAGACCGGACCGGTCTGAACTAGGTTCAAAGCTTAAATCGACCAGTTCACCCCCCATTCGACCTAAAATTCAAATCTAAAAAAATTTTAAATTTATCTAAATTCATTTTCTATCTAATGGTGGCCTCAAATCTCAAATTTGAACTTTTTTAATCCATGTAGAAAATGAATTTAGAATCCGGTTCAATAGAGGTTCAAACTAATCCAAACAGGTTCAATCTGGTTCAGATTCGGTTCACCTGAACCGGTTTGGTTTTCATCTCCAATTCATTCTCAAGTCCATTTCCATAACTTTTGGGACTCTTTAGCTCATTCAGGATCCATAAATTTCCTAGTTTTCCCTTTCTCTATCGGTTCCGGTTCATGAACCGACTCGGTTCATAAATTAGTTCAATACAGCTGGATCCAGTTCATCTGAACCGGTCTAGTTTTTCTCTTCTGATTTGTCCTTTGATTCGTTTTCAAGGTTTTATGAACCCTTTGGATCACCCGAAAGTTGTAAATTTTCAAATTGCCCATTCTCAAATGATCGGGTGTGTGAACCGGTTCAGTTTTTCTTACTTGATTTGACTGGTTCTTTTCCCGGTTTTCCTTAATTCAAAAGGGTGGGGTTTACCACCAAACTTTTCATTTATTTACAATTAGGTCCCTAAAGTTATTTTCTTTAAAATTAAGTCCCTAATGTTGGTTCTTCCTCAAATTGAGTCCCAAAACTTTTAGAATTCACATTGGTACCTCAATTTATTCAATTTCACAAAAAGAGGTTTAATTTCCCAAATTTCCAATTTGGTCCAACAACTTTTCCAAAATTACCATTTTGCCCCTACTTTACAAAAATGGTAAGTTTTGTCCCAAAAATTTTTAAAATTGCCCAATTGGTCCTCCAACATATTTATCATGCCCATGTCATTAATTTTATGAAATTACACTTTAGTCCCTCAAATTTTTGAAATTCCCAATTTTTCCTACTTTCAACTTTCTAACTCAACCGAATTTGATTTCATCAAATTGACCAATCAAATGAGTTTAATTGTTGAAATTGAAGTTAGATTGGTGTTCCTACACCTTTATACGATTCAATTGCACTTTGAATCGCATGATTTGGTGCTAGAATGAGCTCAAATAGAGCTTCGCCGAAAAACTTGACTTAGAGTGAGAAAGCTTCGAAAGCTTACAGTCGGGGGCACGGCGGTCCGAGCTTTCGATCTGGGTAGATAGCTCTTGTCCTAATTTTACTCCTAGGATCAAGAATTGCATTAATTGATGCTGAATTTAGTGAGAATTTTATCATCGAAGTTTTGTCAATTCTCTCTCTAGCATAGTCGAAAATTATAGAAGGGAGCCAAATTGGCTTACCATTTAATTGTAATTCAGCTATAGAAGGACTATGGAGGTGTTGGGAGGGCTTGGTTTGGCCTGAGAAGGGCTCAAATTGGCTGATTTCAACTCGGCCAAAATAGGGCAGCTTCAGTACGCTAGAGCTGCTTCATTCTTTGATCACGTCGGCGCTTCTTTGATCCGATCAATGCTAGAGAGAGAACTGACAGATTTTCACTGACAAAATTCTCCCTCAATTCGACATGAATTGAGGTGATTCTTGATTCTAGGAAGTACCTCAGGATGAGAGCTATCTTCCTTGATCAAAAGCATGGACCACCGCGCCCCCGATGGAACACGAGGTATCAGGAATGCTAGCTAAGACAAAGCTAACGAGGACACAAAAGTTGACTAAGAAGGATTCAAGGCATTCATGGGTGGTTGGGATTTTATATCATACCAGGTTAGGATGATAAGCACCTTGAAAATGAAAACCCACTACTAAGTGGAATTTTAAACATCACACCTTAATGAGTGATGTGGAAATTACGTGGAAAAACTACTTATCGGTTGTGAGTAGATCATACCTACTTGGTATGATAAACTTCCTTTATGGAAGTAGAAATCCCATTCATCGATTATAAGCGGAGATGCCCTCACACCCGGTTGGTGTGATGGACGGCTGAAAGATTTTTTTTTTCTTTTGTCGAAAGTGCTCTCCCCTAACTGTGTGCCACTACTTAAACTTTTTGGGAGAACTTCTTGACGGGAGCTCGAAGACTTAAATAGGCCAGAGGCCTCGATTTTGGAACTTGGGGGGGGGATAATATGCCTGATGTTGAAAATCTCATACAGTGGGCCCAAGGCTAATTGGCATGAGCAGAAGCTAATAAACAAACATAATTTTAAGCCATGAAAACTTTAAATGAATGATATGTTTGGCTATGGTACCAATACAGGACCGACATACTCAATGGACTGGCAGCAGTGCGACATGAAAACTTTATTTTTTTTAATTTCCCATTCACTGAGTTGTAGAAATTCACCCACCATTTTCATCCCTTTTCAGGAAATAGCAAAATGACTAGGGATAACACCAAGCCTTACCTTCTGTCAAGTACACTTTACTTTCTTAAGCTTACATTTTATTTGATATATGTTATTCCAGGTAACAAGGTTGAGATTATGCCTGGCACCTTCTGAATTAAAGAAGGGGATAACCCTCTTGAACTAAGAGAGAGGCAGGTTGTTCACGGGGATCCGACCAAACCGGGTCGGAGCGTGACAACTTGAGTGGTATCAAAGCTAAGTTCCCTTAAAACATTATCCTTATTATGCCCTTACATTAATCAAACTTTCACTATCATGTAGGAAGGAAAATCCCTAGGAAGTTCGCTATGAAATCCAACCCTCCACTCATAACCCTGAAAAAGACACCTAACCCAAGGGAAGAGGCCATTCAAAGATTCTTAAAAAGTGAGAAAAGTGTACCCAATGACATGGTGGAAGACTACCAAAAACTGGTAGGAGCCCTATTAGAACCAGAAGGCATCACCTACCCTCCTCTAAGATAAGACGAACCTGTACCACCTCCTAGGAGCCCAAATCCTATTCCAGCCCCACAACAACCAGAGAGGAACCAACCAAGAAGAAGGCTTGGGACAACTATTGGGATGCGTATGCCACCTTCATGAAAGTCCACCAAGTACAGCCACCTACTTAGCCCAACTTCAATCCCTCTCAATGGATGAAGTGGACGTATGAGTGTGAGGTTGAGGTACTAAGGCTAACTCTCGGCCCATGATCCCAAGGGATTAGGTGTCACGTCCCAACCCAGTTTAGTCGGATCCAAATGAGCAACCCGCCACTATTCCTAGTTTACTAAGGGTTTTCCCCTTTTTTAAACACAGGAGGAGTAAGGCGTCCTTTAAACCCGTACCTTTCCTAGAATACATAAATTAAAACTGCATAAAAATTTTAACTTACATACCTGTCTTGCAAGTGTGACTAATAGGTGTTCTTTGGATAGATTTCCTTTGGTTACCTGAAAAGGTATATAAGGGAGGGGGTGAGATAAACAACTCGGTGAATGGGTGTTTAAAGTTTGACTTTTAGGGGGGAAAATATTTAAATTGGAGTGTGCTAGACTCCTTATTCTTAAAATTTCTCTTTTTCAAAATCTCAATTTCATCATCATTACTCACTCCTCAACCATAACCTGTGTGTTCATCAATTGACACACACCCTTCATTATGAAGGGAACACACATGATTAAAACTCTGTGTCCATATGAGGACAGAGACCATATCTCAATCTCGTGCACATGAAACTCAAACACAGAAGCTTCAGGAAGTCTCAAACACAACAGCTTCATAGAGTCCAAACACAAAAACTTCATGAAGTACAAACACAAAACTCCGTGGAGTACAAACACAGAACCCCATGACTAACAGGTATGATGAGAAACATAAATCCAATAGCTTCTATTTTCCCTTATCACCACCATGTCATCCAATAGCCCTTAGGACGCATCACTACCCCTCTTGGGCATCTTAATGGTCTCAAACCTCAAGTGCATGCACAATCAAAGTTTTCCTCAAAAGTCATTTAATCTTTGGTGCCACTGGTCCAACGGTCCCGACCCTCAACTTGATCTGTAACTATTTGCTTGGACTGGTCCGTTGACCTATCATATCGCACTGCTACTAGTCTATCGAGTATGTCAGTCCTATCTCGGTACCATAGCCAAATAATTAATTTACTTAAGTTTTTATGACTTAGAATCATGTTTGTTTACAAGCTCCTGCTCGTGCCAACTCGCCAAGGGCCCACTGTTCAAGATTTTCAAAATCGGGCATATTAGCCCCCAAGTTCCAAAATCTGAGGCCTCTGGCCTAACCGAGCTAATGGAGCTCCCGTCAAGAAGGTCTATCAAAATATTTAAGTAATGGCACACATTCAGAGGAGAGCACTTCGACAAAATATATTTTCAGCAATCAACCATACCAACCGAGTATGAGGACATATTCACTCATAATCGATGAACGGGTTTTCCACTTCCTTCTAGGAAGTTTCATCATACCAACTAGGTATGATCTACTTAAAACCGGTAAGTAGTTTTTCCACGTGATTTTCACATCACCTCTCTCAGGTGTGATGTTTAAAATACCACTTAGTAGTGGGTTTTCATTAAAAATCCCAATCGGGTATGATATAAAAATCTCACTCACCCGATCGTGTAGTAAAATTCCTCTTAGTTGGCTTGTAGTCCTTACTCGAACTCGTCTTAGATGGCGTCCTCGGTAATTTGTGTTCCTACACGATATGAACATTCTTGTTCATTATTCTTTGGCATAATAGCCCTCATTCATTCCAAATGAATGAGAAAACTAATTTTTCCTTTATTTGCAATTAGGTCCCTAAATTTATTTTTCTATAACTTTAAGTCCCTAATGTTGGTTTTTCCTCAAATTGAGTCCCTAAACTTTTAAAATTTATGTTAGGACCTCAATTTATTCAAATTCACAAAAAGGGGTTTAATTTCCCAAATTTCCAATTTGGTCCTCCAACTTTTCCAAAATTACCATTTTGCCCCTACTTTACAAAAATGGTAAGTTTTGCCCCAAAATTCCCAAATTGCCCAATTGGTCCTCCAACATCTTTATTATGCCCAATTGGTTCTCAATTTTATGAAATTGCACTTTTGTCCCTCGAATTTTTAAAATTCCCAAATTTCCCCCAATTTCAACCTTCTAACTCTGTTGAATTTGATTTCATCAAATTGATCGATCAAATGAGTTTAATTTTTGAAATTTAAGTTAGATTGGAGTTTCTACGCCTTCATATGATTCAATTGCACTTTGAATCGCATGATTTGGTGTTGGAATGAGCTCAAATAGAGCTTAATTGATGCTGAATTGAGTGAGAATTTTATTGTTAAAGTTATGTTGGTTTTCTCTCTAGCACCGATTAGAAATTGTAGAGGGGAGCCAAATTGCTTACCTTTTAGCTCTAATTCAACCGTAGGAGGATTGTGGATGTGTTGGGAGGGCTTGGTTTGACCTGAGAAGGGCTCAAATTAGCCAATTTCAGCTCGGCCGAAACAAAGCAGCTTCGGTCCGTCGAAGCTACTTCACTGTTCGATCACGTTGGCGCTTCTCTGCCAACCCTCAGAGCAAATGGAGAGTACAGGCATGTAGCTGACTTCTCCCCGGTTCTAAATAACCCAACCTCACCTTGTTTGGCTTAGAAAAGTGTCCAAGTCGGAGCTCTGGTTTGAGCTTCACCGGAAAATGGAGCAATTGAGAGAGAATGGAGTTTTCAGGTGTGGAGAGGATGAATGAGGAGGGGCTCTTTATATAGGAAGCTCGAGAACTTCTTGGCCATCAGATTGGCACCTTATTGGCGATCATTCATTGCTTGAAAACTCCCCGGCCGGAGACTTTTCAACTTTGTCGGTGCTGCGCTATTTTCTAGCGAGTGATATGAACATCTCGGTTCAGCTTGTCCTTGTTAGCGTTCCCGGTACTTCGTGTTCCTACATGATATGAACATCTCGGTTCATTATCCTTTGGCCTAATAGCCTTCATTCATTTCAAATGAATAAGAATGTCAAACTTTCATTTATTTGCAATTAGGTCCCTAAAGTTATTTCTCTTTAACTTTAAGTACCTAATTGTCGGTTTTTCCTCAAATTGAGTCCTAAAACTTTTAAAATTTATCATAGGACCTCAATTTATTCCATTTCACTAAAAGGGGTTTAAATTTCCAAATTTCCAATTTTGTCCCCCAACTTTTCCAAAATTACCATTTTGCCCTTCCTTTATTAAAATGGTAAGTTTTACCCCAAAAATTCTAAAATTCCTCAATTGGCCCTCTAAAGTTTTATCATGCCCAATTGACCCTCAATTTTATGAAATTGCATTTCGGTCCCTCGAATTTTTCAAAATCCCCAATTCTAACTCTTCAACACAGTTAGATTTGATTTCATCAAATTGACCGATCAAACCCCTCTAATTGTTGAAATTGAAGTTGAAATTGAGTTTCTCCATCTTCATAAGATTCCATAGAACTTTGAATCGCGAGTTTTTACGCCAGAACGAGCTCAAACGGAGCTTCGCGGGAAAATAGACTATAGAGAGAGAAAGCTTTGATTACTCACCGGTGAGGGCACAGTGGTCTGAGCTTTCCTTCTAGGCAGATAGCTCCCATCCTGAGGTTCATCCTCGAATCAAGAATCACATCAATTGATGTCGAATTTAGTTAGTATTTCATCATTGAAATTCTGTCGGTTCTCTCTCTAGCACCGACTGGAAATTGCAGAGTGGAGCCGAATTGGCTTAACTTTCAATCCTAATTCGACCGTAGGAGGGCTGAGGAAGTGTTGGGAAGGCTTGGTTTGGCTTGAGGAGGGATCGAAATGGCCAATTTCAACTCAGCTAAAACAGGGCAGCTTTGGTCCACCGGAGCTGCTTCACTGTTTTATCGCGTCGACGTTTCTTTGGTGATTCTCGGAACAAACGGAGACTACAAGCGTATAGCTGACTTCTCCTTGGTTCTAAAGAACCTGACCTTGCCTTGTTTGGCTCAGAAAAATGCCCATGTCAGAGCTCTGGTTCTAGGTTCACCGAAAAATGGAGCAGTTGAGAGAGAATGGAGTTTTAAGGTGTGGCGAGGATGAATGGGGAGGGGCTCTTTATATCGGGAGCTCGGGGACCCATTCGCCGTTCGTTTGGCATCATTATGACAGGCATTGAAGACCTAAAACGTACCGAACGGAAGTGTTTCTTCTTTGTTGTTGCTGCTTCGATTTTCTAACAAGTGAACAGTGCTGTCATCCTAAGGAAGAAGATGACACTGTTCTAAACTGGACCGGACTGGTCCAAACCGGGTTCAAATCTTAAACTAGCTGGTTCACTCCTCATTCGACCAAGTTTTTCATATCTAAAAGTTTCTAAATTCATCTAAATTCTTTTTCTATCCAACGGTGGCCTCAAATCTTCAATTTGAATTATTTAAGCCACCTAGAAAAATGAATTTAGGATTCGGTTCAATAGTGGTTCAAACTGGTCCGAACCGGTTTGAATTCGATTCACTTGAACTGGTTTGGTTTTCATCCCCAATTCCTTCACAAGTCCATTTCCATGTCTTTTGTGACTCCTTGGGTCACCTAGGGTCCATAAAATTCCCAGCTTACCATCTCTTTATCGATTCTGGTTCATAAACTGGCTCAGTTCTTAAACCGATTTAATCCAGTTTGGGTGCGGTTCACCTAAACTGGTCTAGTTTTTCTCTCCCACTTTGTTCTAAGGTTCCTCCCCCAAGGTTCATTTCATGGTATTATGAATCCTTTGGATCACTCGGGAGTTGTAAATTCCCAAATTGCCCGTTCACAAATGATCGGGCTTTTAAACCAATTCGGTTTTCTTTTCCCGGTTTTTCCTTAGCTAAAAAGGGTGGCGTTTACACTTTCATTTCTTAGGGAACCTCATTCTTGTTCTCCATTTCTGTCCACCTAGCTCCTTTTGTCTTCATCGGCTGTCATGGCCTCCTTCCTCTTTCCTACTGGTCTGTTCTACCCAGCGGTGTCTCGTCTGTACTAGATGCTCACATTCATGGGCCATGCTAATGACAGCAACTAAATCCGTGGGGCATCCTAGTACTCCCATTTAGTCCCTAATGTCCATATTAAGACTGTCCACAAATCATTGCCAAACATCCGCAGGTCCAGCTATGTTGGGGGCAAAGGGTCTTAACTCGTTAAACTTGGTTTCATACCCCGAGATTGTAAACCCCGCCCTTTTTAGTTAAGGAAAATCGGGAAAAGAACTTGTCAAACCAAGTGAGAAAACCAAACCCATTCACAAACCTGATTATCAGGAAATGAGCAATTTGGAAATTTAAAACTTTAGAGAAGAACCTTAAGACAAATTAGAAGAGAAAAACTAGACTGGTTTAGATTATCCGAATCCAACTAGATTGAACCGGTTTAAGAATCGAGTCGGTTCATGAACTAGAATCGATAGAGAAAGGGCAAAAGGAGAAATTTATAGATCCAAAGAGTCCCAAAAGTCATGGAAATGGACTTGAGAATGAATTGGAGATGAAAACCAAACCGGTTCAGGTGAACCAGATCCAAACCGGATTGAACTGGTTTGAACCACTATTGAACCAGATTCTAAATTTATTTTTCTAGGTGACTTTAAATTTTCAAATTTGAGATTTTTTTTATTCTACCATTGGATGGAAAATGAATTTAGATGAATTTAGAAATTTTTAGATTTGTAAAATTCGGTCGAATGGAGGGTGAACCGGTCGGTTTAAGCTTTGAACCCGGTCTGGTGTAGTTCGGAACAGCAACATCTTCTTCCTACAAATGACAACACTGTTCACTCGCTGGAAAAATCGTGCAGCACCAGTGAAGCTGAAAAGTCTTCAGCCAAGGAGTTTCAGACAATGAATGACTGCCATTAAGGTGCTAATCAGATGGCCAAGAAGTCCCCGAGCTTCCTATTTAAAGACCCCTTCCCCATTCATCCTCTTCACACCTAAAAACTACACTCTCTCTCAAAAACTCCATTTTTTGGTGAAGCTCGAACTAGAGCTCCGACATGGGCACTTTTCTAAGACAAACAAGGCGAGGTTAGATTCTTTAGAATCGAGGAGAAGCCAGTTACACGCATGTAGTCTCCATTTGCTCCGAGGGTCATTGGAGAAGCGTCAGCGTGATGGAACAGTGAAGCAGCTCCGGTGGACCAAAGCTGCCCTGTTTTGGCTGAACTAAACTCAACCATTTCGAGCCCTCCTTAGACCAAACTAAGCCTTCCCAACACCTCAACAGCCCTCCTACAACTAAATTAAGGTAGAAAGGTAAGCCAATTCGGCTCCCTTCTACAATTTTTTACCAGTGCTATAGAGAGCATCGGTAGAAGTTTGATGATAAAATTATCATCCAATTTGGCATAAATTGATGCGATTCTTGATACTATGATGAACCTCACGACATGAGCTATCTGCCCAGATAAAAAGTTCAAACTGTCGCACCATCACTAGTGAGCAACCGAAGCTTTCTCTCTCTACAGTCTGTTTTCTGACGAAGCTCTATTTGAGCTTGTTCCGATGTCAAAACATGAGATTCATAGTGCTATTGAATCATATGAATATGTAGGATCTCAATTTTAACTTTAATTTCAAAAATTAGAAGTGTTTGATTGGTCAATTTGATGAATTCAAATTCGGTTGTGTTAAGGAGTTGAAATTGGGCGAAAATTGGGGAAATTAGGTTTTTTTGAAAATTCAAAGGACCAAGATGTAAATTTATAAAATTGACAGGCTATTGTGTATGATAAGAATGTTAGAGGGCCAATTTAGGAATTTTAGATTTTTTGGGGTGAAACTTACCATTTTTGTCATGGAAGGGCAAAAGGGTAATTTGGAAAAGTCGGGGACCAAATTGGAAATTTGGGAAATTAAACCCTTTTTATGAATTTGATTAAATTGAGGTCCTAAGATAAATTTTAAAGGTTTCGTGACTCAATTTGTGGAAAAACTAGCTTTAGAGACTTAAAGTTAAAGAAAAATAACTTTAGGGACCTAATTGGAAACAAATAGAAAGTTTATTTTTCTCTTTCATTTGGAATGAATAAAGGCTATTAGGTCGAGTGATAATAAACAAGGATGTTCATATCCTGTAGGAACACGAAGTACCGAGAAAGCCGGCAAGTACAAGCTCGCATGAAAACAAGGAACCGGTCGAGTGGAATTCACTGCATTAACAGGTGAGTGGGATTTTATATCATATCCGGTTGAGAATGATAAGTACCTTAAAATGAAAACCCACTATTTAGTGGTATTTTAAACATCACAACTTAGAGAAGTGATGTAAAAATCATGTGGACAAACTACTTACCAGTTGTAAGTAGATCATACCTAGTTGGTATGATAAAACTTTCTCGAAGGAAGTGGAAAACCCGTTTATAGGTTATGAGCGGAGATGTCCTCATACTCGATTGGTATGATGGATAGTTGAAAATATATTTTTGTCGGAAGTGCTCTCCCCTGACCGTGTTCCAAAGCTTAAACGATTTGGGAGACTTTCTTGATGGGAGCTCGAATAGCTCTTATAGGTCGGGGCCTCAGTTTTGGTACTTGGGGGCTATTATGCTCAGTTTTGAAAATCTCGAATAGTGGGCCATAGGCCAATGGGCACGAGTAGGAACTCATAAACAAACATGAGATATGTGCCATAAAACATTAATAAATGAATTATTTGGCCATGGTACCAAGGTAGGACCGACATACTCAGTCAACTAGTGGCAATGCAACATGACAGGTCGACGGACCAGTCAAGACAAACAGTTGCAGATTGAGTTGAGGGTCGGGGCCGTTGGACCAGTGGCACCACAGATTATATGGCATGATAAGAAAATACTGATTGTGCATGCACTATGATTATTGGACCATCAAGATGCCCAAGAGGGGTAGTGATGCGTCCTAAGGGCTCTAGACGACCTGGTGGGTATAAGGGCAGTTCGTCGTACCAGGTAACCATGCGAAATTTGGAGTACCATCAAGCGCATTAGACTAGGGTGGGGATGGCATGAGGTCTCTGTCCTCATATGGATACGGAGAATTGTTACAGGATTGAGGGTTGGATGTCGCGAACATCCAGTCATTCTTTGAGTAGAAGTGGATGTGCTTCTATCTAGGTGGCCGGTAAAGTCGCTCCGATGCCACAAGTGGGTTTAGTGGACATATTGGCTTGCGAATTTGTGTTTGACCTTCATAATGAAAGATGTGTGTTGGGTGATGACACACCATGATTAATACGAAATGGTGGTAAAAACTAATATTTGAAATGAAAGGATTTTTGAAAGAAAGGAGTTTGGCACACTCCAATACAAATATTTTTCCTAAAAGTTAAAAGTTTTAAAAACCCATTCACTAAGTCGTAGAACTCACCCCCTCCCTTATATCCCTTTCAGGAAATCTCGAAAAGTCTACCCTCAAGGACCACTAACTAATATGCTTGTGAGACAGGTATGATAAATTCAAAATTTTATGCAATTTTGATTTTATGTTATTTCAAGAAAGGTGCAGGATTAAAGGACGCCTTACTCCTCCCGGGTTTAAAAGAGGGGGAAACCCTTAGTGAACCGAGAAGAGTGGCAGGTTGCTCATGGGGATCCAACCAAACTAGGTCGGGGCGTGACAGAGATAGAGTTAACCCCTTGTCAAAGTCGTAGGAAGTCTTATTTTTTATCGTTTATTAGATGTGGAGCTAGGTATTCCTCCATGTATCTTTCCTCAAATAGCTTCCATGTGAGGGTGGTGGCATGCAAGCTTCTGACATTATCCCACCACCTCTTCGCACTAGCTTCCAGGAAAAACTCTACGAGGATCACCATATCCTTTGGTGTAATCTTGACTATCCCCATGAGTTTCTTGATGCTAGCTAGCCAGTCCATAGCAGTCCCCACATACTTTTCTCCTAGGAATGGTTTACATCCTTATTGTCGAAGGGTTTTGAGGTATTTGGGAATGTCCGCTGGAGGAGGAACGTTAGTAGGAGGGGGTGGGATTGTACTTCCTCGGGCTCTGCTCGAGGGTTGGTGTCCACCTCAAGAGTGAGGCAAGGTCGTCCAAACACTCGGGTGAACTCTTCGTACAATCTCTAATGTTTCAAGCTTAATCTAGGTGGGGTTTTCTGAGCTATTTGGGGAATTTCCATAAGGAGGGTTGGTTGCGTTGTGTTGGACACTGCATCTCTAGTTCTCTTGGTTTCATTCTTGGGAGCCATTTGTTAATTTTAAAATCATTCCTATTAGTTATTATGTTCTTTAGTCTTGATAATGTATTTGAGGAAACAGGCTCTAATACCACTCAAGTTGACATGGCTCGACCCGATTTGGTTGGATCCCCGTGAGCAACCCGCTACTCTTCCAAGTTTACTAAGGGTTTTCCCCTCTTTTAAACATGGGAGGAGAAAGGTATCCTTTAAACTTGTACCTTTCCTGGAATACATAAATCAAAACTGTATAAAAATTTTAACTTACATACCAGTATTGCAAGTGTGAATAACAGGAGGTCTTTGGGTAGGTTTCCTTTAGTTACCTGAAAAGGGATATAAGGGTGGGATGAGTTCGACAACTCAGTGAATGGGTGTTTAAAGTTTGACTTTTAGGGGAAAATATTTAAATTGGAGTGTGCCAAACTAATTATTTTAAAATTTTCTCTTTTCAAAATCTCAATTTCATCGTCATTACTCACACCTCAACCATAATCGATGTGTTTATCAATTAACGCATGCCCTTTATTATGAAGGGAACACACATGATTAAAACTTTATGTCCGTATGAGGATAGAGACTATATCTCGGTCTCGTGTACATGAAACTCAAACACAGAAGCTTTAGGAAGTCTCATAGACAGCAGTTTCATGCAGTCCAAACACAAAAACTCTGTGGAGTACAAACACAGAACTCCATGGAGTACAAACACAGAACTCTATGACTAATTGGTATGACGAGAAACAAAAACCCAGTAACTTCTCTCCATGGAGTACAAGCAGCCTTTAGAATGCAACACTACCACACTTAGGCGTCTTAATAGTCCTGAACATTAAGTGCATGCATAAACAAAGTTTTCCTCAAAAGCCATTTAATATTTGGTGCCACTGGTCCAACGACCCCGACCCTCAACTCGACCTGCAGCTATTTATCTCGACTAGTTCATCAACCTATCATGTCGCACTACTACTAATCTATCGAGTATGTCGATCCTATCTTGGTACCATTTACTTAAGTTTTCAAGGCTTATAATCATGTTTGTTTACGAGCTCCTGCTCATGCCAACTGGCCTAGGGCCCACTGTTCGAGATTTTTAAAAATCGGGCATATTAGCCCCCAAGTTCCAAAATCCTAGGCCTCTAGCCTAACCGAGTTAATCGAGCTCCCGTAAAGAAGGTCTCCCAAAATGTTTAAGTAGTGGTACACAATCAAGGGAGAGCACATCTAACAAAATATACTTTTCAACTGTCCATCATACCAACCAAGTATGAGGACATCTTCGCTTATAACTGATGAACGGGTTTTCCACTTCCTTCAAGGAAGTTCCATCATACCAGCTAGGTATGATCTACTTACAATTGGTAATTAGTTTTTGCACTTGATTTTTACATCACTCTTGTTAGGTGTGATTATTAAAATACCACTTAGTAGTGGGTTTTCATTTTTGAGATGCTTATTATCCCAATCGGGTATGATATAAAAATCTCACTCATATGTTAATGCAGGAAATTCCACTCGACCAGTTCTTTGTATTCATGCGAGCTTGTTCTTACTAGCGTTCTCAATACTCCATGTTCCTACACGATATGAACATCCTTTTTCATTGTCCCTTGGCCTAATAGCCTTCATTCATTCCAAATGAATGAGAAAACTAAACTTTTCATTTATTTGTAATTAGGTCCCTAAAGTAATTTTTCTTTAACTTTAAGTCCCTATTGTCTATTTTTCCTCAAATTGAGTCCTAAAACTTTTAAAATTCACCTTAGGACCTCAATTTATTCAATTTCACAAAAAGGGGTTCAATTTCCCAAATTTCCAATTTGGTCCCCCAACTTTTCCAAAATTACCATTTTGCCACCACTTTACAAAAATAATAAGTTTTGCCCCAAAAATTCAAAAAATTGCTCAATTGGTCCTCCAACATCTTTATTATGCCCAATTGGTCCTCAATTTTATGAAATTGCACTTTAGTCCCTCGAATTTTGGAAATTTCCAAATTTTCCCCAATTTTTCCCTCAATTTCAACCTTTTAACTCTGTCGGATTTGATTTCATCAAATTGATCGATCAAATGAGTTTAATTATTAAAAATAAAGTTAGATTGGAATTTCTACAACATCATACGATTCAATTGCACTTTGAATCGCACGATTTGGTGACGAAATGAGCTTAAACGGAGTTTCGCCAAAAAATTGGATTTAGAGATCGAAAGCTTCGAAAGCTTATCGTTAGGGGTGTAGTGGTTCGAGCTTTCGATCTAGGTAGATAGCTCTCATCCTGAGGTTTCTCCTAGGATCAAGAATTACATAAATTGATGCCGAATTGAGTGAGAATTTTATCATCACAATTCTATCAGTTTTCTCTTTAGCACCGGTCGAAAATTGCAGAGGGGAGCCAAATTAGCTTAACTTTCAGTCCTAATTCAGTCGTGGGAGGGCTGTGGAGGTATTGGGAAGACTTGGTTTGGCCTAAGGAGGGCTCGAAATGGCCAATTTCAGCTCGGCCAAAATAGGGCAGCTTTGGTTTGCAGGAGCTGCTTCACTTTTCCATCATGCCGGTGCTTCTCCAGCGACTCTCAAAATGAACGGATGTCACCACCGTGTAGCTGACTTCTCCCCGGTTCGAAAGAATCCGACCTCGCCTTATTTGGCTCAAAAAAGTTCCCAAGTCGGAGCTCTTGTTCTAGCTTTACCAAAAAGTGGAGCAGTTGAGAGGGAATGGAGTTTTCATGTGTGGAGAAGATGAATGAGTAGGGGCTCTTTATATAGGAAACTTTGGGACTTCTTAGCCGTCCGATTGATGCCTTAATGGCGGTCATTCATTGCTTGAAACTCCCTAGCCAAAGACTTTTCAGCTTCACTGGTGCTGCACGATTTTTCGGCGAGTGAACATTGTGGTCATCTAAAGGAAGAAGACAACACTGTTCTGAACCGAACCAGATCGGTCCGAACCGGGTTCAAAGCTTAAATTGGCAGGTTCACCCCCAATTCAACTGAATTTTTCAAATTTAAATATTTTTAAATTCATTTTCTATCCAATGGTGGCCTCAAATCTCTAATTTGAAATTTCTAAGCCACCTAGAAAAATGAATTTAACATCTAGTTCAATTGTAGTTCAAACTGATCTAAATCAGTTTAATTCGGTTCACCTGAACCGGTTTGGTTTTCATTTCCAATTCATCCTAAAGTCGTTTTTCTTGACTTTTGTGACTCTTTAGGTCACTTGGGATACATAATTTTCTCGGTTTGCCCTTTCTCTATCGGTTCCAGTTCATGAATCGACTTAGTTCATAAAACGGTTCAATCTAGTTAGATCTGGTTCATATGAACTGGACTAGTTTTTCTCTTCCAATTTGTCCTAAGGTTCTTTTCCAAGCCTTTATGAACCCTTTGGGTCACTCGGGAGTTGTAAATTTCTAAATTGCCCATTCCCTGATGATCGAGTTTGTGAACTGTATCAGGTTTTCTCATTATGGTTGATCGGTTCTTTCCTCGGTTTCCTTGTTTTAAAGGGATAGTGTTTACATTAGGGGTATAAATTTATGTAATAAGCCAAGTATGGCAAGAAAATATTCTTGAATGAATGAAAGTTAAATTTTTAATAAAAATTATGAGTTCCTTGATAAATTCAAAGCAAAAAGAGTATGATAATAAAGATTAAAATAAAAGGTAGCGAATCACCTAAGGAAGGAAACATGGGTTATTTATAGTTAACCTCAACCTTCAAGACTCTCCCTCAGAAGTACAATAAGTTTGGCAAGGAAGAGTTCATCCAAGAGAGATCTTAACTAAGGAAAGGAAGGAGAAGTTGGAACAAAGGGAAGTAAACATAAAAGAGTATGGAATTATGGGGAGTTAAAAGAGTTAGTGAAAGGCTCAAAGAATAAGAGTAAGGAGGAGTAGATTATTCCAAAGGGAACTAAAGGAATGGAAGCTGATCAGGAAGAAAGGAAGTAAGTTATGGGGGAACACCAAGGGTGTCAAGACCACTAGGGAATGATAAGAAGAAAATCTAACTGTAAGAAAGCCCAAGTATGACACCTACTTGTAAAGAACTAGGACACAATTTCTTAGGAACTCCATAAAATAAGGAGACTGGTAGGAAGCAGAGATATGGAATCAAAAGGAGAGAAAAGCCAGAGTGAATGAACCATACAAGATCCTTAAGTAAAAAGTGAAGACTAAAATGAGAACTTCTAAGGAACAGTAGGGAGATCGAACATAAGAATCCCATAACGGGAGACACTAGAAGAAGGATGAGAATAGGAAGTTGGATCATGTAAGGAGAAAGCTCCAAATTATGAAAATCAATTGAGGAAATGTCACAAAACCAGAACTGAAATAAAGACCTCAATAAGAAGTACATGTGGCTAAGTGAGTGTTTGGGGAGATTATGTATGATCAACTTGCAATATATCATGGAAACCCAAATAGGGATTTTAGACGGATTCGATTTAAGGAAATAACTCAAAACAGCCAAATCATCCAGGAAATAAACAACACTCCAAGAAGGATCAAAAAGTAATAAGAATCAAACCAAATAGGGCAAAGGGATGGATATCAAAGACAAGAAGAATCGAGAGACAATCCTCTCAAGATAAATGACTAAGAGGATAAAATGAGTGAGACAATTAACAAATTGATCCTTGTGGAGGTCATAGTCCCAGTGAAGAAGGGAAGGATGGAAAGGTCAAAACCTTGTGAGAGAAGGATAAATGAAAGTCTTAAATAGATCAATGACTAAGACTAGAGTAACGACCCGAAGGCTACAAAAATGTTAAACAGATTTCTGAAGGATGAACAAGAGATTTTAACACAAAAAAGGATCTAAAATCCATCTCAAAGGAATAGATGAGTACCGGAAGCAAGTGAGAATGAGGTGAAATAGAAAAGAAGTGCTCGTAGAATCTCAAGGATAAAGGTAAGCAGGAGAAGATGGTGTCAAGGAATGGCATTCAAGGTTGGATATTTGTAATGTTAAAACTATAAGGAAATTCCGGGAGAAAATAAGTGTAAAACTTACTAAGGAAGGGAACCTTGGAAAAACATATGTGTACCAGTTAGGAGGAAATGGAACCAATGGGATTTGAAAAAGATAAGCTCCTCAAAGACAAGATATTGGAGATGAAAGGATCAAGTACTAGGAGAAAGTAATCGTGAATGTCCAAGGGATAAATTAAACCCAAGTAACGGGTAAGTAGGAAGACAACATCAAAAGATGTCATACGAGCAAGAAAGGAACTAACTCGAAATAAAGGATCATGAAATGATCATGAGTGGGTAAGAATGGATTAAGAAAGAGAAGATACCTTAAAAGAAAGGACGCCAGTGGGAATGAGGAATGAAGTAAGAAAGGAAGAGTCTATGATTAAAGCATGACGAGGTTAGGCATTAAAATGTGGAACGAAGAAGTAATAACCAAAGAATGAGGAAAGGATCCATGCATGATGAAAAATGTGATAACACCAAAGCCTGTGGAAGAAAATAACTGGATGGAAGGAGGATTGGGTATTTTGAAACTCCTAGTCCTTAAATCTTAAGTAAAGATTTTTGGAAAGGAGAAATAGTTCTTTGGGAAAAGAGGGATGTAAATTTAAGGATATTATCCTAAGTCTTCCAGGGAGATATGCTTAGCTAAAGTAAGCTCCATGGAATGAGAAAGGGATGTGAATGAAAAGAAGATCTTAGGTATGCGATATAAGGGGTAAACAGAACCAACCGAGAAGGTTGTATGCCGATAAACTAAAAATATTTATATCAATGAAGGTTCATTCTAGTATAAAGGATGTGGAATAAGGTTTGGGAACAAAACTCCTAAAAGGAAGGGAGAGTTGTAAACCCCGCCCTTTGGAGTTAAGGAAAACTGAGAAAAAAATTGGTCAAACTGACTAAGAAAAATCAAACAGGTTCACACACCCAATCATCAGAGAACGGACAATTTGGGAAATTTTCAACTCCCAAATGACGCAAAGGGAGGTCATAAAAACCTTGGAAGAGGGCTTAGGACAATCTAGGAGAGAAAACCAGACTGGTTTGGGTGAACCAGATCCGAACCAGATTGAACCAGTCATTTCCAAACATAAAACTGACCTGGTTTATAAATCGAAACCAATAAAGATAGGGCAAACCAGGAAATTTAAGGATCTCGAGTGACCTAAGGATTCATAAAAGTCATGAAAAATGACTTAGGATGAATGGGAGGTGAAAACCAAACAAGTTCATGTGAACCGGGCCTGAACCAATTGAACCAATTTGCACCATTATTGAACCAGATGCTAAATTCATTTTTCTAGGTGGCCTAGAATATTCAAATTGGAGAATTGAGGCACATTGGATAGAGAATGAATTTAGATGAATTTAGAAATTTTTAATTTTGAAAAACTCGATCGATTCGGGCCTGAACTAGTCGATTTAAGCATTGAACCCGATTTGGACCGGTACAGTCCGGTTTGGAATAGTGTCGTCTTCTTCTTTCAGATGATAGAACTATTCACTCACTGAAAAATTAAACTAGCGCCGACAAAGAGGAAACATTTATGTTCTATACATTTCAGGCCACCGATGACTATCATTATGGTGCCAAACAGATGGCCAATGAGTCCCTAAGCTCCCTATATAAAGAGCCCCTCTCCATTCATCTTCCACACATGTTAAAACCTCACTCTCTCTCATCTACTCAATTTTCCGACGAAGCTCAAACCAGAGCTCCGATATAGGTTCTTTTTTTAGCCAAAGAAGGTGTGGCCAGGTTCCTTAGAATCAGGGAGAAGTCGGCTACACGGTGGTAGTCTCCAATTGCTTCGAAGGTCACCGGAGAAGCGCCGGCTTGATCGAATAGTGAAGCAGCTCCAGCAGATTGAAGTTGCCCCATTTCTATCGAGCTAAAATTAGCCAATTCGACCTCAGTTCAAACCAAGCTCATCCAACACCTCCTCAACCCTCCTACGACCGAATTAGGGTGGAAAAGTAAGCCAAATTGGCTCCCTTCTGTGAATTCCGATCGGTGCAAGAGAGAGAGTGATAGAATTTCACTAACTAAATTCTCCCTCAATTCGACATGAACTGAGGTGATTCTTGATTCTAAGAAGGACATTAGGACGAGAGCTATTTGCCTAGATCGAAAGCTCAGACCGCCGTGCCCCTGACAGAACACGTGGTATCTGGAATGCTAGCTAAGACAAAGCTCACGAGGAGATGAAAGCTGTCACGCTCCAACCCGGTTTGGTTGGATCCCCGTGAACAACCCACCGCTCTTTCTCGATCGAAGAGGAGTTTCCCCCTTCTTTTAGTCGAGAGGAGCTAGGCGAAATTCCAACCTTATTCCCTATAAGACATGAATTTTTCTTTACGGGATTGAGGGTCGGATGTCGCATACATCCCCTCATTCTTAGTGTAGAAGTGAACGTGCTTCTATCTAGGTGGCCAGTAAAGTCGCTCCTACAGGTAAGATTCATGCCAATGATTTACCTTTAGATGCAGACCAGCTAAGAAGAGGAGGCACCACTCTAACATTCAGAAGGAATTAGAGACAATGTCACTCAGACGAGTGCCGGAGAAGGACATCGGTCATCTAACCAGAAGTAGATGTATGGTAGAGCTGAGGAAACTCAAAGACATTCCAAAGGATAAGGATAGACTTCGGACGAACGATGAATGAAAGCATGACTAAAGACCTCTGTCCGGTGACCTACAATCAAAGAGATAAAAATGGATGATCAAATGAATAGCGGAGCTTACCTAAATTAACTAGAGCTCAAAATGGAAATTGGATGGAGAATTGGAATGGAAGAGGTGCAGTGAGAGAGATGACATCTCTTGGTGAATTCGATAGAGAGTAATGTGTATCAGAAATAAAAATGAGAAAGAGAAGGGGGAGGAGAGCTAGCAATCGGCGATGGAGGATCGCTTCAGGTGCCTAAGTCCATAGAGCATTTGTGAAGGGGAAATGGCAATATTCGATGAGCAAACGAATGAACTAAGGGCATTTGGGATCAATGACCAAAATGCCCTCATATATGCAAAAGTTGAAAATACCCTCAAGATGGCAACAAAATTACAAGCGTACCCAACAAGGAGAAATTACTGTAATACCCCTATAACTTTAGGGTATTTACATCCCTACCATCCCAACTAAATTGCCATAATGCACGAGAATTTTAAGGTATTTACAATCCATGTCATACAAGCCAAATTACCAAATTTGCCTTTCAAAGTTAATAAAATTATGAGCATGCCATTGGAAAATTTAAATCATAAAAAATCCCTTGAGAAATGGATAAATTATGAGAATGCAATCAATGCCCTATTTGGGAGGTAAATAAAGTTATGATGCTAAAGTTATGAAAATGCCCTTGAAGGCATAATTAGAGTATGGAAAAATATCGGGCTTTACGAATCGACCCCAAAATTTATCAAGTACCAAATCATGGCTAGAAGAGATCAAATCATGGACAATCATGCAAATGGAGCACAAATACTCGAGAATCCCTTCGGAGCAAACATGTCTCCGAATAAGAGGTGAGTGGGATTTCTAACATCAGTACTGATTGGACCGATGATACAATATTACTCTCATTTTTATTCTTAAATAATTGAAAGTATTTTCAGAATATAATTACTCTTGACTACTTAAATCTAGCTAAAAACTATTTTTGAAAAATATATTTTTTACAAGAATTATGATGCTTTAGAGGGCCCAAGGCCACTTTTTTAAAAGATAAGTGGGTTCAATGCCATATTTTGACAATCTCATGAAGTGGGCCCAAGTCCAATGGAAACGGGTCATGTCACGTAAATAATTATCGATATATTATGTCCATTTAAAATATATCATAAATGGATTATGTGTGCATAAGTCTATTGAGCCAAAATCGAGTTGTAGCCCATTGGGCCAGTGGAACAAAGATAAAGGTTTTACATAATAAGACTATTGCTTGTGATTGTTTATAATACGAAACCATGAGACGCCCAGTATGGGGTAGTAATGGTTCTAAGGGCTGTTGGATAGTATGGATGGAATAAGGGAAGTGATCATTGGTCTAGTATATCATGGGACTCTCGGAGATCCATTGCACTACAGACCTCGTAGAGAAGAAAAGTCTCCTCCCTCTATAGCAAACACTTGTATTGAAATGTTTGGGGGTTGGGCAATGGTACTCAAACAAACAAGCGATCGAAGTTGTTGTCTCGCACCAATGTGGTAGAGGTTGTAGCCTCTCACCAAGGTGGACGGTAAAGATGCTATGTGTGAAACTCGACCCTCGGACCAAGTAAACCGGGAAAGGAACCGGCAGTTTTGAGAAAATCGAGCCGAAAAAAGGACCAAAAATGACAAAGAAGGGTTAAAATGGGAAATGGGAAAATCCCAAAAGACAAAAAAATCATAAAAATCATGAGGAAGAACTGGGAAGTAAAATTGATGAGAGAATCAGACTGATTTGGGGTGAACCACGCTTGAACTGGATTGAACTGGGATAAACCCTAGTGAACCGGTTTAATTATTCATTTTTCTAGGTGGCTTAAAAATGTAAATTTCAGAAATTGAGACCACCATTATATAGAAAATGAATTTAGATAAATTTTTAAATTTCAGAAAATCGGTCGAATTGTGTCTGAATCGGCTAAATTTTGAAATCGGGTCATCGAATCCGGTCGGAACGGACTGGTCAATAGTCAATGAACCGGTCAATGGTCAATGATTAACGGCTGACAGGGCAGCCACATTGGCAATCCATGTAATAAAAACTAACCAATCACAGTGTGCCACGTGGCACACCTACCACGTCATCATCTTAAACCTCCAGCCGCAAAGAGAGAGAGGAGAGAAGAAAGAGTCGCTGGAAAAGTTGGGGTCTCCGGCAACTAGAAAAATGCTCTGCTCAAGTCGTCAGCGGCTGAGTCGAAGGCTGAGTCATACGCCGGCGGATAGCCTAAGCAGTTGTCAAGCTCCCTATATAAGGAGCCCCCCTCCGTTCGATCTCAACATCCCACAATCGACTAAAAAAGACAAACTACTCAGTTTTTCTGCGAGCAACAAACCAAAGCTCGACATTGGGGCTTTTCTCCACCTCTAAGGCTGCATCCAGTACTATTAGAACCGGGAGGAAGTTCTCTACCCAGCTGCACCCTCCATTCCGCCCGAGAGCCACCGTAGAAGAACGAGGAAGCTCAAAGAGTAGCACTACTCCTCGGTTGTCAGCAGTCCGAGCTGCTCGAGCTCAACTAGAGTCATCCCCAGGCCAATGCCAGCCAAACCAAGCCCTCCAAACACCACCTAGAGGTGCCCCAACAAATCATATATTTTAGTAATCCAAAATTAAAAACATACCGGCACTAATGTAGGATCCCTTTAGAACTTCGAAGTTAAGCGTGCTTGGTGAGAGTAGTGCTAGGAAGTATTCTTGTTGCATCCCCTCAATAGTTGTCAAAACCATATTTTTTAGTAACCAAAAATGTAATAACATACTAGCACTAATGCACCAAATCCTATCAAAATATCGAAGTTAACCCGAAATTATTTTTTTAGTAACCCGAAATTTCGGTCAAAGGAGATAAATATATATTTTTTTATCCTACGTCCATAACGTAAATATCATAAATACCTATATTTATTTTTTGAAATTAATACCAATAATTTAATGCATATATTTAATTATTAGAATTAATACTAATAAATGCCTATCAATTTCCCGAGAATAATGACAACATTAATAATCTAGTAATAAATCCTCCCCATTTAATAGGCAATTCTACACCTATATAAAGAGCTCATCCTCATTTATTCTCCTCACACTTGAAAACTCCTTTCTCTCTCTAATACTCCATTTCCCGGTGAAGCTCGAACTAGAGCTTCGACTTAGGAATTTTTCTTAACCTTAGAAGGAGAGGTCGGGCTCTTTTGATTCCGAGTGAAGTTAACTATCTGATAGCAACCTCCATTCGATCTGAGGATCGCTGAAGAAGTGTCAACGTAATCAAACAGTGAAACAGCTTCGGTCTACTGAAGCTACCCTATTTCAACCTAACTAAAACTAGTCGAATTCAGCCCTCCTCTAGCCAAACCAAGCTCTTCCATCATCCAGACAACCCTCATACAACCTCAACGATGCTAAAAGGTCAATAGTAGGAATTCTTGATCCTAGAAGGTACTTTAGGAAGAGAGCTCGATAGAAAGCTCGAACCATTGCACCTCCGACGGGACAAGTGTGATTGGAACACCAGCAAGAGAAAGCTTGCGTCAACTTGGGAAACCAATCGTGGACTAAAACGTCACAGTTAGCAAGTGAGTGGGCTAATTTACACATCATACTGTTGGGATGATGAGCACTTTTATTTAAGGAAAACCTACTTACCAGTTGTGAGTGGGCTTACTAACGTCATACCCAGTTGGGATGATAAGCATAATTTAAAGTTAAAAACCACTTACCGGTTGTGAGTAGGATTTTATATCATACCCGGTTGGGGATGATAAGCACCTCGAAATGAAAACCCACTACTTAGTGGTAGTTTAAACATCACAACTTAGAGGAGTGATGTGAAAATCACGTGGAAAAACTATTTACCAGTTGTAAGTAGATCATACCCAGTTGGAATGATGAAACTTCCTTGGAGGAAATGGAAAACTCGTTCATCAGTTATGAGCGGGGATATCCTTATACTCGGTTGGTATGATGGATAGTTGAAAACATATTTTGTCAGAAATGCTCTCCCTTGACTATGTGCCACTGCTTAAATGATTTGGGAGACCTTGTAATCCCCGCTTTTTTGAGCTAAGGAAAATCGGGAAGAGAACCGGTCAAACCAAGTGAGAAAACCGACTCGATTCACAAACCTGATAATTGTGAATGGGTAATTTAGGAATTTGCAATTCCCAAGTGATCCAAAGGGTTCAAATACTATGGAAAAGAACCTTAAGATGAATTGAAGAGGAAAATTAGACCGGTTTGGATGAACCGGGTCCAACAGGATTGAACTGGTTTATGAACCGGAACCGATAGAGATCGGTCAAAACAAAGAAATTCAACTCCATTGTACTCCAAAGAAATTCATAAACCTTGGGAAGGAACCTTAGAACAAAGTGGGAGAGAAAAAACCAGACCAGTTCGGGTGAACCGGATTGAACCGGTTTAAAGACTGAGTCGGTTTATGAACCGGAATCAATAAAGAGATGGTAAACCAGGAATTTTATGGACCCTAAATGACCCAAGTAGTCACAAAAGAATGGAAATGGACTTGTGAAGGTATTAGAGATGAAAACCAAACCGGTTCAGGTGAACCGGATCCTAACCGGTTCACACCAGTTTGAACCACTATTGAACCGAATCCTAAATTCATTTTTTCTAGGTAGCTTAAATAATTCAAATTGGAGATTTGAGGCCACCATTGGATAGAGAATGAATTTAGATAAATTTAGAAATTTTTAGATTTGAAAAACTTGATCAAATGGAGGGTGAACCAACCGGTTTAAGCTTTGAACCACCGGAACAGTGTCATCTTCTTCCTCAGGATGACATCACTGTTCACTCGCCGGGAAACTAAAGAAACACAGGTGAAGAAGAAACACTTATGTTTGAAGCGTTTCAAGTCTTCAATGTCAGCAATAACAGTGCCAAATGGACAGCCAATGGGTCTCCAAGCTCCCTATATAAAGAGCCCCTCCCCATTCATCCTCTCCACACCAGAAAACTCCATTCTCTCTCAACTACTCCATTTTTTGGTGAAGCTCGAACCAGATCTCTGATAGAGGTCTTTTCTGATCCAAACAAGGTGAGGTCAGGTTCTTTAGAACCGGGGAGAAGTCAGCTACACGTCTGTAGTCTCCATTCACTCCGAGGGTCGCCGACGAGATGCCGGCATGATGAAATAGTGAAGCAGCTATGGCGGACCGAAGCTGCCCTGTTTCGGCCAAGTTGAAATTGGCCATTTCAAGCCCTCCTCAGGCCAAACCAAGCCTTCCCAACACTTCCTCAGCCCTCCCACGGCCAAATTAGGACTGAAAGGTAAGCCAATTCGGCTCCCCTCTATAATTTCTGGTCGGTGCTAGAGAGAGAACCGGCAGAATTTCAATAATGAAATTCTAACTCAATTCAGAATCAATTGATGTGATTCTTGATTCTAGGATGAACCTCAAGAGTAGAGCTATCTATCCAGATCGAAAGCTCGGACCGTCGTCCCCTCATAGGTGAGAAATCGAAGCTCTCTCTCTACAGTCTATTTTCCGGAGAAGCTCCGTTTGAGCTCGTTCCTACATTAAAATCTGTGATTCAAAGTTCTTTAGAATCATATGAACATGTAGGAACTCAATCTCAACTCCAATTTCAACAATTAGAGGTGTTTGATTGGTCAATTTGATGAAATCAAATATGCTAGTGTTAAAAAGTTGAAATTGGGGGAAAAACTGGGAAAAATTGGTGATTTTTGAAATTCAAAGGACCAAAATGTAATTTTATGAAATTGAGGGTCAATTGGGCATAAAAATCATGTTGGAGGACCAACTGAGGAATTTTGGAATTTTTGGGGCAAAACTTACCATTTTTGTAACAGAATGGCAAAATGATAATTTTGGAAAAATTGAAGGACCAAATTGGAAATTTGGGAAATTGATCCCCTTTTTGTGAAATGGAATAAATTGAGGTCCTATGATAAATTTTAGAAGTTTTAGGACTCAATTTGAGGAAAAACCGGCATTAGGGACTTAAAGTTAAAGAGAAATAACTTTAGGAACTTAATTGCAAATAAATGGATGTTTAACTTTCTCATTCATTTGGAATGAATAAAGACTATTAGGACGAAGGAGAATGAATAAGTACCAGGAACACCAGCAAGGACAAGCTCGCATGAATACAAAGAACCGTTCTAGTGGAATTCACAGCATTAACAGGAGAGTGAGTTTACGAACATCATACCCGGTTGGGATGATGAGCACAACTTAAAATTTAAAACCACTTACCGGTTGTGAGTAGAAATTTTATATCATATCTGGTTGGGAATGATAAGTACCTCAGTATGAAAACCCACTATTAAATGTTATTTTAAACATCACTACTTAGAGGAAGTGGTGTGAAAATTAGGCGGAAAAACTAGTGGCAATGCGACATGACATGTCAACGGACCAGTCAAGACAAACAACTGCGGGTTGAGTTGAGAGTTGAGGTCGTTGGACCAATGGCACCATAGATTACATGGCAATATGGGAAAATATTGTTTGTGCATGCACTGTGAGTACATGATCATCAAGACACCCATGAGGGGTAGTGATGCGTCCTAAGGGCGATGGACGACCTGGTGGTTATAAGGGCAGTTCGTTGTTCCAGCTGTGTCTGTGCGAAATTTGGAGTAGCACCAAGCGCATGAGACTGGGGTGGGGACAGGATGAGATCTCTATCCTCATATGGACACGAAGAAGTGATTATAGGATTGAGGGTCAGATGTCATGTACATCCACTCATTCCTAGGGTAGAAGTGGTCATGCTTCTATCCGGGTGGTAGGAAAAGTTGATCCGAACCCACTAGCGAGTTCAATAGTGATACTGACTTGCGAATGTGTGTAACCTTCATAGTGATACTGACTTGCGAATGTGTGTAACCTTCATGATGAAGGATGTGTGTTGGGTGATGACACACCGTAGTAACTATGAAATGATGGAAAAACCCAAATTTTTAAATGAAGGGATTTTTGAAAAAGAAAGGAGTCTTGCACACTCCATATAAACATTTTTCTTAAAAATTAAAAGTACACCTTTGAAAACCCATTCACTGAGTAGTCGTACTCATCCCCTCCATTATATCGCTTTCAGTAGATTTTGGAAAGTCTACCCTTAAAGACCATCAACTAAGACGCCTGTGATACAGGTATGATAAATCTAAATTATTATGCATTTTTGTTTATATTATTCCTAGAAAAAGGTGCAGGTTTAAAGGACTTCTTACTTTTTACGGTCTATAATAAGGGGAAACACTTTAATAAATCGAGAGAGTGGCGGGTTGATCATGGGGATCCGACCAAATCGGGTTGGGGCGTGACAGACCTTCTTGACGGGAGCTTGAATAGCTCTGTTAGGCTGTAGGCCTCAGTTTTGGAACTTGTGGTCTAATATGCCCAGTTTTGGAAAATCACGTACAGTGGGCCCAAGGCCAGTGGACACGAGCAGAAGCTCGTAAACAAACATGTGATATATGTCCTAAAACTTTAAATAAATGAATTTTTTGGTCATGGTACCAAGACAGGACCGACATATTCAGTCAACTAGTGGTAGTGCGACATGATAGGTCTTCGGATTAGTCAAGACAAACAGCTGCATGTTGAGTTGATGGTCGGAGTCATTGGAGTAGTGGCACGACAGATTATAAGGCATGAGATGAAAATACTAATTGTGCATACACTGTGTGTATGGGACCTTCAAGACACCCAAGAAAGGTAGTAATGTGTCCTAGGGCCCTAGACAACTTGGTGGATATAAGGGCAGTTCGTCGGACCAGGTGACCTTACGAAGCTCAACGTAGCTTCATTGTGCACGAGACTAGGGTGGGGTCGGGATGAGGTCTATGTCCTCATACAGACACAGAGAATTGATTTTAGGATTGAGGGTCAGATGTCGCGTACATCCACTCATTCTCAGGGTAGAAGTAGACGTGCTTCTATCTAGGCAGCTGGTAAAGTTGCTCCGACGCCACAAGTGGGTTCAGTGGACGGGTTGGCATGCGATTGTGTGTTTTGACCTTCATGATGAAGGATGTGTGTTGGATGATTACACACCGTGATTAATAAGAAATGGTGAAAAACTGAGATTTTTAAAGTGGAGAACATCTAAAGGAAATTAAGGAGTCTAGCACACTCCAACTTGAAAATGTCACCCTCAGTAGGGTAAAGGTTTTAAAAACCAATATTTGAGGAAATGATTTTGTAAAAGAAAATAAGGAGATTGGAACACTCAGATTAAAGTTGTTTTGTTTATGAAAACTCACTCCCAACCCCCGCTCACTGAGTTGTAGAACTCACCCCCTCCCTTATATCACTTTCAAGAAACTAAGGGAAAACCAATCTTAAAGACTTCCCTGTATAGGAACTATAAAATCAGGTATGTTTGTTTTTCAATTTTGTATAATGTTATTCTAGAAAAGGTGCAAGTTTAAAAGACGCCTTACTCTTTATGGTTTAGAAGAGGGGAAACCCTTAAATAAACTAGGAGAGTGGCAAATTGTTCACAGGGATCTGACCAAACCGGGTTGGGACGTCACAGCAGCCACGTTGGCAATCCACGTCAGAAAAACTGACCAATCACAGCATGACACATGGCACATCTACCATGTCATCATCTTCGACCTCTAGCCGCTAACAGAGATGAGAGAGAAGAAAGAGTCTCCGGAAAAGGTGGGGTCTCTAGCGACTCGAAAAATGCTCCGGTCAAGTCACCGGCAGCTGAGTTAGAGGCCAAGTCTTACGCTGGCGGATAGCCTGAGCAGTTTTCGAGCTCCATATATAAAGAGCACCCCTTCATTCAATCTCAACATCCCACAATTGATCGAAGAAGATGAACTGCTTAGTTTTTTAGCGAGCAACAAACCAGAGCTCTAATATCGGGGCTTTTCTCCACCTCTGATGTTGCATTCACTACCATTAGAATCGGAAGGAAGTCCTCTACACAACTGCACCCTCCATTCCACCCAAGAGCCATTGTAAAAGAACGAGGAAGCTCAAACAGCAACATTGCTCCTTCACTAACAGCAGCTCGAGCTCAACTCGAGTTATTCCCAAGCCAATGTCAGCCAAACCAAGCCCCCCAAACACCACCTAGAGGTGCTCCGACCTTCCCCTCAGTTGGCATGATAAGCCCCTTCGCCACCCCTTCGCCAAAAAATACTGTTCACGGCCAATTTCTCCAAAAGCTTTAACACTTAAATTTGCATTACTCAAGCCACCAATTGAGGTGCAATTTGATCCAAGAAGGATCCCTGAGAGGAGAGCAATCTAGAGAAAGCAAGAGCTCCGATCGTCGGGCCCTCGCCGATAAGATATTGAAGCTTTCTCTCGCTAGACTAAAATTTCCAGCGAAGCTCCATTTGAGCTCATTTCTAAGTCAAATCGAGTTATTCAAAGCTTAAAATGACGAGGGAAATGTAGGGAAGATTATTAAGATCACCAATTGAGACAATTAACCCAATTCCAGGAAAATTGGGGCATTTTCATGAAATTAAATTTCAATTGAGACCCAATTGGCAATTGGATGAAATCGAGGGCCAATTGACAATTTTTGAAATTTCAAGGACCAATTTGCAATTTTTGAAAAGTTAAGAACCAAATAGTAATTCTGGAAAAATTAAGAACCAATCGGTAATTTTGGAAAGCTTAAGAACCATGAGGAATAATTGGGAGTCCTAGGGACTTAATAGAGATCAAATGAAAATTTAGGAACCCAAATGTAAGGTTATAAATGTTGAGGGACCTAAATGTAATTTAGGCATAGTGCGAGGACCTATGCGCAAATACCTGAGACTATGAGGTCCCTTATGTCGATTCTCCTGATAAGGGTACTCGAACCATGCAGGAACTAATCGTTCAAGTACCGATGCAAGGAAGCGCACCACGAGTCAAGATCTCACTGGGACGGCCACGTTACTTTCACCGGGTGAGTGGGATTTTTAGCATCAAACCTGGTTGGGGGTGATGAGAATCATTTTAAAGTTGAAAATCATTTTCCAAAAATAGTCTCCCCTGACTGTGTGAAACTACTTAAATATTTTGGGAGTCATTCCGGATAGGAGCAGGAATCGCTCTTATAGGCTTGAAGCCTCAGATTTGAAAATGATAGGGCCGAAGGCTCAGATTTGCAAAACTCGAGAAGTGGGCCCAAGGCCAGTGTGCACGGGTTTGACCAGTAGACAAAAATAAACTATAAGAACCATGAAAACTCTCAAACAAACTGGAATTGTTGTGTGATTGGCCACGGGGCCAAAATAGGACTAACAAAGCTCAATGGGCTAGTGGTAATGCGCCCAGACCAGGTTGACGGGCCGGTCAAGGTAAATAGCTGCATGTCAGGTCAAGTGTTGGGACCGTTGGCACCAAAGAACATGGTTAATAAATCAAAAATATTGTATGCATGCATGAGGAACTCGGGAGCATCTAGATGCTCAAGAGGGGTAGTCGATGAGTCCTAAGGGCTGCTAGACAACCCGAATGCAATAAGGGTGGGTATGTCGTGCCAGTCAGTCATGAAGATTTGATAGCTTCCTGCACACTAAGGCCGAGGCCGGAAGGGAAATGAGGTCTCATCCCACAAAGCGGACACAATGAAGCATTGAGACCAAGGCTGGAGGGGAAATGAGATCTCGTCCCACCAAGCGGACATGATAAGGGTATGAAGGGGAAGGACTATTGATGTCCCCTCAAACTCAGGGTAGAGGCAGTACATGTTAAACCCCGCTCTTTTGAGTTAGGGAAAATCGAGAAAAGAACCGGTCAAACCAAGTGAGAAATATCGGACCGGTTCACAAACCTGACCATTTGAGGGTTCATAAAACCTTGGAAAAGAATCTTAAGACAAATTAGAAGAGAAAAACCAGACTGGTTCAGATGAACTGAATCCCATTAAAACATCGAAGTTAAGCGTGCTTGCATGACAGTAGTGCTAGGATTGGTGACCTCTTGGGAAGTATGTTTTTTTTTATGTAACTCAAAATTTCAGTAAAAAAAATTTATGTGAATTTGGCTTAATTAGTATTAACCTTACGTCCTATCATAAATAGCCATAAATTAATATATACATTTAATTATTGGAATTAATACCCATAATTTAATACCTAAATTAAATTATTAGAATTAATACTAATAAATACCCATCCATTTATGGCAACATTAATACTAGTAATAAATCACCCCCATTTAATACACAATTGTATCATCCCCATTCATCCTCCTCACACCTAAACACTTCTCTCTCTCTACTGCTCCATTTCCCGGTGAAGCTCAAACCAGAGCTTTGACTTAGGCATTTTTTTAACCTCATAAGGAGAGGTTGGGCTCTTTAGACTCTAGGAGAAGTCAGCTATCTGAAAGCAAACTCTAGTCAATTTGAGAATCGCCAAAGAAGCGTCGACATAATCAAACAATGAAGCAGCTCCGACATACTGAAGCTGCTCTGTTTCGGCCGAGCTGAAATCGGTCATTTCTAGCCCTCCCCAAGCCAAACCAAGCCCTCCCAACACCTCGACAGCCCTCCCACGGCCAAATTAGAACTGAAAGATAAGCCAATTCGGCTCGCCTTTGCAATTTTCGACCAGTGTTAGAGAAAGAACCGACAAAATTTTGATGGTGAAATTCTAACTCAATTAGGCATCAAATAAAGCAATTCTTGATTCTAGGATGAACCTTAGGATTTGAGCTATCTGCCCAGATCGAAAGCTCAGACCGTCATGCCCCCAACGGTGAGTAATTTAAGTTTTCTCTCTCTATAGTCTATTTTATGGCTTAGTTCCGTTAGAGCTCATTCCAGCATCAAAACTTGCGATTCAAAGTGCTATTGAATTGTATGAAGTTATAAGAACTCAATTTTAACTTCAATTTCAACAATTAGAAGTGTTTAATTGGTCAATTAGTTGAAATCAAATTCAACTGTGTTAGGAAGTTGAAATTGGGGAAAATTGGGGATTTTTGAAAATTCGAAGGACCAAGATATACTTTTATAAAATTGAGGGTCAATTGGGCATGATAAGAATGTTAGAGGGCCAATTGAGAAATTTTAGAATTTTTGGCATAAAACTTACCATTTTTGTAAAGGAAGGGCAAAATGCTAATTTTAGAAAAGTTAGGGGACCAAATTGGAAATTTGGGAAATTAAACCCCCTTTTTGTGAATTTGAATAAATTGAGGTCCTAAGATAAATTTTAAAAGTTTCGGGATTCAATTTAAGGAAAAATCAGCATTAGGGACTTAAAGTTAAAGAAAAATAACTTTAGGGACCTAATTGCAAATAAATAGAAAGTTTGATTTTCTCATTCATTTGGAATGAATGAGGGCTATTAGGCCAAGGGATAATAAACAAGGATGTACATATCGTGTAGGAATACGAAGTACTGGGAATGCAAACAAGGACAAGCTCGCGTGAATACGAAGAATTGGTCGAGTGGAATTCACTGCATTAATGGGTGAGTGGGAATTATATATCATACCCGGTTGGAGATGATAAGTACCTCGAAATGAAAACACGCAACTTAGAGGTATTTTAAACATCACAACTTAGAGGAGTGATGTGAAAATGACACGAAAAAACTAATTAAAGATTGTAAGTAGATTATACCCGATTGGTATGATGAAATTTCCTCGGAGGAAGTGGAAAATTCGTTCATCAATTATGAGCGAAGATATCCTCATACTCAGTTGGTATGATGGATAGTTGAAAATTTATTTTGTCAGAAATGCTCTCACCTGATTGTGTGCCACTACTTAAACGATTTGGGAGACCTTTTTTACGGGAGTTTGGATAGCTCTATTAGGCCAGAGGCCTCGATTTTGGAACTTGGGGGCTAATATGCCCAATTTTGAAAATCTCATACAGTGGGCCCAAGGCTAGTTGGCACGAGCAAAAGCTCGTAAATAAAACATGAGTTATATGCCATAAAACTATAAATAAATGAATTGTTTTGCCATGGTACCAAGACAGGACCGACATACTCAATCAACTAGCAGTAGTGCAACATGATAGGTCAATGGACCAGTCAAGACAAACAGTTGCAGGTTGAGTTGAGGGTCAGGGTCGTTGGACCAATGGTACCATAGATTATATGGCAAGATGTGAAAATACTAATTGTGCATGCACTGTTATTATGGGACCTTCAAGAAACCCAAGAGAGGTAGTGATTTGTCTTAGGGCCCTGGACAACCTGGTGGGTATATGGGCAGATAGTCGGACTAGGTGACCTTACAAAGCTTGACATAACTTCAAGCGCATGAGACCGAGGTGGGGTCGGGATGAGGATTCTATCCTCATATGAACACAGAGAATTGATTTCGGGATTGAGGGTCAGATGTCGCGTACATACACTCATTCTCAGGGTAGAAGTAGATGTGCTTCTATTTAGGTGGCCGGTAAATTCGCTTCAATGCCACAAGTGGGTTCAGTGGACGGGCTAGCCTGCGATTGTGTGATTGACCCTCATGATCAAAGATGTGTGTTGGGTGATGACACACCGTGATTAATAACAAATGGTGATGAAAATAGAGATTTAAAATAAACCAATTTTTGAAAGAAAATAAGGAGTCTGGCACACTCCAATACAAATCTTTTTCCTAAAAGTTAAATTTTGAAAACCCATTCATTGAGTAGTTGTACTCACCCCCTCCCTTATATCCCTTTCAAGTAGACCAAGGAAAACCAACTCAAGATCTCCTGTTAGTTACACCTGTAAGACAGGTATGATTAATTTAAAATTTTATGCAATTTTGATTTAAGCTATTATAGGAATGTTGTAGGTTTAAAGGACGCCTTACTCTTTATGGTTTATAAACAAGGGGTAACCCTTAATAAACTAGGAGAGTGGCGGGTTGATCTCAGGGATCCGACCAAACCAGGTCGGAGCATGACAGTACACGTCTATTCGGGTGCACAGAAAAGACACATCGCACCACAAGTGGAGCAGTCGGGGACTGTTCTGTGAATGTGTAATCCATTTCTATGATAGAAAGGGCGGGTGATTTTTTATTGTGGCATCTCCCGAGCAAGAGGAAAAGTTCAAGAAGAGACAAACTCATATTTCAATAAATTAAAAGCATAAAATATTTTTGATAAACTGATTGTTTTGAAAACTCGCTTCCCAACCCATTAACCTTTTTCAAGAGAAACACTTCACCTCGACGAGCCTAGGCTGGGAGAAGAAGCCAATGGTACCGCCATCAAGTAACTTTATGTTTTGTAAACTTTGTTATGGAAAATAGGTACTCCAACACCTCGCCTTATGTCCTATATTGGGTCCCAATGTTATTTATAAAGTTTATTTTCCAAATTATAATTGAATATTTTGGAAAATAATTTGAGTTGTTTTATGTTATATCTTACACACTATTGGGATTAAAAAGATGAGATGCCCATTATTGTAAGGTCAGGGGGATGTGGCGGGTTGCTACATGTCCTGAAACCCGATCGAAGTGTGACACCGGCCGAGGCAAAATCGGGTTGAGATGTAACTTGCCTAGACATGGAAAGTGTTATCATATAAGTATATCCAAATTATCAATGTTATTACCAAAGAGATATGGTCATTTAAGTAGTAGTCACAATATGATAAGAGGTCTACAATTATGCAAAAGAAAAGATAAGAGGTCTGCGAGCTATACATTTATCTACACAAGTATGTTCAAGTTATTTGTTAGGTAAACGATCAAGTTAAGCAATGCCATGGCAATCCAACTCGAGAGCCCATAAACCTTTTCAGTTAGTATATTCTGATATATGTGGACTAATTACTCCAGAATCACGAGGAGTAACGAGGTATGTTCTTACCTTTAGTGAAGAATACAGTCAAATGTGATGGATATGTTTACTATGTGAAAAATCGTAAGTGTTAAAAATGTTTAGACAATTCAAAATAAAAATAGAAAAAAAGTAAGTATAAAATAATGTGCCTTAGAATAAATAGAGGGGTGAATTCACTTCAAATGTTTTTAATGAATATGGCTTAAAATAGAATTAAAAGGCATTTAACTACATCTTACATTACTTTAACAAAATGATGTAATAGAACATAAGAACATAACAATAATGAATATGCTAAGGACCATATTGAAAGAGAAACAATAAGATATGCTAAGGGATGTGCACATAGTAAACTATAGTCCTACAAAACACCCTTAGAAGATTACAGTGATTTAAAACATTTAGTGCACTATTTTAAAGTGTTTTGATGCATAGCATATATGCTTGTTAACGTTCCAAACATGACAAAACTATATGATAGAAGCAAAAAAATTATGTATTCATAGAATACAACAATCAATCGAAAGGATACACTATATAATCCTGAAAAGAATAATATAATAATAAGCAGAGATTTAGTATTTCTAGAAAATAGTAGTTTGAATTGGGAAACTATAAATAAAATAAATGAAAAATCATATATGTAGGATATTTTTTCTTAAAATCGAAATATAGTGGATATAGATCAAGAAACTGAAGAGATCAATCCTGAAAAATTTAGTAATTTAGAATTGTCTAATGTACAAGATATTACATAGTATGAATATTAATGTTAGACATTAGAAAGAATTAAAAAGGCGTCAAAATAGAGAAAAGATTACATAATGAACAATATAAACATTAATCCCATGTATTATCATGAAGCAAAAAATAAAAAATATTGGAGAGATGCAATGGACATAAAATTAAAGCTAAAATAAATAATAAAACATGAGAATTGATTGAACAGCTATTAGAAATCAAGCATATATATATATGTAAAATGGATTTACAAAACCAATTTAAATCAAAATTGTGAGATTATCAAATATAAAGTTAAATTAGTGGATAAGGGTTATAAATAGAAACGAGAAATAAATTATACGGTAGTTTTTGCTCCAATTGTAAAAAGGAATATTATAAGTCTATTGTTAGCTTTAACATATCTAAAAAAATCGGGATGTGCAACAATTATATGTTAAAAGTGGAAACTTTAGAAGAAAAAGTATACATAAAACAACCAGAAAGATATATGAGCAATGGAGAAAAAAATAAATTATACATATTAAAAAATACTTTTTATAATTTAAAATACACTAAAAAAGTATGGTCGCAATGATTATTTACAAATGAAGGGTTTAAAAATTGTCATATGAGCAAACACTATTCAAACATATTAATTGTTAGCTTGTATATATATATAATCAAATAGTAATCTATAGAAGTAATAATATTCTATATACATTCAAAGAATCTATGAAAAGAGAATTGGAAATGTAGATATGGGAAAGCAACCTAACCCTCTCGGAATTGAAGTAATACAAAGTGAAAAAGGTTTTTTCATAAATCAAATAAAATATATAAATGAAGTATTGCATAGGTTGAATATGGAAAATTATAAATATGTTGGAACACCAATATTACGAGTAACATATTTTATTAGAGAAAGTGATATCGGAGAAGTAGATGCAACCTACTATAAACAAAATAGTGGGAAGTTTATTATGTATAACAATTCCATGACCAAATATTATATTTACAATAAATCTTATTAGTAGATTTATGGAAAAATAAAAAGAACAAAACTAGTTGACTAAAAAAAATTTAGATATTTAAAAGGAACATGTATTATTTATTGTATGAAAAAAATACTCATTTATTACTTCATGCATATACTAACAATGATTTTGCAAGTGATACAAAGAAAAGAAAAGGAAAACACTTTAGGTTATGTGTTTTTGTCTCGAAATAGTTGCATTTTATGGTAATTTAAGAAATAAGCAATAGTAGCGAGAGTATTTAGTAGAAAATGTATACAGATGTCAAACATTTTGGTTAATACAATTACTAGAGTAAATAGAACAAGAATAAGCTAGTGCAACTGAAATATATTGTGATAATCTATATACAGTAAAACTTAAACAAAAGCTGGTACAATATAGTAGATCAAAATAGATAGACATTATATATCAATACTTATAAGAGTTGGTTTAAAATAAAACTATAGAGTTAAAATACTATTATAAATACAATCAAATTATAGATATCATATCTAAACTACAATCCAAAGAAGTGTTTGAAAAACTAAAGAACAATCTAAATGCATGTCGGACTAAAGTTTATGAGCCGACAGATGGAAAGAATCAGCTCATGAGAGATTATGATAACATAGAAATTCAATAGTTTAAAATTTGAAATAAAGATAAGAACAAAAATAAAATTGTTATATTCTTTGAGGTATATAAATAAAAGGGTTGTGATAAAGAAAATACAATAAAGATACGATTGGAAGATATACAAGTTTAAGAGCATAGATAATACAATGAATCGATTCTCGAAAATATTAAGAGATTTCTGCACACCAAAAGACCCAGGCTAATATATTCTAAAGGAATAATCTATGCAAACATCATAGAATTTGTGGAGAGTAACTGTAAGAAGTGACACAACAAATTCATAACAGTAGAAGAACATGAGACTAGAACAGCGGGAAACATCAAGAGTTAAAAAATACCTTCGATAGAGGAGTCTCACAAAAGTCACACTTTGGAGACATTATCAATACTAACATCAACCTAGAAATATAGATTGTAATGAGGTAGTAACAAGGAGATAGAATACAAAAAAAAAAAAAAACCGAAGAAGACTAGGGAGACTTACTTGCATAAGTGCATCAAGTGAACCAAAAGAAACATTCATAGAGCACCACAAGCTCTAGAGTTGATTTGAGAGTAAATGAAGAAAACGTCCACAGAAACAACACTTAAATAGAGAAATCACTAGGGTACAAAATTTGCACTTCTATATCCTACTGCCCAGTGGTGTCACAATATTTTTGCAAGAATTAAATCAGATTGCACACAATAAAATCACACCATTAGAAAAAGATTAAAAAAAAGGAGAATTCTCCCGAAGCTTATTGAAATGTTAATTTGTCCTAGATAAAGTATGTATTTCCCTTAATGGTTCGATGTCTTAGCCATTAGTTTACTGGTAGTTGAGAAATTAACTTTATTATAGACTAGCATTGCCTATGATGTTTTGTTGTTTGATACCGGTTACTAGTAGTTAATTAGTTGTTTTGTTGGTAATGCATAATATCATAATATACCATACTTTTATAGAACTTTTGTCAGTAATTGATAGATTGTTACCTCACCCTTTTCATACTAGGTTCTCAAAGAACATATCTCTTGCTTTTCATTTGTAGGCTCAATTTACTATTAATCCAACATAAGTACTTTAGAACTCTATAGAGTTTATACCGTAGATCCTAGCTTATACAATATATGAATTTGATAACTAGGGTTGTTTCTCACTTTAATAAACATATTAAACTTTAAGTAAAATTGTTATCATACATTACTTTTCATTAAATCTTTCAAAAGACTTGGTTGTCCTGTATAATTTTTGTTTGCCTAAATTGTAGGCCCTAGTGAATGAGGGATTCAAGTAAATTGCTTCAATCCTTAACATAAGTAACCACAAATAGACAGTTCCTGATCATTGCAGAGATCATCATGGATGGATTTTCAAGGGTGTTTCCTATATACAAGGAAGGTCACATTTCAGATTCTAGCACAGTCAAGTTTAAAGTTTCCCAAGGTCTTTATCAGTTTTACTAAAGTCCAACATTTCTGTTTATTTTTACTTTACTTACTTTGCTTATGAAGTATTCATATTTTTAAGGTCATGGGTCATGCACCCCCTTTAGGAGCACTTGTAATTAGCCTAGAGACATAATTGTGCATGTACTTGAATATGTTAATACATTAATATATTTATTTATTTGATATTAATACAACCTTAGCTCTCAAATCCATTTCTCCTCTATATACATTTGGAAATTAATCATGTACAGGTATATGTACCTTTATATGTAAAAGTCTCTTGTTCACAATATATATATATATAATTATCCAATATATATAAGTATGTATATATAGAAATATTTATTGTTCTGCTTAATTATAACAGACTTAACTCGATTCCATCGAGTTATTTATTTCCATGAAATCAGCCCTTATCATCTTATTTTAAATTAATTTTGTTCCAATTATATCAATTGGGGTTTAAACTTAAATTAAAATTCCAGAAAGTTTTCCGACTAAAATTTTGGGTTAATAAAACACAGTGTTACAGCTTACTTCTCCAAGGTTTCTTGGATGTTCTTTCCTTTATTTCTCTATTATGGGTAGTCCACTCATTCTTACTTGTTACAGCATCTTTTAATGTTATCTTCCTACTTACCCGTTCCTTGGGTTTAACTTACTTCCTTGAGTCTTCCTAGTATGCCTCCCTTGGTTCTTCTACCTCAGCATGCACTTCCTTTACAAGTTAATCTCCTTATCCCTCATCTCTTGGTTCCACTACCTCTTAGTTGGGACATGTATGTCTCTCCAAGGTTTCCTTCCTTGGAAGAATTCTTCCCCTTCTCTCCTAGAATTCCATTCGTCCTTGAGGGCATCTAAACTCAAATCTACTTCATGACATCCTTATATGCCATTCTTCCCATCTCCCTTTTTTTCTAGAAATTTGGAGGGTACGTCCTTTAGATTTTCTCCTACTTGTATCACAATTTTTATTTTTGTAGTGAATATAACTTTCATTTATTATGTTGGTCACGAATTACGGTCTTTGGCTATATTTGTTTAGGAGAATTTTGGTAAGTACTAACTACGTTACTAGGATCCTTTCGTGTTTCCTCCTGGGTGAGGTTGTATACTATGGTTGGTACCATCGACGTCGTGGCTATGTCTTGCCCTCCATCTAGTAACCTTGGGTTTCCTTGAGGTGGTCGATGGGTACTTCATTGTGTATTGCCCCGAAGGGTTGGGTAGCTCATCGCAAAGTGGCCAAGTTGTCTACGTTTGAAGCATACTTGGCATGGTCCTTCATGGCTTTTCTGGCACTTGGGACAATTGGGGCTTATCCTTTGTAGGGTTGTACTTTCCTCCCTTTGGGTATGATAACCTTTCATTGTCCTAGGGAACCTCATTCTTGTCCCCCATTTCTGCCCACCAGGCTCCTTTTGTCCTCCCCAACTATTCTGGCCTACTCCTTCCTTCCTGTCGGTTTGCTCTATCCGACAGCGTCACATCTGTACCAGATGCTCACATTCATGGGTCATGCCAATGACGGCAGCCAAATCTGTGAGGCATCCTAGTACTCCCATTCGGTCTCGTATGTCCAAATTAAGACCGTCCATGAATCGTTGGCAAACACCTACAGATCCGGCTAGGTTGGGGGCAAAGGGTCTTAACTCGTTAAACTTAGTTTCATACTCTGAGATAGAGTTATGCCCTTGTTAGAGTCGGAGGAAGTTTTGCTTCTATGCATTGATCAGGTGTGGAGCTAGGTATTCCTTCGTATATCTCTCCTCGAATTGTTCCCAGGTGGGGGTGGTAGTGGTATGCTAGCTTCTGACATTGTCCCACCACCATTTTGCACTAGCCTCCAGGAAAAATTCTGCCAAGATTACCATGTCCTCTGGTGAAATCTTGACTATCCCCATGAGTTTTTTTTATATTGGCCAGCCAGTCCATAATAGCTCTAGCATCCTTCTCTCCTAGGAAAGGCTTATATCCCAACCGTCATGCCCTAACCCAGTTTGGTCAGATTCCCTTGATCAACCCACCACTCTCCCAATTTATTAAAGGGTTTCCCATTATTATAAATAGTAAAGAGTAAGACGACCTTTAAACCTGCACCGTTTCGTGGAATAACATAAATCAAAATTGAATAATATTTTAAATTTATCATACTTGTCACAAAAGTGTCTTAGTTAATAGTCTTTAAGGGTAGGCTTTCCAGAATTTTCGAAAAGGGATATAAGGAAGGGGGTGAGTACAATGACTCAATGAATGGGTTTTCAAAATTTTTAACTTTTAGCAAAAAGAATTGTATTGGAGTGATCCAGACTACTTTCTTTCAAAATCCTTTCATTTCAAATCTTGGTTTTTACCACCATTTCTTATTAATCATGGTTTGTCATCACCCAACACACATCCTTCATCATGAAGGTCAAACATACATTCGCAGGCCAGTACGTCCACTAAATCCACTTGTGGCATCAGAGTTACTTTACCGGCCACATAAATAGAAGCACGTCCACTTCTACCCTGAGAATGAGTGGATGTACGCGACATCCGACCCTCAATCCTGAAATTAATTCTTCGTGTGTAAACCCCGCACTTTTGAGTTAAGGAAAACTGAGAAAAGAACTGGTCAAACCAAGTAAGAAAACTGAGATGTTTTACAAACCCGATCATTTGGGAATAAGCAATTTGGAAATTTACAACTTCTGGGTGATCCAATGGGTTCATTAAACCTTGGAAAAGACAAATTAGAAAAGAAAGACCAAATTGGTTTAGGTGAACAAGAATCCATGAGAACTCTGAAGTTAAGCATGATTACCCGAGAGTAGTGTGAGGATGGGTGACCTCTTGGGAAGTATGATTTTTTTGTAACCCGAAATTTCGGTCAAAAATTTTTATGGAAATGTATGTCTTATCATAAATAGCTATAAATTAATATATATTTAATTATTGTAATTAATACTAATAATTTAATACCGAAACTAAATTATTGGAATTAATACAAATAATTTATTGTAATATTAATACTAGTAATAAATCTCTCTCATTTAATACACGATTTTACACCTATATAAAGAAGTCATCCCCATTTATTCTCCTCACACCCGAACACTTCTCTCTCTCTCTCTCTCTACTACTCCATTTCCTGGTGAAGCTCGAACCAGAGCTTCAATTTGAACATTTTTCTTAACTTCGAAAGGAGAGGTCGGGCTCTTTAGAACCGGGGAGAAGTCAGCTATCTAATAGCAAACTCCAGTCAATCCGAGAATCACTAGAGAAGTGTCGGCGTGGTGGAATAGTGAAGCAGCTCTAGCAAACCGAAACTACCCTATTTCGGCCAAGCTAAAATCAGCCATTTCGAGCCCTCCTCAGGCTAAACCAAGCCCTCCCAACACTTGCTCAGCCCTTCCATGGCCGAATTAGGACTGAAAGGATGAACCTTAAGATGAGAGCTATCTACCTGGATCGAAAGCTCGGACCGTCATGCCATCACCAGTGAGTAATCGAAGCTTTCTCTCTCTATAGTTCATTTTCCGGCGAAGCTCCATTTGAGCTCGTTCCGGCGTTAAAACTAGTGATTCAAAGTTCCATGGAATCGTATGAACATGTAGAAACTCAATTTCAACTTCAATTTCAACAATTGAAAACGTTTGATCCGTCAATTTAATCAAATCAAATTTGGCTATGTTAAGAAGTTGGAATTGGGGAAAATTGGGGATTTTCGAAGATTCGAAGGACCGAAATGCAATTTCCTAAAATTGAGGGTGAATTGGACATAATAAAAATGTTAGAGGGCCCATTTGAGGAATTTTAGAATTTTTGGGGAAAATTTACCATTTTTGTAAAGGGCAAAATGGTAATTTTGGAAAAGTTGGGGGACCAAATTGGAAATTTGGGAAATTAATCCCCTTTTTGTGAAATGGAATAATTGAGGTCCCTTGATAAATTTTAAAAGTTTCGGGACTCAATTTGAGGAAAAACCAGCATTAGGAACTTAAAGTTTAAAAGAAATAACTTTAGGGATCTAATTGCAAATAAATAAAAGTTTGACTTTCTCATTCATTTGGAATGAATGAATGCTATTAGGCCGAAGGATAATGAACTGAGATATTCATATCGTGTAGGAACACGAATTACCAAGAACGCCAGCAAAGGCAAGCTCACTTGAATACAAAGAACCGGTCTAAGTGGAATTCACGACATTAACGGGTGCGTGGGTTTACTAACATCATATCCAGTTGGGATGATAAACACAACTTAAAATTAAAAACCACTTACCGGTTGTGAGTGGGATTATGTATCATACCCGGTTGGGGATGATAAGTACCACGGTATAAAAACCCACTGCTTAGTGGTATGTTTTAATCATCACTACTTAGAGAAAGTGATGTGAAAGTTATGCAGAAAAATTCCTTACGGGTTGTAAGTAGATCATACCCAGTTGGTATGATGAGACTTCCTCGAATGAAGTTGAAAACCCGTTCATCGGTTATGAATGGAGATGTCCTTGTACCGGTCGGTATAATGGATAGTAAAAACCTATTTTTGTCGGAAGTGTTCTCCCCTGACTGTGTGTCAATGCTTAAACTATTTGGGAGACCTTCTCGATGGGAGCTTGAATAGCTCTTATAGGCTGGGGGCCTCAGTTTTAGAACTTGGGGGCTAAATGCCCGATTTTGAAAATCTTGTACAATGGGTCCAAGGCTAGTTGGCACGAGTAGGAACTCGTAAATGAACATGAAATATGTGCCATAAAACGTTAAATAAAGGAATTTTTTGGCCATGGTACCAAGATAGGACCGACATGCTTAGTCAACTAGCGATAGTGCGACATGACAGGTCGATGGACTAGTCAAGTCAAACAACATTGGTTTGAGTTGAGAGTCAGGGCCATTGGACTAGTGGCACCAAAGATTACATGGCAATATGAGAAAACATTGTTTGTGCATGCACTATGAATACGGGATCATCAAGACGCCCATGAGGGGTAGTGATGTGTCCTAAGGACCCTGGACGACCCGAAGAGTATAAGGGCAATCATCATTCCAAGTGTCTGTGTGAAATTTGGAGTAGCACCAAGTGCATGAGACCGGGGTGGGACAGGATGAGGTCTCTATCCTCATATGGATACAAAGAAGTGAATTCATGATTGTGGGTCGGATGTCGCGTACATCCACTGATTCCCAGGGTAGAAGTGGTCATACTTCTATCCGGGTGGCAGGAAAAGTCGCTCCGAAGTCACTAGCGGGTTCAGTAGTGATACTGACTTGCGAACGTGTGTAACCTTCATGATGAAGGATGTGTGTTGGATAATGACACACCGGTAACTATGAAATAATGGAAACCCGATATTTTAAATGAAGGGAGTTTTGAAAAGAAAGGAGTCTAGCACACTCCATATAAATGTTTTTCTTAAAGTTAAAAGTAAACCTTTAAAAATCCATTCACTAAGTAGTTGTACTCACCCCCACCCTTATATCCCTTTCAGGAAATCCTGGAAAGCCTACCCTGAAAGACCATCAACTAAGATGCCTTTAAGATAGGTACTAGTTTAAAATTTCATGCAGTTTTGATTATGCTCTTCTAGGAAATGGTACAGGTTTAAAGGACGCCTTACTCTTTACAGTTTATAATAAGAGGAAACCCTTTAATAAACCGGGAGAGTGGTGGGTTGTTCACGGGGATCCGACCAACCCCAGAAGCTTCCCAAATGCCTGAGGCATGGTAGAAATCTCCAATGACCAAATGGAGAAGTATCCTAGAGAATGTGCTAGGACCTATTGAGGGCACAACTCTAAGTATAAAGGAAGCCAAGCGTGAAGCTACAAACATTAGTAAAGGGTGTATAACCTTACTTAAGTGTTTATCAGGAACCCTGTAGCCCTTATATTGTGACCACTTTCTGTAATAGGGCTAATTATACTCCTCGATTAATAAAGTACTCCAAATTCCTAAAAACTTTGTCTATCAAAGGATATAATCTTATTAAGAAGATAGCCCCAAGAAAAAAAATACCTAAACAAAAGACACCATGGATATCAAGGAGATTATTATGCAAGGAAGGCATGACAAAAGAATTGTCATGGTAAGGAGTCTAGGAGAACTTTGGGGTAACTAACAAGGGGCAACCTATTATAAGATACAAAGCAAATAGGGCATGAAAAGAAGTATCGTCCCACACCACTAGGATTTAGAATAATACTTCCCAAGGAAGATGACCTCACAGCTATAGGAAATTCGAAAGGATACCATCCTAAGAAACGTGACTCTAGTTGCAACCACAGATAAGAGGAAACTCTTCAAAATCTTAGCAAAGTGATAAGAAGGAAAAAAGGGTAAAGGTAGGACCTCAATAAAACCACAAACGAAACAAAGGATAGCTGAAGAGAATTCCCCCCTTTAAGAAGAAAATCCAAACAAATTAGGAGCAAAGAAAGGAGTGCATCCATAAGAGGAGACAAGACGAACATTTGATGACAAACGGGACATATTGGGATTATAGGAAAAAATCACCTTGGAAAAAGCAACTATGCCAAATAGGAAGTTCGGGCCAATAGGACAAGAGAAAGCAAGTCGTTACAACAAGATAGTCAGAGGGAACAAATGACACCCTAAGGAAGACCGGGAAGTAGAAGGGGCTACACCCTAAAAGGTCAGTGACATGGACGTTAAGGACAGGAGTACTCGAGAAACAAATGCCCTAAGAAACTTAGACCAAAGGAATGGTGGAGGCGAGGCAGTTAACGAACTAATACATGGGAAAACCATAATTTGAGTTCCAACAAAGAAGAGAGGGGAGGAAAGGCCAAATACTCGGGAAAAGAAGGATGAAAGAAATCCTTAATAGGACCAAAGGCCAAATTAACGACTAAACTCATGCCAAGAGAAAAGAATAGGCAAGCCTCCCACATAATTATCAAGAAATCTTGAAACAAGGAAAATTTGAATGCTCCATAAAGAAATACACTATGAAAGTAAACTTTGTAGGGATGCATATGACTATCTACCCTTGAAGGAATTTTGATGGGTGGATGGACATAATATGGAGTGCAAGGAACCAACCCTTAATTGGGAAATGTTTCAAAGGAAGGAAGTATCATGATGACCTAGTGTGACCTGCTTGGAGAGAGTAGGAGAACCAAACAATAATTTCAAGAGAACCAAGTAGAATGAAGAAATGAGTAACAACGGGACGACCAAAGAGAATAAACAAAACCCTAAGAAAGGCTGAGATGTAGTAAAGACTACACTCTATGAAGGACAAAGGATGGGCATGAAGGACGAGTGATACAGCTGCCCAGATGATAGGATCAAAAAAAATGGAGAGAAGGAAACAATTGAAGAACTGGTCTTCAAGAGAACCCTGGATTTAAACCACGATAAATAAGGGAGAAGTGAAAAGGCCAAAATATTGGAAAAAGAAGAATGAAGGAAAATCCTTAAAGAAATTAATGGCCAAAACCGAATTTCTAGTTTAAAGTCTTGAGACGATTAAGTGTGCTTCACGAAGGACGAACAAGAGATTTTGAAACAAGGAGGATGTGAACCCTCCTTAAACGGAAATAAGTTAACGGGTTAGCATCAAAAAGATGTTGTAACAAGTATGAATGAGTGGACAACCCATACTAAGGTAATAAAGTAAAGAATGTTCAAGAAACATTGGGAAAGTAAGTCCTCCAAATAAGATGTGGCTAAGGAGAAATAACCGCAATTGGTAAGACGGGTCATAGTCCACACACGCATATGAAGCTTAAAGAGTGGACGACTGAGCATAGGGTGGAATGCACGAAATAAAACGAATAATCGGAAGTATCCCATCTAAGGAATAAGGGATAAAACAAAAGTTGTGGATAGAGAAGGATCCAAAGCAAACAAATGCCCTAACATAGATAAGGGTGCGAAGAAAGGGAGAAAGAACCATACAATAAATGACAAGGAGGTTGAGCATGTAACTCCTAAGATGGAAATCTCTATTGTAAGGGACATAGTAGAGAACAAAACCAGAAGGACGGAACCTTCCCAAGCAAAGTAATCAACACATAGATCAAAAGCAATTATTGTAGAATGAAGAATCATGAAATGATTTATGAGTAAGTAAGAGTGGATTAAGGAAAAAGGAAAAACCCTTGAATAAGGAATGCCTAGGACTTAAGAAGGAAACAATCCCAGTTTGTTGGTAAACTATTGGGAAACCAAATAATTGACACCAAAAAGACCCAATAAAGAAGTTGGGAAAGGACTAGTGGGTAAGGAAAACTGACACAGTTATGTAAGACATGTTGTCAAGATACGAATGATAATTGGGTAACAATAAAGGTAGTTGAGAAATACTAACCAATGAAAGGAGGGATGAAATTATACAGTCCCTGGAAGGCTGGAAACTTGGAAACAACCCTAAAAGAGGTGTTGTAGGAGTTTGATGGACTGAGACAGGTTAAGAACTATGTCATGTCGTAAGAGACATATAAGCACCAATAATCCCGAGTAAAATGTAACTCAAGTAAGAAGGAGTCAGTTGGTAAACATAACCAGGTCAAACATAAATTTGACCAAAGTTGTAATCAATGACGGATGAAGGATGGGTCAAATTGGGACAAAAGAATAATAACAAAAAAACCTGTGAAAATAAGTATGTAATGCTCAAAAGAACGTTGAGCTAGGGGTTTCAACGATGAAGAGAATAACTAGACAAAGGAACGATTGGGCAGCTTAGAACTCCCAATCTCGAAATCTTAAGTAAAATCCCCAAAAGGAAGAACCTTGTCCTAAATAAAGGGAGATGCGAACCTAAGAATATACATTAGGATTATGAGCCAAACATGCCTCGTTATTATAACTCCATGGAAGGAGTAATCATGATAAATGAAAAGAAATTCCTTAGATGAATGATTACGAGGACTAAGCAAAATAGCAATCGAAGTGTTAACATGCCAAGAAAACCCAAGTTGACATTAAGGGAAATTATTCCCGATGTGGAATATATTGGTTAAGTTTTGGGGACAAAACTCCTAAAAGGAGGGGAGATTTGTAAACCCCGCACTTTTGAGTTAAGGAAAACCGGGAAAAGAACCAACCAAACAGAGTAAGAAAATCGAGCCGGTTTACAAATCCGATCATTTGGAAAAAAGCAATTTGGAAATTTATAACTTTCGGGTGATCCAAATGGTTCATTAAACCTTGGAAAAGAAACTTAAAACGAATTAGAAGAGAAAAACCAAATTGGTTTAGGTGAACGAGAATCCATGTGAACTCTGAAGTCAAGTGTGCTTACCTAAGAGTAGTGTGAGGATGGGTGACCTTGCGAACATAGGCTAGCCATAAATTAATATATATTTAATTATTGTAATTAATACCAATAATTTAATAACAAAATTAAATTATTGGAATTAATACAAATAATTTATGGCAATATTTATACTAGTAATAAATCTCCCCCATTTAATACACGGTTTTACACCTATATAAAGAGGTCATCCTCATTCATTCTCCTCACACCCGAACACTTCTCTCTCTCTCTCTCTCTACTACTCCATTTCCCGGTTAAGCTCGAAGCAGAGCTTCGATTTGAACATTTTTCTTAACCTCGGAATGAGAGGTCGGGCTCTTTAGAACCGAGGAGAAGTCAGCTATCTGATAAAAAACTCTAGTCAATCCGAGAATCGTTGGAGAAGTTTAAGAGAAATAACTTTAGGGACCTAATTGTAAATAAATGAAAGTTTGACTTTCTCATTCATTTAGAATGAATGAAGGCTATTAGGCCGAAGGGTAATGAACCGAGATGTTCATATCGTGTAGGAACACAAAGTACTGGGAACGCTAGCAAGGACAAGCTCGCGTGAATACAAAGAACCGGTCTAAGTGGAATTCACGGCTTTAATGGGTGAGTGGGTTTACTAACATCATACCCGGTTGGGATGATGAGCACAACTTAAAATTAAAAACCACTTACCGGTTGTGAGTGGGATTATGTATCATACCTAGTTGGGGATGATAAGTACCGCGGTATAAAAACCCACTGCTTAGTGGTATGTTTTAATCATCACTACTTAGAAAAAGTGATGTGAAAGTTATGCGGAAAAACTCCTTACGGGTTGTAAGTAGATCATACCCAGTTGGTATGATGAGACTTCCTCGAATGAAGTTGAAAATCCGTTCATCGGTTATGAACAGAGATGTCCTTGTACCGGTCGGTATAATGGACAGTAAAAACATATTTTTTTTGGAAGTGTTCTCCCCTGACTGTGTGCCAATGCTTAAACTATTTGGGAGACCTTCTTGATGGGAGCTTCAATAGCTCTTATAGGTCGGGGGCCTCGTACAGTGGGTCCAAGACTAGTTGGCACGAGCAGGAGCTCCTAAATGAACATGATATATGTGTCATAAAACTTTAAATAAAGGAATTGTTTGGCCATGGTACCAAGATAGGACCGACATGCTCAGTCAACTAGCGGTAGTGCGACATGACAGATCTACGGACAAGTCAAGTTAAACAACTGCGGGTTGAGTTGAGAGTCGGGGTCGTTGGACCATTGGCACCAAAGATTACATGTCAATATGAGAAAATATTGTTTGTGCATACACTATGAGTATGGAATCATCAAGATGTCCATGAGGGGTAGTGATGTGTCCTAAGGACCCTAGATGACCCGATGAGTAGAAGGGCAGATCGTCGTTCCAAGTGTCTGTGTGAAATTTGGAGTAGCACCAAGCGCATGAGACCGGGGTGGGGACAGCATGAGGTCTCTGTCCTCATACTAACACGAAGAAGTGATTTCAGGATTGTGGGTCGAATGTCGTGTACATCCACTTATTCCCATGGTAGAAGTGGTCGTACTTCTATCCGGGTGGCAGGAAAAGTCGCTCTAAAGCCACTAGTGGGTTCAGTAGTGATACTGACTTGTGAACGTGTGTAACCTTCAAGAGGAAACATGTGTGTTGGGTAATGACACACTGGTAACTATGAAATAATGGAAAAATCTGATATTTTAAATGAAGGGATTTTTTAAAAGAAAGGAGTGTGGCACACTCTATATAAATGTTTTTCTTAAAGTTAAACGTAGACCTTTGAAAACTTATTCACTGAGTAGTCGTACTCACCCCCTCCCTTATATCCCTTTCGGGAAATCCCAAAAAGCCTACCCTTAAAGACCATCAACTAAGATGACTGTAAGAAAGGTACGTGAAGTTTAAAATTTCATATAGTTTTGATTATGCTATTCTAGGAAATGGTGCAGGTTTAAAGGATGCCTTACTCTTTACAGTTTATAATAAGGGGAAACCCTTTAATAAACTAGGAGAGTGGCAGGTTGTTCACGGGGATCCGACCAACCTGGTCGAGGCGTGACACCGTGTTCGTATGAGGATAGAGACCTCATCCCGTCCCCACCTCGGTCTCATGCGCTTGATGCTACTCCAAATTTTGCATGGTCACATGGTCCGACGAATTGTCCTTATACCCACCAGGTCGTCCAAGGCCTATAGGATGCACATCACTACCCACCTTGGGCGTCTTGATGATCCCATAATCACAGTGCAAGTACAATCAGTATTTTACATCATGCCTTATAATATGTGGTGCCACTGGTCTAACGGCTACGACCCTCAACTCAACCTGCAGCTATTTGTCTTGACTAGTATGTCGACCTGTCATGTCGCACTACTGCTAGTTGATTGAGTATGTCAGTTCTGTCTTGGTTCCATGGCCAAACAATTCATTTATTAAAGTTTTATGACACATATCTCATGTTTGTTTACGAGCTCCTACTCGTGCCCACAGGCCTATAGCCCATTGTTCAATATTTTCAAAACCGTCCATATTATCCCCCAAGTTCCAAAACTGAGGCCCCCGACCTATAAGAGCTATTCGACCTCTCGTCAAGAAGGTCTTCCAAATCGTTTAAGCATTGGAACATGGTCAGGGGAGAGCACTTCCGACAAAAAAATGTTTTCAACTGTCAATCATACCAACTGAGTATGAGGACATCTCCGCTCATAACTGATGAACGGGTTTTCCACTTCCTTCGAGTGAGTTTCCTCATACCAACCGGGTATGATCTACTTGCAGCCAATAAGTAGTTTTTCTACGTGATTTTCACATCACTTCTCTAAGTTCTGATGCTTAAAATACCACTTAATAATCAGTTTTCATTTCAAAGTACTTATCATTCCCAACCGGGTATGATATAAAATCCCACTCACAACTGTTAAGTGGTTTTTAGCTTAATTTTCTCATCACCCCAACCGAGTATGATGTTAAAAGTCCCACTCACCCATTAATGCTCTAAATTCTACTAGACCGATTCTTTGTATTCATGCAAGCTAGTCCTTGCTGGCATTCCCAGTACTTCGTATTCCTTGCTGGTGAGAGGATTGATGTGAAAATTACACGGAAAAACTATTTACTAGAAGTAGATTATACCCAGTTGGTATGATGAACTTCTTGAAAGGGAGGAGAAAACCCACTTATCAGTTATAAGCGGAGATGACCTCACACTTGGTTTGTGTGATGGATAGATTAAAATATTATTTTGTCGGAAGTGCTCTCCCTTGAATGTGTGCCACTGCTTCAACTTTTTGGGAAACCTTCATGACGGGAGCTCAAAATGCTCAGATAGGGCGGAGGCCTCGATTTTGGAACTTGGGGGCTAATATGCCCGATTTTGAAAATCTCGTACAGTGGGCCCAAGGCCAGTTGGCACGAGCAGTAGCTCATATACAAAACATGAGTTATATGCCATAAAACTATAAATAACTGAATTGTTTGGCCATGGTTCCAAGACAGGACCGACATACTCAGTTAACTAGTAGAAGTGCGACATGACAGGTCAAAGGACCAGTCAAGAAAAACAGCTGCAAGTTGAGTTGAGGGTCGGGGTCGTTGGATGAGTAGCACCACAGATTATATGGCAAGATGTGAAAATACTGATTGTGCATGTATTGTGATTACGGGATTTTTAAGACGCCCAAGAGGGGTAGTGATGTGTCCTAGGGCCATGGATAACCCGGTGCATATAAGGGCAGATCGTCGAACCGGGTGACCTTCCGAAGCTCGACGTAGCTTCAAGCCCATGAGACCGGGGTGGGGTCGGGATGAGGTCTCTATCCTCATATGGACATAGAGAATTGATTTAGAGATTGAGGGTCGGATGTCATGTACATCCACTTATTCTCAAGGTAGAAGTAGACGTGCTTCTATCTAGGTGGCCGGTAAAGTCACTCCGATGCCACAAGTGGGTTCAGTGGACAGGATGGCCTGCGATTGTATAATTGACCTTCATGATGAATGATGTGTGTTGGGTGATGATACACCATGATTAATAAGAAATGGTGATGAAAACAGAGATTTGAAATAAAAGGATTTTTGAAAGAAAATAAGGAGTCTAGCACACTCCAATACAAATATTTTTTCTAAAAGTTAAATTTTGAAAACACATTCATTAACTAGTTGTACTCACCCCCTCCCTTATATCCCTTTCAAGTAGACCAAGGAAAACCCTACCCAAGACCTCCTGTTAGTTACACCTGTAAGACAGGAATGATTAATTTAAAATTTTATACAGTTTTGATTTATGCTATTCCAGGAAAGGTGCATGTTTAAAGGACGTCATACTCTTCATGGTTTATAAATAAGGGGCAACCCTTAATAAACTGGGAGAGTGGCAGATTGATCACGGGGATCCAACCAAACTGGGTTGGAGTGTGACAATACACCTCTATTCGGGTGGACAGAAAAGACGTGTTGCACCACAAGTGGAATGGTCGGGGATTGTTCTACAAACGTGTAATCCATTTCTATGATAGAAAGGGCAAGTGATTTTTTGTTGAGGCATCTCCCGAGCAAGAGGAAATGTTCAAAAAGAGACGAACTCATATTACAATAAATTAAAAGCATAAAACTTTTTCGATAAACTAATTGTTTTAAAAACTCTCTTCCCAACCCCCACTCACTAAGTTGTAGAAACTCACCCCCTCCCATTAACCTTTTTCAAGAGAAACACCTCATCTCAACAAGCCTAGGCTGGGAGAAGAAGCTAATGGTACCGCCATCAAGTAACTTTATGTTTTGTAAACTTGGTTCTGAAAAATAGGTACTCCAACACCTTTACCTTCGTCGAACTATTTAGTAGAAATGCAAGATTAGTACGAGGAAGGGTGGCGGGTTGATCACAAACCCCGACCAAACCGGGTCGGGGCATAACACTATGGGCCACAAGTAGGACAGATCAACGTTGTAGCTTCAAAGAGTTTGTTTTACGAATATATGATCAATTTGATGAGAAAATATGAATGATTATTTGTCATATATAAATAAATATAAAGTTTTCCTCAAATAAAATTATGAATGTTTTCTAGGTATGAAAGAACTTAATTTTAGTTTGTGGGATACAAGTAGATAAATTTAATTGAAAATCATGAGAAAGGTTTTTCATTGATAAAATAAGTAGTAGCTTGTTAAGTTAATCTCTTAATATTAAAGGAAATGAACATTTATGCATATCCATGTGGATGAGATATGCTTATTCAAATTCAAGTAACTTTTTAAATATTTGTCATGAATGAACCAAATAATATGTTATTTCTATGGATTGAACAGTTTTCAAACTTGTCATATACAAGTTTATTTATTTAACATCAAAACTAAATTATGGTAAACCCTTGTTTTACAAAACCATATTGGTAAAAATCTATTTTATTTTAAATAAAGTATGTGCTAAATCATAGACTTAACGTCACAATGTGAGCTACCCCACTCCTATTCCCCTCCAAATACCCCTTTCACGTAACAAAGGTAATATAGGATAAATGGAAAGTGGAGAATCCATCAAAAAACCAATGGTACGCCTTATGTCCTATATTGGGTCCCAATGTGATTTATAAAGTTTATTTTTTAAATTTTAATTGAATATTATGAAAAATAATTTGAGTTATTTTATGTTATGTCTTGCACACTATTAGGATTACAAGGATGAGAAGTCCATTATTGTAAGGTTAGGGGGAAGTGGCGGGTTGTCTACATGTCCGATCGGGGAAACCCGATCGGAGTGTGACACCAGCTGAGGCAAAATCAGGTTGAGCTGTGACTTGCCTAGACATGGAAAGTGTTATCATATAAGTATATACAAATTATCAATGTTATGACAAAAGAGATATGGTCTTTTAAGTAGTAGTCAATACATCTTCTAAAATCAAACAATATGATAAGAGGTCTACAATTGTGCAAAAAAAAAAAGATAAGAGATTTGCCAGATATAAATTTATCTACACAAGTATGCTCAAGTTATTTGTTTGGTAAACAATCAAGTTCAGCAATGCCATGACAATCCAACTCAAGAGGCCATAAACCTCTTCAGTTAGTACATTATGATATATGTAGACCAATTACTCCATAATCACGAGGAGTAAAGAGATATGTTCTTACCTTCAGTGAAGAATACAATCAAATGCGATGGATATGTTTACTATGTAAAAAATCGTAAGTGTTAAAAATGTTTAGACAATTCAAAATAAAAATAGAAAAAAAGTAAGTATAAAATAATGTGCCTTAGAATAAATAGAGGGGTGAATTCACTTCAAATGTTTTTAATGAATATGGCTTAAAATAGAATTAAAAGGCATTTAACTACATCTTACATTACTTTAACAAAATGATGTAATAGAACATAAGAACATAACAATAATGAATATGCTAAGGACCATATTGAAAGAGAAACAATAGAATAAGCTAAGGCAACAAAATAGGATGTGCATATAGTTCCTACAAAACTAGTAAAGAACAAAACACCCTTAGAAGATTGCAGTGATTTAAAACATTTAGTGCACTATTTTAAAGTGTTTGGATACATAACATATGTGCATGTTAAAGTTCCGTAAAAAATTGTATATTCGTATGATACAATGTTCAATCGAAAGGATACAAATTATATAATCATGAAAAGAACAATATAATAATAAGCAGAGATTTAGTATTTTTAAGAGATGATAGTTTGAATTGGGAAACTATAAATAAAATAAATGAAAAACTATATATGTAGGATATTTTTTTCTTAATATCGAAATATAGTGGATACAGATCAAAAAATTGAAGAGATCAATCTTGAAAAATTTAGTAATATAGAATTGTCTAATGTTCAAGATATTACATAGTATAAATATTAATGTTAAACATTAGAAAGAATTAAAAAGGCATCAAATTAGACACAAGATTACATGATGAACATTATAAACATTAATTCCATGTATTATTATGAAGCAAAATATGAAAAATATTGGAGAGATGCAATGGACATAAAATCAAAGCTACAATAAATAATAAAACATGAGAATTGATTGAACAACCATTAGAAATCAAGCATATATATGTAAAATGGATTTACAAAACCAATTTAAATCAAAATTATGAAATTATCAAATATAAAGCTAAATTAGTGGCTAAGGGTTATAAATAGAAATGAGGAATAAATTACACAATAGTTTTTGCTCCAATTACAAAAAGGAATATTATAAGTCTATTGTTAGCTTTAGCATATCTAAAAAATCGGGATGGCAACATTTATATGTTAAAAGTGTGTTTCCACGTGAAACTTTAGAAGAAAAAGTATACATAAAACAACTAGAAGGATATATGAGCAAAGGAGAAAAAAATAAATTATACATATTAAAAAATAATTTTTATAATTTAAAATACACTAAAAGAGTATGTTCACATTGAATGATTATTTACAAATGAAGGGTTTAAAAATTGGGGAGTGAGCAAACACTATTCAAACATATTAATGGTTAGCTTTTATATATATATATATATATATAATCAAATAAATAATATTCTATATACATTCAAAGAATTGAAAAGAAAATTTGAAATTTTGATATGGAAAGCAACCTAACTCTCTCGGAATTGAAGTAATACAAAGTGAAAAAGGTTTTTTTTATAAATAAATATATAAATAAAGTATTGCATGGGTTGAATATGGAAAATTGTAAATATGTGAACATATTTTATTAGAGAAAGTGATATGAGAGAAGTAGATACAATCCACTATAAAAAGTTTATTATGTATAACAATCCCATGACCAAATATTATATTTACAATAAATCTTATTAGTAGATTTATGAAAAAATAAAAAGAACAAAACTAGTTAACAAAAAAAAAATTTAGATATTTAAAAGAAACACGTATGTGTTTATTGTTTATTATATGAAAAAAATACTCATTTATTACTTCATGCATGTACTAATGATTTTGCAAGTGGTACAAATAAAGGGAAAATACTTTAGGTTATGTATTTTTATTTCGAAATAGTTGCATTTCATGGTAATTTAAGAAATAAGCAATAGTAATATTGTCAACACGAGAGGGAAAGTATTTAGTAGAAAATGCATACACATGTCAAACATTTTGGTTAATACAATTACTAGAGCAAATAGAATAAGAATAAGTTAGTCTAACTAAAATATATTATGATAATTTATATACTGTGAAACTATAAAAAAAAAAAAGCTAGTACAATATAGTATATCAAAATAAATACAATACTTATAAGAGTTGGTTCAAAATAAAATTATAGAGTTAAAATACTACTATAAATATAATTAAATTACAGATATCATATCTAAACTATAATACAAAGAAGTATTTGAAAAATTAAAGAACAATCTAGGAATGCATGTCGGACTAAAGTTTATGAGCTGACACGTGGAAAGAATCAGCTCATGGGAGATTATAATAATATATAAATTTATTAATTTAAAATTTGAAACAAAAATAAGAACAAAAATAAAATTGTTATATTCTTTGAGGTATATAAATAAAAGGGTTGTGAAAGAGAAAATATAAAAAAGATAACGTTGGAAGATATACAAGTTCAAGAGCATAGATAATATAATTAATGAATTTTCGAAAATATTAGGAGATTTCTGCAAACCAAAAGATGTAGGCTGATAAATTCTGAAGGAATAACCTATGCAAACATTAAAGAATTTATGGAAAGTAACTGTAAGAAGTGACACAAAGTTCATAACAGTAGAAGAACATTAGACTAGAACAGCAGCAAACATCAAGAGTTAAAAAATACCTTCTACGGAGGAGTCTCACAAAAGTCACAGCAGCAAACATCAACTGTAAATATAGATTGTAATGAGATAGTAACAAGGAGATATAATACAAAAAGAAAAGTGAAGAAACATTTACAGAGCACACAAGCTCTAGAGTTGATTTGAGAGTAAATGAAGAAAACGTCCACACAAACAACACTTAAATAAAGAAATCATTAGGGTACAAAATTTACACTTCTATATCCTATTCCTAGTTGGGACACAATATTTTTGAAAGAATTAAATCAGATTGTACACAATAAAATCATACTATTAGAAAAGAACAAAAACAGAGAAATTTGGCGAAGCTTATTTTGACAAAAAAAAGTGAATGAAAGGTTTATAGAAAATATATATAAATTATAAGATGAAAGATTTATAGAAAATATATGTAAATAATAAGATGAAATTCTCCAACATGATCAAAGGAATAGTTGCTCTAACTAGATCTCATAAAAGCTAGCAAACTACTTAAAATAATATCATAGTAACTAGATCAACCAACATCATTTTAAGCCAAGTAAGAAATATAAAAAAAATTAATTTACACTGACTTAATACTTCTTATTAAGTAAATTTTTCCATTGTCAATAATAATTATATTTCATACCTCTATTAAAATCATTTTTTATTTAAAAAATTGCTTAAATTTATCATTGACAAAAATATTATATTCCACTTCAATCTAAGGCATATACAAACTTTTAATTAAGTCATTTATCTAGAAAAAATAGAAAAATTCATAATATGGATAGGGTCTTCCAAATTCAACCCCCATTTTAATCATTGGAGTAAAGTATTGAACATGAGCAAAACTTGCCATAACATAAGATAGAGGGCATGATAATCAAGTTGACAGTATTAATAGTGATTATGTCATATCAATAGTTAAGTTGACACTATGACCATAATTAGGCACTACCAATTATGATAATTCTTGTCACAACCAATATACTATGTGAGCTCTCGTACATACATAATTTAATATTCACGACAAAGTTAAATAGAAAATAGATCAAATTCATTAAATAAATTATGAAAAAAATTTTGTCCTTTAACATTGTAACAAATTACAATAATATCGTGAATCCCACATTTTTTAATTCACCAACAATTTATGTACCTTTCTACTATAAAATCAACACTAATCTAATAATCAACTTATTGAAATCTTTTCCTAAAAATTAATAATTTAATTTTTCGATTAACTGGCATCCCAAGTAGTTATAGAGACTCAATAAACTAAGAGTGTATAACATGAAGTGCAATGTCGATCTAGTGTGAAATGCATCCTTAGGAATGTATTAAGGACAAATGCCAACTTCAGACAAATTACGGATATTGATGATTTAGCAAAATTGTACACGAGTGAGCAGTGATTAATATGGTCCTAAATACTAGTATATGCAATAAAAATATTTGATTAAAAAGATATTGAAATATCTTATAATATAAACATGACCATATAAGTGGGCTAGTGGTGGTTTAACAATTTTCATTTTACCCACCTAAACTATTAACTGATAAATGTATTAATTTTTAAATAAAAATAATCTAAAATTTGATTAAATGGAATATGATATTTATTCACATTCCACCGTAATTTAAAATAACGAAAAGTATTGTTCAATTTTTCTTTTTTTAAAAATATCAAAGAATTTTTTCTAAATTTTTTTTTCAAAAAATATAAAATTACCCAATCCACTCCATTACTACCCTACAAATATTAATAGTTTATGCGTAAAAAATAATGAAATATTTAATGTTAGAATGATACATTAGAAAATTCTGAATTATTTTTTACTAATAAAAATTAATTTTATACTAAAAACATTTAACCCCCAATTCATTTTCTACTGTTTTAGCAGCCAGCAGAAAATTAGAGGGCCTAAGTCTTCTCTTGGGATTTCGAATCGATTCGTCTCTGGAGTTCCCTTCCCCGTCTTCGAGAAGGTAGGCTCCAATGCAACCCTCACACTGCCTCTCTCTGTCCGTCGTAATTTTGAATTCTAGATGAAGGAATCATTATCCCATGTAGCATTTTGTGTTGCTCCTTTTTAGGGTTTCAGTTCACAGACAATGGGTTCCGTGCGTTTGTTATAGTTAGTGGGATTAATCTTTTATGAGTCTCCGTGTCCTCATAGTAGGACCGTATTTCACTGTTATTATCTATGGTTTCGCCATTGCGTCTTTTAGGGCATTTTATGGAGTTGGTTTCTACAACGCGTGCTTAGAGTGCACACCTTTGGCGTTTCCTGGTTTTTGGACGTGGGATTTATGTAATGTCATTTTTCTATAATTTTCCCTCCATTACTGAGTTAACAGATTGGTTGCATTTTGGGGGCAAAAGTGGGAGCTAGAAATAGTTAGCCGGCCTCTGGGAAAAGAGTAAGTATTCAATTTTCGTTTTTTGGTTGGACATGAGACAGGAAAGAGCTCTTTATTTCAATTCTCAAAGTGAAGTTACTACTGATGGATAGACTTGTTATGCAACCTTTTTATCTATGATTTGGATTTAGCTAAGTGTTATCCTGCAGTGTGCTAAGATTTGTTAAAATTGATTGTGCCATTAATTGATATGAAACACTTGCTTATTTATTTTCCTAATTAAGAGTAATATCCTAATCAATGCTCTGTATGGATTATTCACATTATGAAAAATGTAATTCTGAGAAAAGAAAGAGAAGAGATTATAAGGTTAATGGGTGGTTCAGAAACTGCATAAGTAGGAGAGTATGTGAATGATAGGGAAGATGCTGGTTAGTGGAAAAGCTTGGGCATTTGATATTAGTTATTAAATTTGAATTGAAATTGTGTTATTGAGTGATTAGTTATTATATCAGAATGTAATTTAAAACCTATTTACATGACCCTACCTTGTATTATTTAGATGTGTATTTGATATTTGAAATGTGAAGTCAGAACAACCACCAGGCTGTTCTTACATAATATAACTGTAGATAATATCAAAATTATCTAGTAAGCGTTCATCTTGTTTATCAAAGCATTTTACTACAAATGATATTGTACTTGATGTTTGGGAGATAATAAGGTTGGTTATGAATAGTTTAGACAATATATCAATTGGATAATGTATAAACAAATATGTTTTAGAAGCATAGCATGATGCTTCTATGTGTTAGCAGCTCCAATAATTAAATTCCGTTTTTTACTGTATTATTTCATGTTACTTACACTTCCTTTTTCTCCCCTTTGTTGAATAATACTAGGCCATTGATCAGCTATACATGCTAGTTTTTGGTATCATAAACCAACTTCATCTCTGGTTGTTCATGGGCCTCGTGCCTGCAAAATCTGTGGTAGTATGTTGAGATGGGAACATTAAATTGAAAAACGGCTAGCTAGCTGGGTATTGGGGGCTGCACTTTATCCATGGATTGCAACAAAGAAGAGGCCATAAGGGCCAAGACCCTAGCTGAAAAGAAGATGGAGGACAAAGACTTTCATGGAGCTCGTAAAATTGCTGTCAGAGCTCAACAACTTTATTCTGATCTTGAGAATATCTCTCAAGTGCTTATGGTGTGTGAGATACATTGTTCCGCTGAGAAGTTTGTGGGGACTCAGTCGGATTGGTATGGTATCCTCCAAGTTGAACGTGCTGCTGATGAGGCTACCATCAAGAAGCAGTATTGGAAATTTGCTCTCCAATTTCACCCTGATAAGAACAAATTTCCCGACACCAAGGCAGCATTTAAGTTAATCGGAGAGGCTCAAGAGATTCTTTTGGACCAAGAGAAACGAAGAATGCATTACATGAAGTGCAATGCCCATCTAGCAGGAGTACGAAATGCATCTTTTAACAGGGCGGCAACGACAAATCAGGCCAACCCAAAGGCTAATTCAATTCCATGTAGCCGGCATGAGACAAATTCTAGAGAAAATTTTGCCAGTACATCCATCTTCCCAGGCAGCCACCACCACCTCCAACTGGTTTTACCAATATCCAACCAACCTTTTGGACAATTTGCCCATTTTGTTCTGTGAGGTATCAGTATCACAAAGTTGTCAATAAGTCAATCAGCTGTCAAAATTGCCTAAAGAACTTTATTGCGTATGACTTGAATATTCCAGGGGTTTCTCCCTGTACTAATGTGGATGTGAAAAAACCTCATGAGCAGAAACTATTCCTAAAGCATGGGTATTCAAAAGTGGATATCGGGCCCAAGGGATCTTCTACAGCTGAAACTAGAAGAACCGAGGTTCCCCAAACAAGTGGTAAACAGGATGCTGCCACCTCATCTTATAAGGTGAATTCTAGGAGGAAGGAAAAAGGAGACGAAGAATCTAGTGAAAGTATCAACTCGGAAAGCAGCACGGAGTCTGAAGAGGAAGAGATCCTGGTTGAGGGTGGCCATTTTCAGGGAAATCAGAAAAATGAGCAGCCTATTCGTAGATCTGGTCGAAAGAGGCAAAGGGTGTCTTACAAGGACAGCTTTAGTGAAGATGACGAGGAAGTGGCGGTTTCTCCACAAATGTCTGAGGAGAATGGATGTCTGCCTGACAAAGAGGACAATCCGTTACAGAATGATGCATCTAAACCAACTAGACTCGATGGTGAGAAGGTTGAGAAACATAAGAAAAGTGCTGTTTTCGATGAGAGTGCACTGTCTGATGAGGATTCACCTAGTGCAGAAGTAGGAAAAAATCCAGAAAATTATGAATATCCTGATCTAGATTTTCACGACTTTGACAAGGACCGGAAAGAAGGATGTTTTTCAGTGGGACAGATCTGGGCTGTCTATGATTCATTGGAGTGTATGCCCAGGTTCTATGTTCGAATTAGGAAAGTAGTATCACATGGCTTCAAATTGAAAGTAACCTGGTTAGAACCTTTGCCTTACAAGAAAGATGAGAAAAGGTGGGTTTCTGAAGACTTACCAGGTTCATGTGGTAAATTTGTTATTGGAGGCACCGAAGAGGTGGAAGATCAACTCATGTTCTCCCATAGAATGTATTTTGAGCAAGGTAATAAAGTGTACATCATATGTCCGAACAAAGGAGAAATATGAGCCATCTTCAAGAATTGGGACTTAAGATGGTATTCTGATCCTGATAATCATATGAAAAATCAATATGAGTTCGTTGAGATATTATCAGAATATGATGAGAAGGTTGGCATCAATGTGGTTTATTTGTACAAGGTCAAAAGTTTCACAAGTGTACTTGCTCTAACACCCAGAGATAGAAGCTCCTCTTTTCGAATTAGCCCAGAGGAATTGCACAGATTTTCTCATGGGATCCCATCCTTCAAATTGACAGGTGAGGAAAGGGTAGGAGTGCCCAAAGGGTGTTTTGAACTTGACCCTGCTTCTATTTCTTCTAACATCAAAGAGATTGATCTTTCTCACAATCACGGGGATGTGGATGAGGTGAGGGCACAGGGGAAATCCTCTCATATGATAAGGTCACTCAACACTCCTGGACTCATGCCCATGATTCTTCTATGGTTGAACCGATTGAAATCCCTGATTCAGAATTCCATAACTTTGATGTCAGTAAATCCTTTGAGAATTTCCAAGTAGGTCAGGTGTGGGCCTTATACTCTGATGAAGATTGTTTGCCAAAGTACTACTGTCAAATTGTAATAGTAATTTCCTCTCCACAGTTTAGGCTGCACATCGGGTGGGTCTCTTTCTGCGTGCTTCCAAATGGTGTGACTGGCTGGAAAACCAAAGATATGCCCATCTGCTGTGGGATATTCAAGGTCAAGAAGGGCAATCCTGACATTTACACCAGTACAGACTCTTTTTCTCATTGCATGAAGGCTGCATGTGGGAAGCGTAGCACCTTTGAGATATTTCCTGAGAAGGGTGATGTATGGGCACTGTACAAGTACTGGAACCACATGATGGACTGCTATGATCTGGAGAATTGCGACTACCATTTTGGGTAGGTGATTGAGAGGAATGATACAATGGTAAGAGTTTCAGTTTTGGAACGTGTGGACGGATTCAATTCTGTCTTTAAGTATTAGCTGCAAGGAAGATCCAAGGTCACTCTCGAGATTCCTATATCCGAGATCTTCAAGTTCTCTCATCCTGTTCCTGCCATTCAGTTGGCTGAAGAAAGAAATTGTAGCCACGGAGGGTGTTGGGAGCTTGATCCTGCAGCCCTGCCTGTTCATTTTTTCAGGTCCAAGTGAAGCGGACCTATCACAAACACTATCCATGCCTCTAGTCAGTCTCTTTTGTTTACGGCTACTTGGAAAAACAGTTGGGAATTGGAAATTTTTTCTGGGTTGTCTGCTTAGAGAAAGGTTGCAAATAGCTGCCAGTAATAGTTTCATTATCTCCCACTGTTTTTATATTCCATTTGAATATAACTAGTAGTGCTATATATATTATGACTTTGCTATATATATGACTTTTGTAGTTGATGCTTTGCCTTTGTAGATTACACTATTTTGGATTGGGGATTCAGAAATTTCGAATGTAGATTCAGTTTTGCCAGGAGATATTCTGGCAATGGGAACTTTAGGGCAGGATATTGAACATCTATTTATTTTACTTGAATTTTTTGGGGAATGAAGTACCATGGCATGTCCCAGCATCGACATTGATCTTGCTTCATATATATATATATATGAATAGCCTTACCACATCTTAATTCTGAATGGAAAATATCTTAGCAGCTCTACTATGTTTCTGGTTCTTGGGTCTAAGTGAACATTGGGAAATTCATTTGCTTTTATTGTGGACACCATTTTGATGGTGTATCTTAGGAGTGGTATTAGGATCCAGTCCGACCTGAACCCAATCGGATCCATTCGGGTTTTAAATACCAATGAATTCGTGTACATGGGGACAGACACGAGACCCAATAGTCGGATTTAGACTATTTTGGTAGGAATAGATGGCTGAGTGTAGGTTTAGAGGATGGATGCATTGGTCGGATTTGTATCGTGTAGGCTAGACCTGACCTATTTATTTTCTTGGAGTAAAAAAACTCTAGCACTATTTATACAAATTCTAGGCGATCGATTTGCAAAAATTGTGTGAATTTATATTTGCTTGTTGATCCAATGGACGAGACAAAACAAAAAATATATGGGTAAAGGAGGAATAGGAATTATAGTTAAATTTATTTTGTAAATTTATTACTAATAAAAATCGATTTATTATAATATATTGAGTTTAGGTGCTGAGTACTATCCTAAATTCGAATTATCAGATCGAAATTGATTAGTTCCGATCGTTTGAATTCTAATTGATTAGTTCCAATTCTATCATCATATTTAATAATAATATAATTTGAATTAAAGATTAATATAATATTATTATGGTATATTTGATTATTGTACATATTATTTAATATACTTTAAAATTCTAAATAATATTTTTAAAATTGTATTAATTTGATCAAATAAATAAATTGTCAAATTTATTAATTATAAAAATTTAAACCAATTTAACTACTAAAATTAATAATTGTGCAAAAAAAACTACTAAAATTTATAGCATATTTAATCATTTTATTTGTATTAAAATTTATCATAATTTTATAAAAAATACAGTGTACAACATTTAATAAAATAAATATTTTAATTAATAAAAATATTATAATGAATTCAAAAATAATAAAAAATAACCTAGTTATTTATTTGTACAAATCACTCAAGTAATAATACAATTTAAATGTAATTTGAAATTGCGAATACGAGTGTACGTTTCAATGGTTGGGTACATTTTACTAAAAGTGAAGATAGACGAAAGAAATAACATCAAATACAACAATGGTGTAACTTTTTTGTTGGAAATGTGACAAATAATACAAGTAAAATGATAAAATATTTAGTTATATGTAAAATGATAAAAATTAACCATATTCGACAATAATTTATAAAAGTAGTGGGGAGGTTAGCGGTAAAAAAAAGTTGGTATTAGTAAATTTAATTTTAATGATAAATTTTTATGTTAATAACATAATATAGCAGTGGATTTATTTAAAATTTGAAACAAATATAATAATAAAGATAAAACAACTATATACTTATAAACAAAGGGGTTGTTCTATATAAAATATATAAAAGAGATGTTCCAATAGATACATATTTAAGAGTGTAGATAATACAACGATCAATATAGTCATGTGCAAATCAAAACACTCAAGCAAATATTAAGTAATATGTCGAGAGCAATTAATGATCAAGTTTCCTAGACAAAAAAACTCACTCTCAGAAGTGACAACACACAAAGTTCGGAACAATGGAGGAACGTCAGACCAGGAGGGTAGAAACCATCAAAAGATGGAAAATACTTTCAGAGTAGTGGAGTTACACAAAAGTGATATTTTGTGGTCGTCATCATCACGAACATCAACCTCGAAGTACAAACTAAATACAGACTGTGATGAGGTAGTAACAGGGAGATTGAATATAACAAGAAAACCAAATAAGACTAAGGAGACTTACACCACAAGAAACATTCAAAGAACACCACAAGCTGTAGAGTCCATTTGAGAGTGGACGAAGAAAACCTCCACAGAAGCGGCACTTAAATAGAGAAATCACCATGAAACAAAATCTGTAGCAGCTTTATCCTATTGGCTAGAAGGCGGTGAAAGTATTTTTTTGCAGGAATAAAATCACATGGCAGAGGATAAAATCACACCGTAAGAAGAAGACAAAAATGGAGAATCGTCTCGAAGTTAATTTTAATATAAAATAGTGAATGAAAATCCAATAGAAAATATACAGAAATCACACGGTGGATTTCTAGAGTCACAATACGATGAAACCAGGTTGGTTTCGTAAATAATTTGGGTTTGTAAATCTTGAGTAGGGCAAGGAAGACACTAGGATAGGGTGTGCGTGCCAAATGCATGAGGTCGGTCGCACAACCACTGCTCTCCCCTCGGTTTAATTGCTGACAACTACACACTTTTTTGAACCGATAATTTCTTTAACCGGCCGAGCTAATTTAAGTATTTTAATAATTAGTTCATCTCAAATTTGATTATTAAATTAATTTATTTTTTAAAAATTATTCAACCTCATAATTACTATTTGGCATAAAAAATCACAATTTTTATCTTATTTAAGTACACTAAAAAAATAATCATGCCAGAGTGTATAATTAGGTTTCATCTGTATTATTCGAATTATTTATCTATCCTTAATTCTTAATTAATAAATTCTTTCATAATTTTTCTAAATTTGAACATATTTCTAAGATATTAATCCGAATTAATTTTCAATACAATTTAATCTTAAATCCTAGTGCAGGTTCTCATTCTTAGTTAAACCTTAGTTTTTAAACTTATTAAAATAACTTTTATTTCATAAATCGCGATATTATACTGTTGATTGTGTATTCCCTATATTAGGATTGTGAAGTGAGGTGAGTCTTTAGTTCTTGAAACATTATCTCACATTTCTCTGTTCACTCATATTTTATCACATTTTTTAATAGCTAGGTTAGAGAGTAGGCCAATATAGAGAAACTTTTTATTAATTTATGATAATATCTAATTAGTACTGATAAATTATATTTTTAAGTGGGATTCGTGGGATACTTCATTTTGATATTGTTTCAATATTCAAATAGTTTGCTTTGATACATGTTTTAGAGGCAATATGGAGAAGGAAACCTATCTGCTATATCCAAAATTTGCATTAAGAGAACTTAATATAAAATTGGTTCTTCCATATTGTTTGGAAATGTGAATATGCGTTTCTTGTTGCTCAAAGTAGATGGGTATGTTATTTATTAAAATAATTACTAACTAATCAAGATAGAGTTGGAACACCCAGTTCATGAGGTTTACGAATGGTGCTAGAACAGTTGTGAGTCCGTACGACATCACCTGAAATTCATTGTGCTCTTAATGGGTTCATGTGATGTTGGGTATGTCCTCAGAATGATGTTGATCATGAAATCGAAACATCAGTCTAGTTGCATCCCAAGAAGGTCATCTCATCTAGAAACACATTAGGTGAACTCACAAACAATGGGTACATCCTTAAGTTGCCTCATGTGGGGATGTACTGATGACACATGCAAGAAATGATGTGTGTTGAAAATATTATCCCACATTTGATAAAATAAAGAAGTGTTGTGTGTTTATAAGATTGAAAATATTCCACTACTTATAAGTCATGACTTTTAAGTATACATGAGCTCGACCTCTTATCGGTCCACAATACCTTTTCATAATGTGCACAATTTCCTTAATAACTCCTAAGCCTTGAGGTTCAATATCACACGAGATTGACTCTTATATCATTCACCGTAAAACACGACTACTTCTTTTCCCGACATATAAAATGTCACCAACTTTCCCTTACAATCGACTTTAGCATGGTGCTAGGAAAACCAATCCATTTTGAGGATGACATCCACATCTAGTAGGGGAAAATGAATCACTATTCTGAGTTTTAGCAATAACATCTCTTGGGGCACTCTCTCTAACATTCCTTCCCTCAAGTATGACCTATCGACACCTAAGTCAATGAGGACAAAAGCCTCCTTTCCACATAACTTCATTTGTCATATGTATGAAATCATACACCAATCATTTCTCTTCAAAGAGTGTACTTCATTATATACTTGATAAGACAATATTCCACTTTAAAGAATGTACATTATATGTAAACCCTGCTCTTTGGAATTAAGAAAAACCGGGAAAAGAATCGGTCAAACAAAGTGAGAAAAACTTAACCGGTTCACAAATTTGATTATTGAGGAACGAAAAAATTGGAGAAATTTCAACTCCCCATATGACCCAAAAAGATTAATAAACCTTGGGAAGGAATCTTTAGGATAGAGAGAGGGCTAACCGGGAAATATATGGACCACAAGTGACCTAAAAGAGTCACATAAGTCATGAAAAAGGACTTTAGGATGAATGGGGGATGGAAACCAAACCGGTTCAGGTGAACCGGATCCAAACCAGATTGAACTGGTTTAGACCTATTTGAACCACTATTGAATCGGATGTTAAATTCATTTTTCTAGGTGGCTTAAAAAATTCAAATTTAAAATTTGAGGTCACCATTGGATAGAAAATAAAGTTAGAAATTATTAGATTTGAAAATTTTGGTCGAATTGGGGGTGAATCGGTCAGTTTATGCTTTGAAGCCGATTCGGACCGGTCCAGTCCGGTTTAGAACAGTGTCGTCTTCTTCCTTCAAATGACAACACTATTCACTCGCCGGAAAATTGAAGCAGCGCTGACAAAGAAGAAACGTTTTCGTTTATTACGTTTCTGGCCATCAATGACTGTCATAAAGGTGCCAAACAAGCGACCGACGAGTCCCCGAGCTCCCTATATATGGAGCCCCTCTTCATTCATCCCCTCTACACCTGAAAACCTTTCTCTCTCTCAGTTGCTTAGTTTTTCGATGAAACTCAAACCAGAGCTCCGATATAGGGTCTTTTCTGAACCAAAGGAGGCATGGTTGGGTTCCTTAGAATCGGGGAGAAGTCAACTACACAGTGGTAACATCCATTCGCTCTGAGAGTCGCCGGAGAAGCGCTGACGTGATTGAACAATGAAGAAGCTTAGGCGGACCGAAGCTGCCCTATTTTGGCCGAGCTAAAATCAGCCAATTCAAGCCTTGCTCAGGCCAAACCAAGCTCTCCCAACACCTTCTTAGCCCTCCTACGACCGAATTAGAACTGATAGGTAAGCCAATTTGGCTCCCCTCTACAATTTTCGACCGGTGCTAGAGAGAGAACCGACAGAAATTTGATGATAGAGTTCTCACCCAATTCAACATCAATTGATGCAATTCTTGATTCTAGAAGGAACCTCGGGAGGAGAGCTATCTACCTAGATTGGAAGCTCGGACCGCCACGCCCCTGACGGTGAGCAATTGAAGCTTTCTCTCTCTATATTCTATTTTTCAGTGAAGCTCTGTTTGAGCTTGTTCTAGCGTCAAAAATTATGATTTAAAGTGTAATTAAATTGTATGAAGATGTAGAAACTCAAATTTAACTTCAATTTCAACAATTAGAAGTGTTTGATCGGTCAATTGGATGAAATCAGATTCGGCAGAGTTAGAAGATTAAAATTGGGGAAAATTTGGGTATTTCGAAAATTAGAGGGACTAAAGTGCAATTTCATAAAATTGAGGACCAATTGAGCATGATAAAGATATTGGAGAACCAATTGGGCAATTTTTTGGGCAAAACTTACCATTTTTGTAAAGTAGGGGAAAAATGGTAATTTTGGAAAAGTTGGGGTACAAAATTAGAAATTTGGGAAATTAAACCCCTTTTTTGTGAATTTGAATAAATTGAGGTTTTAAGATAAATTTTAAAAGTTTCAAGACTCAATTTGAGGAAAAATCGGCATTAGGGACTTAAAGAAAAATAACTTTAGGGACCTAATTGCAAATAAAGGAAAAGTTGGTTTTCTCATTCATTTGGAATGAATGAGGGCTATTAGGCTAAATAATAATGAACAAGGATGTTAATATCGTGTAGAAACTCGAAGTATCGAGAATGCCATCTAAGACAAGTTCGAGTAAGGACAATAAGTAGGATAAGAGGAATTTCATTGCACGATCGGGTGAGTGAAATTTTTATATGTTACCCAGTTGGGATGATAAGCATCTCGATAATGAAAACCTACTGCTAAGTGGTATTTTAAACATCACACCTGAGATGAGTGATGTAAAAATCACGCGGTGTGGCTTTGATCAATTGTTCTAAGCTCCTTATATAGCTCTAGAATTGTTTGTTAGATGGGAAAGAGTTATTACTCCATTATTTCTCTTTGATATATTCATGAATGAGAAGTAACTCTAACCCTTTCTCATTCTCATTCATGATACCCCAAATCACTCCTCTCATTAACTTGACTTTTGATTCATGTCTAATGCCAATCTTATTATTTAACACGGTTGCCTTAATCCTTAGGTAATTTATATTTCCTTTAATGCATTGTATTGAATAGCCCATGTTAAATGGGAGGCCCCTTTAACTATAGCCATTTGAATAGCTAGGAGTTATTATAGTTCATCATGATAGCACATTTAGTTAGACTTTCTTTGATCCATTTTAAGAATCGATATTTATTTGGAAAACTAATATGGGAGGTGATAGAGAAAATATGATTATTATTATTGCAGTTATGTTATCTTCTAGAAAATAAATGTACTAAGAGATATCTCTCACATCCTATAGAAATTCTATAGGTAATTGCTCCTATTCTACCACTCATTTATGTTAAATTATAGTAACTTATTTCGTGACTCATAGATGAATATTAGATTGGTTAGAACCATATGCAAAGATCTGAATTGATCTTTTTTGTGAATGAATTGCCATATGTTCTAAGATTTTAGAAATTATATGTTATGTGGTTTAATTGCTTCATGAAGCATGGAATTCTTTGACATTGTGGATTCTACTCTGTATATAGCTTTGCACAACATCCATGAACTATCTGCAGATCAAGAAATTTTCAAATGGACTACAAATTTCTAACTATCATTATTGTGAACATCATGATTTGAATCTTCACCATTTGGTTATATTTTCTTATGTTCTAAAACTCTTTCCCTTTAATTGAAATGTTGATTTGTCCTAGATAAAGTATGTATTTCCCTTAAGTGGTTCGATATCTTAGCCCTTAGTTTACTGGTAGTTGAGAAATTAACTTTATTATAGACTGGCATTGCCTATGATGTTTTGTTGTTTGATACCGGTTACTAGGAGTTGATTAGTTGTTTTGTTGGTAATCTATAATATCATAATGTACCATACTTTTATAGAACTTTTGTTGGTAGTTGATAGATTGTTACCTCACCCTTTTCATACTAGGCTCTCAAAAAACATATCTCTTGCTTTTCATTTCTAGGCTCAATTTACTATTAATCCAACATAAGTACTTTAGAACTCTATAGAGTTTATACCGTATATCTTAGCTTATACAATATATGAATTTGATCACTAGGGTTGTTTCTCACTTTAATAAGCATATCAGACTTTAAGTAAAATTGTTATCATACATTACTTTTCATTAAACCTTTCGAGAGACTTGGTTGTCCTATATAATTTTTGTTTGCCTAAATTGTAGGCCCCAGTGGATGAAGGATTCTAGTCAATTGCTTTAATCCTTAACCGAAGTAACCACAAATAGACAACTCCTGATCCTTCCAGGGATCATAAAGGATGGATTTTCAAGGGTGTTTGCTATATACAAGGAAGATCACATTTTAGATTCTAGGATAGTCAAGTTTAAAGTTTCCCAATGTCTTTATCAGTTTTACTAAAGTCCAATATTTCTGTTTATTTCACCTTTACTTACTTTGCATGTTAAGTATTCCTATTTTTAAGGTCATGGGTCATGGACCCCCCTTTAGGAGCAGTTGTAATTAGCCTAGAGATATAATTGTGCATGTACTTGAATATGTTAATACATTAATGTATTTATTTATTTGATATTAATACAACCTCAGCTCTCAAATCCCTTTCTCCTCTATATACATTTTGAAATTAATCATGTACATGTATATGTACCTTTATATGTAAAAGTCTCTTATTTATGACATCCGACCCTTAATCCTGAAATCAATTCTTCGTGTCCATATCAGGATAGAGACCTCATCCCATCCCCACTCGGTCTCATGCGCTTGATGCTACTCCAAATTTCGCATGGTCACATGGTCCAACGAACTGTACTTATACCCACCAGGTCGTCCAAGGCCCTTAAGATGCATCACTACCCATCTTGGGCATCTTGATGGTCCTGTAATCATAGTGCAAGCACAATCATTATTTTACATCATGCCTTATAATCTGTGGTGTCACTGGTCCAACGGCCCCGACCCTCAACTCAACTTGCAACTGTTTGTCTTGACTAGTCCGTCGACTTGTCATGTCGCACTGTCACTAGTTGACTGAGTATGTCAGCTCTGTCTTGGTACCATGGCCAAACAATTCATTTATTAAAGTTTTATGACACATATCACATGTTTGTTTATGAGCTCCTGTTCATGCCCACAGGCCTATGGCCTACTGTTCGATATTTTCAAAACCGACCATATTTGCCCCCAAGTTCTAAAATTGAGGCCCTCGAACTATAGGAGCTATTCGAGCTCTCATCAATAAGGTCTTCCAAATCGTTTAAGCATTGGAACATAGTCAGGGAAGAGCACTTCCGACAAAAATATGTTTTCAACTATCAATGATAACAACCGAGTATGAGGACATCTCCGCTCATAACCGATGAACGGGTTTTCCACTTCCTTCGAGAAAGTTTATTCATACCAACCGGGTATGATCTACTTGCAATAGGTAAGTAGTTTTTCCGCATTATTTTCACATCACTTCTCTATGTTGTGATGTTTAAAATACCACTAAATAGTGGGTTTTCATTTCGAAGTACTTATCATTCCCAACCGGGTATGATATAAAATCCCACTCACAACTGTTAAGTGGATTTTAGCTTAATTTTCTCATCACCCCAACCAAGTATGATGTTAAAAGTCTCACTCACCCATTAATGCACTGAATTCCACTCGACCAGTTCTTTGTATTCATGCGAGCTAGTCCTTGCTGGCATTCCCTGTACTTCGTATTCCTTGCGGTGAGAGGACTGATGTGGAAATTACGCGGAAAGACTACTTACCGATTGTAAGTAGATTATACCCAGTTGGTATGATGAACTTCCTGAAAGGGAGGAGAAAACCCGCTTATCAGTTATAAGCGGAGATGACCTCACACATGTTTGGTGTGATGGATAGATTAAAATATTATTTTGTCAGAAGCGCTCTCCCTTGATTGTGTGCCACTACTTAAACTTTTTGGGAGACCTTTTTTACGAGAGCTTGAAATGCTCAAATAAGCCGGAGGCCTTGATTTTAGAACTTGGGGGCTAATATGCCCAATTTTAAAAACCTCGTATAGTGGGCCCAACACCAGTTGGCACAAGCAGCAGCTCATAAACAAAACAAGAGTTACATGCCATAAAACTATAAATAAATGAATTGTTTGGCCATGGTACCAAGACAGGACCGACATACTTAGTCAACTAGATGCAGTGCGACATGACAGGTCAATGGACCAGTCAAGACAAAATGTTGCATGTTGAGTTGAGGGTCGGGGTCGTTGGACGAGTAGCACCATAGATTATATGGCAAGATGTGAAAATACTAATTCTGCATGCATTATGAATACGAGACCTTCAAGACGCCCAAGAGGGGTAGTGATGTGTCCTAGGGCCCTGGACGACCTGGTGGGTATAAGGGCAGATCGTCGGACCAGGTGACCTTGCGAAGCTCGACGTAGCTTCAAGCGCATGAGACCGGGGTAGGGTCGGGATGAGGTCTATGTCCTCATATGGACACAGAGAATTGATTTCGGGATTGAGGGTCGGATGTCACGTACATCCACTTATTCTCATGGTAGAAGTGAACGTGCTTCTTTCTAGGTGGCCGGTAAAGTCGCTCTGATGCCACAAGTGGGTTCAGTGGACAGGATGGCCTACGATTGTGTGATTGACCTTCATGATGAAGGATGTGTGTTGGGTGATGATACACCGTTATTAATAAGAAATGGTGATAAAAACATAGATTTGAAATTAAAGGATTTTTGAAAGAAAATAAGGAGTATGGCACACTACAATACAAATCTTTTTCCTAAAAGTTAAATTTTGAAAACTCATTCATTGAGTAGTTGTATTCACCCATTCACCCATTCCCTTATATCCCTTTCAAGTTGTAAGGAAAAGCTACCCAATACCTCTTGTTAGTTACACCTGTAAGATAGGTATAATTAATTTAAAATTTTATGCAGTTTTGATTTATGCTATTTCAGTAAAGATGCATGTTTAAAGGATGCCTTACTATTAATGGTTTATAAACAAGGGGCAACCCTTAATAAACTGGGAGAGTGGTGGGTTGATCATGGGGATCCGACCAAACCGGGTCGGAGCGTAACAGTACACCTCTATCCAAGTGGACAGAAAAGACGCGTCGCACCACAAGTGAAACAGTCGCGGACTATTCTGCGAACGTGTAATCTATTTCTAAGATAGAAAGGGCGGGTGATTTTTTATTGAGGCATCTCTCGAGCAAGAGGAAATGTTCAAGAAGAGACAAACTCATATTACAATAAATTAAAAGCATAAAACTTTTTCGATAAACTAATTATTTTGAAAACTCGCTTCCCAACCCCCACTCACTGAGTTGTAAAAACTCACCCCTCCTATTAACCTTTTTCAAGAGAAACACCTCAACTCGACGAGCCTAGGCTGGGAGAAGAAGCCAATGGTACCGCCATCAAGTAACTTTATGTTTTGTAAACTTTGTTCTGGAAAATAGGTACTCCAACACCTTTACCTTCCTCGGACTATTTAGTAAAAATGCTAGACTAGTACAAGGAAGGGTGGTGGGTTGATCACGAACCCCGATCAAATCGGGTCAGGGCATGACAGTATGGGCCACAAGTAGGACACATCGATGTTGTAGCCTCAAAGAGTCTATTTTGCGAATATATGATCCATTTGATGAGAAAATATGAATGATTGTTTGTCATATATAAACAAATATAAAGTTTTCCTTAAATAAAATTATAAATTTTTTCTAGGTATGAAAGAACTTAATTTTAGTTTGTCGGATACAATTAGGGAAATTTAATTGAAAATCATGAGAAAGGTTTTTCATTGATAAAATAAGTAGTAGCTTGTTAAGTTAATCTCTTAATTTTAAAGGAAATGAACATTTATGCATATCCATGTGGATGAGATATGCTTATTCAAATTCAAGTAAGTTTTTAAATATTTGTCATGAATGAACCAAATAATATGTTATTTCTGATGGATTGAACAGTTTTCAAACATGTCATATACAAGTTTATTTATTTAACCTCAAAACTAAATTATGGTAAACCCTTGTTTTACCAAACTATATTGGTAAAAATCAATTTTATTTTAAATAAAGCATGTGCTAAATTATAGACTTAACGTTACAATGTGAGCTACCCCACTCTCATTCCCCTCCAAATACCCCTTTCACATAACGAAGGTAATATAGGATAAATGGAAATTGAAGAATCCATCTAAAAACCAAAGGTACGCCTTATGTCCTATATTGGGTCCCAATGTGATTTATAAAGTTTATTTTCTAAATTTTAATTAGATATTTTGGAAAATAATTTGAGTTGTTTTATGTTATATCTTACACACTATTGGGATTACAAAGATGAGACGTCCATTATTGTAAGGTTAGGGGGAAGTGGCAAGTTGTCTACATGTCCAATCGGGGAAACCCGATCGGAGTGTGACACCGGGCGAGGCAAAATTGGGTTGAGGTGTGACTTGCCTAGACATGGAAAGTGTTATCATATAAGTATATACAAATTATCAATGTTATGACAAAAGAGATATGGTCTTTTAAGTAGTAGTCAATACATCTTCTAAAATCAAACAATATGATTTATAAAGTTTATTTTCTAAATTTTAATTAGATATTTTGGAAAATAATTTGAGTTGTTTTATGTTATATCTTACACACTATTGGGATTACAAAGATGAGACGTCCATTATTGTAAGGTTAGGGGGAAGTGGCAAGTTGTCTACATGTCCAATCGGGGAAACCCGGTCGGAGTGTGACACCGGGCGAGGCAAAATCGGGTTGAGGTGTGACTTGCCTAGACATGGAAAGTGTTATCATATAAGTATATACAAATTATCAATGTTATGACAAAAGAGATATGGTCTTTTAAGTAGTAGTCAATACATCTTCTAAAATCAAACAATATGATTTATAAAATTTATTTTCTAAATTTTAATTAGATATTTTGGAAAATAATTTGAGTTGTTTTATGTTATATCTTACACACTATTGAGATTACAAAGATGAGACGTCCATTATTGTAAGGTTAGGGGGAAGTGGCAAGTTGTCTACATGTCCAATCGGGGAAACCCGGTCGGAGTGTGACACCGGGCGAGGCAAAATCGGGTTGAGGTGTGACTTGCCTAGACATGGAAAGTGTTATCATATAAGTATATACAAATTATCAATGTTATGACAAAAGAGATATGGTCTTTTAAGTAGTAGTCAATACATCTTCTAAAATCAAACAATATGATAAAAGGTCTACAATTGTGCAAAAAAAAAAAGATAAGAGGTCTGCCAGATATACATTTATCTACACAAGTATGCTCAAGTTATTTGTTAGGTAAATGACAATCCAACTCGAGAGCACATAAACCTCTTCAGTTAGTACATTATGATATATGTGGACCAATTACTCCAAAATCACGAGGAGTAAAGAGATATGTTCTTACCTTCAGTGAAGAATACAATCGAATGCGATGAATATGTTTACTATGTGAAAAATCGTAAGTGTTAGAAATGTTTAGACAATTCAAAATAAAAATAGAAAAAAAGTAGAGTATAAAATAATGTGCCTTAGAATATATAGAGGGGTGAATTCACTTCAAATATTTTTAATGAATATGGCTTAAAATAGAATTAAAAGGTATTTAACTACATCTTACCTTAACAAAATGATGTAGTAGAATATAAGAACATAACAATAATGAATATGCTAAGGACCATATTGAAAGAGAAACAATAGGATATGGTAAGGCAACAAAATAGGATTTGTACATAGTAAACTAATAGTCCTACAAAACTAGTAAAGAACAAAACACCTTTAGAAGATTGCAGTGTTTTAAAACATTTAGTGCACTATTTTAAATTGTTTGGATGCATGGTATATGTGCATGTTAACTTTCCAAATATGATAAAACTAAACGATAGAAGCAAAAAATTGTATATTCGTAGGATACAATGATCAATCGAAAGGATACAACTATATAATCATGAAAAGAACAATATAATAATAAGCAAAGATTTAGTATTTTTAAAAGATGATAGTTTGAATTGGAAAACTATAAATAAAATAAATGAAAAACTCTATGTGTAGGATTTTTTTTAAATCGAAATATAGTAGATATAGATCAAAAAACTGAAGAGATCAATCTTAAAGAATATAGTAATATAGAATTGTTCAATGTTCAAGATATTACATAGTATGAATATTAATGTTAGACATTAAAAAGAATTAAAAATGCATCAAATTAGACACAAGATTACATAACGAACATTATAAACATTAATCCTATTTATTATCATGAAGCAAAAAATGAAAAATATTGGAGAGATGCAATGGACATAAAATCAAAGCTACAATAAATAATAAAACATGGGAATTGATTGAACAACCATTAGAAATCAAGCATATATATATATATGTAAAAGGGATTTACAAAACTAATTTAAATCAAAATTGTAAGATTATCAAATATAAAGCTAAATTAGTGGCTAAGGGTTATAAATAGAAACTAAGAATAAATTACACAGTAGTTTTTGTTCCAATTGTAAAAATGAGTATTATAAGTCTATTGTTAGCTTTGGTATATCTAAAAAATCAGGATGTGCAATAATTATATATTAAAAGTGTGTTTGGACGTGAAACTTTAGAAGAAAATGTATACATAAAATAACTGGAAGGATATATATGAGCAAAGGAGAAAAAGATAAATTATATATATTAAAAAAATACTTTTTATAATTTAAAACACACTTAAAAGAGTATGGTCGCATTAAATAATTATTTACAAATGAAGGGTTTAAAAATTCTCTTTGTGCAAACACTATTCAAACATATTAATTGTTAGCTTGTGTATATATATATATATAATTAAATAGTAACCTATAGAAGTAATAATATTCTATATACATTCAAAGAATTGAAAAGAGAATTCCAAATTTTGATATGGGAAAGCAACCTAACTATCTAGGAATTGAAGTAATACAAAGTGAAAAAGGTTTTTTTCATAAATCAAATAAAATATATAAATGAAGTATTGCATAAGTTGAATATAGAAAATTGTAAATATGTTGGATCACCAATTTTACTAGGAACATATTTTATTAGAGAAAGTGATATCAGACAAGTAGATGCAACTTAGTATGAACAAAATAGTGGGAAGTTTATTATGTATAACAATCCTATGATCAAATATTATGTTTGTAATAAATCTTATTAGTAGATTTTTAGAAAAACAAAAAGAATAAAATTAGTTGACGAAAAAAATAGATATTTAAAAGAAACATGTATGTGTTTATTGTTTATTGTATGAAAAAAATACTCATTTATTACTTCATGCATATATTAATAATGATTTTGCAAGTGATACAAAGAAAAGGAAAATATTTAGGTTATGTATTTTTGTTTCGAAATAGTTGCATTTCATGGTAATTTAAACTCCTTAGCTAGAGTATTTAGTAGAAAATGCATACACATGTCAAACATTTTGATTACTACAATTACTAGAGTAAATAGAACAAGAATAAGCTAGTGCAATTGAAATATATTATGATAATTTATATACGTAAAACTATATATAAAAAAAAGCTAGTACAATACGGTACGGATAGATATTATATATCAATACTTATAAGAGTTAGTTTAAAATAAAACTATAGCCTTAAAATACTACTATAAATATAATTAAATTACAAATATCATATCTAAACTACAATCCAAAGAAATATTTAAAAAACTAAAGAACAATCTAGAAATGCATGTGGACTAAAGTTTATGAGGTGACAGATGAAAAGAATTAGCTCATGGGAGATTAAGATAACATAGAAATTTATTAGTTTAAAATTTGAAACAAAGATAAGAACAAAAATAAAATTGTTATATTCTTGAGATATATAAATTAAAGGGTTGTGATAGAGAAAATACAAAAAAAAAACCTTTGAAGATATACAAGTTCAAGAGCATAGATAATACAATAAATGGATCCTCGAAAATATTAAGAGATTTGTGCAAACCAAAAGACCGAGGCTGATAAGTTCTGAAGGAATAACCTATGCAAACATCAAAGAATTTGTGGAGAGTAACCGTAAGAAGTGACACAAAATTCATAACAGTAGAAGAACATTAGACTAGAACAGCAGGAAACATCAAAATACCTTGGACAGAGGAGTCTCACAAAAATTACACTTTGGAGACATCATCAATACAAACATCAACCTGGAAATATAGATTGTAATGAGGTAGTAACAAGGACATAGAATACAAAAAGAAAATAGAAGAAGACTAGGGAGACTTACTCGGATAAGTGCATCAAGTGAACCAAAAGAAACATTCATAGAGTACCACAAGCTCTAGAGTTGATTTGAAAGTAAATGAAGAAAATGTTCGCAGAGAAATCACTAAGGTACAAAATTTGTACTTCTATATTCTATTGCCCAGCAGTGACACTATTTTTACAAGAATTAAATCAGGTTGCATACAATAAAATCACACTATTAGAAAAAGAAAAAAAGGGAGAATTCTCCCCAAGTTTATTTTGGCAAAAAAAAAAGTGAATGAAGGATTTATAGAAAATATACATAAATTATGAAATTCTCCAACAAGACGAAACCAGGTTGGTTTTGTTAATAGAGTACTTGATTAGATGCTATGAAAAGGTTGAGCCAACTAGATCCCTTAAAGATCCCTTAAAAGGTGGCAAACTACTTAAAATAATGCTATAGTAACTAGATCAACTAACATCCTTTTAATCAAGTAAGAAATATAAAAAAAATTAATTTACACGGCATGATAAAATACTTCTTAAGTAAAATTTTTCATTGTCAATAATAATTGCATTTCATACCTCTATCAAAATCATTTTTCTATCTAAAAATTGCTTAAATTTATCATTAATAAAAAAATTGTATTCCACCTCAATCTAAGGCATATACAAACTATTAAATGAGTCATCTATTCAGAAAAAAAAAAAAAAGAAAAACTCATAATATTGGTTATGATTTTCTAAGTTCAACTGCCATTTTAATCATTGGAGTAAAGTGTTGGACATCATATGAGCAAAACTTGGAGAACGGAAGATAAAGTACATGATAATCAAGTTGACATTATTAAGCAGTGATTATGCCATATCAATAGTTAAGTTGACAAACATCAATATCAATAGAGTGTAACTAATTATTAAATACAATTAGGGAGTCAACAATTACTTAATATAATTGAAGAGACACGACCAATTATGATAATTGGCGTGACAATAATAACTACTTATCTAAATATATAAGTGTGTTATGATTAATATTGTGGGTCAGGTAATCTTTTATTTATAAGTGTGAGAGCAAGTATATATATAATTTAATTTTTTCCATAAAACCTAACAAAAAATAGATAAAGTTCACTAAATAAATTATGAAAAATTTTCGATAAAATAGGCACTCCAACCTTATAGCAAATTATTATTAAACCGTTAATCCCATATTGTTGAATTTACTAACAATATAGGTAACTTTCTACTATAAAATTAACACTAATCGATTAATCAACTTATTGAAATCTCAGCCTAAAAATGAATAATTTAGTTTTTCGATTAACTAAATTTCAAACATCATCCCGAGCTAAGGGGCTAGGGAATGTATTAATCATAAATGGCAACTTCACATTAGGGAGTATTCAAAATTGTACCAGAGTTATTGATTAATATAGTCCTACATACTATGTATACACAATAAAAATATTTGATAAAAAAGATATTGAAATATCTTATAATATAAATATGACCATATAAGTGGGCTAGTAATGGTGTAACAATTTTCATTTTGCCAATCCAAACTATAAATTGGAGTTAATATTTGTCAGACTAATTGGTAAAAAGGAACTAGAGATTATGTGGCATTGATATTTTTAAAAACACATTAATTTTTAAACAAAAATAACCTAAAATTTGATGAAATTGACTATTATACTTATTTATATTGCACCGTAATTTAAAATAACGAAAAGTTTTGTTCAATTTTTCTTTCTTTAAAATTATTAAAGAATTTTTTTTATTTTAAAAAAATATAAAATTACCCGATCCACTCCATTACTACCCTACAAATATTAATAGTTTATGCGTAAAAAATAATAAAATATTTAATGTACAACTGATAAATAAAAAAAATGTGAATTATTTTTTACTAAGAAAAATTAAGTTTATACTAAAAACATTTAAACCCCAATTAATTTTCTACTGTTTTAGCAGCCAGCAGAAAATAGAGGGCCCAAGTCTTCTCTTCGGATTTGGAATCGATTCGTCTCTGGAGTTCCTTCCCCGTCTCCGAGAAGGTAGGCTCTCCAATGCAACTCTCATGCTTCCTCACTCTGTCCGTCTAACTTTGAATTCTAGATGAAGGAATCATTATCCCATGTAGCCTTTTCTGTTTCTCCTATTTAGGGTTTCAGTTCACAGACTATGCGTTCTGTGTGTTTGTTATAGTTAGTGGGATTAAGCTTTTTTGAGTCTCCGTGTCCAGTAGGACCGTATTTCACTGTTATTATCTATGGTTTCGCCTTTGCATCTTTAGGGCATTTTATGGAGTTGGTTTCTACAACGCGTGCTTAGAGTGCGATACCTTTGGCGTTTCCTGATTTATGGACGTGGAATTTATCTACGTACATCAAAGAAAAAAGTACATTGAAGAAAAAAGTAATTTTGAGAAGAGAAAGAGAAGAGATTATAAGGTTAAACTTAATGGGTGGTTAAAATGCACAAGTAGGAGAGTATGTGAATGATAGGTAATATGCTGATTAGTGGAAAATCTTCACTACACAGAATGGGGATGCCATTCTGCTGGTGTGCTTCCTTTTTATATTAGGGTTGGCATTAGGATTCGGTGGGACCCAAATCCAACCGGACCCATCCGAGTCTTAAAGACTAATGGGTCCTGTGTCCATGGAGACGGATTCGAAATCTAATAGTCGGGTATATATTATTTTGGTAGGATTTAATGGTCGAGTGCAGATTTAGGGATGGATTTATTGGTAGGGTTTGGTTCGGGATATTGGACTGTACTCATTTATTTTTCCTAGATGAAAAAATTTTAACACTATTTATACAAATATTGTTAGTATGTGTAAAAATTTCGTGTAAATTCCCTATTTGTTGTTGATCTAATGAACTAGACACAATGTAATAAATTGAATTTATTTTGTAAATTTATTATTTGTTTATTTTTTATATAATTCAATTTATTATGATATATATTGGGATTAGGTGGCGGTATGATCCGAATTCCAATGGTGGGATTTAAATCAATTATCTACTATTAGTTTCCTTCCTAATATCTTAGTTCTGAGATTACCATTATATTTAATAATAATATAATTTGAATTAAAGTTAATATAATATAAATTTTGTATATTTCACTATTGTATAAATCATTTTATATACTTTAAAATTCAAATAATATTTTTAAAGTTGTATTAATTATATCAAATAAATAAATTATGCCAAATTTGTTAATTATGAAAGTTTAAACCAATTTAGCTATTAAACTTAATAGAATATTTAATTATTTTATATGTATTTAAATTTAATATAATTTAAATTATGCCAAGTGTTTTTAATAGTAGGCTGCACACAGTCAGAATACAACCACCCGCCCGCTGGTTACACTTAGCTGTCTGTATATAGTCACCCCAGTAGGGAGCACTTAGCTGTAACACTTGTACCTGTGTACGATTTTGTCTGTTTCTTATTTTGTTTGTATATGATACAACACTGTATAAATATTTGTGTTATAACACAAATGAATTCATGCAGCATTACAGAAATTTCTTATTCTCTCAAATCGTTTAACTTTCATTCTAGTATAGTATTCTTCTACTATTATAAACTTTGTGTGTAACTTCTTAGAGTGGGTTTCCTTTGTGTAAGAAACTTGAACATCAATTGCTCTTGACAAATTCCTTGATCTTTGGAGAGGCTTCTCCTTCCGCTTGTGTCTTTTGATTTGTAGAACTCTCTCTTAATCTCTTTAAGAACTAATTCGATGTGGCATCTATGCTCTTGAACTTGTATCTCTTCCAAAGTCTCTTTTTTGTATTTTCTCTAGCACAACCCTTTTATTTATATACCTAGGAGAATGCAGCCGTTTTATTTTTGTTCTTATCTTTATTTCAAATTTTAAACTAATGGACTTCTATGTTATCATAACCTCCCATTAGCTAATTCTTTCCATGGGTCACCTCATAAACTCTAGTATGGCATGCATTACTAGTTTGTTCTTCAATTTTTCAAACACTTCTTTGGATAGTAGTTTAGGTATGATATCTGCAATTTGATTGTATGTATAGTAGTGTTTTAACTCTATAGTTTTATTTTGAACCAACTCTTATAAGGAATGATATAAATGTCTATCTATTTTGATCTACCATGTAGTACTATTTTATTTACAGATTTACAATAAATTGATTATAACAATATATTTCAGTTGCACTAACTTGTTCTTGTTCTATTTGCTCTAATAATTGTATTAACCAAACTATTTGATATGCACATGTATTTTTTGCTACATACTCTCCGTGAGTAGTTGACAATGTTACTATTGCTTGTTTCTTAGATGACCATCAAATGCAACTATTTTCAAACAAAAATATATAGCCTTAAGTATTTTTCCTTTCATTTGCATCACTGCAAAATCAGTATTAGTATGTGCATGAAGTAATAAATTAGTATTTCTTTTATACAATAAACTCATGTTATGTGTTTTTTTAAATATCTAAAAATTCTTTTTGTTGCTTGTTCATTTGGTTTTTAGATAAATCTACTAATAAGATTTAGTACAAATATAATATTTGGTTGTGTGATTGTTATATATAATAAATTTCCCACTATTTGTTTATAGTATATTGTATTTAATTCTCTATTATCACTTTCTCTAATAAGACATGTTACTGGTGATATTGGTGATACTACATGTTTACAATTTTTTATTTTTGTTGAGAATAAGATCTCACATTGAGTGTGTTTAAAATAAGATCCCACATTAAATAAAATAGAGAAGTGTTTTGAGTTTATAAGGTTGGAAAAGTTCTACTACTTACAAGTTATGATTTTTAAGTATAAATAAATTTGATCTCTTATTATCCACAATACATTCTCACAAGGTTAAACCTACTCATTCGTAAAGAATCATTCAATTAGAGCTTCTTTTAAATTGAATATGCCAAAGCTAACAATAGACGTATAATATCCATTTTTACAACATTATTCATTCTTTGCTTCATGAAAATCCATGGGATTAATGTTTATAATGTTCATTATGTAATCTTATGTCCAATTTGGCACTTTTTAAATTCTTGAATATTTGACAATTCTACATTACAATATTCTTCAGGATTTATCTCTTTAGTTTCTTGGTTACCTATATCCAATATATTTTGATTTTTAGAAAAAATATCATGCACATATGATTGTTCATTTATTTTATTTTAGTTACCGAATTCTGACTATCATATTCAACAAAATACTGCATCTCTACTTATTATTATATTGTTCTTCTCACGATCATATATAGTGTGTATCCTTTTGATTCATCATTGTATCCTATGAATATACAATTTTTTGCTTCTATCATCTAGTTTTGTCATGTTTGGAATGTTAACATGCACATATACTATGCATCCAAACACTTTAAAATGGTGTACTAAAAGTTTTAAATCACTCCAAGCTTCTAGGGGTGTTTTGTTCTTTACCGGTTTTGTATGACTACGTTTAATTTGTGCACATACTATTGTGTTGCCTCTGTCCATAAAGTTTTAATTAAAATTTTCTCTTTCAATATGGTTCTTACCATATTAATTATCACTATGTTATTATGTTTTTTTTCTCATCAAAATAATATTTCATTAATCTATCAAATCTTATATAAGATTCGTACAATAAGAAGACGAAAATGAAATAATTTTCTTATTCTCAATAATATACCTAATAGTATCGGGTATAGCAGTATTCAAACCGCTTGAGCCTCGATTATTCTTGTAAAAATATGTCAATGCATCTACACAAGAGTTGATTAATCATTTAATTAGTGTCACTTGACATTCTAAAAACCTCAGCATATAATATAGTTATTTATCAATGTAAGGGCGAACAATCCATAAAACTTCACGTTACTCATTCTGAAATATGATACATAGTGTGCGACAGTCAGATCCAAGTATGATTTTGTGTCAACCTTTTTCTTGTGCAAGTTTTAATCTTTCCCATATGACTCATTCATCGGCTTCCAATGTGTGTGTACAATAAAACCGAGAGTCACTAGCCCACAGTAGAGCGCCATGTTCATTTCTAACTATGATTCATGTCCTTGCATTTTTTGTAAATTGATCAAATGAACCATGCACATTAATCTTTACAGTGCCACTTGGGGCCGCTTCCATGCTCCTTCAGTTTTCGTGGGCGGATTTGGCTCATGTATAGTGTGATTTTGATCCTCATTGATGCTTACATATTCTTCAATCGAACCTATTATTTTACCAATCAGTTTCTCAACTTGTGGTAGGTGTCCTAAGAATAGAGTTCTATTCCATTCCTTCTATATCGCCCAACACGTTGTGACAAATTAACAAACTCTTCAATTCTTATTCCACATGTTGTAAATCATACTAATTTAGTCCATGCACATTTAACTAGTAAATAATGTATGGTTTTGACTTCACCACATATGGGACATGCATTAGAAGATATGTATTTTTTCAAAAACAAGTTCTCATGAACAAATAAAGCATTTGACATTACTCTATAGAGAAAGATATCTTCCTAATCTTAGGAATGCAATCTATATGCCAAAGTGTAATCCACATTTTTTTATTTATAACTAAGGAGGAGGAAGAAACTGATATGGTCTCACCATATTTCTGATCTAACATAAAAATATAGGCAGAACTTAACATGAACTTACCAGTCCGTTTCCAAGGCCATATCAATCTATCTTCCCGAGTAGGAGAAATGAGAGTGATAGTCATGATGACTTCTTTTTCCCTTGAGACAAGGTATCTTTCAATGTTGTCTAACTGTCATGTACTGTACTTCTATCAATAAGGGTACTTACTCGGGTTTTGTTGGCTTACTTGTCATTTGTTTGATACTACAAATGTCCGTTTGGGAGGACAAGAATTCAATTGTCCTTCCAAACACAGACTTGGTTCCCATTACCTATTTGTCAATGTAGACCTTCACATAATTGTTCTTTACCTGCATATAAATTCCTCCAAAACCATGAGATTACGTTCAACAACATCATTTTATTGAGTAGTGTAAGATGTAGTTAAATATCTTTTAATTTCATTTTAAGCAATATACATAAAAAAACATTTGAAGTGAATTCACCCATCTCTCTATTTCTAATGCACATTATTTTATACCCTGATTCTTTTTCAACTTTAATTTTGAATTGTATAAACATTTCAAATTCTTAAGATTTTTCAGATAGCAAACATATCCATGGCATTTAACTGTAATGATCACTAATGGTAAGAACTACCTCTTTTCTCCTCGTGATTCTAGAATAATTGGTCCACGTATATCAAAATGTACCAACTCAAGAGGTTTATGGGCTCTGTTGGCATTACTCATTTTGATTGTTTACTTAGCAAACAACTTGAACATACTTGTGTAAATTACTATATATTTGGCAAAACTCTTACCATATTGTTTGATTTTAGAAAATGTATGTCACTACTACTTAAATGATCATATCTCTTATGCCATAATATTGATAATTTATATATATTTATCTTATAACACTTTTTATATCTAGGCATCTTTATTATAAACTCAATAATCAACATTTAGATTTCCATTATAGTACCTTTTTCAGCATGATCAAAATGACATTTTCTTTTTAATAAGAACATATTTAATTTTTATTTAGCATTTGTTCAACCCTAATGAAGTTGTTTTTAAGCTTTGGAACATAATAAACCTCCTTTAATATCACGTTATCATTGCCTTATTGTATTATTATATTCCTTTACCATAAACTTTTAGTATTGAATCATCACCTACATTAACATTTTTAGTAAAGTTTTCAATAAATTTAAAGAAAAACTTCATTTCATTACTCATATGATCACATCTTCCCGAGTCTAATATCCAAGAGTTCATAAAATAAGTTGGACTTACCTCACTTTCAGGTTTGATTTAGTCATATATATGTAATTTTCATTTTGATTTGTGAGGACATTTAAATTGATGATGCCCGAGTTTGTAGCATTTGTAGAAAATTATTTGTCCTGTGCTTTAAGGATATCTTCCTTGTGACTTTTATTCATCATTACCCGGTAAGAACTTGATCCTCATAGAGAACCTCCTCTAGTGTATTTATACATTGAGTGATTGGGGCCTTAGTGTGATGTTGAGAATCTGTCCTTCTGGTCGTTGAGTAACCAATCTTCTTTCTTGCACCGTTAGGCTGCTCTGTATTATTTCTCTAGTTATTTCTTTTGTATCATGTGTTTGATCAATGGTATAGACAACATGATTGTATATTGGTGATAGTGATCTTAAAATCTTTTTTTACCATTTTACCTTAACTCAATGTCCTCCATATATCTTAATTTTGGCTACCACTTTGAGGACTCTAGTAATATATTCTTCTATTTTTTCTCAACTTCTTATTGTCTCGTTCTTGTATTCTCTACGAAGACTTGAAGTTCGGTTTTTCATTGAGTGCTTGATATTTTTGTTTTAAGGCTTCCCATATCGTCTTTGATGTGTAATTGTCAAAAATAGTTTTCATAATACTTCTATTAACTCCTTGGTACAAATAGTGCTTGACTCTCATGTTCTTTAGCTTTAGTTCTCACAAGTGTTTCTCATCTTGTTCTTCTAATTTTTCAGGTATCCTAACTTTAATCATTTCCTAGTATTCCTCCGTCAAAAGTAAGTTCTCCATCACTCAAAACTAGAACGATCAAAATGATCATCGAACTTTGAAACTATTGCTTAAAATGAGGAGTCCATATCCATATAAGAAGTTTTATGCTCTTTCTCGATGAATGATTTGAGCCTAAGGTAAGTTTGTGATCTGCGTTGAGTAATTTTTAGATCAAAGTGGAATACAATGTTTTTGTCAATGATGAATTTAAGTAATTTATGTGATAGAAAAAACAATTTTGATACAGTAGCTAATATTAACTGTTGGGAGATTCCCTTAATAGGAAATATTATATCTTGTAGTGTAAAATAGATTTTTTTTTTATCTTTTCTACTTAGCTTAAAACGATCTCATGAGCTGATTACTGCAACGTCATTTTATGCAGCATGCTAGCTTCAGCTCTTAATCAGGTATTGTATTGATGAAACTAACTGGTTTGGTCGTATTGTGACTTAAGAAATCTTCCTTATGATTTTTTAGGATCATTCATTCATTATTTTCTTAGAAAATCAGTTTCTAGAGGATTCTCCCTTTCTCTTCTTTTGATGGTGTGATTTTATTAAGTGCAACGTGATTTTATTCCTGCAAAAATATTGTCACCACCTTCTAAGCCAATAGGATAAAACTGCTATACATTTTGTAGAGCTTGTGGTGTTCTTTAAATATTTTTCTGTGGTTCCCTTGATACACTTCTACTGGTAAGTCTCCTTAGTTTTGTTTGATTTTCTTCCTATATTCAATCTATCCCATCGAGTGAGTTGATGTTTGTGTTGATGATGACTCTTGTGAGACTTCTCTCCTCTAAACTATTTCCTAACTCTTGATGTTTCCTGTGGTCTAACTGTCTAACCGATAGATTTCTTGATCTTTACAGAGATTACTCTTTTAGGATCTATTAGGTTGAATTTTTTATTTGCATAATTCTCTCTTAATCTTAGTTTAAAATTTAAAACAAAGATAAGAACGAAAAAAAACAATTATATTCTTTTATAATTATAAACAAAAGGGTGCTAGGACATAATATATAAAATAGAACTTGGATTAAGTGGTTTATAAGTGAGAAAAAATATATAAAAAAGTGAATATAAAATTTTACTATTAAAATTAAATTTACTAATACCAATTATTTCTATACTAACAACTCCACTGACATTATACAAGTATTACCCTGGTTTGGAGGGAAAAGATTTGCAATGGTAGAGTAATCACTCTATGGAGTAGTTTGGATTAGTGGAAACATCTCTAAACTACTCATTTTTTTTTTTGCACAATAACATCTTTAAACTACTCAAAATCCCTCTATTTACTTTATAACCCTATATCCTGTGGGGGTATTTGTAATAATTTTGTTATTTATTTATTAAATTACTTTAATTATTTCATTTATTGTTTATATTATTATTTTTAATTTTTAATTTATTTTGATTATTATATATTTTAAATTACACTCCATATTAGCTGCTAACGGAAGATAGTTATTTATCATCCTTATACATATAACTAAATATTTTATTATATAACTTGTATAATTTGTCACATTTCCCGTATATAAGTTTACACCATTAGAGTATTTGGTATTATTTATTACATCAACCTTCACTTTTAGTAAAATGTATTTAAAAATACACTATTACATTTAAATTGTATTATTACTTCACTCATTTGTACATTTATAACTATATTTGTATTGTACAAATAAATAATTAGGTTATTTATATTATTTTGACTTTTTATATAATATTTTTTATCGATTAAAATATTTATTTTATTAAATGTTTATACTTTGTATTTTTTGATAAAATTATATTAAATTTTAATGCATATAAAATAATTAAATATTCTATTAAGTTTAATAGCTAAATTGGTTTAAACTTTCATAATTAACAAATTTGGCATAATTTATTTATTTGATATAATTAATACAACTTTAAAAATATTATTTGAATTTTAAAGTATATAAAATGATTTGTACAATAGTGAAATATACAAAATTTATATTATATTAACTTTAATTCAGATTATGTTATTATTAAATATAATGGTAAATTCAGAACTAAGATATTAGGAACGAAACTAATAATAGATAATTGATTTGAATCCCACCATTCGAATTCGGATCATACTTCCACCGGAACCTAATATATATCATAATAAATTGAATTATATAAAAAATAAATAAATAATAAATTTATAAAATAAATTCAATTTATTACATTATGTCTATTCCATCAAATCAACAACAAATATGGGATTCACACAAAATTTTTACACAATATTTGTATAAATAGTCATAGGATATTTTAATCTAGGGAAAATAAATAAGTACAGTCATATATCTTGAATCAAACTCGACCAATGATCCATCCCTAAATCTACCCTCGACCATTATATCCTACCAAAATAATATATACCCGATTATTAGATCTCTAATTCGTCTCCATAGACATGGACCCATTAGTCTTTAAGACCTGGATGGGTCCGGTTGGATTTGGGTCCCACCAAATCCTAATGCCAGCCCTAATATAAAAAGGAAGCACACCAGCAAAATGGCATCCCCATCATATGTAGTGAAGATTACATACTCTCCTACTTGTGCATTTTAACCACCCATTAACTTTAACCTTATAATCTCTTCTCTTTCTTTTCTCAAAATTACTTTTTTCTTTGATGCACGAAACGCCAAAGGTGTAGCACTCTAAGCACGTGTTGTAGAAACCAACACCATAAAATACCCTAAAGATGCAAAGGTGAAACCATAGATAATAACAGTGAAATACGGTCCTCCTGGACACCGAGACTCATAAAAGCTTAATCCCACCAACTATAACAAACACACAGAACTCATAGTCTGTGAACTGAAACCCTAAATAGGAGCAACAGAAAAGGCTACATGGGATAATGATTCCTTCATCTAGAATTCAAAATTAGACGGATAGAGTGAGGAAGCGTGAGAGTTGCATTGGAGCCTACCTTCTCGGAGACGGGGAAGGGAGCTCTAGAGACGAATCGATTCGAAATCCGAAGAGAAGACTTGGGCCCTCTAATTTTCTGCTGGCTGCTAAAGCTAAAACAGTAGAAAATGAATTGGGGGTTAAATGTTTTTAGTATAAACTTAATTTTTCTTAATAAAAAATAATTCACATTTTTTTGATGTATCAGTTGCAATCTGACATTAAATATTTCATTATTTTTTACACATAAACTATTAATATTTGTAGGGTAGTAATGGAGTGGATCCGGTAATTTTATATTTTTTGAAAATAAAAAAAAATTTAGAAAAAATTCTTTGATATTTTTAAAGAAAGAAAAATTGAACAATACTTTTCGTTATTTTAAATTACGGTGCAACGTGAATAAGTATCATAGTCTATTTAATCAAATTTTAGGTTATTTTTGTTTAAAAATTAATATGTTTTTAGAAATATAAATGCCACAGGATCTCTAGTTCCATTTTACCAATTAGTTCGTCAAATATCAACTCTAGTTCATAGTTTAGGTTGGTAAAATGAAAATTGTTACACCACCACTAGCCCACTTATATGGTCATGTTTATATTATAAGATATTTCAATATCTTTTTTATCAAATATTTTTATTGCCTATACTGGTATTTAGGACCCTTTTAATCACTGCTCCTCGTACAATTTTGCTAAATTGTCAATACTCCTTAACTTGTCTGAAGTTGGCATTTGTCGTTAATACATTCCTAAGGATGCATTTCACACTAGATGGACATTGCACTTCATGTCATACACTCTTCGTTTATTGAGTCTCTATAACTACTCGGGATGATGTTCGAAATTCAGTTAATCAAAAAATTAAACTAGTCATTTTTAGGAAAAAATTTCAATAAGTTAATTAGTAGATTAGTGTTGATTTTATAATAGAAAGGTACATAGATTATTGGTGAATTCAAAAATGTGGGATTCACGGTTTGATTGTAATTTACTACAATGTTGAAGGACAAAATTTTTTTCATAATTTATTTAATGAATTTGATATATTTTCTATTTGATTTTGTCGTGAATATTAAATTATATAAATGCCACAGGATCTCTTGTTCCTGTTCATAGTTTGGGTTGGTAAAATGAAAATTGTTACACCACCACTAGCCCACTTATATGGTCATGTTTATATTATAAGATATTTCAATATCTTTTTTACCAAATATTTTTATTGCCTATATTGGTATTTAGGACCATATTAATCACTGGTCCTAAGGATGCATTTCACACTAATGCTAGAGGGATGATGTTTGAAATTCAGTTTATCGAAAAACTAAATTATTCATTTTTAGGCAGAGATTTCAATAAGTTGATTAGTAGATTAATGTTGATTTTATAGTAGAAAAGTAAATAGATTGTTGGTAAATTCAACAATGTGGGATTTACTATTTCATAGTGATTTACTACAATGTTGGAGCACCTAGTTGTCAAAATTTTTTCATAATTTATTTAGTGAACTTGATCTATTTTCTATTAAATTTTGTCGTAAAAATTAAATTATGTATATACATGAGCTCACACGTGTAAAAGGTCAGGTGACCCACAATATTGATCATAACACACTTACATATGTAGATAAGTAGTTATTATTTGCTTACTATATTGGTATATTGGTTATCAAGCGACTCATCATAATTGGTTGTCTCTCCAATTATATTAAATAATTGTAGTTTTGTGACATTTAATAATTAGTTACACTCTATTGATATGGCCTAATTGCTGTTGTAGTGTTAACTTGACTATTGATATGGCATAATCACTATTAATAGTGTCAACTTGATTATCATGTCCTTTATCTTCCGTTCTCGCAAGTTTTGCTCATTTGATGTCCAATACTTTACTCCAATGATTAAAATGGCGGTTGAATTTGGAAGACCATATCCATATTATAAGTTTTTTTATTTTTCTAGATAAATGACTCAATTAAGAGTTTGTATATGCCTTAGATTAAGGTGGAATACAATATTTTTGTCAATGATAAATTTAAGTAATTTATTAAATAGAAAAACGATTTTAATAGAGGCATGAAATGCAATTATTATTGACAATGGAAAGATTCACTTAATAAGTACTTTGTCATGCAATTTAAATTAATTAATTTTATATTTCATACTTGGCTTAAAACGATGTTGGTTAATCTAGTTACTATAACATTATTTTAAGTAGTATGCTAGCTTTTAATGGATTTAGTTGGCGCAACCTTTTTCGTTGCATCTAATCAGGTACTCTATTAACGAAACCAGAACGAAACCAACCTGGTTTCGTCATGTTGGAGAATTTTATCTTGTGATTTATGTATATTTTCTATAAATTTTTTCCTTTTCTAATAGTGTGATTTTATTGTGTGTAATCTGATTTAATTCTTGCCAAAATATTGTGTCACCACTGGGCAATAGGATATAGAAGTGCAAATTTTGTACCCTAGTGATTTCTAAGTGTTGTTTCTGGGGACGTTTTCTTCATTTACTCAAATTAACTCTAGAGCTTGTGGTGCTCTATGGATGTTTCTTTTGGTTCACTTGATGCACTTATGCGAGTAAGTCTCCCTAGTCTTCTTTGGTTTTCTTTTTGTATTCTATCTCCTTGTTACTACCTCATTACAATCTATATTTCCAAGTTGATGTTCGTATTGATGATGTCTCCAAAGTGTGACTTTTGTGAGACTCCTCAGTTGAAGGTATTTTTTAACTCTTGATGTTGCTGTTCTAGTCTAATGTTATTCTATTGTTATGAATTTTATATGTCACTTCTTACAGATATTCCTCCCGAATTTATTAGTCCGAGTCTTTTAGTTTGCAGAAATCTCTTAATATTTTCGAGAATCAATTCATTGTATTATCTATGCTCTTAAACTTGTATATCCTCCAACGGATCTTTTTTATATTTTCTCTATCACAACCCTTTTATTTATATACCTCAAAGAATATAACAATTTTATTTTTGTTCTTATCTTTGTATCAAATTTTAAACTAATAAATTTCTATGTTATCATAATCTCCCATGAGCTGATTCTTTCCATTTGTTAGCTCATAAACTTTAGTTTTTCAAACACTTCTTTGGATTATAGTTTAGATATGATATATGTAATTTGATTGTATTTATAGTAGTATTTTAACTCTATAGTTTTATTGTAAACTAACTCTTATAAATATTGATATATAATGTCTATCTATTTTAATCTATCATATTTTACTAGCTTTTTTTTATATAGTTTTACGTATATAAATTATCACAATATATTTCAGTTGCACTAACTTATTCTTCTTCTATTTGCTCTAGTAATTGTATTAACCGAAATGTTTGACATGGGTATGAATTTTCTACTAAATACTCACAACATTACTATTGCTTATTTCGAAACAAAAACACATAACCTAAAGTTTTGTTCACTTGCAAAATTATTATTAATATATGCATGAAGTAATAAATGAGTATTTTTTTCATACAATAAACAATAAACACATACATGTTCCTTTTAAATATGTAATTTTTTTCCCTCAACTAGTTGTATTCTTTTTATTTTTCCATAAATCTACTAATAAGATTTATTGCAAACATAATATTTGGTCATGAAAATGTTATACATAATAAACTTCCCAATAGTAGGTTGCATCTATTTCTCTCATATCACTTTCTCTAATAAAATATGTTACTCATAATATTGGTGTTATAACATATTTACAATTTTCCATATTCAACCTATGCAATACTTCATTTATATATTTGATTTGATTTAATTTATGAAAAAATCTTTTTCACTTTGTATTATTTTAATTTCAACAAGGTTAGGTTATTTTCTCATATCTACCTTTCCAATTCTCTTTTCATAGATTCTTTAAATGTATATAGAATATTATTACTTCTAGGTTACTATTTGATTATATATATATACATAAAAGCTAACAATTAATATGTTTGAATAGTGTTTGCTCGTACGGGTAATTTTTAATCATTCAATACGACCATACTCTTTTAGTATGTTTTATATTATAAAAAGTATTTTTTAATATGTATAATTTATTTTTTTCTCCTTTGCTCATATATCCTTATTTTATTTATACTTTTTCTTCTAAAGTTTCATGTGGAAACACACTTTTAACATATAATTGTTGTATATACTGATTTTTTTAGATATGCCAAACCTAACAATAGACTTATAATATTCATTTTTGCAATTGGAGCAAAATTTACTGTGTAATTTATTCCTCATTTCTATTTATAACCCTTAGCCACTAATTTAACTTTATATTTGATAATCTCATAATTTTGATTTAAATTAGTTTAGTAAATCCATTTTACATATATGAGCTTGATTTGTAATGGTTGTTTAATCAACTCTCATATTTTATTATTTATTATAGCTTTGATTTTATGTCCATTGCATCTCTCCAATATTTTTCATTTTTTGCTTCAGGATAATACATGGATTAATTGGAACAAAATTAATTTAAAATAAGATGATATGAGCTGATTTTATAGAAATAAATAACTTGATGAAATTGAGTTAAGTCGGTTGGGATAATAAATATTTCTATATATATATATACTTATATATTAGATAATTATATATATATATATATAAATATATATCGTGAATAATAGACTTTTAAATATAAAGGTACATATACCTATATCTAATTAATTTCTAAATGTATATAGAGAAGAAAGTGATTTAGAGCGGAGGTTGTATTAATATCAAATAAATGAATATATTAATGTATTAATATATTTAAGTACATGCACAATTATATTTTTAGGCTAATTACAAGTGCTCCTAAGGGGTGCATGACCCATGACCTTAAAAATATGAATACTTCACAAGCAAAGTACATGCGAAATAAATAAAAATGTTGGATTTTAGTAAAATTGATAAAGACCTTGAGAAACTTTAAACTTTACTGTACTAGAATCTTAAATGTGACCTTCCTTATATATAGCAAACACCCTTGAAAATTTATTCATGATGATCTTTGCAAGGATCAGGAGTTATCTATTTGTGGTTACTTCCGTTAAGTATTAAAGCAATTGACTTGAATCCCTCATCCACTAGGGCCTACAATTTAGGCAAACAAAAATTATATAGGACAACCAAGTCTCTCGAAAGGTTTAATGAAAAGTAATATATGATAATAATTTTACTTAAAATACGATATGCTTATTAAAGAGAGAAACAACCTAGTAATCAAATTCATATATTGTATAAACTAGGATATATGGTATAAACTCTATAGAGTTTTAAAGTACTGATGTTGGATTAATATTAAATTGAGCCTAGTAATGAAAAGCAAGAGATATGTTTTTTGAGAGCCTTGTATGAAAAGGGTGAGATAACTATGTATCAATTATTGTGGCTTACATAAAAACTAAACATCATAAAATTCTATAAAAGTATGGTACATTATAATATTATGCATTGCCAACAAAACAACTAATGAACTTCTAGTAACCAGTATCAAACAACAAAACAACATAGGCAAAGCCAGTCTATAATAAAGTTAATTTCTGAACTACTAGTAAATTAAGGGCTAAGATATCGAATCACTTAAGGGAAATACATACTTTATTTAGGACAAATCAACATTTCAATAAAATGGAAAGAGTTTTAGAACATAAGGAAATATAACCAAATTGTGAAGATCCAAATCATAATGTTCACAATAATGATAGTTAGAAATTTGTAGTTCATTTGAAAATTTCTTGATCTATAGATAGTTCATGGATGTTATGCAAAGTTATATACAGAGTAGAATCCACCATGTCAGAATTTCATGCTTCATGAAGCAATTAAACCACATAACATATAATTTCTAAAATCTTAGAACATATGATAATTCATTCACAATAAATATCAATTCACATCTTTGCATATGGGTCTAACCAATCCAATATTCATCTATGAGTTATGAAATAAGTTACTATAATTTAACATAAATGAGTGGCAGAATAGGAGCAATTACCTATAGAATTTCTATAAAATGGGAGAGATATCTTTTAGTACATTCATTTTTGAGAAGATAACATAACTGCAAAAATAATAATGATATATTCTCTATCACCTCCCATATTAGTTTTCCAAATAAATATCGATTCTTAAAATGGATCAAATAAAGTTTGCTAAAGGTACTATCATACCTTTATTGGATAAACTTTAATAACTCCTAGCTATTACAAGGGGTAATTAGATATTAGTTTTAATGCTTAAAAATTAATGGGGCTCTAGTTAAAGGGCCTCCCATTTAACATGGGATATTCAATGCAATGCATTAAACGAAATATAAATTACCTATGGATTAAGGCAACCATGTTAAATAATAAGATCGGCATTAGACATGTACATAAGAATCAAAAGTCATGTTAATGAGAAGAGTGATTTGGGGTATCATGAAAGAGAATGAGAAAGGGTTAGAGTTACTTCTCATTCATGAATATATTAAAGAGAAATAATGTAGTAATAACTCTTTCCCATTTAACAAACAATTTTAGAGCTATATAAGAAGTTTAGAACATTTGATCAAAGCCACACCAACTAAGCTAAGACAGCAATTCAAGTAGAAGAAAGCTACCTGATCCATTAGTCCTTGCTCACACCTCAAATTTCATCTTTGCCATGATCACATTAGATCTATCAGATTAATACTCCATACCTATGAAATTCTCAATCTCGACATCCACCCTACAACAACCAAATGTAAGGAAAATTGGGAAGTATCGGAGTAGAGAAAGATCAATAAGACTAAACAGGGATTGGTACCTGGGAATCCCTCTGGGATGAACATGTCTCTAGATAAAAGATGAGTGGGAATTTTCATACCATACCCGGTTGGGATGATGAGTACCTCGGAAATGAAAACCCACTACTAGGTGGGATTTTAACATCACACCTGGTTGGGGTGATGTGAGAAAAATGCGAAAAAACTACTTATCGGTTGTCAATATATCATACTCGGTTGGTATGATCAACTTCATAGAAGGAAGTAGAAAACTCACTTATCGGTTATGAGCAGAGATGTCTTCACACCTGGTTGATGTGATGGACAGATAAAAAGTTATTTTTATCAGAAGTGCTCTCCCTTGACTATGTGTCACTGCTTAAAGATTTTGGGAGACCTTATTGACGGGTACTCGAATAGTTCAAATAGGTCGGAGATCTTGGTTTTGGAACTTGGGGGCTAGAATGCCTGATTTTGAAAATCTCATAGAGTGGGCCCAAAGCTAGTTGGCACGAGTAGAAGCTCGTAAATAAACCTTATATTAAGCCATGAAAATTTTAAATGAATGATGTGATTTGACCATGGTACCAAGATAAAACTGACATACTCGATGGACTGGTGGTAGTGCGACAAGACAGGTTGATGTACAAAAAACTGCAGGTCGAGTTGAGTGTCAGAGCCGTTGGACCAGTGGCACCAAAGATTAAATGGCTTATATGGAAAATTATTGTTTTGTGCATGCACTAAGGTTTGAGTCCATCAAGGCGCCCAAGAGGGGTAGTGATGTGTTCTAGGGGCTACTGGACGATATGGTGGAAATAATGGTAGTTTGTCGTGCTAGTAGTCAGGGAAGCTCGGCGTAGCTTTATGCGCATAAGACTAGGGTGGAGTTGGGATGAGATCTCTATCCTCATATGAACACGAAGTTTCTTTTCGGGTTTGAGGGTCGGATGTCGTGTACATCAACTTATTCCCAGGGTAGAAGTGGACGGGCTTCTATCTAGGTGGCTAGTAAAGTCGCTCCGACACCACAAGTGAGTGTAGTGGACGGGCTGCCCTGCGAATGTGTAATTCCCTTCTTAATGAAGGGAGTTTGTTGAATGTTAAATACACCTAATGTGGATAATAAGGAAAAGAATTTTGAAAACCAGAATTTAAGGAAAGGATATCTTGAAATGAAATAAGGAATTTGACACACTCCGATTAAAAGTTATTTTCATGAAAACTCATTCCCAACACCCATTCATTGAGTTGTAGAACTTACCCCCTCCCTTTTTACCCCTTGTTAGGTAACTAAGGAGAACCAACCCTAAAAATGCTCCTGTAGTTAAAAATATACGACATGTATGATCAATTTAATATATGCAGTTTTGTATAATGTTATTCCAGGAAAAACACGAAAAAAAGGACGCCTTACTCCTTACGGTTTAGAAGAGAGTGAAATCCTTCATAGACCAAAGGGAGTGGTGGGTTGCTCATAGGGATTTGACCAAACCGAGTCGGAGCATGACATAAGCCATCCAATTAAGAAGTGGTTAAGTGGAGCAACCACTAACATCAAGACTAGTTATAGTTCACATTCGATTAAGGGAGCCTAGAGAGTGGATGACTGGGCATAGGGTGGAGTACACGAAATAAAACCCGATAATCAAAAGTTCATCTAATAGGGAATAAGGGATGAAGTGGAAATTTTAAGACAATTGAGGACTGAAAATGGGCAAATGCCCTGATATAGAAAGGGTGTAAGGAGATGAAGAAAAAGGAAATCAACAAGAATGGTAAGAAGGATTAAACATGTAACTTCTAAGGTAAAAATCTCTAATTTGAAGGAAATAGTGCATAATAAAACCATAAAAAAGGAACTCCACAAACTAAGCAATAGACACGTTCATGGAAAGTGATCAACTCGAAATAAGGAAAGGTGAAATGGTAATGAGCAAGTTAGAGTGGATGAAAGAAAGGAAAGTTCTTGAGAAAAGGACGCTATTGGAAATGAGAAAAGACAAATAAGGGAAGAATCCCCAACGTGTTATCAGGAAACTGATGGTTGGAATGGAAAAAAAACCAATAAGAAAGTTGGTATGGAATGATTAGATAAGGAAAAGCCGACATGATAATAATGTCAAAATTTAAGGGACAATTGGATAATACCGAAGGTAGTTAGGGGAACACTACTGGGAAATAAGAAAGGACGAAGCCACATGATAACTTGCTGTTGGAAAGGCATAAATCGTTATCAAGAAAATGTTATGGAACTATAATGGACAAAGAAAATTTTAGAACATGTCATGCTATAAGGTACATGTAGGTCCAACAATCCCAAGTAAATGTGACTCAAGTAAGAAAGAGTCAATCAGTTAAGCATGATAAAGTCAAATATAAAACTTGGATAGGTGTTGTAATAAACAAAAGATGGAGGAAGGACTAAAATAAGGTAAAAAGGTGATCATATCAAAATCCACGGGGTTAAGGATGAAGAGTCCAAAAGGATGTTGAGCTAAAAAGCATTAACGTCCAAAGAAATAATGGAAACGAGAAAGATTAGAAATTTATGGAACATCCAATCCAAGGACATGGATAAGAACCTTTAAGAAGAAGAGTCTTACCCTAAGCAGAGTAACAAGCGGATTTAAGAATGTACCTTTAGACCAGTGGGTAAGACAAGACTAATGATGTTAAATTCCATGGAGTGAGTAAACAATGGAATGGAAAAGAAATTTGTTAAGTGCGTGATTTAAAGGGGCTAAGTGAAAGAACAACTTAAGTGTTAACATGTCAAGCAAACCCCAAGTTGACATCAAGGAAAATTATTGTCGATGCATAGGATGTTAATTTAGTTTTGGGGACAAAACCATTAAAAGGAGGGGAGAGTTATAAACCATATCCCTTTATAGTTAAGAAAATCGAGAAAAGAATCGGTCACTTCAAAAGAGGAAACCGAGCCAATTCACAAACCATAACCGATAAGGAAAGGGTAAATTGGGAAATTGACAAATACTAAGTGACTCAAAGAGTCATAAATGCATGGAAAAAAACCTTTGGACAATTTAGAAAAACCCTAAAACTAGACCGGTTCAGGGTGAACTAGACTTGAACCAGATTGAATCAGTTTAAACCATACTTGAATTGATTTCTAAATTCATTTTTATTGGTGGCTTAAAATGATTAAATTGGCAAAATTAAAGCCATCATTAGATAGAAAATGAATTTTGAAATTTTTAACTTTGAGAAAATCGGTCAAATTGAGCATGAACCGACCGATTTAAGCATTGAACCTAATTGGACCATTCGGTCTGGTTCGGAACAGTGTCATCTTCTTCCTCTGGATGACAATACTATTCATTGAGGCAGAAAACAGATAACACCAGCGAAGGAATAACGGCTCCAATCAGGCCATTTCAGGGCGAGGATAAGCTTGACCAAAATGGAAAGTTGTCCAGCAGAGGGTCCCCGAGCTCCCTATATAATGAGCCCCTCTCCATGCATCCTCCATACACTTAAAATCTCCATTCTCTCTCACCTGCTCCATTTTTCGGTGAAGCTCAAACTAGAGCTCCGATATAGGCCTTTTTCTTAGCCTCTAAAGGCAAGGTCAAGTCCTACAGACTCCGAGGGAAGTCATCTACCTAATAGCATCTTTCTTTAGACCCGAGGGTCACCGGAGAAGCGTCGACGGAATCAAATAGTGAAGCAGCTCCGATGGACCGAAGCTTCCCTATTTGGGCTAAATTGAATTCGGCAAATTCAGCACTCCTCTGGCCAAACCAAGCCTCCCCAACACCTCCACAGCCCTCACATGACCTCAACAAAGCTGAAAGGTAAGCCAATTTGGCCCTCCTCAACAATTGTTGATCGAAGTTAGAGAGAGAAAGTGCCAAAATTCACTAACTAAATTCACCCTCGATTTAACTTTAGTTGTAGAAATTCTTGATTTTAGAAGGAACCTCTGGACAAGAGCTACCTTCCCCAATTGAGAGCTCAGACCGCCACACCTCCGATGGTAAGCTTTTGAAGCTCTCTCTCTTTATGAGCAGTTTTTCGGCGAAGCTTCGTTTGAGCTCAATTTGGACCCAAATGCCGCGGTTTAAAGCTTAGTTGAATTGTATGGAAGCGTATGAATGAATCTATACCTTAAATTGGAGCAATTAACCTTGATTGAATGGCCAATTTGAAGAAATCATATTTGGTTCGTTTGAAGGGGAGTAATTGGGGAAAAATTTTGGGGAAAATTGGGGATGTCAAAAAATTGAGTGACTGCTTTGCAATTTCTCAAAATTGAAGACCAATTGGCAATGAGAAAGATGTTAGAGGATCAATTGGTTAATTTTTGGGACATTCAGGGTCAAATTTGCCATTTTTGGAAAGTAGATTACAGAGGAGGATATTCATATGAGACAGAATGTGGATACTTGGGAGTCTTACTGACTTGGCGGCCATCATTAGCATGGCACATGAGTGTGAGCGACTAGTAATGGCACGATATAGAAGGATGGATGACTTAGGTTACAAGGAAGATCATAATAACCATTCTTGGGAAATGAGAAATTTCTCCAAATTTTAAAAAGGGGCATACAAAGGACTCAAGCCAAGAGTGGAGGAATAGACGCAACTTCCTAAACCAAACGGAGTAGGGAGTCATATGGATCCCCATAGAAAGATTCCCTAATGCCCTAGATGTCGAAGAAATGACAAAGGTGCATGTAGGGAAGTAACCTGCTACAGATGTGAATAATTGGGACATTATGCAAAAAATTATCCAGTACCACCAAGGAATATGGTGCCAACACCGGGAGATACCGTACCAACAAACATAAGATGATAAGAAAGGGGAGGAAGAGGAGCCAACCCAACACCAAGGATACCATTGAGGGTTTACAACCCTTCATGCAATAGAAAGCTCTAAAAGACCCTAGTATTGTAGCAAGTACCCCTAGAAAAATTTTCACCCTCATTGACTCCGATGCTGAACAATCTTTTATAAAAGAATCACTAATTCAAGCAATTCCCAAGGACTCATTTTATTAAATCCAACCATAACATCCTCACGCCTCTAGGAGAAGAATTGGTTAGAGAAAAAAATCCTCAAATGATGTAGAGTGGAAATCATGGGAAAAGACTTGGAGGCAGACTTAATTCCTCTACCCTTTAAAGGGGAAGTGATTTTAGGAATGGACTGGTTATCCCTACATCATGCAAGAGTCGAATGCCAAGACAAGATGTTAACATTAAATTCCCCAAAATCCAAAGGAGTAGTGTTTTACGAAGACAAGTGTAGGAAATAGATCAATTTGGTATCCTATATTCTAGCTCAAAACCTAATACATAACGGGTGCAAAGCATTCCTGATGTTTATTAACAACGAGACTCTTGAGAGGAAGAAACTTAAAGAAATTCCAATAGTGAAATATTATCCTGAAGTTTTTTTCGGAGGAATTACTTGGGTTATCCGCATATCATCAATTGGAATTTTCTATAGAAGTGATTCTCGGGACCCATTCCATCTCATAGGCCTGTTGCCGAATGACTCAAACAGAACTAAAGGAGTTAAAGGAGCAATTGGACAAATTGTCGGAAAAAGGTTTTATACGACCTAGTCAATTTTCGTGGGGTGCACTAGTGTTGTTTGTGAAGAAAAAAAGGACAAAGCATGAGATTATGTATAGATTACCAAAAGCTGAATTAAGTGACAGTCAAGAACAAGTATCCACTACAAAGGATTGAAGATTTATTTGATAATCTCAAAGGAGCCGCCTACTTTTCAAAAATAGATCTACGATCTAGGTATTATAAACCGAGGTGGGGTCGGGATGAGATCTCTATCCTCATATGAACACGGAGTGGCATTCGGGTATGAGGGTTGGATGTCGAGAATATTCACACAGAGCCAAAGTAGAAGTGGATGGACTTCTGCACAGACACCTGGAACGACGAATTGCCCTTATAGCCACCAGGTTGTCTAGTGCCTTTAGGATGCATCACTACCCCTCATGGGCGTCTTGATGATCCCGTACTCACAGTGCATGCACAAACAACGTTTTCTCATATTGCCATGTAATATGTGGTGCCACTAGTCCAATGGCCCTGACTCTAAACTCAACTTGCAGTTATTTATTTTGACTGGTCCGTCCGCCTGTCATGTCGCACTACCGCTAGTTGACTGAGCATGTCGATCCTATCTTGGTACCATGGCCAAACAATTCACTTATTAAGTTTTATGGCACATATATCATGTTCGTTTACGAGCTCTTGCTTGTGCCAATTGGCCTTGGTTCCAAATCAAGCATTTAGCCCCCAGGTTCCAAAACCGAGGCCCCCAACCTATCAGAGCTATTTGAGCTCCCATCGAGAAGGTCTCCCAAATTGTTTAAGCATTTGCACATAGTCAGGGGAGAGCACTTCCGATAAAACATATATTTTCTCTATCCATTATACCACCCGGGTATAAGGACACCTCCGTTCATAACCGATAAATGGGTTTTGAACATCCTTCGAGGAAGTCACATCATACCAACTGGGTATGATCTACCTACAACCGGTAATTAGTTTTTCCGCATGATTTTCACATCACTTCCTCTAAGTTGTGATGTTTAAAATATCACTTAATAGTGGGTTTTCATACCGAGGTACTTATCATTCCCAACCGGGTATGATATAAAATTTCCTCTCACAACCTGTCAGTGGTTTTAATTTTAAGTTGTGCTCATCATCCCAACCGGGTATGATGTTAGTAAACCTACTCACCCGTTAATGTTGTGAATTCCACTAGACCGATTCTTTGTATTCACGAGAGCTTGTCCTTGCTGGCATTCTCAGTACTTCATGTTCCTACACGATATGAACATCTCGGTTCATTATCGTTCGGCTTAATCGCCTTCATTCATTCTAATTGAATAAGAAAGTCAAACTTCCATTTATTTGCAGTTAGGTCCCTAAAGTAATTTCTCTTTAACTTTAAGTCCCTAATGCCGATTTTTCCTCAAATTGAGTACCGAAACTTTTAAAATTTATCATAGGACCTCAATTTATTCCATTTCACAAAAAGGGAATTAATTTCCCAAATTTCCAATTTGGTCCTCCAACTTTTTCAAAATTACCATTTTTCCTTTCCTTTACAAAAATGGTAAGTTTTGCCCCAAAAATTCCAATATTTCTCAATTGGTCCTCCAACATTATTTTCATGCACAATTGGCCCTCAATTTCATAAAATTTTATTTTGGTTCTTCGAATTTCGAAAATCCCCAAATTTCCCCTAATTTCAACTCATCAACACTGCCGAATTTGATTTCATCAAATTGACCAATCAAACACTTCTAATTGTTGAAATTGGAGTTGAAATTGAGTTCCTACATGTTTATACAATTATGAGGAATTTTGAATCGCACATTTTAATGTCGGAACGAGCTCAAACGGAGCTTCATTGGAAGATAGGCTGTAGAAAGTGAATGCTTCGATTTCTCAGCGGTGAAGGCATGGTGGTCCGAGCTTTTAATCTGGGCAGATAGCTTTCATCTTGAGGTTCATCCTAGAATCAAGAATCGCATCAATTGATGCCGAATTGAGTTAGAATTTCATCATTGAAATTCTACTGGTTCTCTCACTAGCACCGGCCACAAATTGAAGAGGGGTGCTGAATTGGCTTTTCTTTTAGTCCTAATTTGACCGTGGGAGGGTTGAGGAAGTGTTGGGAAGGCTTGGTTTGGCCTGAGGATGGCTTGAAATGGCCAATTTCAACTCGGCCAAAATAGGAGAGCTTCGGTCTGTCAGAGTTGCTTCACTGTTTCATCACGTCGGCGACATTCGGAGTGAACGGAGACTACATACGTGTAGCAAACTTCTCCTTGGTTCTAAAGAACCTAATCTTGCCTTGTTTGGCTTAGAAAAGACCCCATTCGGTGCTCTGGTTCGAGCTTCGTCGGAAAATGGAGCAGCTGAGAGAGAATGGAGTTTTCAGGTGTGGAGAGGATGAATGGGGAGGGGCTCTTTATATAGGGAGCTTGGAGACCCGTTGGCCGTCCGCTTGGCACCATTATTTCTGACATTGAAGACCTAAAACGCCCTGAAGAAAAGCGTTTCTTCTTCACTGGTGTTTTTTCAGTTTTCCGACGAGTGAACAGTACTGTCATCCTGAGGAAGAAGATGACACTGTTCCGAATCGGACCGGATCGGTCCGAACCGGGTTCACAGCAAAAAAACTACTTACTATTTGTAAGTAGATTATACCTAGTTGGTATGATGAACTTCATGAAAGGAAGTAGAAAACCCGTTTATCAGTTATAAGCGGAGATGTCATCGCACCCAGTTGGTGTGATGGACAAGTAAAAACATTATTTTGTCAGAAGTGCTCTCTCCTGACTGTTCCCTCCTTTATGTCCCTACTCATATCAAGTGGCGTCCTTACCCAAGGATTTCCATTCTCCAATCCATCCTTACTCGCTCGTGACCATTTCACGATTCTTTATTTCGAGTTGATTCCTTATGGTCTACTTGTTCATTCCTTGAATTCTCGTGGAGGAGTTTCCTTTCTTGGTTTCATCCTTTACTCTTCTACTTTTAAGTAGAGATTTCTATCTTTGGAACTGCACGTTTAACCTTCTTACCATTTTGGAAGGTTTCCTTCCTTCATATTTTTATGCACTTTTGTATTGGTGCTTTCATTCACCTTTAACACTTCACCGACTTAAATTCCCATTAATCGCTTTATTTTCTATCTGAGGAATCTCCAATTATTGAGTCTTATTTTGTGTCCTCTACATTATGCCCAGATATCCTCTTAAGCTCTATTAAGTGGACGTGGACTGGAAGTAATCTTGGTTTTCGTCGTTATTCCTTTAATCACATCTCGATTGGAGTACATCCTTTCTTGAGACTATACTTCCTTCGGGATCCATTTCCTTATTCATTTATTAGGGGTATGCCACCCATCCCAACTTGTTATGACATGAATCAATGCTATCTCTGTGCTTACCCATTTCTTGGGGTTAACATGCTCCTTGGACTCTTCTAAGTGTACTTCCCTTGTAATTGGTCCTTTATCCAAACATGTATTCCAATTGTAAATTTACCTTGTATTCTAGTTTAATTAGATCAATTATTCCTCCGTTGGAGTATATATCTCTCCAAGGCCCCCCCTCCATAATAGGATTCTTCCTCTCTTCCCAAAATTTCCCATTTTCATTCGTCCTTATGGGTATCTGACCCTAGAGCAACTTTATGACATCCTTTGCTACCATCCTTCTTGTTTACCCTTCTTTGAAAATCTTGCGAGTACATCCTTTTTCTCTATCCTTATTCCTATTTATATTCCATACAAGTTTACTTCCTTAGGAAGGGTTCAAATTCTGTTTGTATCTAAGATTTCTTGACCTCCTTGTGCGAGGCTTACTTAACCCGTCTCGGCCAATGACTACTTTAAGGATTTAAAGCCATAAAAAACCCTAAAACTCCTAAAAATCCTAAAAACTATATACACCATAAAAAACCCTAAAATCTCTAAAAAACCTAAAAACCCTAAAAAAAATCTAAAAAACCTTAAAACACGTAAAAAGTATAAACAACCCTAAAAACCCCTAAAAACCCCTAAAAACCCTTCTAAAGAGGTTTTTTAGGGCTTTTTTAGGTTTTTTTTAGGGGCTTTTAGGGTTTTTGAGAATATGATCCCATATTAGATAAAATTGATGAGTGTTGTGAATATATAAGGTTGGAAGGTTTTCACTACTTATAAGTAATAAGAAATGGGCCCGACCACTTCGGTCTATATTATTATCTCACTTGGGGAGAGATAGAGGGAGAGTGGGTGAGAGGGAGAAATGGGAGAGAGGTAAAGAGACAAGGAGAGAGAGATGTATAAAGAGGGAGAAAGGGAAGAGAGAGAAATGTGCAAGTATAGCTAGGTAGGGAGGAGAGAAGAATTTTTAGGTTTTTTCATATGGAAATGGACTTGTGAAGGAATTGGGGATGAAAACCAAACTGAATGGGAGAAGAATTTTTAGATTTGAAAAACTTGATCGAATGGGGGGGGGGGGGAGGGTGAACCAGCCGATTTAAGCTTTGAACTCGCTTCGGAATAGTGTCATCTTCTTCCTTAGGATGACAGCATTGTTCACTCACCGGGAAACTGAATAAACGCCGGCAAAGAAGAAACGCTTTTGTTCGGGGCATTTCAGGTCTTCAATGTCAGCAATAACGGTGCCAAAGGGACAGCTAATGGGTCTCCAAGCTCCCTATATAAAGAGCCCCTCCCTATTCATCCTCTCCACACCTGAAAACTCTATTCTCTCTCAACTGCTCCATTTTTCGGCGAAGCTTGGACCAAAGCTTTGACATGGGGTCTTTTTTGAGCCAAACAAGGTGAGGTTGAGTTCTTTAGAACTGAGGAGAAGTCAACTACACGTTTGTAGTCTCCGTTCACTACGAGGGTTGCCGGACGCCGACATGATGAAACAGTGAAGCAACTTCGGCGGACCAAAGCTGCCCTATTTCGGTCGATTTGAAATCAGCCATTTTGAGCCCTCCTCAAGCCAAACCAAGCCTTCCCAACACTTCCTCAGCCCTCCCACGGCCGAATTAAGACTGAAAGGTAAGCCAATTCGGCTCCCCTTTGCAATTTCAGGCTGGTGCTAGAGAGAACCGACAGAATTTCAGTGATGAAATTCTAACTCAATTCGACATTAATTAATGTGATTCTTGATTCTAGGATGAACCTCAGGATGAGAAGCCTAAATTAAAAGCTCAGACCGCCGTGCCCTCACTAGTGAGAAATAAAAGCTTTCTCGCTCTATAGTCTGTTTTCCGGCGAAGCTCCGTTTGAGCTCGTTCCAGCGTTAAAATCTACGATCGTATGAACATGTAGGAAGTCAATTTCAACTCCAATTTCAACAATTAAAGGTGTTTGATCAGTCAATTTGATGAAATCAAATTCGGCAGTGTTGAAAAGTTATAATTGGGGGAAAATTTGCAGAAAATTTGGGGATTTTTGAAATTTGAAGTACTAAAATGAAATTTTATGAAATTGAGGGTCAATTGGGCATGAAAATTATGTTGGAGGACCAATTGAGAAATTTTGGAATTTTTGGGGCAAAACTAACCATTTTTGTAAAGGAAGGGCAAAATGGTAATTTTGGAAAAGTTGGAGGACCAAATTGGAAATTTGGCAAATTAATCCCCTTTTTGTTAAATGGAATAAATTGAGGTCCTATGATAAATTTTAGAAGTTTCGGGACTCAATTTGAGGAAAAAACCGGCATTAGGGACTTAAAGTTAAATAGAAATAACTTTGGGGACTAAATTGTAAATAAATGGAAGTTTGACTTTCTCATTCATTTAGAATGAATGAAGACTATTAGGCCGAAGGATAATGAATCGAGATGTTCATATTATGTAAGAACACGAAATACTGGGAATGCCAGCAAGGACAAGCTCGCGTATATACAAAGAACCGGTCTAGTGAAATTCATGGTATTAACGGGTGAGTGGGTTTACTAAGATCATACCCAGTTGGGATGATGAGCACAACTTAAAATTTAAAGCCACTGATCGGTTGTGAATGAAAATTTTATATCGTACCCGATTGGGAATAATAAGTACCTCGGTATGAAAACCCACTATTAAGTGGTATTTTAAACATCACTACTTAGAGAAAGTGATGTGACAATCATGCGGAAAAACTACTAACTAGATTGTAAGTACATCATACCCGATTAGTATGATGAGACTTCCTTGAAGGAAGTTGAAAACTCGTTCATTGGTTATGAAGGGAGGTGTCCTTATACCCGGGCGGTATAATGGATAGAGAAAACATATGTTTTGTCAGAAGTGCTCTCCCCTGATTGTGTGCCAATGCTTAAATAATTTGGGAGACCTTCTCGACGGGAGCTCAAATAGCTCTGATAGGCTGGGGCCTCAATTTTGGAACTTGGGGGCTAAATGCCTGATTTTGAAAATCTCATACAGTGGGCCCAAGGCAAGTTGGCACGAGCAGGAGCTCGTAAACAAACATGATATATGTGCCATAAAACTTAATAAGTGAATTGTTTGGCCATGGTACCAAGATAGGACCGACATGCTCAGTCAACTAGCGGCAGTGCGACATGACAGGTCGACGGACTAGTCAAGGCAAACAACTGTGAGTTGAGTTGAGAGTCGGGACCGTTGGACCAGTGGCACCACATATTACATGGCAATATGTGAAAACAGTGAGTACGGGATCATTAAGATGCCCATGAGGGGTTGCGATGCGTCCTAAGGTCACTGGACGACCTGAGGGCTCTAAGGGCAGTTCGTTGTTCTAGGTGTCTATGCAAAATTTGTAGTAGCACCAAGCACATGAGATCGGGGTGGGGACAGGATGAGGTCTCTGTCCTCATATGGATACGAAGAAGCGATTTCGGGATTGAGGGTTGGAGATCGCATGCATTCACTCATTCCTAGGGTAGAAGTGGTCGTGCTTCTATCCGGGTAGCAAGAAAAGTCGCTCCAAAGCCACTAGCGGGTTCAGTAGTGATATGGACTTGTGAATGTGTGTAACCTTCATGATGAAGGATGTGTGTTGGGTGATGACACACATGGTAACTAAGAAATGATGGAAAAACCCGAATCTTTTTTTAAATGAAGGGATTTTTAAAAAGAAAGGAGTCTGGCACACTCCATATAAATATTTTTCTTAAAAGTTAAAAGTAGACCTTTAAAAACCCATTCACTGAGTAGTCGTACTCACCCCCTCCCTTATATCCCTTTTAGGAAATCCCGGAAAGCCTACACTTAAAGACCATCAACTAAGATGCTTGTAAGTTAGGTATGTAACGTTTAAAATTTCATGCAGTTTTGATTATGCTATTTCGGGAAATGGTGCAGGATTATAGGACGCCTTACTCTTTACGGTTTATAATAACGGGAAAACCTTTAATAAATTGGGTTGTGGCGGGTTGATCACGGGGATCCGACCAAACCAGGTCGGGGCTTGACACTCCTGCTTGCCAACTAGCCTTGGGCTCACTGTACGAGATTTTAAAAAATCTTGGCATTTTAGCCCCATTCAAGTTGTCACACCCCGACCTAGTTTGGTTAGAACCCCATGAATAATCTGCCACTCCCTTTGGTCTAAGAAGAGTCACCACTTCCCAAGACTATGAGGAGTCATGCGTATTTCTGGCCTTGTTCCCTAGAATAGCATTATACAAAACTCAATAGCTTAAAAATTTTAACATACCTGATTTAAGGCTTGTCCTCGAAATTTCTTTATGGGGTGGCTTCTCTCCTGAAAAAAAAGTTTAAAGGGAGGGGCGAGTTTCTACAAATTATTGAGCGGGTGTTTAGGGTGAGTTTTAAAACACGACTTTCAAATAATCATTTTAAAATTTTCTATTATGTGAGTTTAGTTCTTTTGAAACTTCCCCTTGCTTGGGAGGTGTTTAGCAAACAATCACACAACATTTATCATAAAGGGTAGAAACATTCGTAGGTGTAGTACTCCGACTTCACCCACTTGGGGATCGGAGTGCCTTTACCGTCCATCTTGATAGAAGTTCTCGACTTCTACTTTGAGTCTAAGTCGATGTTATAGAAACTCACCCACCCTTTTTATCCCTTTTCAGGAATAGAGAAATGACTAGGGATAACACCAGGATTTACCCTCTATCATGTATGCTTAATTTCTTTTAAGCTTGCATTTTTTTCATATATGTATTCCAGAGAACACAATTGAGATTTTGCCTGACTCCTTTTGATTAAAGAAAGGGGAAAACCCTTTTTGAACCAAGGGAGCGGTGGGTTGATCACGAGGATTTGACCAAATCGGGCATGACATAAGCACTCAAATTAAAAAGTGGATAATTGAAATGACCACACACATCAAGACTTGTCGTGGTCCATGTTCACTTAAGACTCGAAAATCAAAAGTTCATTGGATAGGGAATGAGAGATGAAATGGAAATTTTAAGACAATGGAGGATTAAAAGTGGGCAAATGTCCCAAAGTAAAGAGAGTGTAGGGAAGTAAAGGGAAGGGACTTTCAAGGATCTAATAAGAAGATCAAAGATATAACCCTAAAATGGAAGTCTCTACCTTGAAGGACATAGTAGAGAATGAAAACAGTAAAGGGGGAGACCTACCCAAAACAAAGAATCAATACATAGACCGAAAAAGGGTTAACTCAGAATGAGGAATGATGAACGGTCACTAGCAAGCAAGGAAGGATGGTGGAAAGGAAAGCCCTTGAGTAAAAGATGCCAATGTAAATGAGGAAGGGCATAAGTGAGAAAAGATCCTAATGGGTTAGTAAGCTGGAAAACTGACAGTTGGAACCGGGAGAAAACCCATAAAAAAGTGGTAAAAAATGAGTAGATAAAGGGAACTAACATGATTATGATGTTAAGAAATTTAAAAGACAATTGGACAGCATCGAAGGTAGTCGGGAAACACTACCGGGTTGTAGGAAGGAACGAAGCCATACGTCTCCTAAATGGATGGAAAGGCATGAACCATTATCATGGATACACATTCTGGAACCATAATGGACAAAGATGATTCTATAATAGATCATGCTGTAAAGAACATGTAGTGCCAACAATTCTAAGAGAGGTGACCCAAGTAAGACCGAGTCCATTTGTCAAATCTAATTAATGGAATCAAAACTGTGGTAAACCAAAAATGGAGGAAGGACCAAAATAAGATAAGAAAGGAATTATATCAAAACCCAAGGGGTTAAGGACAAAAGTCTTAAGGGATGCTAAACTAAGAGCATTAACAATCTAGGAAGTGATAGGAAACAAGGACAATTGGATGTATATGGAACATCCAACCAAATGACATGAATAAGAATCCTTATGAAGAAAAGTCTTACCCTAAGTAGAATAAGAAGTAGACCTAAGGAAGTACCTTGGGATGGGTAGTTTGGACATGACTAATTGTGATACACTCCGTGGAGTGAGTGGAGAGTATAAATGAAGGAGGACTTCTCAAGTACATGGCTAAAGGACTAGGCAAAGTAGTAACATGTCGAAAAAAAGCTAGGACATCAAGGAAAGTCACTCCCAGTGCAAATAATTGCTGACTTAATTTTGGGGACAAAACCCCTAAAAGGAGGGGAGAGTTGTAAACCCCGTCCTTTAAAGGTGAGAAAACTGGGAAAAGAACCAATCAATTTAAAAGAGAAAAAAAATGACCCGGTTCACGAACCATAACCAGTAAAGAAAGTTTAAACTGTAAAATTTGAAAAATCCCAAGTAACTCAAAGTGTCATAAAAATCTTGGAAAAGAACCTTGGAACAAATGGGAAGAGAAAACCAGATCGGTTCAGTTGAACTGGACCTAAAGTGAATTGAACCAGTTTGAAACATACTTGAACCGATTTCTAAATTCATTTTTCTTGGTTGCATAAAATGATCAAATTAGGGAATTGAAGCCACCATTAGATAGAGAATGAATTTAGATGAATTTATAAATTTTCAATTTTGAGAAAATCGGTCTAATCGGGCTTGAACTGACCGATTTACGCATTGAGCCTCGTCGGACCGGTCCGGTCCAGTTCGGAATAGTGTCATCTTCTTCCTCAGGATGACAATATTGTTCATTCAATGTAGAAACTGATAACACTGACGAAGCTTAAATTACTCCGATCAGGCCATTTCAAAGCAAGGATAAGCTTGACCAAAATGGAAAGTTGTCAGGCAGAGGGTCCTTGAGCTCCCTATATAAAGAGCTCCTCTCCATTCATCCTCCACACACCTCAAATCTCCATTCTCTCTCAACTATTCTAGTTTCTAGCGAAGCTTGACTAGAGCTTCGATATAGGCATTTTTCTTATCCTTAGGAGGCAAGGTCAGGTTCTATAGACTCTGAGGGAAGTGAGCTACCTGATAGCAACTTCCTTTCGACCTGAGGACCACCAGAGAAGCACTGACGGAATCAAACAGTGAAGCAGCTCTAAAGGACCGAAGCTACCCTATTTTGGCCGAGCTAAATTCAGCCAAATTCAACCCTCCTCCGGCCAAACCAAGCCTTCCCGACACCCCCACGACCCTCACACGATCGCAACAGAGCTGGAACGTAAGCCAATTTGACCCTCCTCTATCATTTCTAGTCAGAGTTAGAGAAAGAAAGTGCAAAACATCATTGGTAGAATTCTCCCTCAATTTGATGTCAATTGTAGCAATTCTTGATCCTAGAATGAACCTTAAGACAATAGCTACCTTCCCAGATACCACACATCCGACGATATGCTTTCAAAACTTTCTCTCTCTATATATAGTTTTTCGACAAAACTCCGTTTGAGCTCATTTTGGCCTCAATTCATGCGATTAAATGCTCAATTGAATCATATGGAAGTGTAGGAACTAATTTATACCTCCAATTGAAACAATTAACCCTTATTGAATGGCCAATTTGAAGAAATCAAATTCGATCAATTTGAAAGGGGAAATTGGGGGAAAATTTTGACGGGTGAGTGGGCATATTTACATCATACCCGCTTTGGATGGTGAGCACTTTAGAAATGAGAAACCACTTGTGAGTGGGACTTTAACATCATACCGGTTGGGGTGATGTGCAATCTAAGCTAAAACCTACTTATCGATTGTAAGTAGAGGAAATCATATCAGTTGGTATGATAAACTTTCTTGAAGGAAGGAGAAACCCGCTTGCCGGTTGTAAGCGGAGATATCATTACACCCGGTTGGTGGGATGAAGTGAAAATATACTTTTTGTTAGAAGTGTTATCTCCTGACTTTGTGCCAATGCTTAAACTATTTGGAAGACCTTCTTGACAGGAGCTAGAATAACTCAGATAGGCCAGAGGCCTCGATTTTTGAATTTACGGGGCAAAATGCTCGGTTTTGGAAAATCACGTAGAGTGGCCCCAAGGCCAGTGGACACGAGCAGGAGCTTGTAAACAAATTTGAGTAAAGGAAAGCCATGAAATTTCTAATAAAATTGTTATGTGATTTTGCCAAGGTACCGAGTCAGGACCGCCAGTAATCGATGGGCTGGCCATAGTGCATTAGGGCGAGGTTGACAGACTGGCCTAGACAGACAGCTGCAAGTTGGGTTGAGGATTAAGGCTGTTGGAGCAATGGCACCAAAGATAATGGCTATATGTGGAAACTATTATTTGTGCATGCACTTTTAGTATATGACCATCAAGATGTCCAAGAGGGGTAGTGGTGGGTCCTAAGGGCTATTAGACGACATGGTGGAGATAAGGGCAATTTGTCGTGCCAGTCAGTCGAGAAGCTCGAAGTACCTTCTTGTGCATGAGACTAGGGTGGGGTCGAGATGAGGTCTCTATCCTCATACGAACACGGAGTGGCATTTGGGTTTGAGGGTCGGATGTTGAGAACATTTACTCAAATCCATGGTAGAAGTGGACGAACTTCTATCTTTGTGGCCGGTAAAGACGCCCTGAGCCGCAAGTGGGTGCAATGGATAGGCTGCATCTGCGAATGTGTGTTCCCTTCCTAATGAATGGTGCATGTTGTCTGCTAAACACACCTAATATGGAAATGAGAAAAAGGGTATTGAAAACCAAAATTTGAAGATAACTTCTTTTAAAAGAAATGATATACCTTGTCACAATTGAAATGAAGCGATTTTTCTTAAAAACTCACTCCTAACACCCGCTTACTGAGTTGTAGAACTCACCCCTCTCTAATACCCCTTTTAAGGAGTAAGGAAATATGACAAAAGAAAACACAAAGATGTACCCTCTGTCAAGTATGCTTAATGTCACTTTCAAGCTTGCATATTGGTTGATTTATGCTATTCTAAGGAACAAGGTTTGAATTACACTTGGCTCCTCTTGATTAAAAGAAGGGGGAGTCCTCTCTTAAACCAAGGAAGCGGCGGGTTGATCATGGGGATCCGACCAAACCGGGTCGGGATGTGACATGACCAATCAGGGGTTGACATGTGGCAATGACATAGTGCGTTAGGTGGAATAACTAACGAATTTAAATCAGCCAATCATAGATACCACGTGTCTCGGTCAACGGAGGGCTAGATTCGATCAATGGCCATGTCAGATTAGGCAACTAATAAGAAGTCACCACGTGTCCCACCAACGGTTAACGAGTGACTTGGATTTTGAGTGAGGGGCCGTGTTAGCAATGCCAGCCAATCACAGTTTGACACATGGCATGCCACACGTACGAAGCTTACACTCGCCCGCACAATGTCATCTTCTTCCTTCAAACCGATGGATGGATGGCTAAAATGGTCATTCCCCGAGCTCCCTATATAAAGAGCTACTCTTAATTCATCCTCCTCATCCCTCCAAAGCTCGAATAAGCTGAACGGCTCCCAATTGCGATCATCCATGAACTAGAGCTCTGACAATGACCTTTTTCTCCACCTCCGACCATGTAATTTAGTTCCCTGGAATCCTGAGGAAGTCCTCCACCTTTCTACATAATCCAATCAGTTCGAAGGTCACTGGAGAAGCTTCGACGAGGCTACATAATACATCTACTTTGACGATGCTACACAATACATCTACTTCGACAATGGAATTCAAGCAAAAACTTTCAAGCAAAATTCCAACCACCACCAACCCTTTGAGACCAGACCAATCCTCACATGGCTCTTCATGACCGAACCTCAACCTCCTTGAATTGTAGTGGTAAGCCAATTCTACCTCTCTTTGTCAGAATAGTGAATTTATAGAGCTAAAACTTTAGAAAATTTGCTAATGAAATTCTACTTCCCCAAATAGTCAATTGACGCAAAATTTGTTCCTAAGATTATCCCCTTGATGAGCACTAGCCATCCATACTCATACCTCCGACAATCGTCCCTTCATCGGTAAGAAAATGAAGCTTTCTCTCTGTAGAAAGAATTTTCCGGTGAAGCTCCATTTTAGCTCAATTTTGGGTCAAATGAAGTGATTCAAAGCTTAGAATGCCCGTAGGAAGATGGAGAAGATGATCAGTAACATGTAGGAGGAAATTAACAAGCTTTATGGATTCAATTTGATGAATCAAGGATTTAGGGGGCTAAAGTGCAAATTTTTAGAAATTGGGCAAATTGGGGATTTTTGTGAAATTATCAATTGATGGTCAATTTGTAATTAAGAAGAATTTAGGTACTTAATTACAATTAAAAATAATTTTGGGAATTTAATTGCAATTAACAATATTTATAAGGATTTATTTGCAATTTAAATAATTTTATTTTAATAAATTTATATGAAGGGGAGAAATTGCAAATAAAGTGAACTTAGGAATTTTTGGTCATTAATTGGGAATTAATTGCCAATAAAATAAACTTAGGTACTTCTGTGTAATTTAGAGAAAATATAGAGACCAAAGTGAAAAGATTCGAATATTTGAATAAATCATTATCTATGATAATGTAGGCACGAGAAGGAGATTCTACCTATAACTACAACACAGTTAAGAGAGATCAGAAATCCATCTAGGATGAACGAGTCCTGAAATTCGGTTGAGTGGGATTTCAAACATCATGCCCATTTGGGGTGATGTACGTACTTTCATATTACTTAAAGCTAAAAATCGTTTTCTAGAAATAGTCTCCACTCACTATGCGAAACTGCTTAAAACTTTTGGGAGATATTTCTGTTGAAAGTATGAAGCATGTATTGCGTAGAGCTAGAATTGCTCAAGTAGGCCCAAGGTCGTGTTTTGAAAATCTGTACAATGGGCTCAAGGCCGTGTTTTGAAAATTCGTATAGTTGGCCAAAGGTTGATGGAAATAGGTCCAACCCCATAGATAAATTTTGATTTTTGAGCATTATAAAAATTATCATAACTGGATAATTGTTTGTTGTAGTTACCAAGCCGAAGATGGGTCGTCGAACACCTTAGGCTGGTAGCACAAAGATAAAAGTCATAAGAAAATACCGTTGATTATGTTTAGATGAGAAACGGAACCATCGAGGCACCCGCTATAGGGGTAGTGTTGGTTCTAAGGGTTGTTGGATGGCTCAAGGAGCATAGGAGAAGCTTTGCCATTCCAATATGTTGTGGAGCTGTGGGAGCTTTATGCGCATTGAGACCGAGGAAGAAGGGGGAGAGGTCTTGTCGCACAATAGTGGACATGAAGTTTTGGAAAAAGTCTAGGGGTTAGGTAATAGTGCTCACATAAACTTGTGGTAGAGGTTGCAGCCTCTTACTAGAGTGGACGGTAAAATCGCTACAAGCCACAAGTGGAACAGTTGGGGACTGTTCTACGAATGTATGATCCCTTTTATGATAAAGGGCGTGTATTTGATATTTAAACCAAACTTATGAAGGAGAATTGTGAAATTAATCCTTTGTAAATGATAAAAGGCATGTGGTGGATTATTAAACAAAAAATGAGTATGGTGATACAAAATGATAATAGAACAATCATTTACCTCCTTTAATAAAAACACCTTATTACTTGCTCACTAAGTTGTCAAATGCACCCCAACTCCCTTGTTCCCCATAGGAAATTGACTAGTCGACAAGAGGCAGGATATCTCGACTCTTCAATCTAGGTTCACTATATGGCTTATGAGTTTTATCTTGTAAATTTTGACTTGGAAAACACTTATGTTTCATGCCTTTACCTGATCTAGACTACCATGGTAGGATATACTATTGTAGTACAAAGAGGGGTAGTAAGTTGTTCACAGGGTTCTAACCAAACCGGGTTGGGGTGTGACAAATTAAGTGGTATAAGAGCAAAGTTTTCCAAAGCAAAATTTTCAAAATTTAGGAGTTAAAACTAAAATGTTATTTCAATCTTAATAGATATGACCCCCAAAAGAGGAACCAAATGAACCTGTACCACGGAACCTGTAGAGAACCTCGTTCCTAAGGAAATGGAACAAGAGACAAGGAGAATTTCTACCGAAAATACCCCACCTGAGATAAGCCCTAAGCATCAAAAGCTGTAACAAAAGTTTGTTAGGGTATTTGGAAAAGCCAACCTTACCCTAGAGCATATCCCTCAATCTATCACAAATTCCAATCCTAAGAATGAGGAGGTACAATCTCAAAATACCCCTATTATAACCCCTCCACTTTTTGATATCCAAAAATACCTTAAATTACTTCGCCAATTGGGTGCAAATCTTTCCAAGGAGAGAAGGATGTCGGAGCAGCCATGGACTGACGTGCAAGCATCAAGAAGTTGACGGGCATAATAAGGACACCAATGGAAGAAATGGTGATTTTGGAATAATATTTTCTCGAAGGAAGTGCCAAAAATGGTGTGACAATGTGCAAAATCTCTGCACAACCACACCAATGTGGAAGGATTTTGAAGGGAGATTTTTAGATGATTATTTAGACCCTCATCTGATTAATGAGAAGAAGCAAAAATTCTTTTGGTTACTACAAGGTTCCAATACCATCTCGATGTATGAAACCTAGTTTAATGAGTTAAGACCCTTCCCCCTTAACTTAGCCGACCCTACAAATATTTGTCATAAATTTGTGTCCAACTCAATGACGACAGACCAAGAGGAGAGCGACACGTGTCCATGTCCATGGTCAATGTCGGAGTGGCCTTGTCAACAAGATCGAGCAATGACGAGCTGACACGTGGCAATGATGCCACATCAGCATCCAACAAGGATGTTAGAGAAATGACCGACCAATTAGAGATCGACACATGGCAGAGCCACGTTAGATGACCTAGAAGGATCTCTAAAAAGAGAGCAATCTATGGGAATTAAAAGCTTCGATCATTGGATCCTCACCGGTGAGTAATTAAAGCTTTCTCTCTCTAGGATAATTTTTCGGTGAAACTCTGTCTAAGTTCATTTCTAAGCAAAATCAAGTGTTTTAAAGTTTGGAATGAACCATGGGACTTATGGAAGGTGATTAAGATCATGATTGGGGACAATTATCTAAGTTTAAGTGGTCAATTGAATGAAATGAGATTTTGGGGGTCAAAATGCAATTTTGGAAAAAATGGGCAATATGTGAATTTTTGGAAAATTGGGGGCCGAATTTCAATTAAAGGAAAATTGGGAGATTTTCATGAAATTAACTCCCAATTGAGGGCCAATTGGAAATTTGGATGAAATCGAGGGCTACTTGGTGATTTTGAGAAAACTTGGGGACCAATTGGTAATTTTAGGAAAATTAAGGACATTTAAGGGAAATTAGAAACCTTAGGGACTTAATTAGAGATAAATTGAGCATTGGGGACGTAAAAGGCAAAATCATGAACTTTAGGGACCTAATTACAATTAATGCATAATGCGAGGACTATGTGCAAATACATGAGAGCATTAGGTCTTTTATGCTAAACCATCCTTATATGAATACTCGAACCATGTAGGAACTAGTTATACATGTACTGATGTAGAGGAGAACATTGGTGATTCGAATTTAGCTAGGATGAACATGTCACAGTTACCTGGTGAGTGGGATTTTTAGCATCATACCCGGTTGGGGTGATAAAAACCTTTTTGAATTTGAAAACGCTTTCTAGGAATGATCTCCACTGACTGCGTGAACATGGTTAAACCTTTTGGAAGACGTTTCTAATGAGAGCTGGAATTGTTCTTGTGGTCCCAAGGCCTTGATTCTGAAACTAATAGGGCCCAAGGCCCAATTTTGGAAAAACTTGTGATCTAGGCCCATGGCCAATGGGCAAGGGCCAAAGCTCATAGGCAAATAATCTTATGAGCTAAGAAATATTTTCATAATCGGTTAATTGTTTGAACCGCCAGCGTGCTGAAGCTGGAACATTAGACTCGTTGCATTAGTAGCTATTGAGCTGATGCCATGTCGTCAAACCTATTGGGCGAGCGGTTATGGAGCTGAAGCTAAGTTGTTAAGCTCGTTGGGATGGTAGCAACAAAGATAAAGGTCTAAAATTTAAAAGACTTTTGTATGTGCATGTTGAGATATGGAACCATCGAGGTGCCTAACATGGTGTAGTGTTGGTTCTAAGGGCTGTTGGATGACCCGGGGAGCATAAGGGAAGTCTCATCGTCCAGTGAGTCTTGAAGCTCAAAGTATCTTCATGCGCACTAAGACCGAGGTCCTAGGAGGAGAGGTCTCATCCCACATTGGAGGCATGGAGTAATATTCGGGCCTGAGGGTCATACCATTAATGTTCACTCAGACTCAGGGTAGAAGTCATGAACTTCTATCCAGTTAGATGGTAAAGACGCTCCGATCCACAAGTGGAGTAGTCGAAGAAATGCTATGTGAATGTATCAACCCTTTTTGATAAAAGATGTGTGGTTGTATGTTGAACCAATCCTGATCAAGGGGAAATATTGAAACATTTTACAAAGAAGAAGTTAAACTCACAAACCTGTGAAGAGAAAGGAATTATCTTATCTTTACGAAAACTCACTCTAACACCTGCTCACTGATTTGTAGAACTCACCCTCTCCCTTTAAAACATTATCAAGAAAGAAAGAACTGCAAAGAGTCCCTTTGTTAAGCTTCTAAACACATGTATTTTATTTATATTGTAAACCCCGTACCTTTAAAATAAGGAAACCGAGGAAAGAACCAGTCAATCCGAGTGAGAAAAACTGAATCGGTTCACAAACCCAATCATTAGAAAATTGGCAATTTGGGGAATTTATAACTCCCAAGTAACCGAAAGGGTCCATAAAACCTTGAAAAAGGATCTGAGGACAATTTGGGAGAGAAAACCAGATCTGTTTAAGAGAACTGGATCCGAACCAGATTGAACCGATTTATGAACTAAGTTGGTTCATGAACCAGAACTGATAGAGAAAGGGCAAACTAGGAAATTTATGGATACCAAGTGACCTTAGGAGTCACAAAAGTCATGAAATAGGACTTTAGGATGAATTGGAGATGAAAAATAAACCAGTTTAAGTGAACTAGATCTGAATCGGTTTGAACCACTATTGAACCAGATGCTAAATTCATTTTTCTAGGTGGTTTAAAAAAAATTCAAATTTGAGATTTGAGGCCACCATTGGATAGAAAATAAATTTAGAAATTTGTAGATTTGAAAAATTTGGTTGAATTGGGGGTAAACTAGCCGGTTTAAGCTTGCACTCGGTTTAGACCGGTCTGGTCCAGTTCAGAACAGTGTCGTCTTCTTCCTTCAGATGATAGCACTGTTTGTAAACCTCACTCTTTTGAGTTAAGAAAAACCAGAAAAAGAACCGGTTAAACAGAGTAAGAAAAACCGATCCAGTTCATAAACCCGATCATTTGAGAATGGGCAATTTGGAAATTTACAACTCCCGGGTGATCTAAAGGGTTCATAAAACCTTGGAAAAGAACATTAGGATGAATTGGAAGAGAAAAACTAGACCGGTTCAGATGAACCGGATCCAACTAGATTGAACCAGTTTATGATTTGAGTCAGTTCATGAACTGGAACAGATAGAGAAAGGGCTAACCCATAATTTTATGCATCCCGAGTGACCCAAAGAGTCCCAAAAGTTATGGAAATGGACTTGAGAATGGATTGGAGATGAAAACCAAACTGGTTTAGGTGAATCGGATCCGAACCAGATTGAATTGGTTTGGACCATTTTAAACCACTATTGAATCAGATTCTAAATTCATTTTTCTAGGTGGCTTAAAAAAATTCCAATTTGAGATTTGAGGCCACCATTAGATAGAAAATGAATTTATAAATTTTTAGATTTGAAAAATTCGGTTGAACTGGCGGTGAACCAACTTTGAACCTAGTTCAGACCGATCGGGTCCGGTTCGGAACAGTGTTGTCTTCTTCCTTCAGATGACAGCACTGTTCATTCACTGGAAAATCATGCAGTGCTGGCGAAGTTGAAAATTCTCCGGCTAGAGAGTTTTAGGAAATGAATGACCATCATTAAGTCACTAATCGGATGACCAAGAAGCCCTCGAGCCTCCTATATAAAGACCCCCTCCCCATTCGCTCTCTCCACACCTAAAACTCCATTCTCTCTCAACTGCTCTATTTTTCGGTGAAGCTTGAATCAAAGCTCCGACTTGGGCACTTTTCTAAGCCAAACAAGGTGAGGTTGGGTTCTTTAGAACCGAGGAGAAGTCAGCTACACGCCTGTAGTCTCCGTTTGCTCAAAGGGTCGCTGCACATTCAATACCAATAATTTATGACAACATTAATACAAGTAATAAATCTCCCCCATTTAATACACAATTTTAAAGGAGCTCATCCCCATTCATTCTCCTCACACCTGAACACTTCTCTCTCTCTACTGCTCCATTTCCCCATGAAGCTTGAACTAGAGCTTCAACTTGAGCATTTTTCTTAACCTCGAAAGGAGAGGTCGGGCTCCTTAGAATCGGGGTGAAGTCAGCTACACACATGTAGTCTCGGTTTGCTCTGAGGGTCGCCGGATAAATGCCGACATGATGGAACAATGAAGCACCTTCGGCAGACCGAAGTTGCCCTATTTCGGCCGAGTTGAAATTGGCCATTTTGATCCCTCCTCAGGCCAAACCAAGCCCTCCCAACACTTACTCAGCCCTCCCATGTCCGAATTAGGACTGAAAGGTAAGCCAATTCGGCTCCCCTCTATAATTTCCGACTGGTGCTAGAGAGAGAACCGACATAATTTTGATGATAAAATTCTAACTCAATTTGGCATCAATTTATGCGATTCTTGATTCTAGGATGAACCTCAGGATGAGAACTACCTGCCTAGATAGAAAGCTTGGACCGCCGTGCCCCCGACGATAAGCTTTCTCTCTATATAGTCTATTTTCCTGCGAAGCTCCATTTTAGCTCATTCCGATGTTTAAGCTTGCGATTCAAAGTGTTATGGAATCGTATTAACATGTAGAAACTCAATTTCAACTTCAATTTCAATAATTAGAAGTTTTTGATCAGACAATTTGATGAAATCAAATTCGGTTGTGTTAGGGAGTTGAAATTGGGGAAAAATTTGGGGAAATTGGAGATTTTCAAAAATTCGAAGGACCAATATGTGATTTTATAAAATTGATGGTTAATTGGGCATGATAAGAATGTTAGAGGGCCAATTGAGGAATTTTAGAATTTTTGCGGTGAAACTTACTATTTTTGTAAAGGAAGGGCAAAATGGTAATTTTGGAAAAGTTGGGGGACCAAATTGGAAATTTGGGGAATTAAACCCCTTTTTGTGAATTTAGATAAATTGAGGTCCTAAGATAAATTTTAAAAGTTTTGGGACTCAATTTGAGGAAAAACCGGCATTAGGGACTTAAAGTTAAAGAAAAATAACTTTAGGGACCTAATTGCAAATAAATAAAAGTTTGGTTTTCTCATTCATTTGAAATGAATGAAGGCTATTAGGCCGAGGGATATTGAACAAGGATGTTCATATCGTGTAGGATCACGAAGTACTAGGAATGCCAGCAAGGACAAGCTCGCGTGAATACAAAGAACTAGTCTAGTGGAATTCACTGCATTAACAGGTGAGTGGGTTTAATAACGTCATACCCGGTTGGGATGATGAGCACATCTTAAAATTAAAAATAACTTACCGGTTGTGAGTGGGATTTTATATCATACCCGATTGGGGATGATAAGTACCTCAAAATGAAAACCCACTACTATGTGGTATTTTAAACATCACGACTTGGAGGAGTGGTGTGAAAAATATGCAGAAAAACTACTTACCGGTTGTAAGTAGATTATAACCATGATACTTTCTCGAGGGAAGTTGAAAACCTGTTCATCGGTTATGAGCAGAGATGTCCTTATACCCGGTGAGTGTAATGGACAGTTGAAAATATTTTTTTGTCGGTAGTGCTCTCCCCTGACTGTGTGCCAATGCTTAAAAGATTTGAGAGACCTTATTGACGGGAGCTCGAATAGCTCTTATAGGCCGGGGGCCTCAGTTTTGGAACTTGGGGGCTAATATGCCCGATTTTTGAAAATCTCGTATAGTGGGCCCAAGGCCAGTTGGCACGAGCAGGAGCTCGTAAACAAATATGAGTTATATGCCATAAAACTTTAAATAAAATAATTGATTGGCCATAGTACCAAGATAGGACAGACATACTCACTCAACTAGTAGTAGTGCGACATGATAGGTTGACGGACTAGTCAAGACAAACAATTGCATGTTGAGTTGAGTGTTAGGGCCATTGGACCAGTGGCACCACATATTATATGGCATAATAAGAAAATTCTGATTATGCATGCACTGTGATTACAGAACCATCAAAACGCCCAATAGGGGTAGTGATGCATCCTAAAGGCCCTAGACGACCTGGTGGGTATAAGGGCAATTCATCGTACCAGGTGACCGTGCGAAATTTGGAGTATTACCAAGCGCATGAGATCGGGGTGGGGATGTGATGAGGTCTCTATCCTCATACGAACATGAAGAATTGATTTTAGGATTGAGGGTCAAATGTCGCGAACATCCAATCATTCTCATTGTAGAAGTAGACGTACTTCTATCTGGGTGGTCGGTAGAGTTGCTCCGAAGCCATAAGTGGGTTAAGTGGACGGGCTGGCCTGAGAATGTGTGTTTGACCTTCATGATGAAGGATGTGTGTTGGGTGATGACACACCTTGATTAATAAGGAAATGGTGGTAAAAACTGAGATTTGATATGAAATGATTTTTGAAAGAAATGAGTCTAGCACACTCCAAGTCTGGCACACTACAAGTCTTTTTCCTAAAAGTTAAAAGTTTTGAAAACCCATTCACTAAGTTGTTGCACTCACCCCTCCCTTATATCCCTTTTATTAAATTCTAGAAAGCCTACCCTTAAAGACCATCAACTAAGACGCCTGTGAGACAGGTATGATGAAATTAAAATATTATGCAGTTTTGATTTATGTTATTCCAAGAAAAGGTGCAGGTTTGAAGGACACTTTACTCTTTACGGTCTATAATAAGGGGAAACCCTTTAAATAAACTGGGAGAGTGGCGGGTTGATCACGGGGATTCGACCAAACCGGGTCGGGGCATGACAAATGCATATGACTAAGTAGCCTTGAAGGAATCATTGATGGACGGATGGACATAATGTGGAGTGCAAGGAACCAACTCTTAATTAGGAACTTCTCAAAGGAAGGATGTATCATGACGGTCCATTGTGACCTGTTGGAAAGAGCAGAAGAACCAAGTAGTAATTCTAGGAGAACCAAGTAGAAAGAAGCAACTAATAGTAGCAGGATGGTCAAAGAGAATAAACAAAGCCCTATAAAGGGCTAGGAAGTAGTAAAGACTACACTATATGAAGGACAATAGGATGGGCATGAAGGACGAGTGATACAACTACCCAGACAATTGGACAAGAAAAATAGTAAGAAGGAGGCAGTTAAAGAACTAGTGTTCAAGAGAACCATGTATTTAAACCATAACAAAGAAGGGAGAAGTGAAGAGGCCAAAACATTGGAAAAGAAGAACGAAGGAAAATCCTTAAAGAAATCAATGGACAAAATCGAATTTATAATTAAAAGTTTTGAGACAGTTAAGTGAGCCTCAGGAAGGACGATCAAGAGATTTTGAAACAAAGAGGATGTGAACACTCCTTAAAAGGGAATAAGCTAACTAGTTAGCATCAAAAGATGCTGTGACAAGTAAGAATGAGTGGACTACCTATACTAAAGTAATAAAGGAAAGAACGTCTGAGAAACGTTGGGAAAGTAAGTCCTCCAAATAAGATGTGGCTAAGGAGGAATAACCACAATTGGTAAGATGGGTCATAGTCCACACATGCATATGAAGCCTAAAGAGTGGACGACTGAGCATAGTGTGGAATGCATGGAATAAAACTGATAATTAAAAGATCCTCAAATAAAGAATAAGGGACAAAATGGAATTTTAAAATGGGAAAGGATTCTAAGCAGGCAAATGCCATAGTATAGAAGGAAAAGTAAGGAAACAGAGGAAGAAACCTTCAAGGAATTGTAAGAAGGTTGAGCATGTAGCTCCTAGGACGAAAGTCTCTACCTTGAGGGACATATGGTAGAAGAAACCATAAAAAGGGAACTCCCCGAACAAAATAATAAACAAATAGACTGAAAGGGATCAAACGGGAATAATGAGCTATGCAATGATTACAAACAAGTAAGAGTGGATTAAGGACAAGGGAAAATCCTTGAGTAAAGGATGTCATTGGGAATGAAGATGAACCTAAGAAAGGATGAATCCAAACATGTCAGTAAATCATCTAGAAACCAAATAATTGGAACCAAAAAGACTTAATAAGGAAGTTGAGAAAGGACGAGTGGGTAAGGAGAACTACGGTAAAGGTAGTCAAGGAATACTATTAAAAGAAAAGAGGGATGAAGTTATACAATCCCTGGGAGTTTAGAAAGTTGGAAATAACCGTAAAGGAGGTGTTTTGGAAATCTAATGGACAAAAAGACAAGATCTAGAAAACGTCATGCTATAAGGGGCAGGTAACCCCAATAGTTCCGAGGAAAACATGACTCAAAATCATGCTGTAAGAGTCAGTTAGTAAGCATGACAAAGTCAAACATAATATTTGGACTGAATTGTAATAAGCAATGGATGAAGGAAGAATTGAAATAGGATGAAAAGGTGATGACAAGGAAATTCATGAAAACAAATACGTAATGCTCTAATGGACGCCGAGCTAATGGTTTTGACGACCGAGAGGTTAACAGGACACAGGAATGATTAGGTATTTGGAACTCACAATCCTAAGTATAGGGGCCTCAAAGGAAAAAAATGTTGCTCTAAGCAAAGAAAGATGTGAATCTAAGAATATACCCTAAAGTAAGGTATGTCTAGTTATGATAAAATCCATGGAGGGAGTAAATAATATAAAGGAAAATAAATTCCTTGACTGAAGGATGTAAAAAGGGCTAATTGAAAGAACATGAGAAGAGTTTGCATGTTAAGTAAACACCAAATGGACATCAAAGGAAATAGTTCCTCATGTATGGTTGCTAATTAAGTTTTGGGGACAAAACTTCTAAAAAGGAAGGGAGAGTTGTAAACCCCACCCTTTTGAGGTAAGGAAAATCGGGAAAAGAACCGGTCAAATCGAGTAAGAAAAATCGAATCGGTTTACAAACCAGATCATTTAAGAACGGGCAATTTGGAAATTTACAACTCCCAGGTGATCCAAATGGTTCATAAAACCTTGGAAAAGAACCATAGGATGAATTGGAAGAGAAAAACTAGACCAGTTCAGATGAACCGGATCTAACTGGATTGAACTGGTTTATGAACCGAAACCGATAGAGAAAGGGCCAATCGGGAAATTTATGGATCCCGAGTGACCCAAAGACTCCCAAAAGTCATGAAAATAGACTTGAGAATGAATTGGAGATGAAAACCAAACCAGTTATGGTGAACCGGATCCGAACTAAATTGAACCTGTTTGGACTATTTGAACCACTATTGAATCGGATTTTAAATTTATTTTTCTAGGTGGCTTAAAAAAATTCAAATTTGAGATTTGAGGCCACCATTGGATAGAAAATGAATTTAGAAATTTTTAGATTAAAAAAATTCGGTCGAATGGGGGGTGAACCAGCCGGTTTAAGCTTTGAACCTAGTTGGGACCGGTTCGGCCATATTTGGAATAGTGTTGTCTTCTTCTTTCAAATGACAGCACTGTTCACTAACGTAAAATCACGAAACATCGATAAAGCTGAAAAGTCTACAGCCAGGGAGTTTTAGATAATGAATGATTGCCATTAAGGTGCCAATCGGACGACCAAGAAGTCCCCGATCTTCCTATATAAAGATCCCCTCCCCATTCATCCTCTCCACACTTGAAAACTCCATTCTCTCTCAACTGCTCCATTTTCTAGTGAATCTCGAACCAGAGCTCTGACTTGGGCACTTTTCTAAGCCAAACAATGCGAGGTCGGGTTCTTTTGAACTGGGGAGAAGTTAGCTACACACGTGTAGTCTCCGTTTGCTCTGAGGGTCATCGAAGAAGCACCGACATGATAGAACAGTGAAGCAGCTCCGACGGACCGAGGCTGCCCTATTTCGGCTGAGCTGAAATCAGCCAATTCAAACCTCCCCCAGGCCAAACCAAGCTTTCCCAAGACTGAGCTATATTGTGAAGGCCTCTCCACCGTACTTCATCGAAAAGTACCATCCACAATGCATTTTTGCTAAAATTTAAACTAAAAAATTCGCACTACTCATGCCACCAATTGTGGTATGATTTGGTATAGGAAGGATCATTTAGAAGAGAGCAATTCAGAGAAAGCAAGAGCTCCAACCACTGGATCTTCACTGGTAAGAAATCAAAACTTTCTCTCTCTAGGACAATTTTCTTGTGAAGCTTTGTTTGAGCTCATTTCTAAGCCAAATAAAATGTTTCAAAGCTTGAAATGACGAGGGAGATATAGGAAAAATGATTCCAATCATGAATTGGGACAATTATCCAAGTTTAGATGAAATAATGAATGAAATGAGATTTTGGGGTCAAATTACAATTTTTGGAAAAAATGGGCAATTTGGAAATTTTGGGGAAATTGGGGGTCGAATTGTAATTTAAGAAAAATTGGAGGATTTTCATGAAATTATCTTCCAATTGAGGTCCAATTAGCTAATTGGATGGAAATAAGGGCCAATTGGAAATTTTTGGAAATTTGGGGATAAATTGGTAATTTTGGAAAAATTAAGTACCAATTGATAATTTTGGAAAAATTAAGGACCAATTGGTGATTTTAGAAAATTAAGGACCTGAGAGGGATTTTGGAAATCCTAGGGACTTAATTGAAAGTAATTGAGCATTAGGGACCTAAAGTAAAAGATTATGAACTTTAGGGACCTAATTGTATTAAGGCAAAAATTAAGGGCCTTTTTGTTAAACTGAACTTATGGGAGTACTCAGACCATGTAGAATCTATTGCGCAAGTGCTTTTGTAGAGAAGCACATCCGAGATTTGGAAGTTTGACTGGACAAACACGTCACATCTATCGGGTGAGCGGGATTTCCAACATCATACTCGATTGTGTGATAAGCACTTTTGATAAATTAAAACCCACTATAAGTGGAGGTTTTTGACATTATATTCCGATAGGGTGATGAATGCCCTCTTTTAAAAATGAAAACCATTTTCTAGAAAAGATCTCCACTAACTGTGTGCAACTGATTAAAAATTTTGGGGGACTTTTCTGATGAGAGTTGGGACCGGTCCAACGGCCGAAGGCCTCGGTTTTGAACTTATAGGGCCTAAGGACTAGTTTTGAAAACTCGTGAAGTGGGCCCAAGGCTAGTGGGCACGGGCTGGAACCCATAGACAAGCATGATTATAAGAGCCATGAGAACTTTCATAAATGGCTAATTTTATGTGAATTGCCATAGTGCCAAACCCGGATCGACAAGACTCGATGGGCTAGTGGCAGTGCGTTGGGGACAGGTCGACAAACTAGTCAGGGGGTTTTAATAAAGAAAGGATGAAGGAAGGACCAATACAAGATAAAATGGGGATAATACTAAAACTCGCGAGGTTAAGGACAAAAAGCTCGAAAGGATGTTGAGCTAAAGAGCTTCAACGACCAAGGAAATAAATGGAAGTTGGGATGGTTGGATATTTTGGAATTCCCAATCTTGTGATCTGGAAAAAAACCCTCAAGAGAAAGGGTCTTACCCCTAAACGACATAAAGAATTGGATCTAAGAAATTAAATTGGATACAAGGGTAATACAAGCCAATGGTAATAAGTCCCATGGAGTAAGTGAATATTTGATGGGAAAGGAAATCCTTTAAGCATGTTGCCTAAGGGACTAAGTGAAAGGGGTAACCAAAGTGGTAGCATATCGAAGCGATTCCCTAGTTGACATCAAGGTAATTTATTCCCAATGTAGAGAGTGCATAAATATGTTTTGGGGACAAAATTTCTAAATAGTGGATTGGATGTGAAAAAATCACAAAAAATCATGGAGAAGAACCATGAACTGGATTGGATGTGAAGGTTCAAGGTGAACCGGACCTGAACTAGATTAAACCAAGTTGAACCGTGAATAACCAGTTAAATATTTCATTTTTCTAGGTGCCATAAAAATATTAATTTAGAAATTTTGAATTTTTAGAAAACCAGTCAAATCGGGTTTTAATCGACCGATTTACATTTTTGGGTCACCCGAACCTGGTTAGACCAAACCAGTTAATGGTCCGGCCGATCAATAGACCACTGCTAGATCAGCCCCCAGTCAGCAGGCATGACCAATCAGTATGCGACATATGGGGAAGAGCACCGAGCAAGCTGCTTAGTTAGCCCCTAGAAGCGCTGGCCAATTAGAAGGTGACACATGTCCTCGGTCAACGACCAGAGGAAAAAAATCCACCTTAGCAATGACTGGCCAATAGGAGAGCTGCACGTGTCCCAATCAACGATCAGTGAAAAACTGGTTAGTAGCAATGCAAAAATGAACATCTAATGAGAGGATGCCATGTGTCTGGTCAATGGGTCAAAAGCTGACTAGGATGTTGAGTCAGAAGCTATGTCATCAAAGACAACCAATTAGAATGCGTCACATGACACGTTCGCATGTGCGAAGCCACACGTGCGGAATAGTGTCATCTTCAACTTGGTAGCTAAAAGGCCTTAGGCTGGCCGCCAAAAAATCTAGCATTCAATAAAAGCCTCCGATTTTGACAAAAAATGGAGCAATTAAGGCCGAGTGATTTGTGAAAGGATAAGTCCATCAGCCCCCCGAGCTCTCTATATAAAGAGCTTCTCCCCATTCATCTACCTCACCCCTCAAACGCCTCTAGAAGAAGAAGTGCTCATTTTCCAGTGTAGCTCGAACCAGAGCTCCGACTTGGGCACTTTTCTCAACCTTAGAAGGCGAATTTCGGTTCTTTAGAATCCTAAGGAAGTCAACTACCTGACCACAATTTTCATTCAGCTCGAGGATCATTGGAAAAGTGTCAGTGAGCTTGCATAGTATCGTCGCTCCATGACAATCGGTAACCAGAGATGCTCGAGCCCAATTTGAGCCCTCCCTCGACCAATTTTGGCCAAACTGAGCTCCTTAGACCACCTCTAGAGGTGCCCCAACCTTTCCTGAGCTATGTTGGGAAGTCCTCTCCGTCGCCCTTCGCTAGATAGTACTATTCATAGTGCATTTTTGCTAAAACTTAAATTGAGAAATTCACACTACTCAGGCCTCCAATTAAGGCACGATTTGATCTAGGAAGGATCCCTAGGAAGAGAGCAATTTAGATAAGGCAAGAGCTCCAATCTCCGTATCCTCACTAGTAAGAAATCGAAGCCTTCTCTCTCTAGGACAATTTTCTGACGAAGCTTCATTTGAGCTCCTTTCTAAGCCAAATGAAGTGTTTCAAAGCTTGAAATGATGAGGGAGACAGAGGGAAGATGATTCCGATCATGAATGGGGACAATTACCAAAGTTTGGATGATCAATTGAATGAAATGAGATTTCAAGGTCAAATTGTAATTTTTGGAAAAAATTGGGCAATTTGGGAATTTTGGGGAAATTGGGGGCCGAATTGTAATTTAAGGAAAATTTACTTAATTTTCTTGAAATTAACTCCCAATTGAGGTCCAATAGGCTAATTGGTTGGAAATAAGGGCCAATTGGCAATTTGTGGAAATTTGGGGACCAATTGGTAATTTTGGAAAAATTAAGGACCAATTGATGATTTTAGAAAATTAAAGACTTGATAGTGATTTTGGAAACCCTAGGGACATAACTGAAAGTAATTGAGCATTAGGGACCTAATGTGAAACCCGTCCTCTCGAACCAAGGAAACCAGGAAAAGAACTGATATTTGCATGAGAGAACCGAACCAATAAATGAAACAAAAAATGGTAAAGAAGGGTTAAAATGAGAAATTGGAAAATCTCAAGTTATAAAAATCACAGGGAAGAACCATGAAGTTAATTGGATAGGAAAACTGGATCGATTCAATGTGAATCGGACCTGAACCAGATTGAACCGAGTTGAACCATGGTAAACCAGATTTAATAATTTATTTTTCTAGGTCGCTTAAAAATGACAACTTGGAGAATTGAGGCCACCACAAGATAGAAAATAAATTTAGAATAATTTAGAAAATTTTAATTTTTAGAAAACTGGTCGAATCGGGTCTGAATCGACCGATTTTCGTCACTGAACTCGGTCGGATAGAACCGGTCAACGGTCCAACCGGACAATGAACATTGTCATCATCTTTCTTATAATGACAACACTATTCATTAAGGCATAAATAATTTCCTTTTTTGGCATGGGTGTCACGCCCTCACCCGGTTTGGTCGGATCCCTGAGATCAACCCGCCACTCTCCCGATTTACTAAGGGTTGCCACTTATTTAATAACCATGAAGAGTAAGGCGTCCTTTAAACCTGTACATTTCCTAGAATACATAAGTTAAAACTGCATAAAAATTTTAACTAAAATACCTATCATATAGGCGAGACTAATAGGGGATCTTTGGGTAGGTTTCCCTTGGTTACCTTAAAACGGATATAAGGGAGGGGGTGAGTACAATGACTCAGTAAATGGGTTTTCAAAATTTAACGTTTAGGAAAAATGCTTGATTCGGAGTATGCTAGATTCCATATTTTCTTTTAAAATATTATTTTCTCAAATTCTAGTTTTCAACACCTTTTCCCAAGGTTTGCCAATTATTTTTCCAAGGATTCTCAAATCCTTTCCAAGGTTTCCATAACCTTTTTCCCATTTCCATATTCAGTGTGTTTCACAAATTACACACCCTTCATCATGAAGGAATCACACACCCTTCATCATGAAGGGATTATACGCACATTCGCGAGATGTAGTTATGCCAACTGCACCCACTTGTGGATCGAAGCGTCTTTACTATCCACCCTGATAGAAGTCCCTGACTTCTACCCTAAGTCTGAGTGAATGTCCTTGACATCCTACCTTGATACCAAAAATACTTCATGTCCGTATGAGGATAGAGACCTCATCCTGACCCCACCCCGGTCTCGTGCACAATGAAGCTAGGTCGAGCTTCGCAAGGTCACCTGGTCCGATGAACTGCCCTTATACCTACCAGGTTGACCAGGGCCCTAGGACACATCACTACCCCTATTGGGCATCTTGAAGGTCCCGAAAACACAATGCATGAACAATCAATATTTTCACATCATGTCATATAATTTGTGGTTCCACTAGTACAACGGCCCTGACACTCAACTCAACCTGCAGCTGTTTGTTTTAATTAGTCCGGAGACCTATCATGTCGCACTACCACTAGTTGACTGAATATGTCAGTCCAGTCTTGGTACCATGGCCAAACATTTCATTTATTTAGAGTTTTATGGCATATATCTCATGTTCGTTTATGAGCTTCTACTCGTGTCCACTGGCCTTGGGCCCACTGTACGTGATTTTCTAAAAATGGCATTTTATTCATCAAGTTCCAAAACTGAGGCCTCCAGCCTATTAGAGCTATTCGAGCTCCCATCAAGAAGGTCTCCCAAATCTTTTAAGCAGTGGCACATAGTCAAGGGAGAACACTTTCGACAAAAATAAATTTTCAACTATCCACCATACCAACCGAGTATGAGGATATCTTCGCTCATAATCGATGAACATGTTTTCCACTTCCTCTGAAGAAGCTTCATCATACCAACCGGGTATGATCTACCCACGACTTGTAAGTAGTTTTTCCATGTCATTTTCACATCATTCCTCTATGTTGTGATGTTTGAAATACCACTAAGTAGTGGGTTTTCATTTTGAGGTACTTATCATCCCCAACCGGGTATGATATAAAATCCCACTCACCCATTAATGCAGTGAATTCCACTTAACCGGTTCTTTGTATTCACGAGAGCTTGTCCTTGCCGGCGTTCCCAGTACTTTATATTCCTACACGATATGAACATCCCAGTTCATTATCCCTTGGCCTAATAGGCTTCATTCATTCCAAATGAACGAGAAAAACAAACTTTTATTTATTTGCAATTAGGTCCCTAAAGTTATTTTTCTTTAACTTCAAGTCCCCAAGTGCCAGCTTTTCCTCAAATTGAGTCTCGAAACTTTTAAAATTCCCCTTGGACCTCAATTTATTAAATTTCACAAAAAAGGGGTTTAATTTCCCAAATTTCCAATTTGGTCCCCTAAATTTTCCAAAATTACCATTTTACCCTTCCTTTAAAAAATGGTAAGTTTTACCCCAAAAATTCTAAAATTCCTCAATTGGCCCTCTAACATTCTTATAATGCCCAATTGACCCTCAATTTTTTAAAATTGCTTTTTGGTCCTTCGAATTTTTGAAAATCCCCAATTTCCCCAAAATTTCCCTCAATTTCAACTAACTAACACAACTGAATTTGATTTCATCAAATTGACTGATCAAACACTTCTAATTGTTGAAATTGAAGTTGAAATTAAGTTTCTACATGTTCATAAGATTCCATAGCACTTTGAATCGCAAGCTTAAACGTTGGAACAAGCTCAAAGGGAACTTCACCAGAAAATAGACTACAGAGAGTGAAAGCTTCAATTGCTCACCGGCGAGGGCGTGATAGCCTAAGCTTTCTATCTGGGTAGGTAGCTCTCTACATGAGGTTTCTCCTGGGATCAAGGATGACATCAATTGATGTCGAATTGGATTAGAATTCTACCATTGAATTTTAGTCGACTCTCTCTCTAACACCGGTCATAAATTGCATAGGGGAGTCGAATTGGCTAACCTTTTGATCCTAATTCAGCAGTAGGAGGGCTGTGAAGGTGTTGGTAAGGCTTGGTTTGGCCAGAGGAGGGCTCGAATTGGCCAATTTCAGCTCGGTCAAAACAGGGAAGCTTCGATCTTCCAAAGCTGTTTCACTGTTTGATTATGTTGGTGCTTCTTCGACGATCCTCAAATCGAATGGAGGTTGCTATCAGATAGCTGACTTCCCTCAGAATCTAAAGAGCCCGACCTCTCCTTTTGAGGTTAAGAAAAATGCCCAAGTCGTAGCTCTAGTTCGAGCTTCACAGGGAAATGGAGCAATAGAGGGGGAGAGAGAGAGAGAGAAGTGTTCATGTGTGAGGAGGATTAATGGGGATGAGCTCTTTATATCGGTCTAAAATTGTGTATTAAATGGGGGAGATTTATTACCAATATTAATGTTGTCATAAATTGATGGGTATTTATTAGTATTAATTCAAATAATTTAATTTAGGTATAAAATTATGGGTATTTATGATAGGGCAGCTCACCCATCCTAGCACTCCTCTCATGCAAGCGCGCATAACCTCGGTATTCTGATGGCATCTAATTCATCTAAACCAATCTGATTTTTCTCTTCTCATTTGTCTTAAGGTTCTTTTCTAAGGTTTTATAAATCCTCAAATGGTCAGGTTTGTGAACTCGTTTGGTATTTCTCACTCGGTTTGACTGGTTATTTTCCTGGTTTTCCTTAACTCAAAAGAGCAGGGTTTATAGAGGGAATATTCCCTCCGATTATGGCATTTTCTGATGAGGATAAGGTCAACGAATATGGAAACTGGTAGAGTAGAGGGTCCCCGAGCTTCCTATATAAAGAGCTTCCCACTATTCATCCTCCACACACCTCAAACCTTCAAAGAAGGATCAGTGCTCCATTTTCTAGAGAAGCTAAAACTAGAGCTTCGACATGAGCACTTCTCTCACACTTAGAAGGCCAATTCGGGTCCTACAGACTCTCAAGGAAGTCATCTACTTGACGAACACCTCTACTCTACCCGAGGATCGCCAGAGAAGTGCCGATGAGCCCAAACAATGACATAGCTCCATCGGTCACAAAGCTACCATGTTTTGCCCGATCAGAATTTGGCCTATTCAGACCTCCTATGACAGAGTCCATCCTCCCTTAGCCTCCATAGCCTTCACACGACCTTTCCAAAGGTAAAAGATAAGTCTATTCGGCTCTTCTTCATCGGGGTAGTTTGGTTATAGAGAGAGAAAGTGGCAAATTTCACTAACAAAATTCCTACTGATCCTGACATGAATTGTAGCAATTCTTGATCCTAGAAGAACCATGGGGATGAGAGCTACCTCCTCGAATCAAAAGCTCAGATCATCGCACCTTCGACGATAAGTTCTTAGAGCTTTCTCTCTCTACCTTCAGTTTTCCGGAGAGGCTCCGTTTGAACTCGTTTCGGATCTAAAAACTACAATTCAAACCTTAATTGGATTGTATGGAAGTGAAGGAACCAATTGACACTGCGAATTAGATAATTAACCCCATTTGAAAGGACAATTTGAAGAAATCAAATTCGGTTAGTAGAAAGAGGTGAAATTGGGGGAAAATTAGGGATTTCAAAAAATTGAAGGATATTAATGCAATTTTTCAAAATTGAAGGTCAATTGGAAAAGAGGAAGATATTGGAAGACCAATTGGTCATTTTTTAAAGAATTGGGACCAATTGGCCATTTTTGAAAAGTTTTGGGCAAATTGGTAATTTTGGAAAAATTAGGGACCAATTGGAAATTTTGGAAAAACTAAGCCCTATTTATAACTTTGAGAAAAATTAAGGACCCAAGGGGGATATTGGAAATCCTTGGGACTTAATTGGGGATAATTGAGCACTAGGGACCTAAAGTCAAAGAGTATGAACTTTAGGGACCTACGTGCAATAAAACCAAGAATCAGGGCCTAATTGCCAATACATGAGCACAAGGAGGGTTTCATGTCAAACCCTTCCTGATAAGGATATCCAAACTGTGTAGGGACACTTAGGACTAGATCGTGAGCAAGAAGGGCAAGACTTGGACTCAGAACACCGACTGGGGATGAACACGTCACATTCATTGAGTGAGTGGAACATTTTAAAAATCATACCCGATTGGGGTGATGAGCACACTTTTATTAAATTAAAAGCCTACTTACGAGTTGTTAGTGGGACATTTTAAACATCATACATGGTTGGGGTGATGAGCACACTTTTATTAAATTAAAAGCCTACTTACCGGTTGTGAGTGAGATTATTTAAGGTCATACCCGGTTGGTATGATGAACTCCTTTACTAAAAGGAAAAACCACAAAGAGTGAGAATTTCTCTCATCATACCTAATTGGTATGATGAGTGCATTTTGAGCTTATAAAACCCTTTTTTAGAAATGATCTCCCCTGAATATGTGCCAATGCTTAAAACATTTGGGAGACTTTTCTAACGAGAGATGAGAGAGCTCCAACAGGCCGAAGGCCTTGTTTTTGAAATAATAGAGCTCAAGGCCCAGATTTGAAAAACTCGTGAAGTAGGCCTAAGGCGAGTAGGCATGGGATGGGGCCCGTAGTCAAACTTGAGTAAAAGAGCCATAAAAATTTTCATTAAAACTAGAAATGTTGTGTGTCATGCCTCAACCCAGTTTGGTCGGATCCCCGTGAACAACCCGCTACTCTTTCTAGTTTACTAAGGTTTTTCCCCTCTTTTAAACCCGAGAGGAGTCAGGCGTCCTTTAAACCTGTACCTTTCCTAGAATACATAAATAAAAACTGTATAAAAATTTTAAATTACATACCTGCCTTGCAGGTGTGACTAACAGGAGGTCTTTGGGCAGGTTTTCCTTGCTTACCTGAAAAGGGATATGGGTGGGGGGGGGGGGGGTGGGGGAGGGGGGGGGGGTGAGTTCAACAACTCAATGAATGAGTGTTTAAAGTTTGAATTTTAGGGAAAAATATTTAAATTGGAGTATGTCAGAATCCTTATTTTAAAATTTCACATTTTCAAAATCACAATTTTATCATCATTACTCACTCCTCAACCATAACTAGTGTGTTTATCAACTAACACATGCCCTTCATCATGAAGGGAACACACATGATTATAACTCTGTGTCTGGGTGGGGGTTGGAGGGGGGGGGTGTGAGTTCAACAACTCAATTAATGAGTGTTTAAAGTTTGAATTTTAGGGAAAAATATTTAAATTGGAGTATGTCAGAATCCTTATTTTAAAATTTCTCATTTTCAAAATCACAATTTTATCGTCATTACTCACTCCTCAACCATAACTAGTGTGTTTATCAACTAACACATGCCCTTCATCATGAAGGGAACACACATGATTATAACTCTGTGTCTGTATGAGGACAAAGACCATATCACGATCTCGTGCACATGAAACTCAAGCACAAAAGCTTCATGAAGTCCTAAACATAGCAGTTTCGTGGAGTCCAAACACAGAAACTCCGTGGAGTACAAACACAGAACTCCATGACTAACTATTATGACAAGAAACACAAACCTAGTAGTTTCTCTCTTCTCTTATCGCCACCATGTCCTCCAGCAGCCCTTAGGATGCATCACTACCCTTCTTGGGCATCTTAATGGTCCCGAACCTCAAGTGCATGCACAAGCAATGTTTTCCTCAAAAGCCATTTAATCATTGGTGCCACTAGTCTAATAGCCTGACTCTCAACTCGACCTACAGCTGTTTGTCTCGACTGACCCATCGACCTGTCATGTCACAATGCTGCTAGTTTATCGAGTTTGTCGATCCTGTCTTGGTACCATGGCCAAACAATTTATTCACTTAAGTTTTCATGGTTTAGAATCATGTTTGTTTACGAGCTCCTGCTCGTGCCAACTGGCCTTGGGCCCACTTTTCGAGATTTTCAAAATTGAGCATATTAGCCCCCAAGTTCCAAAACCGAGGCCTCCAACCTAACAGAGCTAATTGAGCAGCCTTCAAGAAGGTTTCCCAAAATATTTAAGCAGTGACACACAATTAGGGGAGAACACTTACAACAAAATATACTTTTCAGTAGTCTACCATACCAACCGAGTATGAGCACATCTCCGCTCATAACCGATGAACAGGTTTTCCACTTCCTTCGAGGAAGTTTCATCATACCAACCGAGTATGATCTACTTACAACTGGTAAGTAGATTTTCTGCTTGATTTCCACATCACTCCTCTTAGTTTTGATGATTAAAATACCACTTAACAGTGGATTTTCATTTTCGAGGTACTTATCATCCCAACCGGGTATGATATAAAAATCTCATTCACAACTGGTAAGTGGTTTTTAGATTTATTCGCTCATCACCCCAACTGGATATGATGTTAAAAGTCCCACTCACCCGTTAATGCAGTGAATTTCTCTCGACCAATTCTTTGTATTCACGTGAGCTTGTTCTTACTAGCGTTCCTAGTACTTCATGTTCCTATACGATATGGACATCCTTGTTTATTATCCCTTGGCCTAATATCCTTCATTCATTCCAAATGAATTAGAAAACTAAACTTTTCATTTATTTGTAATTAGGTACCTAAAGTTATTTTTTCTTTAACTTTAAATCCATAATGCGAATTTTTCCTCAAATTGAGTCCTAAAACTTTTAAAATTCACCTTAGCGCCAATTTATTCAATTTCACAAAAGGGGTTCAATTTCTCAAATTTCCAATTTGGTCCCCCTACTTTTCCAAAATTACCATTTTGCCCCTACTTTACAAAAATGGTTAGTTTTACCCCAAAATTTCCAAAATTGCCCAATTGATCCTCCAACATCTTTATTATGCCAAATTGGTCAATCATTTTATGAAATTGCACTTTAGTCCGTCAAATTTTTTAAATTCCCAAATTTTCCCCAATTTCAACCTTCTATCTCTGTTGAATTTGATTTCATCAAATTGACCGATCAAATGGGTCTAATTGTTGAAATTGAAGTTAGATTAGAGTTCCTACATGTTCATACAATTCAATTGTACTTTAAATCACACTATTTGGTGCTGGAATGAGCTCAAATGAAGCTTCATCGAAAAATTGGACTTAGAGAGAGAAAACTTCGAAAACATACTGTCATGGGTGCGACGGTCTGAGCATTCGATCTATGTAGATAGTTTTTGTCCTGAGGTTCCTCCTAGCATCAAGAATTGCATCAATTGATGTTGAATTAAGTGAGAATGTTATCATCAAATTTTTGTCAGTTCTCTCTTTAGCACCGGTTGAAAATTGCAGAGAGGAGCCAAATTGGCTTACCTTTTAGCTCTAATTAAGCTATAAGAGGACTGTGAGGTATTGGGAGGGCTTGGTTTGGCCTGAGAAGGCCTTGAATTGGCCGATTTCAGCTCGACTGAAACATGGCAGATTTGGTCCGCTGGAGCTGCTTCACTGTTCGATCACGCCAGCACTTCTCTGGTGACCCTTGGAGTAAATGGAGACTACAAGCGTGTAGCTGACTTTTCCCTGGTTCTAAAGAACCCGACCTCGCCTTATTTGGCTAAAAAAAGTGCCCAAGTTAGAGCTCTGGTTTGAGCTTCACCGAAAACCTGAGCAGTTGAGAGAGAACGGAGTTTATATGTAAACCCCGTCCTTTGATTATGAGAAATCTGGGGAAAGAATCGGTCAATTTTGAATTTTTAAACCAAAATGGTCTACAAGCCCGATTATTAGGAAATGAGGCAAATTGATGATTTACAACTTACTAGTGACTCAAAATGGTTCATAAATCTTGGAAAAGAACCTTAGGGTGAAACGAGGAAGAAAAATCCTATCGGTTCACGAGAACCTGGCCTGAACAGGATAGAACCAATTTATGAACCGAGTTGAATTGTGAACCGGAATCGATAGAGAATGGGTCAACCAAGAAATTTATGGACCCCTTGTAATCCAAAGAGATTTATAAATCTTGGGAAGGAACATTAGAACAAAGTAGGAGAGAAAAACCAGATTGGTTTGGGTGCACCAGATTCGAACTGGATTGAACCGGTTTAAAGACCGAGTCAGTTTATGAACCAAAATCGATAAAGAGATGGTAAACCAGGAATTTTATGGACCCTAATTGACCCAAGGGGTCACAAAGCACATGGAAATGGACTTGTGAAGGAATTGGGGATGAAAATCAAATTGGTTTAGGTGAACCGGATCTGAATCGGTTTGGATCGGTTTGAACTACCATTGAACTGAATCATAAATTCATTTTTCTAGGTAGCTTAAATAATTCAAATTTGAGATTTGAGGCCACCATTAGATAGAAAATGAATTTAGAAATTTTTAGATTTGAAAAACTTGATCGAATGAGGGCTGAACCGACCAGTTTAAGCTTCAAACCCGGTTTGGACCGGTTCGGAACAGTGTTGTCTTCTTTCTTTGGATGACAACACTATTCACTTGCTGGAAAATCGAAGCAGCACTGGTGAAGAGGAAACATCTCCATTCAATACATTTCTGGCCATCAATGTCTGTCATAAAGGTGCCAATCGGACAGCCAAGAAGTCTTCGAGCTTCCTATATAAAGACCCCCTCCCCATTTATCCTCTCTACACTTGAAAAGCTCACTCTCTCTTAGTTGCTTAGTTTTCTAACAAAGATTGTACCAGAGCTCTATTATAGGGTCATTTCTAAGCCAAAGAAGGTGAGGTCAGGTACCTTAGAACCGGGGAGAAGTAAGCTATACAGTGGTACCATCCATTCGTTCTGAGAGTTGTCGGAGATGCGCCGGCGTGACTGAACAGTGAAGCAGCTCCGGCGGACTGAAGCTGCTTTGTTTTGGATGAGTTGAAATTAGCTAATTTGAGCCCTCCTCTGTCCAAATCAAGCCCTCCCGACACCTACTTAGCCCTTCCACAACCGAATTAGGACCGAAAGGTAAGCCAATTCGACTCCCCTTTGAAATTTCTGATCAATGTTAGAGAGAGAGTCGGTCAATTTCAATGAAGAAATTCTAATCCAATTCGACATCAATTGATGTCATTCTTGATCCTAGGAAGAATCTCTGGAGGAGAGCTACCTACCCAGATAGAAAGATCAGACTATCGTGCCCTCACCGGTGAGCAATCGAAGCATTCTCTCTCTACAATGTGTTTTCCAGAGAAGCTCCATTTGAGCTCGTTCTAGCATTAAAACTCGCGATTCAAAGTTCTATGGAATCACATGAACATGGAGAAACTAAATTTCAACTTCAATTTCAATAATTAAAGGTGTTCGATCTGTCAATTTGAGAAAATAAAATTTGGCTGTGTTAAAAAGTTGAAATTGGGGGAAAATTTGGAAAATTGGGGATTTTCGAAAAATTTGAAGGACCAAAATGAAATTTTCTAAAATTGAGGGTCAATTGGGCATGATAAAAATATTAGAGGGCCAATTGAGGAATTTTAGAATTTTTGGGGTAAATTTTACCATTTTTGTAATGGAAGGGCAAAATGGTAATTTTAGAAAAGTTGGGTGATCAAATTGGAAATTTAGGAAATTAAACCCCTTTTTGTGAAATTGAATAAATTGAGGTCCCAAGGGGAATTTTAAAAGTTTTGGGACTCAATTTGAAGGAAAACCGACATTTAGGGACTTAAAGTTAAAGAAAAGAACTTTAGGGACTTAATTGCAATTAAATAAAAGTTTAGTTTTTCTCATTCATTTGGAATGAATGAAGGCTATCAGGCCAAGAGATAATGAACTGAGATGTTCATATTGTGTAGGGACACGAAGCACCAGGAACACCAGCAAGGACAAGCTCGTGTGAAATCAAGGAACCGGTCTAGTGGAATTCATGGCAGTTATGGGTGTGTGGGATTTTATATGATACCCTGTTGGGAATGATATGTACCTCAAAATGAAAACCCACTATCAAGTGGTATTTTAAACATCACAACTTAGAGGAGTGATGTGAAAATCATGCGGAAAAACTACTTTCCGATTGTAAGTTGATCATACCCGGTTGGTATGATGAAACTTTCTCAAAAGAAGTTGAAAACCTATTCATCGGTTATGAGGGGAGATGTCCTTATACCCTGTCGGTATAATGGACAGTTAAAAATATATTTTTGTCAGAAGTGCTCTCCCCTGACTGTGAGCCAATGCTTAAACTATTTGGGAGACCTTCTTGACGGGAGCTCGAATAGCTCCTATAGGCCTAGGGCCTTAGTTTTGAAACTTGGGGGCAATTATGCCCAGTTTTAAAAATCTCGAACAGTGGGCCATAGGCCAGTGGGCACGAGTAGGTGCTCGTAAACAAACATGAAATATGTGCCATAAAACTTTAATAAATGAATTGTTTTGTCATGGTACCAAGACATGACCGACACACTTGGTTAACTAGCAGCGGTGCAGCATGACTAGTCTCCGGACAGTCAAGACAAGCAGCGGCAGGTTGAGCTAAAGGTCATGGTTGTTGGACTAATGGCAACACCGATTACATGCATGATAAGAAAATATTGTTTGTGCATGCACTATGATTTCGGGATCATCAAGACGCCCATGAGTGGTAGTGATGCATCCTAAGGGCCTTGGACGACCCGGTAAGTATAAGGGAAATTCATCGTACCAGGTGACCGTGCAAAATTTGGAGTAGCACCAAGCGCATGAGACTGGGGTAGGGATGGGATGAGGTTTTTGTCCTCATATGGACACGAAGAATCGATTTCAGGATTAAGGGTCGGATGTTGTCGACATCCGCTCATTCTCAGGGTAGAAGAGGACGTACTTCTATCTAGGTGGCCGGTAAAGTCGCTCTGAAGCCACAAGTGGGTTCAGCGGTCATACTGGCCAACAAATGTGTGTTGAACCTTCATGATGAAGGATGTGTGTTGGGTGATGACACACCGTGGTAATGATGGAAAAACCCAAGATTTGAAATTCAAATAATTTTTGAAAGAAAGGAGTCTGGTACACACCAATACAACTCTTTTCCTAAAAGATATTTTCTTGAAAAGCCCATTCATTGAGTAGTCGTACTCACCCCCTCCTTTATATCCCTTTTTAGGAAAAAGGAAAATGACTAAGAACAATACAGAGACTTATCCTCTGTCAGGTATGCTTATATTTCCTTAAGCTTGCATTTTATTGGATATATGTGTTCTAGGGAACAAGGTTGAAATTATGCCTGGCTCATCTTGAGTTAAAGTCGGAGGAAACTCCTCTTGAGCCGAGAGAGTGGCGGGTTGGGTTACTTCTCCAACTTACTTCTCCAAAATAGATCTTTGGTCGGGTTATCACCAACTCAGGATTCGAGAGGAGGACATCCCTAAGATGATGTTCTGATCCATATATAGACATTATGAGTTTAGAGTGATGCCGTTTGGATTGACGAATGCCCCTAAAGCTTTCATGGACTGAATGAATCTCATGTTCTAACCTTATTTGGACAGGTTTGTGATAGTATTCATAGATGACATCCTCATATACTCACAAACTAGTTCGGAACATGAAGAGCATTTGGCAACTACATTGGAAATATTGAAAGAAAACTAATTATATGCAAAGTTTTCCAAATGCGAGTTCTGACTACAGGAGGTAGGATTCTTAAGGCACATCATATCCAAGGACGGAGTTAAAGTAGACCTAGCTAAGGTTGAAGCCATATCAGATTGGAAGGTTCCACAGACTCCTATAGAAATAAGGAGTTTCTTAGGATTGGCAGGATACTATATCAATGGTTCGTACAAGATTTTTCTAAAATAGCAACTCCTCTAACTCGACTCACTAGGAAGAGAGTTGAGTATAGATGGGATGAGAACTGTGAGAAGTCTTTTCAAGAGTTAAAGACTCGACTAACAACCGTACCAGTACTCTCTTTACCCGACCCGAATGTAGGAGAGTACACAGTCTATAGTGATGCCTCTGGACAAGGGCTTAGATGTGTCCTAATGCAACAAGGGAAGGTTATCATATATGCCTTGCGACAACTGAAGATACATGAAAGAAATTACTCGACTCATGATTTGTAACTAGCTGCAACAGTGTTTATCCTAAAGATATGGCGACACTACCTTTACGGGGTTAAATGCAGGATATACACGGATCACAAAAGCCTTAAGTACTTTCGAATTCAGAATGAGTTAAATCTTTGATAGAGGAAATGGCTAGAACTGGTGAGGTATTATGATCTTGTGATAGAATATCGCCCCAAAAAGGCAAACGTGGTAGTAGACACCTTAAGTCGCAAGTATCAAACTGAGGCAGCATAAGTAAAGACAAGTTATCTACCCTTGTTACAACAATTAGGACGAATGGAGGTGGACCTGAGGATAAAAATGCAGGAAAAATGCTTGGTGGCTAATGTGGAGGTAAGACCTAGTCTAACCGAGAATATTAAGACTCAACAAAAGAGTGATAAAGAACTTCAATCTTACTTAGATCCGGTTAATAGGGGGAGGAAACTAGACTACGACATGTGAAATGATGGAGTAAAAACCTACAAGGGTAGGGTATGTGTGCCTCAAGATAAGGAGTTGAAAAGACTAATTCTGGAAGAGGCACATAATTTGGTGTATGCTATGCATCCGTGCAGTACTAAGATGTACCGCACCCTAAAACAAGGATATTGGTGGAAGGGTATGAAGCAGGATATTGCGAAATATGTAGCCCGATATTTGTCCTATCAACAAATAAAAGTAGAACATTAGAAACCGTCATGACTACTACAACCTTTACCAATTCTAGAGTGGAAATGGGAACACATCACCATGGACTTTGTCACGGGCTTACCAGTGACCAAAAAGGGTCGAGATGCAATTTGGGTCATAGTGGATAGATTGACCAAATCAAGACATTTTCTTCCTATAAAGGTGACGGGCATAGTAGAACAACTAGCCGTCCTATATATAAAGGAAATCATAAGACCCCATGGTGTACCAATGAGTATAGTATCGGACAGATATCCAAGATTTACTTCCAGATTTTGGCCAAGCTTACAAAATGCTATGGAGACCAAACTTCATATGAGTACGACATTTCACTCTTAGAAAGACGGGCAGTTTAAATGAACCATCCAAACATTGGAAGACATGCTAAGAGCATGCATACTCACCATGAATAAAGGTTGGGAGGAATACTTGTACGTGATGGAATTTGCTTATAATAATAGTTATCATACCAGTATTTAGATGGCTCCCTATGAGGCCCTTTATGGACGACCATGTCGCACCCCTCTATTTTGGGAAGGAGTGGGGGAAAGAAAGTTAGAAATGGTAGAAATAATAGAGGATGCCACAGAGAAGATAAAATTCATAAGGAGTCGTCTTAAGACCACACATGACAGGCAAAAGAGTTACGCGGACAATCGAAGGAAAGATCTAGAGTTCGAAGTAGGAGATCAAGTATTCCTCAAAGTATCTCCATGAAGAGGAATACTTAGGTTTCAGTAAAGAGGAAAGCTGAAACTAAGATATATCAATCCATATCCCATTATTCAAAAGATAGGATCGGTAGCTTATAAATTAGAACTGCCTCCTGATCTGCCGAGAATACATGATGTATTCCACATCTTAGTGCTTCAAAAATATCAACCTAATCCTAGTCACGTACTGGATGACCAACCCACCATGGAACTAGAATAGAACCTGACCTATCAGATAGAGCCGGTACGAATCATTGACCGGAGAAACAAGAATTTGAGGAACAAGAAAATTCCTATGGTCAGGGTATTGTGGTAGAATGGACCCATGCAAGAAGAGACCTAGGAAACCGAGTCTATGATGAGGGATAGTTACCCTCAATTATTTAACGTGTGACTATTTTGGGGACAAAACCCTTAAAAGGAGGGGTGAGTTGTAAACTTCGTCCTTTGATAATGAGAAAACCAGGGAAAGAATTGGTCAATTTTGAATTTTTAAACTGAAATAGTCTATAAGCCCAATTATTAAGAAACGAGGAAAATTGATGATTTACAACTTCTAGGTGACTCAAAATGGTTCATAAATCTTGGAAAAGAACCTTAGAGTGAAATGAGGAAGAAAAACCATATTGGTTCAAGAGAATTAGGCCTGAACCGGTTAGAAACGGTTTATGAACTGAGTTGAATTATGAACTGGAACCAATAGAAAATGGTTCAACCAAGAAATGTATGGACCCATTTTAATCCAAAGAGATTTATAAATCTTGGGAAGGAACATTATGACAAAGTGGGAGAGAAAAACCAGATCGGTTTGGGTGAACCGGATCCGAACCGGATTGAACCAATTTAAAGACCGAGTTGGTTTAGGAACCAGAATCGATAAAAAGATGGTAAACTGGGAATTTTGTAGACCCTAAGTGACCCAAGGAGTCACAAAAGACATGGAAATGCACTTGTGAAGGAATTAGTGATGAAAACCAAATCGGTTCAGGTGAACTAGATCTGAACTGGTTTGAACCACTATTGAATCGAATCCTAAATTTATTTTTCTAGGTGGCTTAAATAATTCAAATTTGAGATTTGAGGCTACCATTAGATAGAAAATGAATTTAGATGAACTTATAAATTTTTAGATTTGAAAAACTCGATCGAATGAGGTTTGAACCGACCGGTTTAATCTTCGAACCTGATTCAGACCAGTCTGGTCCGGTTCGGAAGAGTGTTGGCTTCTTCCTTAAGATAACAACACTGTTAACTTCCCGGAAAATTGAAGTAGTGCCAGCGAAGAGGAAACGTCTCCATTCAATATGTTTCCGGCCAACAATGCCTGTCATGAAGGTGCGAATTAGACGGCCAAGAAGTTCCTAAGCTTCCTATATAAAGACCCCCTCCCCATTCATCCTCTCCACACCTGAAAAGCTCACGATTAAAAGTTTGAGCTCGTTCCGACGTTAAAACTCACAATTAAAAGTTCTATGGAATCATATGAACATGGAGAAACTCAATTTCAACTTCAATTTCAACAATTAGAGGCGTTTGATTGGTCAATTTGAGGAAATCAAATTTAGCTGTGTTAAATAGTTGAAATTTGGGGAAAAATTCAAAGGACCAAAATGAAATTTTCTAAAATTGAGGGTCAGTCGGGTTGATAAAAATATTAGAGGGCCAATTAGGGAATTTTAGATTTTTTGGGGTAAAATTTACCATTTTTGTAAAGGAAGGGCAAAATGGTAATTTTGGAAAAGTTGGGGGACTAAATTGGAAATTTGGGAAATTAAACCCATTTTTGTGAAATTGAATAAATTGAGGTCCCAAGGGGAATTTTAAAAGTTTTGGGACTTAATTTGATGGAAAATCGACATTTAGGGACTTAAAGTTAAAGAAAAATAACTTTAGGGACCTAATTACAATTAAATAAAAGTTTAGTTTTTCTCATTCATTTGGAATGAATGAAGGCTTTTAGGCCGAGAGGTAATGAACCGAGATGTTCATATCATGTAGGGACATGAAGCACCGGGAATGCCAGCAAGGACAAGCTCGCGTGAAATTAAGGAACCTGTCTAGTGGAATTCACAGCAGTTACGGGTGAGTGAGATTTTATATCATACATGGTTGGGGATGATAAGTACCTCGAAATGAAAACCCACTATCAAGTGGTATTTTAAGCATCACAACTTAGAGGAGTGATGTGAAAATCATGCGAAAAAACTACTTACCGGTTGTAAGTATATTATACACGGTTGGTATGATAAAACTTCATCAAAGAAAGTTGAAAACCCGTTCATTGGTTGAAAACCCATAGGCCAGTGGGCACGAGCAGGAGCTCGTAAACAAACATGAGATATGTGCCATAAAACTTTAATAAATGAATTGTTTGGTAATGGTACCATGATAGGACCAACACACTTGGTTAACTAGCAGCAGTGCGACATGACTAATCTCCGGACAGTCAAGACAAATAGTTGCAGGTTGAGCTGAAGGTCAGGGCTGTTGGACTAATGGCACCACAGATTACATGGCATGATAGGAAAATATTGTTTGTGCATGCACTATGATTTCAGGATCATCAAGATGCCCATAAGGGTTAGTGATGCATCCTAAGGGCCTTGGACGACCCAGTAAGTATAAGGGCAGTTCGTCGTACCAAGTGACTGTTCAAAATTTGGAGTAGCACCAAGCACACGAGACCAGGGTGGGGATGGGATGAGGTCTCTGTCCTCATATGGACACGAAGAATTGATTTTGGGATTGAGGGTCGGATGTTGCGGACATGCGCTCATTCTCAGGGTAGAAGTGGACGTACTTCTATCTAGGTGGTCAGTAAAGTCGCTCCGAAGCCACAAGTGGGTTCAGTGGTCATACTGGCCTTCGAATGTGTGTTGAATCTTCATGATGAAGTATGTGTGTTGGGTGATGACACACCGTGGTAATGATGGAAAAACTCGAGATTTGAAATTCAAAGGATTTTTGAAAGAAAGGAGTCTAGCACACTCCAATAAAACTCTTTTCCTAAAAGATATTTTCTTGAAAAGCCCATTCATTGAGTAGCCGTACCCTTTTCAGGAAAAAGGAAAATGACTAAGAACAATACCAAGACTTACCCTCTGTCAGGTATGCTTATATTTCCTTAAGCTTACATTTTATTGGATATATGTCTTCGAGGGAACAAGGTTCAAATTACGCCCGACTCATCTAGAGTTAAAGTTGGAGGAAACTCCTCTTGAGCCGAGAGAGCGGTGAGTTGTACACAGGGATCCAACCAAACTGGGTTGGGGCATGACATTTTAGGTGTGGCAAGGATGATTGAGGATAGACTCTTTATATAGGAAGCTTGGGGACTTCTTGGTCGTCCGATTGGCGCCTTAATGGAGGTCATTCATTGTCTGAAACTCCTTGGCCAAAGACTTTTTAACTACACCGGTGTTGCTCTATTTTTCGTCGAGTGAACAGTGCTATTATCTGAAGGAAGAAGACGATAGTGTTCAGAACTAGACTGAACCGGTACGAACCATGTTCAAAGCTTAAACCGACTGGTTCACCCTCGATTCAACCAAATATTTCAAATCTAAAAATTTCTAAATTCATATAAATTTATTTTCTATCCAATGGTGGCCTCAAATCTCAAATTTGAATTTTCTAAGGCACCTAGAAAAATGAATTTAGCATCCGGTTCAACAGTTGTTCAAGTCGGTCCTAACCAGTTCAATTCGATTCACATGAATCGGTTTGGTTTTCATCTCCAATTCATCCTAAAGTTCTTTTTCTTGACATTTGTGACTCTTTAGATCACCCAGGATCCATAATTCTTGGTTTGCTCTTTCTCTATCAGTTCTGGTTCATGAACCAACTCGGTTCATAATCCGATTCAATCTAGTTGGATCCGGTTTATCTGAACTGGTCTGGTTTTTCTCTTCTAATTTGTCCTAAGGTTCTTTTCCAAGACTTTATGAACCCTTTGGGTCACTCAAGAGTTGTAAATTTCCCAAATTACCCATTATTGGATAATGGAGTTTGTGAACCAGTTCGGTTTTTCTCCCTCAGTTTGACTAGTTCTTTTCTCAATTTTTCCTTAACTAAAAGGGCAGGGTTTACAACTCTCCCCTTCTTTTAGGAGTTTTGTCCCCAAAACTTAATTAACCTCATTTACATCAGAATAATTTCTCTTAATGTTAACTTAGGATTTGCTCGACATGCCAACACTTTGGTTGTTCTTTCACTAAGCCCTTTTGAATCACATACTTAAGGAATATCTTTTCCTTTCCATTGTTTACTCACTTACTGGAGTTTATCATAACTAGGCATGTCTTACCCATAAGTCCAAAGGGATATCCTTAGGTTCACTTCTTCCTCTATTTGAGACAGGATTCTTCCTCTTGAAGTTTCTTGCTCAAAATTTCAAGATTTAGAGTTCCAAGCTATCCAATCATTCCCTTGGGTTTAACTTACTTCTTTTGATCATCCTAGCATGCCTTCTTTAATTCTTTCACCTCAGCATGCACTTCCTTTGCAACGCATCTCCTTATCCCTCATCACTTGGTTCCATTACCTCCTAGTATGATTCCCTAGGGTTCCTTCCTTGGTAGTATTCTTCCCCCTTTTCTTCCGAAATTCTAAGTGCCCTTGAGTGTATCTATCCTCAAGGTGACATACTTATATACCATCCTTTTCTGTTTCCTCCTTAAAATTTTGTGGGTACATCCTTTGTATTTTCTCCTACTTGTATCACAATCTTATCTTTGTAGAAAATATAACTTTCATTATGATAATAAAGAATTACAGTTTTCAGCTATATTTATTCATGAGAATTTTGGTAAGTACTAACTACGGTACTAGGGTCTTCCCATGTTTCTTCTTGGATGAAGTTGTATACTCTAGTTGGGATCCTTGATGTAGTGGAGATGTCTTGCCCTTTGTCTAGTGTCCTTGGGTTTCCTTGAAGTGGTAGGTGGGTACTTCGTTGTGTATTACCCTGAAGGGCTAGGCAGTTCTTCACAAAGTGGAAAAGGATGTCTACATTCGTAGCATATTCGGCATAGTCCTTCATGTTTTTTCTAGCACTTGAAACTTTATGGGCTTCTTCTTGGTGGGGCAGTATTTGTCTCCCTTTGTGTAGATAGCCTTCCATTATCCTAGGGAACCCTGTTCTTGTTCTCCATTTCTGTCCACCTAGCTCCCTTTGTCTTCCTCGGCTATCATGGCCTCCTTCCTCTTTCCTACTAGTTTGTTCTACCCGACAGTGTCCCATTTGTACTAGACGCTCAATTCATGGGCCATGCTAATGACAGCAGCTAAATTTGTGGGGCATCCTAATACTCCCACTTGGTCCCGTATGTCCATATTAAGACCGTCCACAAATCATTGGCAAATATACGCATGTCCAACTAGGTCAGGGGTAAAGGGTCTTAACTCGTTAAACTTGGTTTCATACTCTGAGATAGAGTTAAGCCTTTGTCGAAGTTGGGGGAAGTCTTGTTTCTTCTCATTGATTAGAAGTGAAGCTAGGTATTCCTCTGTATATCTTTCCTCGAATAGCTCCCATATGGGGGTGGTGGTATGCAAGCTTCTAACATTATCCCACCACCTCTTGGTACTAGCTTCTAGGAAAAACTATGCTAAAATCACCATATCCTTTGGTAAAATGTTGACTATCCCTATGAGTTTCTTGATGCTAGCTAGCCAGTCCATAGCAGCCCCTGCATCCTTTTCTCATAGGAATGGTTTACATCCTAATTGTTAGAGGGTTTTGAGTTATTTGGTAATGTACACTAGAGGAGGAACGTTAGCTGGAGGGGGATGGGGTTGTACTTCCTCAGGCTTAGCTCGAGGTTTGGTGTCCACCTCAGGAGTGAGATTAGGTCGTCCAAACACTCAGGTGAACTCTTCATACAATCTCTAATGTTCCAAGCTTAATCCAGGTGGGGTTGTCTGGGCTCTTCGGGAAGTTTCCATAGGGAGGGTTCGTTGGGCAGTGTCGGAGACTGCGTCTCTAGTTCTCTTGGTTCCTTTCTCGGGAGCCATCTATAAATTTTAAAATTATTCCTATTAGTTACTATGTTCTCTAGTCTTGATAATGTATTTGAGGAAATAGGCTATGATACCACTCTAGTTTTCATGCTCTAACCTAGTTTGGTCGGATCCCCGTGAGCAACCTGCCACTCTTCCCGATTTACTAAGGGTTTCCCCCTCTTTTAAATTAGGGAGGAGTCAAGCATCCTTTAAACCTGTACCTTTCTTGGAATACATAAATCAAAACTGCATAAAAATTTTAACTTACATACCTCTCTTGCAGGTGTGACTAACAGGAGGTCTTTGGGTAGGTTTCCCTTGGTTACCTAAAAAGAGATAAAAGGGAGGGGGTGAGTTCAACGACTCAGTGAATGTGTGTTTAAAGTTTGACTTTTAGGGAAAAACATTTAAATTAGAGTGTACCAGACTCATTATTTTAAAATTTCTCATTTTTAAAATCTCAATTTTATCGTCATTCCTCTCTACTCAACCATAACACAAGCCCTTCATCATGAAGGAAACACACATGATTAAAACTCTATGTCCGTATGAGGATAAAGACCGTATCTCGATCTTGTGCACATGAAACTCAAACACAGAAGTTTTAGGAAGTCCCAAACAAAGCAGTTTCGTGGAGTCCAAACATAGAAACTCCGTGGAGTACAAACACATAACTCCATAGAGTACAAACATAGAACTCCATAACTAACTGATATGACGAGAAACACAAACCCAGCAGTTTCTCTCTTTCCTTATTGCCACCATGTCATCCAGCAGCCCTTAGAATGCATCACTACCTATCTTAGGCATCTTAATGGTCCCGAACCTCAAGTTCCTACACAAGCAACGTTTTCCTCAAAAGCCATTTAATCTTTGGTGCCACTGGTCCAACGGCCCCGACCCTCTACTTGACTTGTAGCTGTTTGTCTCAACTGACTCGTCCACCTGTCATGTCGCACTCCTATTAGTCTATCGAGTATGTCGGTCATGTCTCGGTACCATGGCCAAACAATTTATTTACTTAAGTTTTCATGGCTTAGAATTATGTTTGTTTACGAGCTCTTGCTCATGCCAACTGGTCTAGGGCCCGCTGTTCGAGATTTTCAAAATTGGGCATATTAGCCCCCTAGTTCCAAAACCGAGGCCTCCGACCTAACAAAGCTAATCGAGCTCCCATCAAGATGGTCTCCCAAAATTTTTTAGTAGTGGCACACAGTTAGGGGAGAGCACTTCTGACAAAATATACTTTTCAGCAGTCCATCATACCAACCGAGTATGAGGACAACTCCACTCATAACCGATGAACGGGTTTTCCACTTCCTTCAAGGAAGTTTTATCATACCAACTGGGTATGATCTACATATAACCGGTATGTAGTTTTTCGACTTGATTTCCACATCACTCCTCTTAGGTGTGATGATTAAAATACCACTTAACAGTGGGTTTTCATTTTCTAGGTGCTTATCATCTCAACCGGGTATGATATAAAAATCTCACTCACAACTGGTAAGTGGTTTTTAGATTTATTCACTCATCACCCCAATCGGGTATGATGTTAAAAGTCCCACTCACCCGTTAATTTAGTGAATTCCTCTCGACTAGTTTTTTGTATTTATGTGAGCTTGTCCTTATTAGCATTCCTGGTACTTCGTGTTCCTACAAGATATGAACATATTTGTTCATTATCTCTTGATTTAATAGCCTTCATTCATTCCAAATGAATGAGAAAACCAAACTTTTAATTTATTTGCAATTAGGTCCCTAAAGTTATTTTTTATTTAACTTTAAGTCCCTAATACCGATTTTTCCTCAAATTGAGTCCCGAAACTTTTAAAATTCACCTTAGGACCTAATTTATTCAATTTCACAAAATAGGATTCAATTTCCCAAATTTCCAATTTGGTCCCCCAACATTTCCAAAATTACCATTTTGCCCACTTTACAAAAATGGTAAGTTTTGCCCCAAAAATTCCAAAATTGCCCAATTGGTCCTCCAACATCTTTATTATGCTCAATTGGTCCTCAATTTTATGAAATTGCACTTTAGTCCCTTGAATTTTTCTAATTCCCAAATTTCCCCCAATTTTTCTCCCAATTTCAACCTTCTAACTCTACCGAATTTGATTTCATCAAATTGACCAATCAAATGAGTTTAATTGTTGAAATTGAAGTGAGATTGGAGTTCATACACCTTCATATGATTCAATTGCTCTTTGAATTGCTCGATTTGGTGTTGGAATGAGCTCAAATAGAGCTTTGTCGAAAAATTGGACTTAGAGGGAGAAAGCTTCGATAGCTTACCGTCAGGAGCATGACGGTCCAAGCTTTCGATCTGGGCAGATAGTTCTTGTCCTGAGGTTCTTCCTAAGGTGAAGAATTGCATCAATTGAGGCCAAATTGAGTGAGAATTTCATCATCAAAGTTCTGTCGGTTCTCTCTCTAGCAACGGTTAGAAATTGTAGAGGGGAGCCAAATTGTCGTATCTTTGAGCTCTAATTCAGCTGTAGAAGGACTGTAGAGGTATTGGGAGTGCTTGGTTTGGCTTGAGAAGGGCTCGAATTGCCTGATTTCTACTCAACAGAAATAGGGCAGCTTCGGTCCGCTGGAGCTGCTTCACTATTCGATCATGTCGGCGCTTTTCCGATGACCCTCAGAGTAAATGGAGACTACAGGCATGTAGCTGACTCCTCCCCAGTTCTAAAGAACCTAACCTCACCTTGTTTGGCTCAGAAAAGTGCCCAAGTCGGAGCTCTAGTTCAAGCTTCACCGGAAAATGGAGTAGTTGAGAGAGAATGGAGTTTTTCAGGTGTAGAGAGGATGAATGAGGAGGGCTCTTTATATAGGAAGCTCGGGAACTTCTTGACCATCAGATTGGCACCTTAATGACAGTCATTCATTGCCTAAAACTCCCTCACTGGAAACTTTTCAACTTTGTCGGCACTACACGATTTTTCGGTGAGTGAACAGTGTCGTCATCTGAAGGAAGAAGATGACACTACTCCAAATCGAATCGGATCGGTCCGAACCAGGTTCAAAACTTAAACCGGCCGGTTCACCCCTGATTCAACCACAATTTTCAAATCTAAAAATTTATAAATTCATCTAAATTCTTTTTTATCCAATGGTGGCCTCAAATCTCAAATTTGAAATTTCTAAGCCACCTAGAAAAATGAATTTAGCATCCAATTTAATAGTGGTTCAAACCGGTTCAAATTGGTTCAATCCGGTTCGGATCCGCTTCACCTAAATCGATTTGGTTTTCATCTCTAATTCATCCTAAAGTCCTTTTCCTTGACTTTTGTGACTCTTTAGGACACTCGGGATCCATAAATTTCCTGGTTTGCCCTTTCTCTATCGGTTCCGGTTCATGAACCGACTAGGTTCATACACTGGTTCAATCCAGTTGGATCCAGTTCATCTGAACTGGACTGGTTTTTCTCTTCCAATTTGTCCTAAAGGTTCTTTTCCAAGATGTTATGAACCCTTAGGGTCACTCGGGAGTTGTAAATTTCTCAAATTGCCCATTCTCGGATGACGGAGTTTTTGAACCAGCTTAGTTTTTCTCACTCAGTTCGACTAGTTCTTTTCCCAGTTTTTCCTTAACTAAAAGGACGGGTTTACATTGTGTGACTTGCCATGGTACCAAGTTAGGACTGACAAGGCTTGATGGGCTAGTGGCAGTGCCAGGAATAGGTCGACGGATCTGTCAGGCAAACAACTACATGCCAAGTCGAGTGTCGGGGTCGTTGGACCATCGGTACCATCGAGATGCCCATGTGGATAGTGATGGATTGCAAGGAATGCTGGATGGCTTGGTGGCGATACGGATTGGTTGTTGTGCTAGTTAGTCATGAAGCTGGTTGGAGCTTATTGCACATGAGACTATGTCTTCTTCCTCATATCAGACATGAAGTATTTTGGGTTTGACGGTCGGACCGTTGATTTCCACTTAGACTTTGAGTAGAAGTTAGGGACTTCTATCAGGGTGGATGGTAAAGACGTTCCGATCCACAAGTGGGTGCAATCGTCGTAACAGCATCTCGTGAAGGCTCGAACCCTTTATGAGAAAGTGCGTGTGGTTGTTTGCTAAACACCTCTCGAGCAAGGGGAAAATATGTGAATCCTTTGTAATAAAGGGGTATGTACGATTGTACTTGAAACACTTCCCGAGCAAGGGGAAGTATTAAAAGAGTTGAACTCACATAACATTGAAGGAATTTAGATAGGATGAAATGTTTTGATAAATAATATTTGTTTTGAAAACTCACTCTCCAACACTTGCTCACTGAGTTATAGAAACTCACCCCTCCTTTTTAACCCTTTTTTTTAGGAAAGGTGAATACCCATAAGAAAATTCGACAACAAGCCTTAAGTCAGGTAACAAGTACAGAATTTACACCTAACTCCTCGCGATCTTGGAAAGTGGTAACTCTTCTTAGACCAAAGGGAGTGGCGGGTTATTCACGGGGTTCCGACCAATCCGGGTTGGGGCGTGACAACTTGAGTGGTATCAAAGCTTGTTTCCTCGAATACACTATCAAGACTATATAACATAAGAATTAAATAAAAACTACCTACCTTGTAGGAAGATGGCCCTAAGAAAAGTTGTCAAACAAACCCATGCTACCCTAGAAAATTGTCAAGGTGTTCGGGCTCAAGGATGGCAAAGCACATAACCACCAGTAATCCTCTAGAAGGACCCCCAATGCTCAAAGTATAGGAGTGACAACAAAGGTCCACGTAAGGAAAAAACCTATTATAAGTGTGGACAATGGAGACACTATGTGAGAAAGTGTGTCAAGCCCCGACCTAGGAGGGATTCCTCCCCGAGATCAGGAAGAGTCAAGTGTAGTACCAGTAATGTTTTCCTAGAATAACATTAAACAAAACTAGAATTTTAATTTGTACTGGTTCTGGTCCTGGCAAAGAAAAGTTCCTATGTAGTTTTCGTCCTTCCTGAAAAAATATTAAGAGGGAGGGGGTGAGTTCCACCACTCAGTGAGTGGGAGAAATCTTAGGGATGTATTTAATTAGGCAATTTTTAGGGTTTTAGCATTTCACGTTCAACCCCTTTTCAGGTTTGCACAAAATTGCACACCCTTCCTATCATAGAAAGGGATCACACATTCGTAGAACAGTCCTCGATTGTAAATGTAAACCCTGCCCTTTTGAACTAAGAAAAACTAGGAAGGGAACCGGTCAAACCGAGTGAGAAAACTGAACCGGTCCACAAACCCGATCAATTATGAATGGGAAATTTAAGAATTTACAACTCCTAGGTCATCCAAAGGGTTTATAATACAATGGAAAAGAACCTTAGGATCAATTGGAAGAGGAAAACTAGACCGGTTTGGATGAACTGGGTCCAACAGGATTGAACCGGTTTATGAACCGTGTTAGTTCATGAACCAGAACTGATAGAGAAAGGGTAAACATAAAATTTATGAAGCCCTTGTGACCCGAAGAGATTTATAAACCATGACAAGGAAACTTAGAACAAAGTGGGAGAGAAAAACAAGATCGGTTTGGGTGAATCGAACCTAAACCGGATTGAACCGGTTTAAGGACTGAGTCGATTTATGAACCGGAATCGATAAAGAGATGGTAAACTGGGAATTTTATGGACCTTAAATAACCTAAGGAGTCACAAAAGACATGGAAATGGACTTGTGAAGGAATTGGGTATGAAAACCAAACCAGTTCAGGTGAACCGGATTCGAACCGATTTGAACCACTATTGAACCGAATCCTAAATTCATTTTTCTAGGTGTCTTAAATAACTCAAATTGGAGATTTGAGGCCACCATTGGATAGAGAATAAATTTAGAAATTTTTAGATTCGAAAAACTTGATCGAATAGGGGGTGAACCAGCCGGTTTAAGCTTTGAACTCGGTTCGGAATAGTGTCATCTTCTTCCTTAGGATGACAACACTGTTCACTCACCGGAGATTGAAGAAACGCCGTCGAAGAAGAAACGCTTCTATTCGGGGCATTTCAGGTCTTCAATGTCAGTCATAATGGTGCCAAACGGACGACCAATGGGTCCTCGAGCTCCCTATATAAAGAGCCCCTCCCCATTCATCCTCTCCACACATGAAAACTCCATTCTCTCTCAACTACTCCATTTTTTGGCGAAGTTCAAATGAGAGCTCCGACATGGGGTCTTTTCATAGCCAAACAAGGTGAGGTCGGGTTCTTTAGAACCAGGGAGAAGTCAGCTACATGTCTGTAGTCTCTGTACACTCCGAGGGTCACCGGCGAGACACCGACGTGATGAAATAGTGAAGCAGCTCCGGTGGACCGAAGTTGCCCTATTTTGGCCAAGTTGAATTCGGCCATTTCGAGCCCTACTTAGGCCAAACCAAGCCTTCCCAACACTTCCTCAGCCCTCCCCGGCCGAGTTAGGACTGAAAGGTAAGCCAATTCGGCTCAACTCTGCAATTTTTGGACAGTACTAGAGAGAGAACCGACAGAATTTCAATGATGAAATTCTAACTCAATTTGGTATCAATTGATGCAATTCCTAATTCTAGGATGAATATCAGGATGAGAGCTATCTGCCCAGATTGAAATCTCGGACCGTCGTGCCATCACAGGTGATTAATCTAAGCTTTCCCTCTCTATAGTTCATTTTCCGGTGAAGCTCCGTTTGAGCTCGTTCTTGCATCAAAACTTGCGATTGAAAGTGATATTGAATCGTAAGAGGATGCATGAACTCAATTTTAACTTCAATTTCAACAATTGGAGGTGATTGATCGGTCAATTTGATGAAATCAAATTCAACTGTGCTAAGAAGTTGGAATTGGGGGGAAAATTGGGGATTTTCAAAATTCAAAGGACCAAAATGCAATTTTATGAAATTGATGGTCAATTGGTCATGAAAATAATGTTGGCGAACCAATTGAGGAATTTTGAAATTTTTGGGGCAAAACTTACCATTTTTGTAAAGGAAGGGTAAAATGGTAATTTTGGAAAACTTGAGGGACCAAATTGAAAATTTGGGAAATTCAACCCCTTTGTGGGAAATTAAATAATTTGAGGTCCCAAGGTAAATTTTAAAAGTTCCGGGACTCAAATTTAGGGAAAAACCCAGCAATAGGGACTTAAAGTTAAAGAAAAATAACTTTAGGGACCTAATTGCAAATATTGTAAAGTTGTGTTTTGTCATTCATTTGGAAGGAATGAGGGTTATTAGGCCAAAGAATAATGAACAACCATGTTCATTTTCGTGTAGAAGAATGAGGCATTGGGAATGCCAGTCGAGGTCCAGCTTACTAAGGACGGAACCCGACTAAGTGGAATTTCACAGCACTATTGGGTGAGTGGGAATTTATATCATACCCGGTTGGGGATGATAAGTACCTCGGTATGAAAACCCACTATTTAGTGGTATTTTAAGCATCACAATATAGAGGAGGTGTTGTGAAAATTTTATGGAAAACTATTTACCGGTTGTAAGTAGGTCATACCCGGTTGGTATGATGAGACTTCCTCGAAGAAAGTTGAAAACCAGTTCATCAGTTATGAATGGAAATATCCTTATACCCGGTCAGTATAATGGATAGTGAAAACCTATTTTTGCCAGATGTGCTCTCCCCTGACTATGTGCCAATGCTTAAACTATTTGGGAGACCTTCTTGATAGGAGCTCAAATAGCTCTTATTGGCCAGGGACCTCGGTTTTGGAACTTGGGGGCTAATATGCCCGATTTTAAAAACAAATCTCATACAGTGGGCCCAAGGCTAGTTGGCACGAGCAGGAGCTCGTAAACGAACATGATATATGTGCCATAAAACTTAATAAGTGAAGTTTTTGGCCATGATACCAAGATAGGACCGACATGCTCAGTCAACTAGCGGTAGTGCGACATGATAGGTTGACAGACCAGTTAAGTCAAATAATTGCGGGTTGAGATGAGAGTTGGGGCAATTGGACCAGTGGCACCACAAATTACATGGCAATATGAGAAAACATTGTTTGTGCATACACTATGAGTACGGGATCATCAAGACGCCTATGAGCGGTAGTGATGTGTCCTCGGGCCCTGGACGAACCGGTGAGTATAAGGGCAGATTGTCGTTTCAGGTGTCTGTGCGAAATTTGGAGTAGCACCAAGCGCATGAGACCGGGGTGGGGACAGGATGAGGTCTTTATCCTCATAACGGACATGAAGAATTTATTCTAGGAATGAGGGTTAGATGTCGCGAACATTCTTTGATTCTCAGGGTAGAAGTGAACGTACTTCTATCTGGGTGTCCGATAAAGTCACTCTGAAGCCACCAGTGGGTTCAGTGGTCATGCTGACCTACGAATGTGTATAACCTTCATGATGAAGGATGTGTGTTGGGTGATGACATACCGTGGTTAAAAAGAAATGGTGTTAAACCCGAGATTTCAAATGAAATGGTTTTGATAGAAACGAGTATAGCACACTCCAATAATAAATGTTTTCTTAAAAGTCTAAACATTTGAAAACCCATTCACTGAGTAGTCATACTCACCCCCTCCTTTATATCCCTTTTAGGAGATTTCAGAAAGCCTACCCTTAAAGACCATCAACTAAGACGCCTGTGATACAGGTATGATAAATCTAAATTATTATACAGTTATGTTTATGTTATTCTTGGAAAAGGTGCAGGTTTAAAGGACGTCTTACTCTTTACGGTCTATAATAAGGGGAAACCCTTTAATAAACCATGAGAGTGGCGGATTGATCATGGGGATCTGATCAAACAGGGTCAAGGTGTGACAACTAGAGTGGTGTCAGAGCCTGTTTCCTCGAATACATAATCAAGACTAGAAAATATAGTAACTAATAGGATTTATCCTAAATTTTTCAGATGGCTCCCAAGAGAGGAACTAAGAAAACTTGGAATGACTTTACTCAACACCCTATCTTCGTAGAAAGACAGCTCTAGAAGCTTCCTAAATGCCTGAGACTTGGCAGGAATCTCGAAAGACCAAATGGGGAAGTATCTTGGAGAATTGTAAACCCCGTCCTTTAGTAATGAGAAAAATCGGGAGAGAACCAGTCAATGTAATATTTAAACCAAATTGGTCTATAAGCCCGCCTATTAGGGGACAAGTAAATTCAAAATTTTCTAACTTCCATGGGACTAAAAAAGGTTCATAAACTTGGGCAAAAGAACCCTAGGACAGAAAGAGGAAGAAAGACCGAAGCAGTCCAATAGAACCGGGTCTGAACTGGATAGAACAGGTTTATGAACCGAGTTGATTCATTGAACCAGAACCGATAGAGAATGGGCAAACCAAGACACTTATGGATTCCTTAAGATTCAAAGAGGTTTATAATCCTTGGGAAGGAACCTTAGAACAATGTGGGAGAGAAAAACCAGATCAGTTCGGGTGAACCGGACCCGAACCGGATTAAACCGGCTTAAGAACTAAGCCTGTTTATGAACCGAAATCGATTAAGAGATGGTAATCTGGGAATTTTATGTATCCTAACTGACCCAAGGAGTCACAAAAGAGATGGAAATGGACTTGTGAAGGAATTGGGGATGAAAACCAAATCGGTTCAGGTGAACCGGATCCGAACCGGTTTTGACCAGTTCAATAGTGGTTTGAACCACTATTGAACCGAATCCTAAATTCATTTTTCTAGGTGGCTTAAATAACTCAAATTAGAGATTTGAGGCCATTGGATAGAGAATGAATTTAGATGAATTTAGAAATTTTTAAATTTGAAAAACTTGATCGAATAGCCGGTTTAAGCTTTGAACCCGATATGTACCGGTCTAGTCCGGTTCAGAACAATGTCATCTTCTTCCTTAGGATGACAACACTGTTCATTTGGTAGGAAACTGAAAAAATGCCGATGAAGAAGAAACGCCTCTGTTTGGTACGTTTTAGGTCATCAATTCCTGTCATAATGGTGCCGAACGGATGACCAACGTGTCCCCGAGCTCCCTATATAAATAGGCTCTGTCCATTCATCCTCTCCACACCTGAAAAGTTCACTCTCTCTCAGTTGCTTAGTTTTCTGATGAAACTCAAACTAGAGCTCTGATATAGGGTGAATTCTAAGCCAAAGAAGGTGAGGTCAGGTTCATTAGAACTGGGGAGAAGTCAACTACACGGTGGTACTGTCCGTTCGTCTCGAGAGTCACCGGAGAAGCGCCGGCGTGATCAAACAGTAAAGCAGCTCCGGTGGATCGAAGCTGCCCTATTTCAGCTAAGTTGAAATCGGCCAATTTGAGCCCTCCTCAGGCCAAACCAAGCTGTCTCGACACCTCCTCAGCCCTTCCATGGCCGAATTAGGAATGAAAGGTAAGCCAATTCAGCTCTCCTTTACAATTTCAAATCGTTGTTAGAGAGAGAGTCGGCCAAATTTCAATGAAGAAATTCTAATCCAATTCAACATCAATTAATGTCATTCTTGATCCTAGGAAGAACCTCTGGAGAAGAGCTACCTGCCTAGATAGAAAGCTCCGACCGTCGCGCCCTCACCAGTGAGAAATCAAAGCTTTCTCTCTCTACAATCTATTTTTCGACGAAGCTCCGTTTGAGCTCATTCTGGCATTAAAATCTTTGATTCAAAGTTCCTTACAATCGTATGAACATGTAGGAACTCAATTTCAACTCCAATTTCAAAAATTATAGGTGTTTGATATGTCAATTTGATGAAATCAAATTCCATAGTGTTGAAGATTTGAAATTGGGGGAAAAATTGGGGAAATTTTAGGATTTTTGAAAATTCGAAGGACCAAAATGTAATTTTCTAAAAATGAGGGTCAGTTGGTCATGATAAGAATATTAGAGTGCCAATTGAGAAATTTTAGAATTTTTGGGGCAAAATTTACCATTTTTCTAATAAAGGGGCAAAATGGTAATTTTGGAAAAATTAAGGGACAAAATTGGAAATTTGGGAAATTAAATTTGAGGTCCTAAGATAAATTTTAAAAGTTTTGGGACTCAAATTTAGGAAAAAAACCGGCAATAGGGACTTAAAGTTAAAGAAAAATAACTTTAGTAACCTAATTGCAAATATATGTAAAATTGGGGTTTCTCATTTATTTGGAACGAATGAGGGCTATTAGGCCAAGAATAATGAACAATTATGTTCATTTCGTGTAGGAGAATGAGACATTGGGAACACCAGTCGAGGTTCAGTTTACTATGGACGGAACCGGACTAAGTTGAATTTTACTGCACTATCGGGTGAGGGGGATTATATATCATACCCGATTGGGGATGATAAGTACCTCGGTATAAAAACCCACTATTTAGTAGAATTTTAATCATCACAACATAGAGAAAGTGATGTGAAAACCATGCGGAAAAACTATTTACCGGTTGTAAGTAGAACATACTCGATTGGTATGATGAGACTTCCTCGAAGGAAGTTGAAAACCCATTCATCTGTCATGAACGGAGATGTCCTTATACCGATCAGTGTAATGGACAATGAAAACCTATTTTTGTTGGAAGTGTTCACCCCTGACTGTGTGGCAATTCTTAAACTATTTGGGAGACCTTCTTCACGGGAGCTCGAATAGCTCTTATAGGCCAGGGGCCTCGATTTTGGAACTTGCAGGCTAATATGCCCTGTTTTTGAAAAACTCGAACAATGGTCCTTATGCCAATGGACACGAGCAGGAGCTTGTAAACGAACATGATATATGTGCCATAAAACTTAATAAGTGAATTGCTTGGTCATGGTTCCAAGGCAGGTTCGATATACTCAGCCAACTAGTAGCAGTGCGACATGACGGGTGTCCGGACCAGTCGAGATAAACAGCTACATGTTGAGTTGAAGGTCGGGACCGTTGAGACAAATGGCACCACATATTACACAGAAATTTAAGAAAACTTTGCTTGTGCATGCACCATGAGTAGGAGATCATCAAGATGCCCATGAGGGGTAGTGATGTGTCCTAAGGGCCTTGGACGACCTGGTGATTATAAGGGTAGATCATCGTTCCAACTGTCTGTGCAAAATTTGGAGTAGCAGCAAGTGCATGAGACCGTGGTGGGGACAGGATGAGGTCTCTATCCTCATATAGACATGAAGAAGCAATTTTGGGATTGAGGGTTGGATGTCGCGTATATCCACTCATTCATAGGGTGGAAGTGGTCGTTCATCTATTCGGGTGGCCGATAAAGTTGCTCCGAAGCCACTAGTGGGTTCAGTAGTTGTACTGACTACGAATGTGTGTAACCTTCATGATGAAGGATGTGTGTGGGTGATGACACACTGTGGTAACTAAGAAATGATGGAAAATTTTTAATTTTTAAATGAAGAGATTTTGAAGGAAAGGAGTCTGGCACACTCCATATAAATGTTTTTCTTAAAAGTCAAAAGCTTTAAATCTCATTCACCGAGTAGTTATACTCACCCCCTCCCTTATACCCCCTTCAGTAAGTCCTAGAAAGCAGATTCTTAAAAGACTTGCACAATTAAACGCCTGCAAGATAGGCATGATTAATTTAAATTACTATGCAGTTTTGATTTATGATATTCCTGGAAAAAGTGCAGATTTAAAGAACGCCTTACTCTTTACGGTTTATAATATAAGGGGAAACCCTTTAATAAACCGGGAGAGTGGCGGGTTGATCATGGGGATCCAATCAAACCGGGTCGGGGCGTGACAACTAGAGTGGTATCAGAGCCTATTTCCTCGAATACATAGTCAAGACTATAAAATATAGTAACTAATAGGACTATGTTAAATTTGATAGAAATGGCTCCAAAGAAAGGAACCAAGAGAACTAGGGCTACCATCTCCAACACCGCCCAGCCACCCCTATAGGTAGAAACTCTTAGAGTAGCCCAAATAACTCCTCCTAGACTCAATAGGGAGCATTAAAGATTGTACAAAGAGTTCACCCGTGTATTTGGCCAACTTAACCTCACTTTTGAGGTAGGCACAAACTTGTAAGTTGAACCCGAGGAAGTGCAATCCCACCCTCCCCCTGCTAATCCAACCACTCCAACGGACATTCCTAGACGTCTCAAAACTCTCCGACAACTAGGATGTAAACCTTTCATTGGAGAAAAGGATGCTGGGACCACCATGGACTAGCTGGCCAATATCAAGAAGTTGACGGGAATTGTCCATATACTACTAGAGGATAGGGTGATCCTGATGGAATTCTTCTTGGAAGGAAGTGCTAGATGGTAGTGGGACAATGTCCAAAACCTACATGCCACCACCTCCACTTGGGAGCAATTTGAGGAAAGATACTCGGAGGAGTACCTGGCACCCCACCTAATAAATGAGAAGAAACAAGAGTTCATACGACTTCGGCAAGGGATTAGTTCCATAGCAAAGTATGAAACAAAATTCAACGAGTTATGACCCTTTGCTCCTGACCTAGCTGGACTAGCTGACATATGTCAAAGTTTTGTGGACGGCCTCAACTTAGATATTCGAGATCGTATGGGAGTACTGGGATGCCCCACAGACCTGGCAACTGTAATTAGTATGGCTCATGAATGTGAGCGATTGGTACAGATCTGACGTCGTCGAATGGAGCAGGCGACTAGAAAGGGGGATAAGGATTTAAACCATCAAGGAGGACGGAGAGAATATACCGGCTCAAGGGGAGGAAACAAAAAGTTATTTCAATAGAGAAGAAACATGCCTCCACGCATTCCTAGAGTATTCCCTACCTTACCCCAAGGGAACCCTCGCTGCCTGTAGTGTCAAAGGAACCATGAGGAAGCATGCCATGCCTATTTTGCCTGCGGACAAGTGGGACACTTTGTAAAGAATCGTCTTACTCTTAGGGAGAATAGACAGAAAAACACTCTTGGACCACCTCAAGGGAACTCTAGGAACCCCAGACCGAAAGCTACGGCAAGAGTACCGGCTAGAGTATACAACCTCACTCAAGAGAAGGCTAGAGGAGACCCTAGCACTGTAGCTGGTACATCCCAAAACCCTACCAACTAGTCCAAAAGAGTCATGTAAATTAAACATTTTTTTAATTAATGAAGAGAATACTTTCTAAAACATACGTTTCTTAAATTAGGGTATATACAGCTGTGGGGACAACCAATTTATGCTCTTTTTGACTCTGGAGCAGAGCGATCATTTATCAAGGAAGAGTTGGTTTCAAAGATACCCCTGGAGCTCACTCCTCTTGTACAAAGCCTTAACATCCTTACACCCTTAGGAGAAGGTTTGAACAAAAATAAACAACTAAAGGGGTGTGAGATAGAAATTGGAGGAATCAAACTTGAAGCTGACTTGATTCTGTTACCTCTAAGAGAAGTGGAAGTAATCCTGGGGATGGACTGGCTAAGTAATCATCAGGCAAGGATGGACTGTAGAAGGAAGACAGTAACTTTCCATACCTCTAAGACTAAGGGATTAAAGTTCTAGGGAGATAAAAGGAAAAGTGAAGTACAATTTGTGTCCCACCTGAAGGTTCAAAAGATGATTCAGAAAGAATGTAAAGTGGTGTTGGCCATGGTAGTAAATTAAGATTTTGAAGAAAAGAAATTGGAGGACATTCTGGTAGTCAAGCATTATCTAGAAGTTTTTCCAAAAGAGCTACCTGGACTACCTCCAAGTCGCCAAGTGGAATTTACTATAGAAATAATCCCAGGAACCAACCCTATATCCCAAGCCCCGTATCGCATGGCTCCGACAAAGCTAAAAGAACTAAAGGAACAACTGGATAAATTATTGGAAAAGGATTTCATACGTTCAAGTCAGTCTCCATGGGATGCTCCTGTTTTGTTCATGAAGAAAAAGGATGGGAGTATGAGACTATGTATTGACTATAAGAAGTTGAATCAGGTCACCATCAAGAACCGATACCCACTCCCAATTATAGATGATTTGTTTGATCAGTTAAAAGAAGCAGCCTACTTCTCAAAAATAGATCTTCGATCAGGCTACCACCAATTAAGGATTAGAGAAGAGGACAACCCTAAAACGACATTTCGATCCAAATATAGACACTATGAATTCCGAGTGATGTCATTCGGATTGATGAATGCCCCTACAGCTTTCATGGACCTAATGAACCGCATGTTTGAACCTCATTTGGACAGGTTCGTAATAGTATTCATAGATGATATCCTTATATACTCATGAACTAGGTCGGAACACGAAGAGCATCTGGCAATCACATTGGAAATCTTGAAGGAAAACCAATTATATGCAAAGTTTTCCAAGTGTGAATTCTGGTTGCAAGAAGTAGGATTCTTAGGACACATCGAATCTAAGGACGGAGTTAAGGTGGATCCAGCCATGGTGGAAGCTATATTAGAATGGAAAGCTCCAAGAAGTCCTATAGAAATTAGAAGTTTCTTAGGATTGGCAGGATACTATAGGCGGTTTGTGCAAGACTTTTCTAAAATAGCAACTCCTCTAACTCGACTCACCAGGAAGGAAGTTGATTATAAATGGGATGATGATTGTGAAAAGTCTTTTCAGGAGTTAAAGACTCGACTGACAACCACACCAGTACTCTCCTTACCCGATTCTACTGCAAGAGAGTACACAGTCTATAGTGATGCCTCGGGACAAGGACTGGGATGTGTTTTAATGCAACAAGGGAAGGTTATCATGTATGCCTCATGACAACTGAAGATGCATGAGAGAAATTACCCGACTCATGACTTGGAATTAGCTGCAATAGTGTTTGCCCTAAAGATATGGCGACACTACCTTTACCGGGTAAAGTGCAGGATATACACAGATCACAAGAGCCTTAAGTACTTCCTAACTCAGAAGGAGTTAAATATTCATCAGAGGAGATGGCTAGAATTGGTGAAGGATTATGATCTGGTGATAGAATACCACCCTGGAAAGGTAAATGTGGTAGCAAATGCCTTAAGTCACAAGTATCAAACTGAGGCAACAAAAGTCAAGACAAGCTACTTACCTTTGTTGCAACAATTGGGAAGAATGGAAGTGAGTCTGAGGATGGACCGACAGGAAAAATAGCTGGTGGTGAATGTAGCGATAAGGCCTAGTCTAACTGAGCATATAAAAGCCCAACAAAAGATTGATAAAGAACTTCAGTCCTACTTGGATTCAACTAATAGAGAAAGGAATCCGGACTACGATGTGTGAGGTGACGGAGTACTGACCTATAAGGGTAGGGGTATGTGTGCCTCAAGACAAGGAGTTACGGAGATTAATATTAGAAGAGGCACACAATTCCGTGTATGTTATGCAAATGGGCAGTACTAAGATGTACCTCACCCTCAAACAAGGATACTGGTGGAAGGGTATGAAGAGAGACATTGCAGAATATGTAGCCCGATGCTTGTCCTGTCAATAGATAAAAGTAGAGCATTAGAAGCCATCAGGGCTACTTCAACCCTTACCAATTCTAGAGTGGAAATGGGAGCACATCACCATGGACTTCGTCACGGGCTTACCGGTGACCAGAAAAGGTCAAGATGCGATTTGAGTAATTGTGGATAGACTGACCAAATCAGCTCATTTTTTTTCCTATAAGAGTGATAGACACAATAGAACAGCTGGCTGTCCTATACATGAAGGAAATAATAAGACTCCACGGTGCCCCGGTGAGTATAGTATCGAATAGAGATCCGAGATTTACTTCCAGGTTTTGGCCGAGTTTGCAAAACACCATGGGAACCAAACTCCATATGAGTTCGACATTTCACCCTCAGACAGATGGTCAGTCTGAGTGAACTATCCAAACCTTGGAAGACATGCTAAGGGCATATGTACTCACCATGAATAAAAGCTGGGAGGAATACTTATGCCAAATGGAATTTGCGTATAATAATAGTTATCAGGCCAGTATCCAGATGGCTCCCTATGAAGCCCTTTATGGACGACCCTATAGTACCCCTTTATTTTGGGAAGAAGTGGGTGAAAGGAAGTCAGAGAAAATTGAAATAATAGAGGATGCCACAGAGAAGATAAAATTAATAAGGAGTTATCTTAATACTGCACAGGACAGGCAAAAGATTTACGCAAACAATCGAAGGAAAGATCTGGAATTCGAAGTGGGCGATCAAGTATTCCTCAAAGTATCTCCATGGAGAGGAATACTTAGGTTTCAGCAAAGAGGAAAGTTGAAACCTAGATATATCGGTCCATATCCCATTATTCAAAGGATAGGACCAGTGGCTTATAAACTAGAACTGCATCCTGATCTGAAGAGAATACATGTTGTATTCCACATTTGAGTACTTCGAAAATATCAGCTTGATCCTAGTCACGTACTGGACTGACCTCCAATGGAAGGGGAAGAGAACCTGACTTATCAGACAGAGCCGGTACGAATCATCGACCGGAGAGACAAGAATTTGAGGAATACGAAACTTCCTATGGACAAGGTATTGTGGCAGAACGGACCCGTGCAAGAGGAGACATGGGAAACCGAGTCTATGGTGAGGGATAGTTATCCTCAGTTATTTAACATGTAACTGTTTCGAGGACAAAAGCCGAAAAGGAGGGGAGAGATGTAAACACCATCCCTTAGTAATGAGAAAAATCGAGAAAGAATCGGTCAATGTGATCTTTAAACTGAATTAGTCTATAAGCCCGACTATTAGGGGACAAGTAAATTCAAAAATTTCTAACTTCCATGGGATTCAAAAAGGTTCATAAACTTGGGAAAAAGAACCATAGGACAGAATGAGAAAGAAAGACCGAAGCAGTCCAATAGAACTAGGTCAGAACTGGATAGAACCGGTTTATGAACCAAGTTGATTCATTGAACCGGAACCGATAGAGAATAGGTAAACCAAGATGCTTATGGATCCCTTAAGATTCAGAGTTTATAATCCTTGGGAAGGAACCTTAGAACAATGTGGGAGAGAAAAACCAAATCGGTTCGGGTGAACCGGACCTGAACTGGATTAAACTGGTTTAAGAACCGAGCCTATTTATGAACCAGAATCGATTAAGAGATGGTAAATTGGTAATTTTATGGATCTTAAGTGACCTAAGGAGTCACAAAAGTCATGCAAATGGACTTGTGAAGGAATTGGGGATGAAAACCAAACCAGTTCAGGTGAACCGGATCCGAACCAGTTTGGACTAGTTTTAACCACTATTGAACCGAATCCTAAATTCATTTTTCTAGGTGGATTAAATAACTCAAAATGAAGATTTGAGGCCACCATTGGATAGAGAATGAATTTAGATGAATTTAGAAATTTTTAGATTTGAAAAACTTGATCGAATGGGTGGCGAACCAGCCGGTTTAAGCTTTGAACCCGGTTCGGACTGGTCCGGTCCAATTTAGAATACTGTCATTTTCTTCCTCAGGATGACAACACTGTTCACTCGCCGGGAAACTGAAGAAACACTGACGAAGAAGAAATGCCTCTGTTTGGTACGTTTTAGGTCATCAATTCTTGTCCTAACGGTGCCAAACGGATGGCCAATGGGTCCCCGAGCTCCCTATATAAAGAGACCCTCTCCATTCATACTCTCCACACCTAAAAAGTTCACTCTCTCTCAGTTGCTTTGTTTTCTGGTGAAGCTCAAATAAGAGCTCCGATATAGGGTCAATTATGAGCCAAAGAAGGTGAGGTCGGATAGATAGAAAGCTCCGACTGCCACACCCTCACTGGTGAGAAATCAAAGCTTTCTCTCTCTATAGTCTGTTTTCCGACGAAGCTCCATTTGAGCTCGTTCTGGTGTTAAAATCTACGATTCAAAGTTCCTTAGAATCGTATGAACATGTAGTTAATCAATTTCAACTCCAATTTCAACAATTAGAGGTGTTTGATCGGTCAATTTGATGAAATCTAATTTGGTAGTGTTGAAGAGTTAAAAATGGGGGGAAAATTGGGGAAATTTGGGGATTTTCAAAAATTCGAAGGACCAAAATGTAATTTTCTAAAATTGAGGATCAATTGGTCATGATAAGAATATTAGAGGGCCAATTGAGAAATTTTAGATTTTTTGGGGCAAAATTTACCATTTTTCTAAAGAAGTGGCAAAATGGTAATTTTGGGAAAATTGAGTGACCAAATTGGACATTTGGGAAATTAAACCCCTTTGTGTGAAATTAAATAATTTGAGGTCCTAAGATAAATTTTAAAAGTTTTGGGACTCAAATTTAGGAAAAAACTCGACAATAGGGACTTAAAGTTAAAGAAAAATAACTATAGGAACCTAATTGTAAATATATGTAAAGTTGGGTTTTCTCATTAATTTGGAACGAATGAGGGCTATTAGGCTAAAGAATAATGAACAATTATGTTTATTTTGTGTAGGAGAACGAGACATCGGGAACACCAGTCGAGGTCCAATTTGCTAAGGACAGAACTCGACAAAGTGGAATTTCAGTGCACTATCAGGTGAGTGGGATTATATATCATACCCGATTGGGGATGATAAGTACCTCGCTATAAAAAACCACTACTTACCGGTTGTAAGTAGATCATACCCAGTTGGTATGATGAGACTTCCTCGAAGGAAGTTGAAAACCCGTTCACCGGTCATGAATGGAGATGTCCTTATACTGGTAGGTATAATGGACAATGAAAACCTATTTTTGTCGGAAGTGTTCTCCCCTGACTGTGTGCCACTGCTTAAACTATTTGGAAGACCTTCTTGACAGGAGCTCGAATAGCACTTATAGGTCGGGGGCCTCAATTTTGGAACTTGCGGGCTAATATGCCCTATTTTTGAAAAACTTGAACAATGGGCCATAGGCCAATGAACACGAGCAGGAGCTCGTAAATGAACATGATATATGTGCCATAAAACTTAATAAGTGAATTGTTTGGTCATGGTACCAAGGCATGTCCGATATACTCAGCCAACTAGTAGTAGTGCAACATGACGGGTCTCCGGACCAGTCGAGATAAACAGCTACTTGTTGAGTTGAAGGTCGGGACCGTTGGGACAAATGGCACCACATATTACATGGCAATTTAAGAAAACTTTGCTTGTGCATGCACCATGAGTACGGGATCGATCATCAAGACGCCCATGATGGGTAGTGATGTGTCCTAAGGGCCCTGGATGACCCGGTGAGTATAAGGGCTAATCGTCGTTCCATGTGTCTGTGCAAAATTTAGAGTAGCACCAAGCGCATGAGATCGGGGTGGGGACAGGATGAGGTCTTTGTCCTCATACGGACACGAAGAAGCAATTTCAGGATTGAGGGCCGGATGTCGCGTCCATCCACTCATTCTCAGGGTAGAAGTGGTCGTGCTTCTATCCGAGTGGCCAGTAAAGTTGCTCCGTAGCCACTAGTGGGTTCAGTAGTTGTACTGACCTACAAATGTATGTAACCTTCATAAAGAAGGATGTGTGTTGGGTGATGACACAACATGGTAACTAAGAAATGATGGAAAAATCCAAATTTTTAAATGAAGGGATTTTGAAAAGAAAGGAGTCTGGCACACTCCATATTTAAAGTGAATTTTCCCTAGATACATCTATTCTATTCAATTCTGAATTTTTTCCGAAGATATAGATTATGCTAAAGATTCAAAGCCCCTTTTTTTTTTCTTTAGTTTTCACCTTTTCTTTCTGAATCACAACAGAAGAATGTCTCAGTCATTATCGTCTGGCCTGTGGATTGTATTTATCCGTAATGCATTTTTTTTTCATTTTTATTTCTTTTTTTCCTTTCCTTAGAGTAGGGTGGACCTTCTATAACTTCTAACTAGATAACTAGAAGTTAACTCAAAAAATGAAAATAGAAATTGAATCAATATTCAATTGTATATTTAATGCATATTAATCAATTAATTAATATAGTTATAATTATAACTAATCATTTCATTAATTTAGAAATAGAAGAAAATTTCAATTATCTAATTATTTAGTTATTTAGAATTATAGAGTTTGGTTTTTTGGGGGTGATAGTGGAAAAGTTGACAGATAAGTCACCCTTACTGCCACTCTACAGAACCGTACATGAGATTTTCACCTCATACGGCTCCTCGTTCAATTCTTTCGAAGTCATTGGGTCCTTTTCCTCGTTCGAGAATCTCCTCAAACATCTTTATTAGTAGCGGGGTCCGGAGAAAGAATAGGAAAGGTTATTTCACTATATTTCTGACCAGGAACAGGACCTATAACAAGAATATTTTTTTTAGTGGGGCGATAGTTCTGAAAAGACAGATTGCCTATCTTTTCTTTCATCTCGGGCGAAATACGATCGGGGGGGGCTAATTCAAAACCCTCGGGTAAAATAAGAACAGCCCCCACATTCAAACCCCCTTTTTTACCATTAGCAAGAACTTGTTTTACTTGCATATCATAAGGAATTCGAACAACTGCTTCAAATACAGTATCAGGAAGTACCGCTTGTGGAACCTCAATTTCCACGGGCTTATTGGCTAAATGACAATTGGCACATACAATACGCCCGGTCGCTTCTCGTGGATTTTCATAACCCTGCTGTGCAAAAATGGGATATGCATTTGAAATGGATGTCCGAGTTATGATATATATCATCAGCGATACGGAAATAGATCGAGTAATCTCTTTCTTTATCCAAGAAAAGGTATTTTTAATTTGCATGGTCCAATCATTTATCCCGAAAATTTCTACAATAAAATTAGGTAGGTTGTGGATAGGGATTAATATAGATTAATTTAATCTATATATCTTCTTAATATACGTATTAATATAGATAATGTACATAGCATTACGATTCTATTTCTTTTCTTCATCTACAATAATCAATCGAAAGGCAATTCTTAATATTACGGCTCTAGTTCCTAGATTTCAGATTATTTTAACTAAGAATTTCGGTATCCATTGAAAGAATCCATGAGGATAAATGGTATGGACGTATATTAATAAAAAAATAAATGACTCGATTTTGTTGTAGCATTCTGAGAAGTAATTGAATGAACAGTTAACGGATGATCCAAAAGGTTCTCTGGGAATTTCTTCAGATTTTGAAAAGAAAGACTTTAATCCATCGTTTTTAACTCTTGAGTCATGATATGAAATGAGTCAACAAAGCATAGCATAAATACAATTTTTTCAAATAAAATAATCCATATGTGACTCAAGATAGTCGAGTTAGGCAATATAAAATATAAAAATATGTGATGTACATATAGGATCTACAGTAATGGGTACGCTATTTAGGAAATTGTAAAAAAAAAAAGAGATAAGGATCCTTTTTTAAAAATGGAATTTATATAATATCCATCTCTAATCAAATCAATATTTGGGACGGCTACAAGACAGGTAGGATTAATTTAAATTACTATGCAATTTTAATTTATGATATTCTTGGAAAAAGGTGCAAATTTAAAGAACGCCTTACTTTTTATGGTTTATAATATAAAGGGAAAACTCTTTAGTAAACCGGGAGAGTGGTGTGTTGATCATGGGGATCTGATCAAACTGGATCGGGGTGTCACAAGAATGGTGCTAGGACCTATCGATGGCACAACTCTAAATATGAAGGAGGATGTTTATCAAGAATTCCATAGCCTAATCTTTTGTATCCCCCTATTAATAAAATACTCAAATTCTCAAAACTCTATCTACTGATGATGCGATCTTGTTGGGAATATGACCTAAGGAAAATAAAACAAACCCACACTATCCTGGAAACTAAGGAAAAGTCACATCTCGATTATGGAAGATGAATTAGGGAATTAAGAAACCTAGGAGGACTCTTACCATGACCCTTTAGCAAAGGAGATTCAGCAAGAAAACTGTCAAAGTGATCAGACTCAAGAACGGTAAAGCACCAGATCACTAGTAACCCTAGAAAAGGCCCACTCAAAGTAAAGAAGGAACCACAACAATCCATGTAAGGGAATAACGATGGGACATTCCTGAAGAGAAGCCCAACCCTATTAAAGGACAAGTACCAAGATGAAATATTATAGGTGTAAGGAAAGAAGGGGTGTTCCACACCTCATAGATTTAGGACAATACCTCCTCAAAGGTCACGAAAGACATGAAGGATTGGAGACCGATACCATGGAGCAAGTTACATGAACGGTTCACAAAGAGGTCAAGAAATGACGAGGTGAACGCAAAAACTTCTTAAGAAGGTCAAATCGAGAAGGATACCTTAAGAATAAGGATAAGGTACATGGGAAGTATACTTAAGAACCCTCTCATAAGGGGCAAACACAGAAAAACGTCCCCCGGAACTCTAGGGAATGACACAGTGAGAGTGAAGAAGAGAAGGAATACACTGTGAAAGGGAACTCTGGAGGGATGCATACAATCAAGTGCCTTGAAGGAATCATTGGTTGGCAGATGGACATAACGTGGAGTGCAAGGAGCTAACCCCTCATTAGAAACTACTTGAAGGAAGGAAGTATTGGAGGCCAAGACTAACCTGCTTTGGAAAAGTGATATAATTTTAAAGTACAACCTCTTTTGGGAAAAAACAGAGAAGTAAAAAAATTGGAGTCTCTGACCAACATTGCAGAAGTAAGCAAACCATAAAAACAAGATAGTTAGAGGAAATAAATGATACCCTAAGGAAGACTGAGAGGTAGAAAGGACTACAACCTAAAAGGTCAGTGGGATAGACATTAAGGATAAGAGGACTTGAGAACAAATGCCCTAAGAAACTTAGACCAAAGGAATGGTGGAGACGAGGTAGTTAACGAACTAAAACATGGGAAAGCCATAATTTGAGTTCCAACAATGAAGTGAGGGCAGAAAGGTCAAATACTCAGAAAAAGAAGGATGAAAGAAATCCTTAATAGGATCAATGGCCATATTAATGACTAAACTCAAGCCAAGAAAAGAATAGGCAAGCCTCTCAAACAATTGTCAAGAAATCTTGAAACAAAAAAGATTTGAACGCAAAGAAATACATTATGAAAGTAAACTTTGGACGGACGCATAAGACTAACTACCCTTGAAGAAATTATGGATGGGCGGATGTACATAATGTGGAGTACAAGGAAACAACCCTTAGTTAGGAAATGTTTCAAAGGAAGGAAGTTTCGTGGTGGCTCAGGGTGACCTATTTGGAGAGAGAGCAAGAGAACCAAGTAGAAAGAAGAAACTGGTAGCAGAGGGCAGCTAAAGAGAATGAACAAAATCCTAAGAAAGGCTGAGGTGTAGTAAAGACTACATTCTATGAAAAATGAAAGGATAGGCATGAAGGAAGATTGATGCAACTGCCTAGATGATTGGATCAGAAAAATAGTGTGAAGGAGGTAGTTAAAGAACTAGCCTTCGAGAGAACCAGAAATTTAAACCACGATAAAGAAGGAAGAAGTAAAAAGGGAAAATTATTGGAAAAGAAGAACGAAGGAAAATCCTTAAAAGAAATCAATGGCCAGAATCGGAACTATAAAGTCTTGAGATAGTTAAATGAACCTCTCAATGGGTAATCAAGGGATTTTGAAACTAGGTGGATGCGAGCTCTAGACCTGTGTTGAGGTGCGAGTGATAATGAGGATGGAGTATGAAAGACGTACTCGTAGGATCTCAAGAGTAAAGGTAAACATGAAAGAATAGCATCAAGGGACGTCATTTAAAGTAAGGTGTCTTCAAGGATGTATGAAAAAGAAATTTCGGGAGAAAGGGGTAAGAATCCTCCCAAATAAGGAAATCCTAAGAAATGATACATGATGTAATAAAGAATAAATGGAACTTGGTGACGAGAGGTGAGGAGACAAATCCACAAATAAAAGTGCATGATAAAGTGAAAGAAACCCAAAGAAGCATATTAAGAGATGTTGTGGCAAGTAAGAATTAGTGGACCATCCATAATAAGGTAAGAAAGGAAAGAATGTATGAGAAACGTTGGGAAAGTAAGCCCTCCAAATAAGATGCAGATATGTAGGAATAATTGCGATTGGTAAGACCAGTCGTAGTCCACACGCGTATAATAAAGCCTAAAGAGTGAACGACTGAGTATAATATGAAGTACCCAAAATAAGTTTTATAAACTACTCAAATAAGGAATAAGGGATGGAATGGAAAAAATTTAAGATAATGGAGGACTAAAAGCAGGCAAATGCCCCAATATGGAAAGGGTGTAAGGAGATGAAGAAAGGAAACCTTCAAGAAATGGTAAGAAGGTTGAACATGTATCTCCTAAGATGAAAGTCTCTTTCTTGAAGGAAATAGTAGAGAATGAAACAGTAAAAAGGGGAAACTCCCCAAACCAATCCAAACAACATGTAGACCGAAAGGAATCGACTCGATATAAAGAATGGTGAGATGATCATGAACAGGTAAGAGTGGATTAAGGCCAAAGTAAAATCCTTGAATAAAGGATGTTATTGGGAATGATGATGGACCTAAGAAAGGACAAATACCAACATGTCAGTAAAACATCTAGAAATCAAATAATCGGAACCAAAATACTATAAGGAAGTAAAAAAAGGACGAGTGGGTAAGGAGAACCGACACAGTTGTGTAAATTGAGTTAATAATAGTAAAGGTAGTTGAGGAATACTACTAGAAGAAAGGAGGGATGAAGTTATACAATTCCTGAAAGGTTGAAAAAATAAGGAATAACCCTAAAAGAGGTGTTTTGGAGATCTAATGGATATAGAGGCAAGATCTAGAAAAGGTCATGCTGTAAGGGACAAGAAAAACCCAACAAGCCCGATGAAAACATGACTCAGAATAAGTAAGAGTCGATTCATAAGCATGACAAAGTCAAACATAATTTGGACTGATTTGAAATGAGCAACAAATGAAGAAAAAGTCTAAATGGGATGAAAATGTGATGATAAAGAAATCCGTGAAAATAGGTATGTAATGCTCTAAAGGATGTCGAGCTAAGGGTTTCAATGACCAAGTGGTTAACTAGACACAGAAATGGTTAGTTATCTTGGAATTTCCAATCTTGAGTACAGAACCTCAAGGGGAAGAATGTTGCTCTAAGCAAAGAAAGAGATAAAATCTAAGAACATACCCTGAAGTAATGTTTGTCTAGTTATGAAAAACTGCATGGAGGGAGTAAATAATACAAAGGAAAATGGAATTCCTTAAGTGAAGGTTGTAAAAATGGCTAATTGAAAGAACGAGAGAAGAGTTTGCATGTTAAGTAAACACCAAAGGAGCATCAAAGGAAATGATTTCTCATACAAGGTTACTAATTAAGTTTTTGGGACAAAAATCCTAAAAGGAGGGGAGAGTTGTAAACCCCACCCTTTTGAACTAAGGAAAACTACGAAGGGAACCGGTCAAACCGAGTGAGAAAACCGAACCGGTCCACAAACCCGATCAATTATGAATAGGCAATTTAAGAATTTACAACTCCTAGGTGTTCCAAAAGGTTCATAATACTATGGAAAAGAACCTTAGGACGAAATGGAAGAGGAAAACTAGACCGGTTTTGATGAACCGGGTCCAATAGGATTGAACTGGTTTATGAACCAAGTCAGTTCATGAACCGAAATCGATAGAGAAAGGGTAAATAGGAAATTTATGGATCCCTTGTGACCCAAAGAGATTTATAAACCATGGGAAGGAAACTTAGAACAAAGTGGGAGAGAAAAACCAGATCGGTTCGGGTGAATCGAACCCAAACTGGATTGAACAGGTTTTAAGGACTGAGTCAGTTTATGAACTGGAATCGATAAAGAGATGGTAAACCAGGAATTTTATTGACCCTAAGTGACCTAAGGAGTCACAAAAGACATGGAAATGGACTTGTGAAGGAATTGAGGATGAAAACCAAACTGGTTAAGGTGAACCAGATCCGAACTGGTTCGGATCGATTTGAACCACTATTAAACTAAATCCTAAATTCATTTTTCTAGGTGGCTTAAATAACTCAAATTGGAGATTTGAGGCATCATTGGATAGAGAATGAATTTTGAAATTTTTAGATTCGAAAAACTCGATCAAATGGGGGGGGGGGGGGTGAACCAACCGGTTTAAGCTTTGAACCTGGTTCGGACCGGTTTGGTCCGGTTCGGAATAGTGTCATCTTTTTCCTCAGGATGATAGCACTGTTCACTTGCCAAAAAACTGAAGAAACACTAGCGAAGAAGAAACACTTGTGTTTGGGGCGTTTCAAGTCTTCAATGTCAGTTATAATGGGGCTAAACGGATGGCCAATGAGTCCCCGAGCTCCCTATATAAAGCACCCCTCCCCATTCATCCTCTCCACACCTAAAAACCCCATTCTCTCTCAACTGCTCCATTTTCTGGCAAAGCTCAAACCAGAGCTCCGACATGGGGTTTTTTCTAAGCCAAACAAGGCGAGGTCAGTTTCTTTGGAACCGGGGAGAAGTCAGCTACACGTCTGTAGTCTTTGTTCACTCCAAGGGTCGCCGGCGAGACGCCGGCATGATGAAACAATGAAGCAGCTCCGGTAGACCAAAGTTGCCCTATTTTGGTCGAGTTGAAATCGGCCATCTTGAGCCCTTCTCATGCCAAACCAAGCCTTCCCAACATTTCCTCAGCCCTCCCATGGCCGAATTAGGACTAAAAGGTAAGCCAATTTGGCTCCACTCTACAATTTTTGGCCGGTGCTATAGAGAGAACTGACAGAATTTCAATGATGAAATTCTAACTCAATTTAGCATCAATTGATGTGATTCTTGATTCTAGGATGAACCATAGGATGACAGCTATCTGCTCAGATCGAAAACCTGGACCGTCGTGCCTTCACCAGTGAGTAATCGAAGCTTTCTCTCTCTACAGTCTATTTTCTGGCAAATCTCTATTTAAGCTCGTTCTGGCGTCAAAGTGTTATTGAATCATATGAGGATGGAGGAACTCAATTTTAACTTCAATTTCAGCAATTGGTGGTTTTTGATCGGTTAATTTGATGAAATCAAATTCGGTTGTGCTAAGGAGTTGAAATTGGGGGAAAATTGGGAATTTTCAAAATTCAAAGGACCAAAATGCAATTTTATGAAATTGAGAGTCAATTGAGCATGAAAATAATGTTGGAGGACCAATTGAGGAATTTTGGAACTTTTGGGGCAAAACTTACCATTTTTGTAAAGGAAGGGCAAAATGGTAATTTTGGGAAAATTGAGGGACCAAATTGGAAATTTAGGTAATTAAACCCCTTTTTGGGAAATTAAATAATTTGAGGTCCCAAGGTAAATTTTAAAAGTTTCGGGACTCAAATTTAGGGAAAAATACGGCAATAGTGACTTAAAATTAAAGAAAAATAACTTTAGGGACCTAATTACAAATATATGTAAAGTTAGATTTTCTCATTCATTTGGATTGAATGCAGGCTATTAGGCCAAAGAATAATGAACAACCATGTTCATTTTCGTGTAGGAGAATGAGGCATCGGGAACGCCAGTCAAGATCCAGCTTACTAAGGACGGAACATGACTAAGTGGAATTTCACTACACTATCGGGTGAGTGGGATTTTATATCATACCCGGTTGGGGATGATAAGTACCTCGGTATGAAAACCCACTAGTTAGTGGTATTTTAAGCATCACAATATAGAGGAGGTGATGTGAAAATTTTACGAAAAACTACTTACCGGTTGTAAGTAGATCATACTCGGTTGGTATGATAAGACTTCCTCGAAGGAAGTTGAAAGCCCGTTCATCGGTTATGAATGGAGATGTCCTTATACCCGGTCGGTATAATGGACAGTTAAAACCTATTTTTGTCGGAACTGCTCTCCACTAACTGTGTGCCAATGCTTAAACTATTTAGGAGACTTTCTTGACGGGAGCTCGAATAGCTCTTATTGGTCGGGGGCCTCGATTTTGGAACTTGGGGGCTAATATGCCTGATTTTAAAAACAAATCTTGTACAGTGGGCCCAAGGCCAGTTGGCATGAGCAGGAGCTCGTAAACGAACATGATATATGTGCTATAAAACTTAATAAGTTACAACTCTTGAGTGACCCAAAAAGAGTTCATAAACCTTGGAAAAGAACCTTAGGACAAATTGGGAGAGAAAAACTAGACTGGTTCTCATGAACCATATACTAATAAGATTGAATCGATTTATGAACCGGACGCCAAGGAGAGAGATCAAACCGGGAAATTTATGGACCCTGAGTGACCTAAAGAGTCAAAAAAGTCATGAAAAAGGACTTTAGGGTAAATTGGAGATAAAAACCAAACCAATTCAAGTGAACCGGATTGAACCATTTTGGACCGGTTTTAACCACTATTGAATCAGATACTAAATTCATTTTTCTAGGTGGCTTAAAAATTTTTAAATTTGAGATTAAAGGCCACCATTAGATAGAAAATAAATTTATAAATTTTTAGATTTGAAATATTCGATTGAATTGGGGGTGAACCGGCCGGTTTAAGCTTTGAACCCAATTCGGTCCAGTTCAAAATAGTGTCATATTCTTCCTTTAGATGATAGCATTATTCACTCACCAGAAAATCGCGCAGCGCCGGTGAAGCTGAAAAGTCTTCGGCCATGGTGTTTTAGGCAAAAAATGACCGCCATTAAGGTGCCAATTGGATGGCCAAGAAGTCACCGAGCTTCCTATATAAAGAGACCCTCCTCATTCATCCTCTCCACATTTGAAAACTCCATTCTTTCTCAATTGCTCCAATTTCTAGCGAATCTCAAACCAAAGCTCTGACTTTGGCACTTTTCTGAGCCAAACAAGGCAAGGTCGGGTTCTTTAGAACCAGGGAGAAGTCATCTACACGCCTATAGTCTCCATTTGTTCTGAGGGTCACTGGAGAAGCGCAAACATGATCGAACAGTGAAGCAGCTCCGGCGGACCGAAGCTACCCTGTTTCGATCGAGCTAAAATTGGCCAATTTGAACTCTTCCCAAACCAAACCAAGACCTCCCAACACCTCCACAGGCCTCCTACAACTGAATTAGAGCTTAAAGATAAGCCAATTCAAGGATAGAATTCTCATCCAATTCGGCATCAATTGATGTAATTCTTGATCCTAGGAGGAACCTCAAGACATGAGCTATTTGCTTAGATCGAAAGCTCAAACACGAGCTATCTGTCCAGATCGAAAGCTCGGACTGCCACGCCCCCGACAGTAAGCTTTCAAAGCTTTCTCTCTCCAAGTCTAGTTTTTCAGCGAAGCTCCGTTAGGGACATTCCAGCACAAAATCTTGCAATTCAAACTACAATTGAATCGTATGAAGTGTAGGAACTCCAATTTAACTTCAATTTTAACAATTAAACTGATTTGATTGGTCAATTTGATGAAATCAAATTCAGTAGAGTTAGAAGGATGAAATTGGGGAAATTTGGGAATTTCAAAAATTAGAGGGACTAAAGTGCAATTTCATAATATTGATGACTAATTGGGCATGATAAAGATGTTGGAGGATCAATAGGGAATTTTTAGGGAAAAACTTACCATTTTTGTAAAGTAGGGGCAAAATGGTAATTTTGGAAAAGTTGAGGGACCAAATTGGAAATTTGGGAAATTAAGCCTCTTTTTGTGAATTTGAATAAATTGAGGTCCTAAGATAAATTTTAAAAATTTCAAGACTAAATTTGAGGAAAAATCGGCATTAGGGACTTAAAGTTAAAGAAAAATAACTTTAGGGACCTAATTGCAAATAAAGGAAAAATGGTTTTCTCATTCATTTAGAATGAATGAGGGCTATTAGACCAAAGAATAATGAACAAGAATGTTCATATCATGTAGGAACATGAAGTACCGAGAACGCTGCTAAGACGAGTTCAAGTAAGTACAACAAGTTGGCTAAGAGATATTTCACTGCACGATCAGGTGAGTGAGATTTTTATATCATACTGGGTTAGGATGATAAGCACCACAAAAATGAAAACCCATTGCTAAGTGGTATTTTAAACATCACATCTTGGAGGGATGATGTGAAAATCACGTGGAAAAACTACTTACCGGTTGTAAGTAGATCATACTCGATTGGTATGATGAAACTTCCTCGTAGGAAGTGGAAAATCCATTCATCGGTTATGAGCAGAGATGTCCTCATACTCGATTGTTATGATGGACAGCTAAAAATATATTTTTGTTAGAAGTGCTCTCCCCTTACTATGTGCCACTGCTTAAATAATTTGAAACACCTTTTTGATGGGAGCTCGAATAGCTCTATTAGGTCGGAGGCCTCGATTTTGGAACTTCACAGCTAATATGCCCAAATTTTAAATATCTCGAATAGTGGGCCATATGTCGGTTTGCACGAGCAGGAGCTCATAGAAAAACATGAATTATATGCCATAAAAATTTAAGTATTTGAATTATTTTTCCATGGTACCAAGACAAGACCGACATACTCAGTCAACTAGCAGTAGTCCGATATGACCGGTCTCCGGACTAGTTAACACAAACAGTTGTAGGTTCAGTTGAGGGTCGGGGCCATTGGACTAGTGGCACCACAGATTATATGGCATGATTTGAAAATATTGATTGTGCATGCACTGTATTTATGGGACCTTCAAGACTACCAAGAGTGGTAGTGATGTGTCCTAGGGCCCTAGACGACCTGGTGCATATAAGGGCAGATAGTCATACTAGGAAGCCTTGCGAAGCTCGACGTAGCTTCAAGCGCATGAGACCGGGGTGGGGTCGGGATGAGGTCTCTATCCTCATACGGACACGGAGAATTGTTACAGGATTGAGGGTAGGATGTCGCGAACATCCACTCATTCTCAGGGTAGAAGTAGACGTTCTTCTATCTCGGTAGCCGGTAAAGTCGCTCCAATGCCACTAGTGGGTTAAGTTGATGTACTGACCTAAAATTATGTGTTTGACCTTCATGATAAAGGATGTGTGTTTGGTGATGACACACTGCGATTAATAAGATATGTTGATAAAAATCAAAATTTGAAATGAAAGGTTTTTCAAAGAGAATAAGGAGGCTGGCTGGCACACTTCGAATTAAGCATTTTTCCTAAAAAAATAAATTTTGAAAATCCATTCATTGAGTTATAGTACTTACCCCCTCCCTTATATCCCTTTCAGGTAACCCTGGAAAGCCTACCCTAAAGACCACTAGCGACTACGCCTGTAAGACAAGTATGCTCAGTTTAAAATTTTATGCAGTTTTGATTTATGTTATTCCATTAAAAGTGCATGTATAAAGGACGCCTTATTCTTCATGGTTTATAAGCAAGGGGCAACCCTTAGTCAACCGGGAGAGTGGCGGGTTGATCATGGGGATCCGACCAAACCATGTCAGGGCGTGACACCGGCTGTCCCACTTGTGGACCAGAGCACCTTTACTGTCCACCCTAATAGAGGTTAAGAGCCTCTACCCCGAGTTTGAGTGGACCTTGCTCGTCTGACCCTCAAACCTCAATCACACTTCATGTTTGCTTTGTCGGATGAGACCTTCTTCCCCTTGTTGCCTCGGTCTTAGTGCAGAGGAAGCTCCTCAAGCTTCTCGACAAACTGGACACCAAATCGCCCTTATGCTCCCTAGGTCATCTAGTAGCCCTTAGGATACACCACTACCTCACACCGGGTGTCTTGATGGTCCAACATCATAGTGCAAGCACAATCAAGAGTCTTTTCATTTATAGCCATTATCTTTGGCCCGCTAGCTGAAGGGACTATTCGCTTGGGTTCGGCCCATGCACACTAGCCCAACAAGTTCGATAACCTAACTTCAGCTTTGCAGCTATTTGGCCCAACAAGCCCAACATCCCAACCTTGGCTCGGCGGGTATGACACATAGTTACCCATGACTAAGACTTTTAGTAGTTCATAGCAAGTTCGTTCTGAACAAATCCACACTCGTGTCCATCGGCCTTAGGCCCACTTATATCACCAAGTCTAAGCCCTGGAATAAGCTCCCAAAGGTTTTAAGCAGAGTCACCTAGTCAGGGGAGGCTAATTCCGAGAAAATTATTTTTAAAGTAAAAACATTGTCCCAATCAAAACCAATGTTATAGGTTTCCCACTCACCCAGAAATCACGACGGGGTCGTCCCGGCGAGACCTTGCTTTGTGGTGTGCCTCCTTGCGTCGGTACCTGAGCAATCTGCTCCTACATGATACGAATATTCATATAAGAATGATTGGCATAAGAGGCTGCATACTTTCGAGTATTTGCTTATAGACCATCACATTATGCCTTAATTACATTTAGGTTCCTAAAGTTTATACATTTACATTTAGGTCTCTATTTGCCACTTAATTTCATTTAAGCCCCTAGGATTTTCAATTAACCTTCTTGGGTCCTTGGTTCTTCCAAAACCAACAATTGGCCTTCCATTTTATCCAAATTGCCCAATTGGGCCTCAATTAGGAGTGAATTTCACAAAAATACCCCTAATTTTATCAAATTACCATTCGACCTCCAATTTTATAAAAAACCCCAAATGGAACAATTTCTCAAAAATTACAATTTGGTCCCTAAATCACAATTTCATTCAATTGATCCCCAAAACTTAGCTAATTGCCCCCTTTTTATCTGAATCTTCTCCCTTATGTCTCCCTCATCATTTTAAGCCTTGAACCTTTTCATTTGGCTCATAAATGAGCTCAAACGAAGCTTCACTGGAAAATGCAGTCTAGAGAGAGAAATCTTCAATATCTAACCGGTGAGGGTCCGGTGACTAGAGCATTTACTGTCACTAAGTTGCTCTCTTCGTAGGGATCCTTCCTCGATCAAACCACACCTCAATTAGTGGCCTCAGTAGTGTGAATTTCTTAGCTTAAATTTTTACAGAAAAGGATTGTGAACATTGTTTTCAGATGAGGGGCAGCGTAGGGAACTTACTTTCTTAGCTCGGGGGGATGTCAAGCCACCTTTAGGTGCAGTTTGGTGAGCCTGGTTTGGCCAGAATTGGCCGGGGGATGACTCAACTTGAGTTTCAGTGGTTTAGGCTGTTGCTTGGCCAAGAGTGACAATACTGTTTGAGCTTTCTCGCTCTTCCCTAGTGATCCTCGTCCTGAGAGGAAGGTGCAGCTAGGTAGAGGACTTCCCCCCGATTCTAACGACACTAAATGTGGCTTCAGAGGTCGAGAAAAGTCCTGTTGCTGGAGCTCTGGTTTGCTACTCGTTGGGAACCATGACACTTCACATTCTTTGCTCAATTTTGGGATGCTAAGAATGAATGGAGAGGTGCTCTTTATATAGGGAGCTGGCCAACTTCCCCCTGGTTTTAATGACACTAAATGTGGCTTCAAAGGTCGAGAAAAGTCCCTTTGCTGGAGCTCCAGATTGTTGCTCATCGGGAACCATGACACTTCACATTCTTCGCTCAATTTTGGGATGCTAAGAATGAATGGAGGGGTGCTCTTTATATAGGAAGCTGGCCAACTGACCGGGCTACTGGCCGGTGTAGGACTTGGCCTCCAACATGGCCACTAGCAGTCATACCAGAGCTCTTCCTAGGTCTTCGGAGGAAGCGCCATTCTCCCCCTATCTCCTTTTTGTCAACAGATTGAGGTTGAAGATGATGATGTGGCAGGTGTGCCATGTGCGCACTGTGATTGGCTGGTTTTTCTAACGTGGCGTTCCAACTCAGCCATCGCGTCAACCATTGTCTGGTTGACCGGACACGTGGCAACCTCCCATTGGATGCTTGTGTCAGCATGGCAAGCTGATTGGTCATCCACTAATCGTTGACCGAACATGTCACTGCCTCTCATTGGCTACCCATGTTTGCATGGTTACTGACTTGGCGTCATTGACCGTTGACCAGTCCGTCTATTGACTGGTTGGACCATTGACCAGTCCGATTCATTGACCAGCTAGACCATTGACTAGTCCGGTTCGACTGGGTTCGGTGACACTAGTTAAAAAATTGGCCGGTTCAGGCCCAATTCGACTGATTTTCTAATTTTTAAAATTTTCTAAATTTATCTAAAAATATATTTTCTATCTAATGGTGGCCTCAATTTCCCAAATTGACATTTTAAGCCACCTATAAAAATGAATCATTGAAATTGTTCACTAAGGTTCAATCCAGTTTGGGTCTAGTTTACCCCGAACCGGTTCAGTTCTCTTATCCAATTCACTTCATGGTTCTTCCCCATGATTTTTGTGAAATTTTGGTCACTTGGGATTTTCCAATCTCCCACGTAACTCTTCATTACTATTTTTCGGTTTATTAATTGACTTGGTTTCTCATATGAAAATTTGCGAGTTCCTTTCCTGGTTCTCATTTGTCTTAGAGGATTGGTTTTACAACTCTTGTAAACCCCTTCCTTTATGATATGAAACCAGGAAAAGAACCGATCATTTCCAAAGACAAAATTGAGTTGATTGATGAATATTAATCAATAGAGAAAGGGAAAAAAGGGAAATTTACAAATCCCGAGTGACCTAAAGAGTCATAAAAGTCATGGAAAAGGACTTTGGGGTGAATTGGAAGAGAAAACTAGACCAGTTTAGGTGAACCAAACCTCAACCGGATTGAACTAGTTTGAACCATCATTGAACCGGTTGCTAAATTCATTTTTCTAGGTGGCTTAAATTATTCAAAGTAGGGAATTGAAGCCACACCCGGTTGGGATGATGAGCACTTTGGAAAATGAAAAACCACTTCTATGTGGGATTTTAACATCACACTGGTTAGAGTGTTGTGAAAACTAAGTGGAAAAACTACTTACCCAATGTAAGTAGAGAGATCATACCCGGTTGGTATGATGGACTTCCTGGAAAGAAGGAGAAAACCTGCTTGTCGGTTGTAAGTGGAAATGTAATCACATCTGGTTGGTGTGATGAATTAAAAGATTATTTTTGTTAGAAGTGTTCGCTCCTGACTGTGTGCCAATGCTTAAAATTTTTGGGAGACCTTCTTGATGAGAGCTAGAATAACTCAGATTGGCCATAGGCCTCGGTTTTGGAACTTGTAGGGCTAAAATGCCCAATTTTGGAAAATCATGTACTGTGGGCCAAAGGCCAGTTGGCACAAGCAAGAGTTCGCAAAAAAACAAGATATGTTGAAGCCATGAAAATTCTAAATGAATGCATTATATGATTTCGCCATGGTACCACGATATAATTGACATACTCGATGGATTGGTAGCAGTGTGTTAGGGCCAGATCGATGGACCGCCCCAAACAAACAGCTGCAGGTCGAGTTAAGAGTTGGGGTCATTGGACCAGTGGCACCAAAGATAAATGGTTTTGTAGAAAACTAGATGGGTAGTGATGCGTCCTAAGGGCTACTAGATGACATGGTGGGGATAAGGGTAGTTTGTCGTGCCAGTAGTAAGGGAAGCTCGACGTAGCTTCATGTGCATGAGACTGGGTTAGGATTGGGATGAGGTTTTTGTCCTCATACGAACACGGAATTGATTTCAGGTTTAAGGGTCGGATGTCGTAAACATCCACTCAGACCCAAGGTAGAAGTCGACGAGCTTCTATCTAGGTTGCCGGTAAAGTTGCTCCGACGCCACAAGTGGGTGCAATGGATGGGCTGCCCTACGAATGTGTGATCCCTTCCTGATGAAGGGTGTGTATTGATTGTTAAACACACCGGATATGGAAATGAGGAAAATGATTTTGATAAACCAAGAATTTAAGGAAAGAATATTTTTGAAAGAAATAAGAAGTTTGGTACAATATGATTAAAGATGTTATGAACACTCTCTTCCAACACCCATTCACTGAGTTATCAAACTCACCTCCTCCCTTTACCCTTTTCAGGAAACTATGGGAAAACCTACTTAAAGACCTTCCGTTAGCTAAACCTGTAAGATAGGTATGTAAGGTTAATAAATTCAATTTTGATTAAATGTTATTTCAGGAAAAGTACAGGTGAAAAAGGACACCTTACTCTTCACGATTTAGACAAGGGGAAAACCCATAATAAACTTGGAGAGTGGCAGGTTGTTCATGGGGATCCAACCAGCCAGGTTTTTCACTTCCTCCAAGGAAGTTTCATCATACCAACCAAGTATGATCTACTTACAATCTATAAATAGTTTTTCCACGCCATTTTCACATCACTACTCTAAGTTGTGATGTTTAAAATACCACCAAGTAGTGGGTTTTCATTTCGAGGTACTTATTCACTTGACATGTTCTTTATATTCACGTGAGCTTGTCCTTGCTAGCATTCCCGGTACTTCATGTTCCTACACGATATGAACATCACCCTTCATTATCTCTTGGCCTAATTGCCTTCATTCATTCCAAATGAATGAGAAAACCAAACTTTTTATTTATGGTTGAAATTGAAGTTAAAATGGAGACCCAACATCTTCATACAATTCAATAGCACTTTGAATCATAAGTTTTAGCGTCAAAACGATCTTGAATGGAGCTTCACCGGAAAACAGACGGTAGAGAGAGAAAGCTTCAATTACTCACCGTTGGGGGCACGGTGGTTCGAGCTTTTGATCTTGGCAGATAGCTCTCATCCTGAGATTGCTCTCAGGATCAAGAATGACATCAATTGATATCGAATTAGATTAGAATTCTGTCATTGAAATTCGACCGACTCTCTCTCTAACACTAGTAAAAAATTGTAGAGGGGAGCCGAATTGGCTTACCTTTCAGCCCTAATTTGGCCGTGGAAGGGCTGAGAGAGGGCTGGGAAAGCTTGGTTTGGCCTGAGAGAAGCTTGAATTGGCCAATTTCAGCTCGGCCGAAACAGGGCAGCTTTGGTCCATCGGAGCTGTTTCCCTGTTCTATCACGACGGCGCTTCTCCGGCGACACTCGAAGGAAATGGAGACTACATGCATGTAGCTGACTTCTCCCTGGTTCTCAAGAACCCAACCTCACCTTGTTTGGCTCAGAAAAGTTGCCAAGTCGGAGCTCTAGTTCGGGCTTCACCGGAAAATGGAGTAGTTGAAAGAGAATGGAATTTTCAGGTGTGGAGAGGATGAAAGGAAAGGAGGTCTTTATTTTCCAAAAAAAATATAGGAAGCTCGGGCACTCTTGCTCGTCCAATTGGGACCATAATTGCGGTCATTCATTGCCTTAAACTCCCTAGCAGGAGACTTTTTAGAATTTCTAGCGCTGCCTGATTTTTCGGTGAGTGAACAGGGCTATCATCTAATGAAAGAAGACGACATTGTTCTGAACCGGACCGAACCGGGTTCAAAGCTTAAACCGGCCAATTCACACCCCTCCCCTTCCATTCGATTGAATTTTTCAAATCTAAAAATTTCTAAATTCATTTTCTATCCAATGGAAACCTCAAATCTCAATTTTGAATTTTTTTAAGCCACCTAGAAAAATCAATTTAGAATCTGTTTCAATATTGGTTCAAACCAATCCAAACTGGTTCAATCTGATTCACCTGAACCGGTTTGGTTTTCATCTCCAATTCATTCTCAAGTCCATTTCCATGACTTTTGGGACTCTTTGGGTCATTCGGGATCCATAAATTTCCCCATGTGCCCTTTCTCTATCAGTTCCGGTTCATGAACCAACTCGGTTCATAAACCAATTTAATATAGTTGGATCTGGTTCATCTGAACCGGTCTAGTTTTTCTCTTCCAATTCATCCTAAGGTTCTTTTCCAAGGTTTTATGAACCCTTTGCATCACCCAGGAGTTGTAAATTTTCAAATTGCTCATTCTTAAATGATCAGATTTGTGAATTGGTTTGGTTCTTCTTACTCGGTTTGACCGGTTCTTTTCCCGATTTTCCTTAACTCAAAAGGGCGGGGTTTACAACTCTCCCCTCCTTTTTAGGGGTTTTTTCCCCATATCTTAATTAGCAACCTTGTATGTGGAACTATTTCATTTGATGTCCAATCGGTGTTTGCTTAACGTGCAAACTCTTCTCTTGTTCTTTCAATTAGCCCTTTTTGCATCCTTCACTTAAGGATTTTATCATAACTATACATACCTTACTTCAGGGTATATTCTTAGATTCACATCTTTCTTTGCTTAAAGCAACATTTTTTTCCTTTAAGATCCTATACTTAGGATTGGGAGTTCCAAATACCTAACCATTCTCATGTCTAGTTAACCTCTTGGTCATCAAAACCCTTAGCACGATGTCCTTTAGAGCATTACATACCTATTTTCATGGATTTCCTTGTCATCACCTTTTCGTCCTATTTCGACTCTTCCTTCATACGTTGCTTATTACAATTCAGTCCAAATTTTATGTTTGACTTTGTCATGCTTACTAACTGACTCTTCCTTATTTTGAGTCATGTTTTCCTCGAGATTGTTGGGCTTACCTGCCCCTTACAGCATGACGTTTTCTAGATCTTGTCTCTTTGTCCATTAGATTTCCAAAACACCTCCTTTAGGGTTATTCCCAACTTTCCAACCTCTTAGGGATTGTATAACTTCATCCCTCTTTTCTTTTGGTAGTATTCCTTGACTACCTTTACTGTTATCTAATAAACTTACAAAACTGTGTTGGTTCTCCTTACTCACTCGTCCTTTCTCAACTTCCTTATTGAGACTTTTCAGTTCCAATTATTTGGTTTCCAGATGATTTATTGACATGCTGAGATTCATACTTTCTTAGGTCCATCCTCATTCCCAATGACATCCTTTACTCAAGGATTTTCCCTTATCCTTATCCACTCTTACTTGTTCATAATCATTTCATAGCTCATTATTCATGTTTGACCCCTTTCGGTCTATTTGTCTATTATTTTGTTTGGGGATTTCCCTTTTTACGGTTTCATTCTCCACTATGTCCCTCAAGGTAGAGACTTTCGTCCTAGGAGCTACATGCTCAACCTTCTTACCATTCCTTGAAGTTTTCTTCCTCCATTTCCTTACTTTTCCTTCTATACTGTGGCATTTGTCCGCTTAGAATCCTTTCCCATCTTAAAATTCCATTTCGTCCCTTATTCTTTATTTGAGTATCTTTTAATTGTCGATTTTATTCTGTGCATTCCACACTATGCTCAGCCGTCCACTCTTTAGGCTTCATACGCGCGTGCGGACTATGACCCATCTTACCAATTGTGGTTATTCCTCCTTAGCCACATCTTATTTGGAGGACTTACTTTCCCAACATTTCTCGTATGTTCTTTCCTTTATTACTTTAGTATGGGTAGTCGACTCATTCTTACTTATCACAGCATCTTTTGATGCTAAACCATTGGCTTATTTCCTTTTAAGAAGGGTTCACATCCTGTTTGTTGCAAAATTTCTTGATCGTCCTTCATGAGGCTCACTTAACCATCTCAAAACTTTTAATTATAAATCCGGTTTTGGCCATTGATTTCTTTAAGGATTTTCCTTCGTTCTTCTTTTCCAATGTTTTGGCCTCTTCACATCTCCCTTCTTTGTCATGGTTTAAATCCATGGTTCTCTCAAAAACCAGTTCTTTAACTGCCTCCTTCTTACTACTTTTTCTTGTCCAACTGTCAGGGTAGCTATATCACTCGTCCTTCATGCCCATCCTATTGTCCTTCATAGAGTGTAGTCTTTACTACTTCCCAGCCCTTCGTAGAGCTTTGTTTATCCTCTTTGACCATCTTGTTGCTATTAGTTGCTTCTTTCTACTTGGTTCTCCTAGAATTACTACTTGGTTCTGCTGCTCTTTCCAACAGGTCACACTTGACCATCACGATACATCCTTTGTAAAACCCGCCCTTTTGAGCTAAGGAAAACCAGGAAAAGAACCGGTCAAACCAAGTGAGGATTCAGAACCGGTTCACAAACCCGATTATTTCTGAACGGGCAAGTTGGGAATTTACAACTCTCGGGTGATCCAAAGGGTTCATTAAACCTTGGAAAAGAAACTTAAGACAAATTAGAAAACAAAAACCAAAGTGGTTTAGGTGAACTAGATTCCATAAAAACTTTAAAGTTAAGCGTGTTTACTTGAGAGTAAAGTGAGGATGGGTGACCTCCTGGGAAGTATGAATTTTTTTGTAACCCGAAATTTCGATCAAAAATTTGTATGTACGCCTTATCATAAATTAATACCAATAATTTAATACCTAAATTAAATTATTGGAATTAATACAAATAATTAAATATCAAAATTAAATTATTGAAATTAATACTGAAATTTAATTTATTAGAATTAATACCGAAATTAAATTATTGGAATTAATACCAAAAATTTATGGCCATATTAATACCAGTAATAAATCTCGCCTATTTAATACACGGGTTTTACGACTATATAAAGAGGTCATCCCCATTTCATTCTCCTCACACCTGAACACTTCTCTCTCTCTCTCTCTACTGCTCCATTTCCCGGTAAAGCTCAAACGAGAGCTTCGACTTGAACAAAGGTCGAGCTCTTTAGAACCGGGGAGAAGACAGCTATCTGATAGCAATCTCCAATCAATCCGAGAATCGTTGGAGAAGCGCCGACATGATGGAATAGTGAAGCAACTCCGACGGACCGAAGCTGCCCTATTTCGGCCAAGCTGAAATCGGCCATTTCAAGCCCTTCTTAGGCCAAACCAAGCCCTCCCAACACTTTCTCAGCCTTTCCACGGCCGAATTAGGACCGAAAGGATGAACCTCAGGATGAGACCTATCTGCCCAGATAGAAAGCTCGGACCGCCGTGCCTTCACCGGAACACGAAGTACCGGGAACGCCAGCAAGGACAAGCTCGCGTGAATACCAAGAACCGGTCTAGTGGAATTCACGGCATTAACGGGTGAGTGGGTTATTCACATCATACCCAGTTGGGATGATGAGCACAGTTTAAAGTTAAAAACCACTTACCGGTTGTGAGTGGGTTTACTAACATCATACCCGGTTGGGGATGATAAGTGCCTCGATATAAAAAACCCACTGTTTAGTTGTATTTTAATCATCACTACTTAGAGAAAGTGATGTGAAAGTTATGCGAAAAAAAAAACTACTTACTGAGTTGTAAGTAGATCATACCCGGTTGGTATGATGAGACTTCCTTGAAGGAAGTTGAAAACCCGTTCATCGGTTATGAACGGAGATGTCCTTGTACCGGTCGGTATGATGGACAGTAAAAACCTATTTTTGTCAGAAGTGCTCTCCCCTGACTGTGTGCTAATGCTTAAACAATTTGGGAGACCTTCTCGACGGGAGCTCGAATAGCTCTAATAGGCCGGGGGCCTCGATTTTGGAACTTGGGGGCTAAATGCCCGATTTTGAAAATCTCGTACAGTGGGCCCAAGGCCAGTTGGCACGAGCAGGAGCTCGTAAATGAACCTGATATATGTGCCATAAAACTTAATAAGTGAATTGTTTGGCCATGGTACCAAGATAGGACCGACATGCTCAGTCAACTAGCGGCAGTGCGACATGACAGGTCGACGGACTAGTCAAGACAAACAACTGCGGGTTGAGTTGAGAGTCGGGGCCGTTGGACTAGTGGCACCACAGATTACATGGCAATATAAGAAAACATTGTTTGTGCATGCACTGTGAGTATGGGATCATCAAGACGCCCATGAGGGGTAGTGATACGTCCTAAGGGCACTGGACAACCTGGTGGCTATAAGGGCAGTTCGTCGTTCTAGGTGTCTGTGCGAAATCTGGAGTAGCACAAAGCGCATGAGACCGGGGTGGGGACAGGATGAGGTCTCTGTCCTCATACGGACACGAAGAAGTGATTTCGGGATTGTGGGTCGGATGTCACGTACATCCACTCATTCCTAGGGTAGAAGTGGTCGTACTTCTATCCGGGTGGCAGGAAAAGTCGCTCCGAAGCCACTAGCGGGTTCAGTAGTGATACTGACTTGTGAATGTGTGTAACCTTCATGATGAAGGATGTGTGTTGGGTGATGACACACCGTGGTAACTAAGAAATAATGGAAAAACCCGAATTTTTAAATGAAGGGATTTTTTAAAACAAAGGAGTCTGGCACACTCCATATAAATATTTTTCTTAAAAGTCAAAAGCTTTTAAAAACCCATTCACTGAGTAGTCGTACTCACCCCCTCCCTTATATCCCTTTCAGGAAATCCCGGAAAGCCTACCTTAAAAGACCATCAACTAAGATGCCTATAAGACAGGTATGTAAAGTTTAAAATTTCATGCAAATTTGATTATGCTATTCCAGGAAATGGTGCAGGTTTAAAGGACACCTTACTCTTTACGGATTATAATAAGGGGAAACCCTTTAATAAACCGGGAGAGTGGCGGGTTGTTCACAGGGATCTGACCAAACCGGGTCGGGGCGTGACATCCTTCCTTCAAGAAGTTCCAAATTAAGGGTTGGTTCCTTGCACTCCACATTATGTATTCGCCCATCAATGATTCCTTCAAGGGTACTTTGTCATATGCATCTCTCCAAAGTTTCCTTTCATATCGTATTTCTTCTCCTCTTCACTCTTACTATGTCATACCCCTAGAGTTTACGAAAGAAGTTATTCTGCATTTGCCCCTTATGAGGGGGTTCTAGGTGTACTTTCTTACTTCCATTCTTGTGGTATCCTTCTCGGCTTTAACTTCTTAGGAAAAATTTTAATTTGGCTTTTGCTTCACTATTTCTTGACCTCTTTGTGAACCACTTACTTAATCTGCTCCATGGTTTTGGTCACCAGTCCTTCATGTCTTTCATGACCTTTAAGGAGGTATAGCTCTATATCCATGAGGTGTGGAACAGTCCTACTTTACCTGTCTTATTCCCTTATACCTATAACAAGTTATCTTGGTACTTGTCTTTAGTAGGGTTGGGCAGTTCATCACGTAGTAACCCTCTCGTTCACACTTGTAATAGGTTATTCCCCTTGTGTGAACCGTTGTGGTTCCTCCTTTACTTTGAGTATTGCGGGGCCTTTCCAGGGGTTATTAATGGTTTGGTGCTTTGTCGTCCTTGAATACTTGGGAGTTTTTCTTCTTTGCCAAATGGTCACTCTAGGAGTCCTCCTATATTTCTTAATTCCCTGATTCAGCTTTCTTTACTGGGATAGGATTCTTCCTAATTTCTATGGTAGTGGTGGTTTGTTTGTTTACTATTCTTGGGACCATCTTCTTAGTAATATCACGTCATTGAGAGATAGGATTTTTGAAATTTCGAGTACTTCATTATTAGTGTAGTACAAAAGGTTTGGGTCTTAACCCTATTACAAAAATAGTTACATGATAGATAGGAAGCTACGGTTTTCTTGGTAAGTATCCTCCTTGGTAAGATTATATAACCGTACTAGCCTTCATGGCTTTAGGCATGGCTCCCTTTGTACACAGTATTGTGACCCTAACATGTCCTGGCACCATACTTCTTGGTGGTACTGGATACTTCCCCATTTGGTCCTTTGTGCTTCTACTATGTCTCGAGCATTAGGAAGCTTCTAGGGTCATCTCCCAACGAGGACAGGGTGTTGAATAGAGTCATTCTTAGTTTTCTTGGTTCCTTTCCTGGGAGCCATCTGAAAATTTTAAGATCAATCCTATTAGTTACTATATTTTCTAGTCTTAATTATGTATTTGAGGAAACAAGCTCTGATACTACTCTAGTTGTCACGACTCGACCCAGTTTGGTCGAATTCCCATGATCAACCCGCCACTCTAACGGTTTATTTAAGGGTTTCCCCTTGTAACAAAACATAAAGAGTAAGGCGTCCTTTAAACCTGCACCTTTCCTGGAATAACATAAATAAAAACTTATAAAAATTTTAACTTTTCATACTTGTCATGCAGGTGTAACTAACAGGAAGTCTTGGGTTGGTGTTCCTTGGTCTACATGAAAATGGATATAAGGGAGTGGGTGAGTACAACTACTCAGTGAATGGGTTTTCTTTTTTAAATTTAACTTTTAGGAAAAAGATTTGTGTTAGAGTGTGCCAGACTCCTTATTTTTTTAAAAAAATCCTTTTATTTCGAATCTCTATTTTTATCATCATTTCATATTAATCACGGTGTGTTATCACCCAACACACATCCTTCATCATAGAGGTCAATCACACAATCGTAGGCACATCCACTGAACCCACTTGTGGCATCGGAGTGACTTTATCGGCCACCTAGATAGAAGTACGTCCACTTTTACTTTGAGAATGATGTTCGTGACATCCGACCCTCAATCCCGTAACAATTCTCCATGTCCGTATGAGGACAGAGACCTCATCTTGTCCCCACCTCGATATTAGGCGCTTGAAGCTACTCTGAGCTTCGCAAAGTCACCTGGTCCAACGAACTGCCCTTATACCCACCATGTAGTCTAGGGCCCTAGGACACATCACTACCCCTCTTGGGTGTCTTCAAGGTCCGTAATCATAGTGCATGCACAAATAAGTATTTTTACATTAAGCCATATAATTTGTGGTGCCACTAGTCCAACGGCCCCAACCTTCAACTCAACCTACACCTATTTGTCTTGACTAGTCCAGAGACCTATCATGTTGCACTGCCAATAGTTGACTGAATATGTCGGTCTTGTCTTGGTACCATGGCCGAACAATTGATTTATTTAAAGTTTTATGGCATATATCTCATGTTTTCTTATGAGCTTTTGCTCGTGTCCACTGGCCTTGGGCCCACGGTACGTGATTTTCCAAAACTAGACATATTAGCCCCAAAGTTCCAAAATTGAGGCTTCCAACCTAACAGAGCTATTCAAGCTCCCGTCAAGAAGGTCTTCCAAATCGTTTAAGTAGTGGCGCATGGTCAAGGGAGAGCACTTCCGAAAAAATAAATTTTCAACTATCCATCATACCAACCGGGTATGAGGATAACTTCATTCATAACCGATGAACGGATTTTCCACTTCCTACGAGGAAGTTTCATCATACCAACTGGGTAAGATCTACTTATAATATACAAGTAGTTTTTCCGCATCATTTTCACATCACTACTCTAAGTTGTGAAGTTTAAAATACCACGAAGTAGTGGGTTTTCATTTCGAGGTACTTATCATCCCCAACTAGGTATGATATAAAATCCCACTCACCCGTTAATGTAGTGAATTCCACTAGACTGGTTCTTTGTATTCACGCGAGCTTATCCTTAATGGCGTTCCCAGTACTTCGTGTTCCTACACAATATAAACATCCTTGTTCATTATTTCTTGGCCTAATAGCCTTCATTCATTCCAAATAAATGAGAAAACCAAACTTTTTATTTATTTGCAATTAGGTCCCTAAAGTTATTTTTCTTTAACTTTAAGTCCCTAATGTTGGTTTTTCCTCAAATTGGGTTCTGAAACTTTTAAAATTCACCTTGGGACCACAATTTATTCAATTTCACCAAAAGGGGTTTAATTTCCCAAATTTCCAATTTGGTCCCCCAACTTTTCCAAAATTATCATTTTGCCTTTCCTTTAAAAAAATGGTAAGTTTTACCCCAAAAATTCTAAAATTCCTCAATTGGCCCTCTAACATACATATCATGCCCAATTTACCCTCAATTTTTTTAAAATTACATTTTGGTCCTTCAAATTTTGAAAATCCCCAATTTTACCCCCAATTTCAACACATTAACATAGCCAAATTTTATTTCATCAGATTGACCGATCAAACACTTCTAATTGTTGAAATTGAAGTAAAAATTGAGATCCCACATCTTCAAATGATTCAATAGCACTTTGAATCGTAAGTTTTAATGTCGGAACGAGCTCGAATGGAGCTTCGCCAGAAAATAGACTATAGAGAGAAAGCTTCAATTACTCACTGTCAGGGACATGGCTGTCACGCCCCAACCCGGTTTGGTTGGATCCCCATGAATAACCCGCTGCTCTCTCGGTTCAAGAAGAGTTTCCTCCTCCTTTAACTCGAGATGAGCTAGGCGTAATTTCGACCTTGTTCCCTGGAAAGACATATATCAAATAAAATGAAAGCCTAAGGAAAATTAAGCATATCTGACAGAGTGTAAGGCTTAGTGTTATTCCTAGTCATTTTCTCTTCTCCTGAAAAATGGATAGAAAAGAGGGGTGAGTTTCTACAACTCAGTGAATGGGTATTTGAAAATTTATTTTTAAGAAAAAGATTTGCATTGGAGTGTGTCAGACTCCTTATTTTCTTGCAAAAATCATTTTATTTCAAATCTCTATTTTTATCACCATTTCTTATTAATCACGGTGTGTCATCACCCAACACACATCCTTCATCATGAAAGTCAAACACACATTAGCAAGCTAGTACATCCACTGAACCCACTCGTGGTGCCGGAGCAACTTTACTGGCCACCTAGATAGAAGCACGTCCACTTCTGCCCTAAGAATGAGTGGATTTTCACGACATCCGACCCTCAATCTCGTAATCGATTCTCCATGTTTGTATAAGGACAAAGACCTCATCTCGTTCACACTCCGGTCTAATGCGCTTGATGCTACTCGAAATTTTGCATGGTCACCTAGTCCGATGAACTGCCCTTATATCCACCAAGTTGTCCAAGGCCCTTAGGACACATCACTACCCCTCTTGGGCATCTTGAAGGTTCCATAATCATAGTGCATGCACAATCAGTATTTTTACATCATGCCTTATAATCTATAGTGCCACTCTTCCAACGGCCCCGACCCTTAACCTCTAGCTATTTGTTTTTACTGGTCCATCAATCTGTCATATCGCACTACTGCTAGTTGATTGAGTATGTCAGTCATGTCTTGGTACCATGGCCAAACAATTCATTTATGAGCTCCTGCTCATGCCCACTAGCATATGGCCCACTATTCGAGATTTTTAAAACTAGGCATAATAGCCCTCAAGTTCCAAAAAGCGAGGCCCTCAACCTATAAGAGCTATTCGAACTCCCGTGAAGAAGGTCTCCCAAATCATTTAAGCATTGGCACACAGTCAAGGGAGATCACTTCTGACAAAAATATGTTTTCAACTGTCCATCATACCAACCGAGTATGAGAACATCTCTGCTCATAACCAATGAATGGGTTTTCCACTTCCTTTGAGGAAGTTTCATCATACCAACCGGGTATGATCTACTTACAATCGGTAAGTAGTTTTTTTGCATGATTTTCACATCACTTCTCTAAGTTGTGATGTTTAAAAATACCACTAAATAGTGGGTTTTCATTTTGATGTACTTATCATTCCCAACCGGACATGATATAAAATGCCACTCACCCGATTGTGCAGTGAAATTCCACTTAGTCGGTTTCCATCCCTAGCAAGCTTAACTTCAGTTGCCATTCCCGATGTCTCATTTTTCTACACGAAATGAACATAATTGTTCATTATTCCTTGACCTAGTAGCCCTCATTCGTTCCAAATGAATGAGAAAAACTAATTTTTCCTTTATTTGCATTTAGTTCCCTAAAGTTATTTTTCTTTAACTTTGATCCCAAATGTCGGTTTTTCCTCAAATTGAGTCCCGAAACTTTTAAAAATTATCTTAGGACCTCAATTTATTCAAATTCACAAAAAGGGGTTTAGTTTCCCAAATTTCCAATTTGGTCCACCAACTTTTCCAAAATTACCATTTTGCCCTTCCTTTACCAAAATGGTAAGTTTTACCCCAAATTTTCTAAAATTCCTCATTTGGCCCTCTAATATTTTTATCATCCCCAGTTGACCCACAATTTTAGAAAATTGCATTTTGGTCCTTCAAATTTTTGAAAATCCCTAATTTTCCCCAATTTCAACTCACTAACACAGCCGAATTTGATTTCATCAAATTGACCAATTAAACACTTCTAATTATTGAAATTGAAGTTGAAATTGGATTTCTACATGTTCACCCAAACCGGTTTGGTTTCTCTCTCTCAATTTGTTCTAAAGTTCCTTTCCAAGGTTTAGGAACCTCTTTGGGTCATATGAGAGTTAAAATTTCTCCAACTTGCTCGTTCCACATTAATGGGCTTACAACTCAATAAGACCGTTCTTTTCCTGGTTTTCCTTAACTACAAGAAGCGGGGCTTACAACTCTCCCCTCCTTTTAGGAGTTTTATCCCCAAAACGTATTTCACATTATTCGCATATTGGCTTAAACTTTTTATTGTTATAAAATTTTCTATTATTTCATCATACATTCTTCTCAGTTATTTTCATTCATCTCTTTTGTCATGTATTTAAGATTCTCATCCCATTCCCATCCTTTCCTCATTCTATGAAATTTACCTTAGCCTAGAGTATTTTCTTTGAACATCTATGATCATTCTCTTTTATTATGTCCTTCTTTCCCAAGGCACCATTTCACATCCCAGGCTTCTTTCACCCAAACCGGTTTGGTTTCCCTCTCTCAATTTGTCCTAAAGTTCCTTTCCAAGGTTTAGGAACCTCTTTGGGTCACATGGGAGTTAAAATTTATCCAACTTGCTTGTTCCCCAATAATGGGCTTATGAACCGATTTGGTTTTCTCACTCAATAGGACTGGTTCTTTTCTTGGTTTTCCTTAACTCTAAGTAGCGGGTTTACAATGGCGGTCTAAGTTTTCGATATGGGCAGATAGCACTCATTCAGAGGTTCCTCCTAGGATAAAGAATGACATCAATTGATGTCAAATTAGATTAGAATTCTGTCATTGAAATTCGATCGACTCTCTCTCTAACACAAGTCAGAAATTGTAGAGGGGAGCCAAATTGGCTTACCTTTTGGCCTTAATTTGGCCGTGGGAGGGCTGAGGGGTGTTAGGAAAGCTTGGTTTGGCCTAAGTGAGGCTTGAATTGGCCGATTTCAACTTGGCTGAAATAGGGCAACTTCAGCCCGTCGGAGCTGCTTTACTGTTCTATCACGCAACCGCTTCTCCAATGACCCTCGGAGCAAATAGAGACTATAGGCGTGTAAATGACTTCTCCCCAATTCTAAAGAACCCAATCTCGCCTTGTTTGGCTAAGAAAAGTACCCAATTTGGAGCTCTGGTTCGAGCTTCACCGGAAAATGAAGCAGTTGAGAGAGAATGGAGTTTTTAGGTGTGGAGAGGATGAATGGGGAGGGGGTCTTTATATAGGAAGCTCGGGGACATCTTCTTCATCCTATTGGCACCATAATGGTAGTCATTCATTGCCTGAAACTCCTTGGCCATAGACTTTTCAGCTTCATCGGTGCTGTGCGATTTTTCGACGAGTGAACAGTGCTGTCATCAAAAGGAAGAAAATGACACTTTTCCGAACCAAACCGGATCGGTCCAAACCAGGTTCAAAGCTTAAATCGGCCAGTTCACCCCCCATTTGACCAAAAATTCAAATCTAAAAAATTTTAAAATGTATCTAAATTCATTTTCTATCCAATGGTGGATCTCAAATTTGAATTTTTTTAAGCCACGCAGAAAATAAATTTAGAATCCGGTTCAATAGAGGTTCAAACTGATCCAAACAGGTTTAATCTGGTTCAGATCCGGTTCACCTGAACCGGTTTGGCTTTCACCTCCAATTCATTCTCAAGTCCATTACCATGACTTTTGGGACTCTTTAGCTCACTCAGGATCCATAAATTTCCTAGTTTGCCCTTTCTCTATCAGTTCCGGTTCATGAACCGACTCGGTTCATAAATTGGTTCAATACAACTGGATTCGGTTCATCTAAACCATTCTAGTTTTTCTCTTCCAATTTGTCCTTTGGTTCTTTTCCAAGGTTTTATGAACCCTTTGGACCACCTGGGAGTTGTAAATTTTTAAATTGCCCATTCTCAAATAATCGGGTTTGTGAACCGGTTCAGTTTTTCTTACTCAGTTAGACTGGTTCTTTTCCTGCTTTTCCTTAATTCAAAAGGGTGGGGTTTACCACCAAACTTTTTATTTATTTACAATTATGTCCCTAAAGTTATTTTTCTTTAAATTTAAGTCCCTAATGCTGGTTTTTCCTCAAATTGAGTCCCAAAACTTTTAGAATTCACATTGGTACTTTAATTTATTCAATTTCACAAAAAGAGGTTTAATTTCCCAAATTTCCAATTTGGTCCAACAACTTTTCCAAAATTACCATTTTGCCCCTACTTTACAAAAATGGTAAGTTTTGCCCCAAAAATTTTAAAAATTTCCCAATTGGTCCTCCAACATCTTTATCATGCCCAAGTAATCAATTTTATGAAATTGCACTTTAGTCCCTCAAATTTTCAAAATTCCTAATTTTCCCTAATTTCAACCTTCTAACTCAACCGAATTTGATTTAATCAAATTGACCGATCAAATGAGTTTAATTGTTGAAATTGAAGTTAGATTGGAGTTCCTACACCTTTATACGATTCAATTGCACTTTGAATCGCATGATTTGGTGCTAGAATGAGCTCAAACGGAGCTTCGCTGGAAAACTTGACTTAGAGTGAGAAAGCTTCGAAAGCTTACAGTCGAGGGCGCGGCGGTCCGAGCTTTCGATCTAGGCAGATAGCTCTTGTCCTGATTTTACTCCTAGGATCAAGAATTGTATCAATTGATGCTGAATTGAGTGAGAATTTTATCATCAAAGTTCTATCGGTTCTCTCTCTAGCACAATCGAAAATTATTGAAGGGAGCCAAATTGGCTTACCATTTAATTGTAATTCAGCTTTAGGAGGACTGTCGAGGTGTTGGGAGGGCTTGGTTTGGCCTGAGAAGGGCTCAAATTGGCTGATTTCAGCTCGGCCAAAATAGTGCAGCTTCAGTATGCTAGAGTTGCTTCACTCTTTGATCACGTCGACGCTTCTCTGGTGATCCTCAAAGCAAATGGAGACTACATGCGTGTAGTTGACTTCTCCCCAGTTTTAAAGAACCCGACCATGCCTTCTTTGGCTCAGAAAAGACCCTATATCGGAGCTTTGGCTTGAGCTTCACCAGAAATTAGAGCAGTTGAGAGAAAATGGAGTTTTCAAGTGTGGAGAGGATGGATGAGGCATGGCTCTTTATATAGGAAGCTCGGGGACATCTTGGCTATTTGATTGATGGATTAATGGTGGTCATTCATTGCCTGAAACTCCTTGGCTGGAGACTTTTCAGCTTCACCGGCGCTATGCGATTTTCCAGCAATTGAACAATGCTATTATCTGAAGGAAGAAGATGAAACTATTCTGAACCAAGTCCAAAGCTTAAATCGGACGGTTCACCCTACATTCGACCGAATTTTTCAAATTTCAAAATTTATAAATTCATTTTCTATCTAATGGTGGCCTCAAATCTCAAATTTGAATTTTTTAAGCCATTTGGAAAAATGAATTTAGCATTTGGTTCAATAGTGGTTCAAACTGGTCCAAACAGGTTCAATCTGATTTGGATGTTGTTCACCTGAACCTATTTGGTTTTCATCACCAATTCATACTTAATTCCTTTTCCATGACTTTTGGGACTCTTTGGGTCACTCGGGATCCACAAATTTCCCAGTTTGCCCTTTCTCTATCAGTACCAATTTGTAGACCGACTCGGTTTTCAAATTGAAAATGACCGGTTCTTTCCCCATTTTTCTTATTATCAAATGACAGGGTTTACAGTAACTAAGAGAAATAAGCTTTAAAAATGTACAGATTTCTCCCAAGAGAGGAACCAAGAGAACTAGAGTCGTAGAAATGACACTGCCTACCAACCCCTCCCTACGGAAACTCCCCAAGAAGCCCAGACAATCCCACCTAGATTAAGCTCGGAACATTAGAGACTGTACGAGGAGTTCACTCGAGTGTTTGGAAGGCCTAACCTCACACATGAGGTGGACACCAACTGTAAACCCCGCTCTTTGGAGTTAAGGAAAACCAAGAAAAGAATCGATCAAACCAAGTGAGAAAAACCAAACCGGTTTAGAAACCCGATCATCACAAAATGGACAATTTGGGAAATTTGCTACTCCCGAGTGACCCAAAGGAGGGTCATAAAAACCTTGGAAGAGGGCCTTAGGACAATTTGCGAGAGAAAACTTAACCAGTTCAAGTGAACTGGATCCGAACTAGATCGAACTAGTATTTCCAAAGAGAAAACCAAGTTGGTTTATAAATCAGAACCGATAGAGAAAAGGAAAACTGGGAAATTTATGGATCCCAAGTGACCTAAGGAGTCACAAAAGTCATGAAAAAAGAGTTTAGGATGAATGGGAGGTGAAGACCAAACTAGTTCAGGTGAACCGGACCTGAACCAAATTGAACCAGTTTAAACTATTATTGAAACGGATGATAAATTCATTTTTCTATGTGTCTTAGAAAATTCAAATTTTAGAATTGAGACCACCATTGGATAGAGAATAAATTTAGAAGTTTTTAATTTTGAAAAACTCGGTCGAATCGGGCATGAACCGACTGATTTACGCGTTGAACTTAGTTCATACCAATCTGGTCCGGTTCAGAATAGTGTCATCTTCTTCCTTTAGATGACAGCGCTGTTCACTCGCTGGAAAATCAAACCAGCACCGATGAAGAGAAAATATTTCCGTTCAGTACATTTCAGGCCATTAATGACTGTCATCAGCTACTAAGTTTTTCGATGAAGCTCGAATCAAAGATCTGATATATGGTCTTTTTTTAGCCAAAGAAGGTTTGGTCGTGTTCCTTAGACTCGGTGAGAAGTCAGCTACACGGTGGTAGTCTCCAATTGCATCAAGGGTCGTCGGAGAAGCGCCGGTGTGATTAAACAGTGAAGCAGCTCCGACGGATCGAAGCTACCTATTTCTATTGAGTTGAAATTAGCCAATTCGAGACCTCCTTATGCCAAATCAAGCTCTCCCAACACCTCTTCAGCCCTCCTACGGCCGAATTAGTGCAGAAAGGCAAGTCAATTTGGCTCCCCTCTATCAATTTCGATCGGTGCTAGAGAGAGAACTGACAGATTTTCACTAACTAAATTCTCCCTCAATTCGACATGAATTGAGGTGATTCTCAATTCTAGGAAGGACCTCAGGATGAGAGCTATCTGCCTTGATCGAAAGCATGGACCGCCGCACCCCCGATGGAACACGAGGTATCGGGAATGTTAGCTAAGACAAATCTAACGAGGAGACGAAAGTCGACTAAGAAGGATTCAAGGCATTCATGGGTGGGTGGGATTTTATATCATACTAAGTTAGGATGATAAGCACCTCGAAAATGAAAACCCACTACTAAGTGGAATTTTAAACATCAAACCTTAATGGAGTGATGTGGAAATTACGTGGAAAAACAAATTATCGGTTGTAAGTAGATCATACCTAGTTGGTATGATAAACTTCCTTGATGGAAGTAGAAATCCCATTCATCGATTATGAGCAGAGATGTCCTCACACCCGGTTGGTGTGATGGACGGCTGAAAGATTTTTTTTTCTTTTGTCGAAAGTGCTCTCCCCAAACTATGTGCCACTACTTAAACTTTTTGGGAGAACTTCTTGACGGGAGCTCGAAGAGCTTAAATAGGCTAGAGGCCTTGATTTTGGAACTTGGGGGATAATTTGCCTGATTTTGAAAATCTCATACAGTGGGCCCAAGGCCAGTTGGTACGAGCAGAAGCTCATAAAGAAACATGATTTTAAGTTATGAAAACTTTAAATGAATGATATGTTTGGCCATGGTACCAAGACAGGACCGACATACTCAATGGACTGGCAGCAGTGCGACAAGAAAACTTTATTTTTTTTTAATTTCCCATTCACTAAGTTGTAGAAACTCACCCACCATTTTTATCCCTTTTTAGGAAATAGTGAAATGACTAGGGATAACACCAAGCCTTACCTTTTGTCAAGTACGCATTACTTTCTTAAGCTTACATTTTATTTGATATATGTTATTCTAGGTAACAAGGTTGAGATTATGCATGGCACCTCTTGAATTAAAGAAGGGGATAACCCTCTTGAACCAAGAGAGCGGCAGTTGTTCATGGGGATCCGACCAAACCAAGTCAGAGCGTGACAACTTGAGTGGTATCAAAGCTAAGTTCCCTTAAAACATTATCAATATTATGCCCTTACATTAATCAAACTTTCACTATCATGTAGGAAGGAAAATCCCTAGGAAGTTCGCTATGAAATCCAACCCTCCACCTATAACCCTGAAAAAGACACCCAACCTAAGGGAAGTGGCCATTCAAAGATTCTTAAAAAGTGAGAAAAGGGTACCCAATGACATAGTGCAAGACTACCAGAAATTGGTAGGAGCCCTATTAGAACCAGAAGGCATCACCAACCCTCCTCCAAGATAAAGACGAACCTGTACCACCTCCTAGGAACCCAAATCCTATTCCAGCCCCACAACAACCAGAGAGGAACCCAACCAAGAAGGAGGCTTGGGACAACTATTGGGATGCATATGCCACCTTCAAGTCCACCAAGTACAGTCACCTACTTAACCCAACTTCAATCCCTCTCAATGGATGAAGTGGACGTATGAGTGTGAGGTTGAGGTACTCAGGCTAACTCTCGGCCTACGATCCCAAGGGATTAGGTGTCACGCCCCGACCCGGTTTAGCTGGATCCAAATGAGCAATCCGCCATTATTCCTGGTTTACTAAGGGTTTTCCTCTCTTTTAAACATGGAAGGAGTAAGGCGTCCTTTAAACCCATACCTTTCCTGGAATACATAAATTAAAACTGCATAAAAATTTAACTTACATACCTGTCTTGTAGGTGTGACTAACAAGAGGTTTTTGGATAGATTTCCTTTGGTTACCTGAAAAGGTATATAAGGGAGGGGGTGAGATAAATAACTCGGTGAATGGGTGTTTAAAGTTTGACTTTTAGGGGGAGAATATTTAAATTGGAGTGTCCTATACTTCTTATTCTTAAAATTTCTCTTTTTCAAAATCTCAGTTTCATCATCATTACTCACTCCTCAACTGTAACCTGTGTGTTTATCAATTAACACATGCCCTTCATTATGAAGGGAACACACATGATTAAAACTTTGTGTCCATATGAGGACAGAGACCATATCTCGGTCTCGTGCACATGAAACTCAAACACAGAAGCTTCAGGAAGTCTCAAACGCAGGAGCTTCGCGGAGTCCAAACACAGAAACTTTGTGAAGTACAAACACAAAACTCCGTGGAGTACAAACACAGAACCCCATGACTAACTGGTATGATGAGAAACATAAATCCAATAGCTTCTATTTTCCCTTATCGCCACCATGTCATCCAATAGCCCTTAGTATGCATCACTACCCCTCTTGGGCATCTTAATGGTCTCGAACCTCAAGTGCATGCACAATCAAAGTTTTCCTCAAAAGTCATTTAATCTTTGGTGCCACTGGTCCAACGGCCCCGGCCATCAACTCGATCTGCAACTATTTGATTGGACTGGTCCGTCGACCTTTCATGTCGCACTGCTATTAGTCTATCGAGTATGTCGGTCCTATCTCAGTACCATGGCCAAACAATTAATTTACTTAAGTTTTCATGACTTAGAATCATGTTTGTTTACAAGCGCCTGCTCGTTCCAACTGGCCAAGGGCCCACTATTCGAGATTTTCAAAATCGGGCATATTAGCCCCCAAGTTCCAAAATCCAAGGCATCTGGCCTAACCGAGCTAATCGAGCTCCCGTCAAGAAGGTCTATCAAAATATTTAAGTAGTGATACACATTCAGAGGAGAGCACTTCCGACAAAATATATTTTCAGTAGTCCACCATACCAATTGAGTGTGAGGACATCTTCGCTCATAATCAATGAATGGGTTTTGCACTTCCTTCGAGGAAGTTTCATCATACCAACTAGTTATGATCTACTTACAACTGATAAGTAGTTTTTCTGCGTGATTTTCACATCATCTCTCTCGTGTGTGATGTTTAAAATACCACTTAGTAGTGGGTTTTCATTAAAAATCCCAATTGGGTATGATATAAAAATCTCACTCACCCGATCGTGCAGTGAAATTCCTCTTAGTTGGCTTATAGTCCTTACTCGAACTCATCTTAGATGGCGTTCTCGATAATTCGTGTTCCTACACGATATGAACATTCTTGTTCATTATTTTTTGGCATAATAGCCCTCATTCATTACAAATGAATGAGAAAACTATTTTTTCTTTTATTTGCAATTAGGTTCCTAAAGATATTTTTCTTTAACTTTAAGTCCCTAATGCCGGTTTTTCCTCAAATTGAGTCCCTCAACTTTTAAAATTTATGTTAGGACCTCAATTTATTCAAATTTACAAAAAGGGGTTTAATTTCCCAAATTTCCAATTTGGTCCTCCAACTTTTCCAAAATTACCATTTTGCCCCTACTTAACAAAAATGGTAAGTTTTGCCCCAAAATTCCAAAATTGCCCAATTGGTCCTCCAACATCTTCATTATGCCCAATTGGTTCTCAATTTTATGAAATTGCACTTTAGTCCCTCGAATTTTCAAAATTCCAAAATTTCCTCCAATTTCAACCTTCTAACTCTATTGAATTTGATTTCATCAAATTGATCGATCAAATAAGTTTAATTTTTTAAATTTAAGTTAGATTAGAGTTTCTACACCTTCATATGATTCAATTGCACTTTGAATCGCATGATTTGGTGCCAGAATGAGCTCAAATAGAGCTCAATTGATGCTAAATTGAGTGAGAATTTTATCGTTAAAGTTATGTTGGTTTTCTCTCTAGCACCGATTATAAATTGTAAAGGGGAGCCAAATTGCTTACCTTTTAGCTCTAATTCAGCTGTAGGAGGATTGTGGATGTGTTTGGAGGGCTTGGTTTGACCTGAGAAGGGCTCAAATTAGCCAATTTCAGCTCGGCCGAAACGAAGCACCTTCGGTCCGTCGAAGCCACTTCACTGTTCGATCACGTTGGCGCTTCTCTGGTAACCCTCGGAGCAAATGGAGAGTACAGGCATGTAGCTGACTTCTCCCCGGTTCTAAATAACCCAATCACACTTTGTTTGGCTCAGAAAAGTGCCCAAGTCATAGCTCAAGTTCGAGCTTCACCGGAAAATGGAGCAGTTGAGAGAGAATGGAGTTTTCAGGTGTAGAGAGGATGAATGAGTAGGGGCTCTTTATATAGGAAGCTTAGGAACTTCTTGGCCATCAGATTGGCACCTTTTTGGCGATCATCCATTGCTTGAAACTCCCCGGCCGGAGGCTTTTCAACTTTGTCGGTGCTGCACAATTTTCTAGCGAGTGAACAGTGTTGTCATCTGAAGGAGGAAGACGATATTGTTCCGAATCAGTTTCAAAGCTTAAACCGACCGATTCACCCCTGATTCGACCAAATTTTTCAAATCTAAAAATTTATAAATTCATTTTCTATCCAATGGTGCCTCAAATCTCAAATTTGAATTTTCTAAGCTGCCTAACAAAATGAATTTAGCATCCAGTTCAATAGTGGTTTAAACCGGTCCAAACTAGTTCATTCCAGTTTAGATCCGGTTCACCTGAACCGGTTTAGTTTTCATCTCCAATTCATCCTAAAGTCCTTTTTCTTGACTTTTGTGACTCTTTATGTTAATCGGGATCCATAAATTTTCTGGTTTGCCCTTTCTCTATCGGTTCCGATTCATGAACCGACTCGGTTCATAAACCAGTTCAATCCAATTGGATTCAGTTCTTCTGAACTGGTCTGGTTTTTCTCTTTCAATTTGTCCTAAGGTTCTTTTCCAAGACTTTATGAACCCTTCGGGTCACTCGGGAGTTGTAAATTTCCAAATTGCTTGTTCCCTGATGATTGGGTTTGTGAACCGATTCGGTTTTTCTCATTCGGGTTGACCGGTTCTTTCCCTAGTTTCCTTGTTTTAAAGGGACGGGGTTTACAACTCTCCCCTCCTAGAGTTTTGTCCTCAAAACTAAATAAACATCCTTTGTATCTGAAATAACTTCCCATAATTTTCACTTGGGATTTGCTTAATATGCCAACCCTTTGTTTGTTCTTTCACTTAGCCCTTTTTGAATCACGCACTTAAGGAATGTCTTTTCCTTTCTGTTGTTTACTCACTTCCCGGAGTTTATCATAACTAGGCATGTCTTACCCACACGTCAAAAGAATATCTTTATTTTCACTTCCTTCTCTACCTTGGGTGGTTTCTTCCTCTTGAGGGTTCTTGCTCAAAATTTCAAGGTCCGGAGTTCCAAGCTATCCAATCATTCCCTTGGGTTTAACATACTTTCTTGGCTCATCCTTATAAAGCCTACCCTTTTGAGTTAAGGAAAAAACTAGGAAAAGAACTGGTCAAACCGAGTGAGGAAATCGAACCGGTTCACAAACCCAATTATCACGAAATGGGCAAATTGGAGAATTTACAACTCCCAAGTGACTCAAAATGATTCATAAACCTTGGAAAAGAACCTTAGGACAAATTGGGAGAGAAAAAGTAGACCGGTTCAAGTGAATCGAATCCAAACCGGATTGAACTGATTTATGCATCAAGCTAGTTTATGAACCGGAAATGATAGAGAGAGGGTAAACCAGGGAATTTATGAATCCCAAGTGACCTAAATAGTCATATAAGTCTTGAAAAAGGACTTTAGGATGAATGGGGGTGAAAACAAAGCAGGTTCAGGTGAACCGGTTTGTACCGATTTGAACCACTATTGATCCAGATTCTAAATTCATTTTTTTTAGGTGGCCTAAAAAATTCAAACTTTAGATTTGAGGACACCATTAGAGAGAAAATGAATTTAGAAATTTTTATATTTGAAAATTTTGGTTGAATTGGGGGTGAACCAATCGGTTTAAGCATTGAACCCAGTTCGGTTCGGTTTGGAACAGTGTCATCTTCTTCCTTCAGATGACAACACTATTCACTCATCGGAAAATCGCGCAACGCCGGCGATGCTGAAAAGTCTCCAACCAGGAAGTTTTAGGCAATCAATGACCGCCATTAAGGTGCTAATTGGATGGCCAAGAAGTCCCCGAGCTTCCTATATATAGACCCCCACCTCATTCATCATCTTCACATCTGAAAACTCCATTCTCTCTCAACAGCTCCATTTTCTAGTGAAGCTCAAACCAAAGCACTGACTTCGGAACTTTTTTGAGCCAAATAATGCGAGGTCAGGTTCTTTAGAACCGGGGAGAAGTCAGCTACACGCTTGTAATCTCTCTTTGCTCCAAGGATCGTCGGAGAAGCGTCGGTGTGATCAAACAATGAAGCAGCTCTGGTGGACCAAAGCTGCCCTATTTCGGCCGAGATGAAATCGGCCAATTCGAGCCCTTCTCAAGTAAAACCCCTTCCAAAACCTCCACAACCCTTCTACAGCTGAATTAGAGCTGAAAGGTACACCAATTCGGCTCCCCTCTACAATTTCTGACCGGTGCTAGCGAGAGAACAGGTAGAACATTGATGATAAATTTCTCATCCAATCCAGCATCAATTGATGCAATTCATGATTCTAGGATGAACCTTAGGACAAAAGCTAACGGCTTAGATCGAAAGCTCGAACCATCGTGCCCCCGGCGGTGAGCAATTGAAGCTTTCTCTCTCTATAGTATGTTTTTCAGCAAAGCTCCATTTGAGCTCGTTTCGACGTCAAAACTTGTAATTCAAAGTGCTATTAAATCATATGAAGATACAGGAACTCGATTTTAACTTCAATTTCCACAATTAGAAGTGTTTAATCGATCAATTTGATGAAATTAAATTCGGTTGTGTTAGGAAGTTGAAATTGGGGATTTTCAAAAATTCAAGGGACCAAAATATAATTTTGTAAAATTGAGGACCAATTGGGCATCATAAAGATGTTGGAGGACCAATTGGACATTTTTTTTGGAATTTTGGGGCAAAACTTACCATTTTTGTAAATTAGGGGCAAAATGTAATTTTAGAAAAATTGGGTGACCAAATTAGAAATTTGGGAAATTCGACCCCTTTTTGTCAAATTGAATAAATTGAGGTCCTAAGATAAATTTTAAAAGTTTCGGGACTCAATTTAAGGAAAATTGGCATTAGGGACTTAAAGTTAAAGAAAAATAACTTTAGTGACCTAATTGCAAATAAAGGAAAAGTTGGTTTTATCATTCATTTGGGATGAATGGGGGCTATTAGGCCAAATAATAATAAACCAGGATGTACATATCGTGTAGTAACACGAAGTACAAGAAACGCAAGCAAGGATAAGCTCGCGTGAAATACGAAGAATCGGTTAAGAGGAATTCACTGCCTTAACAGTTGAGTGGGATTTTATATCATACTCGGGTGGAATGGTAAGAAACTCGAAATGAAAACCAACTACTTAGTGGTATTTTAAACATCACAACTTAGAGGAGTGATGTGAAAATAATGCGGAAAAACTACTTATTAGTTGTAAGTAGATCATACTCGATTGTTATGATAAAACTTACTCGGAGGAAGTGGAAAACCTGTTCATCAGTTATGACTGGAGATATCCTCATGCTCGTTTAGTATGATGGATAGTTAAAAAATATTTTTTTGTTAGAAGTACTCTCCTGTGACTATGTGCCACTGCTTAAACGATTTGGGAGACCTTCTTGACAAGAGCTCAAATAGCTCATATAGGCTAGAGGCCTCGATTTTGGAACTTGAGGGCCAATATAACAAATTTTGAAAATCTCGAACAGTGGGACCTAGGCCAGTTGGCATGAGCAAGAACTTGTAAACAAGCATGAGTTATATGCAATAAAACTTTAAATAAATGAATTGTTTGGCCATGGTACTAAGACCGGGCTGACATATACAATCAACTAGAGGCAGTGCGACATGACAGGTCGACGGACCAGTTAAGAGAAATAGTTGCAGGTTGAGTTGAGGGTCAGGGTTGTTGGACCAGTGGCACCATAGATTATATGGCCTGATGTGAAAATACTAATTGTGCATAAACTGTGATTATGGTTCCTTCAAGATGCCCAAGAGGAGTAGTAATGTGTCCTAGGGCCTTGGATGACCTGGTGGGTATAAGGGTAGTTCGTTGGACCAGGTGACCTTGCGAAGCTCGACATAGCTTCAAGTGCATGAGACCAGGGTGGGGTCGGGATGAGGTCTCTGTCCTCATATGAATATGAAGAATTGTTACGGGATTGAGGGTCGGATGTCGAGAACATCCACTCATTCTTAGGGTAGAAGTGGACGTACTTCTATATAGGTGGCTAGTAAAGTCACTCTGATGCCACAAGTGGGTTCAATGATGTACTGGCCTGCGATTGTGTGATTGACCTTCATGATGAAGGACGTGTGTTGGGTGATGACACATCATGATTAATAAGAAATGGTGATAAAAATAAAAAATTGAAATGAAAGGTTTTTTAAAAGAAAATAAGGACTCCGACACACCCCAAATCAAACATTTTTCCCTAAAAGATAAAATTTTGAAGGGTTGGGTGGGTACTTTGTTATGTATTGCCCTAAAGGGTTGGGCAATTCTTCACAAAATGGCCAGGTTGTCTAAATCCGTAGCATATTCGACATAGTCCTTCATGGTTTTTCTTGCACTTGGAATAATAGGGGCTTCTTCTTGGCAGGGCTGTATTTGTCTCCCTTTATGTATGATAGCCTTCCATTGTCTTAGGGAACCCCGTTCTTATTCTCCATTTCTGTCCACCTAGTTCCTTTTGTCTTCATCGGCTATCATGGCCTCCTTCCTCTTTCCTACTAGTCTGTTCTACCAGGTGGTGTCTCATCTATATTAGATGTTCACATTCATGGGCCATGTTGATGACAGCAGCTAAATCCGTGGGGCATCCTAGTACTCCCATTCAGTCCCTTATGTCCATATTAAGACCATCCACAAATCATTGGCAAACATCTGTAGGTTCGGCTAGGTTGGGGGCAAAGGGTCTTAACTCGTTAAACTTGATTTCATACTCTGAGATAGAGTTAAGCCCTTATCAGAGTCGGAGGAAGTCTTGTTTCTTCTCGTTGATTAGATGTGGAGCTAGGTATTCCTCCATATATATTTCCTCGAATAGCTCCCATCTAGGGGTGGTGGCATGCAAGCTTCTGACATTATCCCACCACCTCTTCGCACTAGCTTCCAGGAAAAACTCTACCATGAACACCATATCCTTTGGTGTAATCCTGACTATCCCCATGAGTTTCTTGATGCTAGCTAGCCAATCCATAGCAGCCCCCGCATACTTTTCTCCTAAGAATGGTTTACATCCTAATTGTCATAGGGTTTTGAGGTATTTGGGAATGTCCACTGGAGGAGGAACGTTAGTAGGAGGGGGATGGGATTGTACTTTCTCAAGCTTAGCTCGAGGGTTGGTGTCCACCTCAAGAGTGAGGTAAGGTCATCCAAATACTCAAGTGAACTCTTCGTACAATCTCTAATGTTCCAAGCTTAATCCAGGTAAGGTTGTCTGGACTCCTCGAGGAGTTTCCATCAGGAGGTTTGGTTGGGCAATGTTGGACACTACGTCTCTAAGTCTCTTGGTTCCTTTCTTGGGAGCCATTTGTAAATTTTAAAATCATTCCTATTAGATACTATGTTCTCTAGTCTTGATAATGTAATTTGAATTTTCTAAGCCATCTAGAAAAGTGAATTTACATTTGGTTCAATAGTAGTTCAAACCAGTTCAATCCGGTTCGGATCCAGTTCACCTGAACCGGTTTGGTTTTCATCTCCAATTCATCCTAAAGTCTTTTTTCTTGACTTTTGTGATCCATAACTTTCCCAGTTTGCCCTTTCTCTATCAGTTCCGGTTCATGAACCGACTCAATTCAATCCAGATAGATCTAGTTCATCTAAATCGATCATGTTTTTCTCTTCTAATTTGTCCTAAGGTTCTTTTCAAAGACTTTATGAACCCTTTGGGTCACTGGTGAATTGTAAATTTCCAAATTTTTCATTCCTTGATGATCTGGTTTGTGAACTGGTTTAGTTTTTCTCATTCGAGTTGATCGGTTCTTTCCCCGGTTTCCTTGTTTTAAAGGGACAGGATTTACATTAGGGGTATAAAATTTATGTAATAAGCCAAGTGTGGCAACAAAATATTCTTGAATGAATGAAAGTGAAATTTTTAATAAAAATTCTGAGTTCCTTGATAAATTTAAAGAAAAAAGAGTATGATAATAAAGATTAAAGTAAAAGGTAACAAATCACCTAAGGAAGGAAAAACAGGTTATTTATAGTTAAACTCAACCTTTAAGACTCTCCCTCAAAAGTACAATAAGTTTGGCAAGGAAGAGTTCATCCAAGAGAGATCTTAACTAAGGAAAGGAAGGAGAAGTTGGAACAAAGGGAAGTAAACATCAAAGAATATGGAATTATGGGGAGTTCAAAGAGTTAGTGAAAGGCTCAAAGAATAAGAGTAAGGAGGAGTAGATTATTCCAAAGGGAACCAAAGGAATGGAAGCTGATCAGGAAGAAAGGAAGTAAGTTATGGGGGAACATCAAGGGTGTCAAGACCACTAGGGCAGGATAAGAAGAAAATCTGACAGTAAGAAAGCCCATGTATGACACCTACTTGTAAAGAACTAGGATACAATTTCTTAGGAACTCTACAAAAAAAAAGGAGACTGGAGGTTAGCAAAGACATGGAACCAAAAGGGGAGAAAAGCCAGAGTGAATGAACCATACAAGATCTTTAAGTAAAAAGTGAAGAGTAAAAGGAGAACTTCTAAGGAATAGTAGGGAGATCGAACGTAAGAATCCTAGAACGGGAGACACTAGAAGAAGGATGAGAATAGGAAGTTGGATCGTGTAAGGAGAAAGCTCCAAATTAAGAAAATCAATTGAGGAAATGTCGCAAAACTAGAACCGAAATAAAGACCTCAATAAGAAGTACATGTGGCTAAGTGAGTGTTTGGGGAGGTTAAGTATGATCTACTTGTAATAAAGCATGGAAACCCAAATAGGGATTTTAGATGGATTCAACTTAAGGAAATAACCCATAACAACCAAATCATCCAGGAAATAAACAACACTCCAAGAAGGATCGAAAAGTAATAAGAATCAAACAAAATAGGGCAAAGGGATGCATACCAAAAACAAGAAGAATCTAGAGACTTAAAGTTAGGGACTTAAAGTTAAAGAAAAATAAATCTAGGGACCTAATTGCAAATAAAGGAAAAGTTGGTTTTCTCATTCATTTGGGATGAATGAGGGCTATTACGCCAAAGAATAATAAACTAGGATGTTCATAACGTATAGGAATACGAAGTACCGGAAACGTCAGCAAGGACAAGCTCGCGTGAAATACAAAGAATCGGTCGAGAGGAATTCACTACATTAACGGGTGAGTGGGATTTTTATATCATACTGGGTTAGGATGATAAGCACCTCGAAATAAAAACCCACTACTTAGTGGTATTTTAAACATCACAACATAGAGGAGTGATGTGAAAATAATGAAGAAAAACTACTTACTTGTTGTAAGTAGATCATGCCTGATTGGTATGATGAAACTTTCTTGGAGAAAGTGGAATAATTGTTCAACGGTTATGAGTGGAGATATCCTCATACTCGTTTAGTATGATCGATAGTTAAAAATATAATTTTTTCAGAAGTACTCTCCCCTAACTGTGTGCCACTGCTTAAACGATTTGGGAGACCTTCTTGACGGGAGCTTAAATAGCTCATATAGGCTGGAGGCCTCGATTTTGGAACTTGGGGGGCCAATATGCCGGATTTTGAAAATCTCGAACAGTGGGACCTACGCGAGTTGGCACGAGTAAGAGCTTGTAAACAAACATGAGTTATATGCCATAAAACTTACAATAAATGAATTGTTTGTCCATGGTACCAAGACCAGACCGACATATTCAATCAACTAGTGGCAGTGCGACATGACAGGTCGATGAACCAGTCAAGTCACGCCCCAACATGGTTTGGTTGGATCCCCTTGAATAACCCGCCACTCTTTCTCAGTTTAAGAGGAGTTTCCTCCTTCTTTAACTCGAGAGGAGTCAGGCAAAATTTCAACCTTGTTCCCTGGAAGACATATATCAATTAGAATGTAAGCTTCAGGAAAATTAAGCATACCTGATGAAGGGTAAGGTTCGGTGTTACTCCTAGTCATTTTCACTTTTTCCTGAAAATGGATAGAAAAGAGGGGTGAGTTTCTACAACTCAGTAAATGGGTTCTTCAAAAGTCTAATTTTTAAATTTTAGGAAAAAGTCTTTTATTGGAGTGTGCCAGACTCCTTTCTTTTCAAAAATCCCTTCATTTAAAATCTTGGTTTTGTTCTACCATTTCTTATTTAACCACGGTGTGTCATCACCCAACACACATCCTTCGTCATGAAGATTAAACACACATTCGTAGGCTAGCATGACCACTGAACCCACTTATGGCTTCAGAGTAACTTTACCGGCCACCTAAATAGAAGTACATCCACTTCTACCCTGAGAATGAGTGGATGTACACGACATCCGACCCTCAATCCTGAAATTTATTCTCCGTATCTGTATGAGGACAAAAACCTTATTGCATCCTCACCTTGGTCTCATGCGCTTGGTGCTACTCCAAATTTTACACGATCACCTTGAACTACGAACTGCCCTTATACTCACCAGTTCGTCCAAGGCCCTTAGGACGCATCACAATCCTTCATGGATGTTATAATGATCTCGTACTCATAGTGCATGCATAAACAATATTTTCTTATCATTCCATGTAATATGTGGTGTCATTAGTCCAATGGTACCAACCTTCAACTCAACCTGCAACTGTTTGTCTTAACCGGTTCGGAGACTGGCCATGTCGCACTGCTGCTAGTTGACTGAGAATGTCGAACCAGCCTTGGTACCATGACCATACAATTTACTTATTAAAGTTTTATGACACAAATATCATGATCGTTTATGAGCTCCTACCGGTGCCCATTGGCATATGGCCCACTGTTCGAGATTTTTAAAATCGGGCATATTAGCCCCTAAGTTCCAAAACCGAGGCCCCTAACCTATAAGAGCTATTCGAGCTCCCGTCATGAAGGTCTCCCAAATTATTTAAGCATTGGCACACAATTAGGGGAGAACACTTCCAACAAAAATATATTTTCAGCTGTCCATTAAACCAACCGGGTATAAGGACGTCTCCGCTCATAACCGATGAACGGGTTTTCAACTTCCTTTGAGGAAATTTCATCATACCAACCGGTTATGATATAGAATCCCACTCACAACCGGTAAGTGGTTTTTAACTTTAAGTTGTGCTCATCATCCCAATCGGGTATGATGTTAGTAAACCCACTCACCAAATCGTGTAGTGAAATTTCACTTAGTAAGGTTCCATCCCTAGCAAGCTGGACCTCGACTAGCGTTCCCAATGTCTCATTCTCCTACATGAAATGAACATAGTTGTTCATTATTCTTTGGCCTAATAGCCCTCATTCGTTCCAAATGAATGAGAAAACCCAACTTTATATATATTTGCAATTAGGTCCCTAAAGTTATTTTTCTTTAACTTTAAGTCCCTATTGTTGTGTTTTTTTCTCAAATTGAGTCCTGAAACTTTTAAAATTTGTCTTAGGACCTCAATTTATTAAATTTCACAAAAGGGGGTTTAATTTCCCAAATTTCCAATTTGGTCCCTTAATTTTTCCAAAATTACCATTTTGCCCCTCCTTTACAAAAATGGTAAATTTTGCCCCAAAATTCTAAAATTTTTTAATTGGCCCTCTAATATTCTTATAATGACCAATTGACCCTCAATTTTAGAAAATTACATTTTGGTCCTTCGAATTTTTGAAAATCAACATTTTCCCCAATTTTTCCCTTAATTTCAACTATTTAACACAGCCAAATTTGATTTCATCAAATTGACCAATCAAATACCTCAAATTGTTGAAATTTAAGTTAAAATCAAGTTTCTACATGTTCAAATGATTCCATAGAACTTTGAATCGCAAGTTTTAAAGCCGGAACGAGCTAAAACGGAGCTTCGTCGAAAAATAGACTATAAAGAGAGAAAGTTTCGATTTCTCACCGGTGAGGGCGTAGCGGTCTGAGCTTTCTACCTGGGCAAGTAGCTCTCTTCTAGAGATTCTTTCTAGGATCAAGAATGACATCAATTGATGTCGAATTTGATTAGAATCTTGTCATTGAAATTTGGTTGACTCTCTCTCTAACACCGATTGGAAATTGTAAAGGGGAGCTGAATTGGCTTACCTTTCGATCCTAATTCGGCCGTGAAAGGGCTGAGGAGGTGTCGGGAGAGCTTGGTTTGGCCTGAGGAGGGCTCGAATTGGTCAATTTCAACTTGGCCAAAATAGGGCAGCTTCGGTCCGCCGCAGCTGCTTCACTGTTCGATCATGCCAGCACTTCTCCGGCAACTCTCGAAACAAACGGATGTTACCACCTTGTAGCTAACTTCTCTTCGGTTCTAATGAACTCAACCTCACCTTCTTTGGCTTAAAATTGACCCTATATAAGAGCTCTGGTTCGAGCTTTATCAAAAAACTAAGCACCTAAGAGAGAGTGAGCTTTTCAAGTGTTGAGAGCACGAATGGAGAGGGGTTCTTTATATAGGGAGCTCGGGGACCCATTGGCCGTCCGTTTGGCACTATTATGACAGGCATTAAAGACCTGAAACATACCGAACAGAAGCGTTTCTTCTTCGCCGGTGCTGCTTTGATTTTCCAGCAAATGAACAGTGCTATCATCCTAAGGAAGAAGATGGCACTGTTCTGAACCGGACCGAATCGGGTTCAAAGCTTAAACCGGCTAGTTCACCCCCCATTCAACCGAGTTTTTCAAATATAAAAATTTCTAAATTCATTCTCTATCCAATGGTGGTCTCAAATCTCAAATTTGATATTTTTAATCCACCTAGAAAAATGACTTTAGCATCCGGTTAAATAGTGATTCAAACTAGTTCAATCTGGTTCAGTTCCGGTTCGTATAAACCAATTTGGTTTTCCTCTCCAATTCTCCCTCTAGTCCATTTTCATGACTTCTATGACTCCTTAGGTCACTTAGGGTCCATAAAATTTTCAATTTACTATTTCTTTATCGATTCCGGTTCATAAACCAGCTCGGTTCTTAAACCGGTTTAAATGGTGATAAAAATCGAAATTTGAAATGAAAGGCTTTTTAAAAGAAAATAAGGAGTCTCGCACACTCCAAATCAAACATTTTTCCCTAAAAGATAAAATTTTAAAAATCCATTCATTGAGTCGTTGTACTCACCCCCTCCCTTCTATCCCTTTCAGGAAATCCCGCAAAGCCTACCCCCGAGGACCATCAACTAATACACCTGTGAGACAAATATGAATTATTTAAAATTTTATGCAGTTTTGATTTATGTTATATCGGAAAATGTGTAGGTTTAAAAGATACCTTACTCATCACAGTTTATAAACATGGGGAAACCCTTAGTAAACTAGGAGAGTGGCGGGTTGATCACAGGGATCCTACCAAATTGGGTCGGGGCATGACAATCCTAGCATGCCTTCTTTAATTCTTTCACCCCAGCATGCACCTCCTTTCCAGCCTCATCTCCTTATCCCTCGTCACTTGCTTTCATTACCACTTAGTTAGGATATGTATGGTTCCCCAAAGTTTTCCTTCCTTGGTAGTATTCTTCCCCATTCTCCCAAAATTCTAAGTGTCCTTGAGTGTATCTATCCTCAAAGTAACATACTTAAATGTCATCCTTTTCCGTCTACTCCTTGAAATTCTATGGGTATGTTCTTTGTATTTTCTTTTATTTGTACCACAACTTTGTATGAAATATAACTTTCATTGTGATGATAAATAATTATAGTTTTCAGCTATATTTATTCAGAGGAATTTTGGTAAGTGCTAACTACGATACTAGGGTCTTCCCATGTTTCTTCTTGGGTAAGGTTGTATACTCTGGTTGGGACCCTTGATGTAGTGGCGATGTATTTCCCTCTGTCTAGTGCCCTTGGGTTTCCTTGAAGTGGTAGGTGGGTACTTTGTTGTGTATTACCCTTATAAACCCCGCACTTTTGAGTTAAAAAAAATCGGGAAAGAACCGGTCAAACCGAGTCGGTTTACAAACCCGATCATTTTGGAACAAGCAATTTGGAAATTTACAACTTTTGGGTGATCCAAAGGGTTCATTAAACCTTGGAAAAGAAACTTAAGACAAATTAGAAGAGAAAAACCAAATTGGTTCAAGTGAACAAGATTCCATAAGAACTCTGAAGTTAAGCGTGATTCCTCGAGAGTAGTGTGAGGATGGGTGACCTCTTTGGAAGTATGATTTTTTTTTGTAACACGAAATTGTACCCATAAATTAATATATATTTAATTCTTGTAATTAATACCAATAATTTAATACCTAAATTAAATTATTAGAATTAATACAAATAATTTAATATCGAAATTAAATTATTGGAATTAATAAAAATAATTTATGGCAATACTAATATTAGTAATAAATTTCTCCCATTTAATACACGATTTTACACTTATATAAAGAGGTCATAACCATTCATTCTCCTCACAGCTGAACACTTCTCTCTCTCTCTCTCTCTCTCTCTCTACTGCTCCATTTCCCGGTGAAGCTCGAACCAGAGCTTTGACTTGAACATTTTTCTTAACTTCGGAAGGATAGGTCGGGTTGTTTAGAACTTGGAAGAAGACAGCTATCTGATAGCAAACTCCAGTCAATATGAGAATCGCTAAAGAAGAGCCAGCATGATGGAACAGTGAAGCAGCTCCGACAAACTAAAGCTACCCTATTTCAGCCAAGCTAAAATTGGCCATTTTGAGCCCTCCTCAGACCAAACCAAGCCCTTCCATCACTTCCTCAGCCCTCCCACGGCCGAATTAGGACTGAAAGGTAAGCTAATTCGGCTCCTCTCTACAATTTTTCGGTCGGTGCTAGAAAGAGAACCAACAAAATTCCAATGATGAAATTCTAACTCAATTCGAAATCAATTGATGCGATTCTTGATTCTAGGATGAACCTCAGGACGACAGCTATCTACTCAAATCGAAAGCTCGGACCGTCGTGCCTCCACTGGTGAGTAATCAAAGCTTTCTCTCTCTATAGTTCATTTTCCAATGAAGCTCCATTTGAGCTCGTCCCAACATTAAAACTTGCAATTCACATTGCTAAGGAATCGTATGAACATGTAGAAACTCAATTTCAACTTCAATTTCAACAATTGGAAATGTTTGATCGATCAATTTGATGAAATCAAATTCGACAGTGTTAAGAAGTTGGAATTGGGGGAAAATTGGGGATTTTCGAAGATTCGAAGGACTGAAATGAAATTTCCTAAAATTGAGGGTCAATTGGCATGATAAAAATGTTAGAATGCCAATTGAGAAATTTTAGAATTTTTGGAGTAAAATTTACCATTTTTGTAAGGGAAGGAAAAAATGGTAATTTTGGAAAAGTTGGGGGTACCAAATTGGAAATTTGGAAATTTAAATCCCTTTTGTGAAATGGAATAAATTGAGGTCCTATGATAAATTTTAAAAAGTTTCAGGACTTAATTCGAGGAAAAACCGGCATTAGGGGCTTAAAGTTTAAGAGAAATAACTTTAGGGACCTAATTGCAAAAAAATGAAAGTTGACTTTCTCATTCATTTGGAATGAAAGAAGGCTATTAGGCCAAAGGATAATGAATCGAGATGTTCATATCATGTAGGAACACGAAGTACCAGGAACGCCAACAAGAACAAGCTCGCGTAAATACAAAGAACCAGTCTAGTGGAATTCACTGCATTAACGGGTGAGTGGGTTTAATAACGTCATACCCAGTTGGGATGATGAGCACAACTTAGAGTTAAAAACCACTTACCGGTTGTGAGTGGGATTTTATATCATACCCGGTTGGGGATGATAAGCACATCAAAATGAAAACCCACTACTATTTGGTATTTTAAACATCACAACTTAGAGTAGTGATGTGAAAACCATGCGGAAAAACTACTTACCAGTTGTAAGTAGATCATACCCGGTTGGAATGATGAAACTTCTACGAAGGAAGATGAAAACCCGTTCATCGGTTATGAACAAAGATGTCCTTATATTGGGTCAGTATAATGGACAGTGAAAACATACTTTTGTCGAAAGTGTTCTCCCCTAACTGTGTGCCAATGCGTAAACAATTTGGAAGACCTTCACAACGGGTGCTCGAATAGCTCTTAAAGGTTGGGGGCCTCAGTTGTGGAACTTGGGGGCTAATACACCCAATTTTGAAAATCTCGTATAGTGGGCCCAAGGCCAGTTGGTACGAGCAGGAGCTCGTAAACAAACATGAATTATATGGCATAAAGCTTTAAATAAATGAGTTGTTTGGCCATGGTACCAAGATAGGATCGATATACTCAGTCAACTAGCAGCAGTGCGACATGACAGCTCGACGGACTAGTCAAGACAAACAACTACGGGTTGAGTTGAGAGTCGGGGCCGTTGGACCAGTGGCACCATAGATTACATGGCTTGATAAGAAAACATTGTTTGTGCATGCACTATGAGTACTGGATCATCAAGATGCCCATGAGGAGTAGTGCTGCGTCCTAAGGGCCCTAGATGACCTAGTGAGTATAAGAGCAGTTTGTTGTTCAAGGTGACTATGCAAAATTTGGATTAGCACCAAGCGCATCAAACCAGGGTGGGGATGGGATGAGGTCTTTGTCCTCATAACGAACACAAAGAATTTATTCCGGGAATGAGGGTCGGATGTCACGAACATTCACTCATTCTCAGGGTAGAAGTGGACGTACTTCTATTCGGGTGGCCGGTAAAGTCGCTCTGAAGCCACAAGTGGGTTCAGTAGTCATGCTGACCTGCGAATGTGTGTAACCTTCATGATGAAGAATGTGTGTTGGGTGATGACACACCGTGATTAAAAAGAAATGGTGATAAAACTGAGATTTCAAATGAAATGGGTTTGAAAGAAAGGAGTCTGGCAGACTCCAATAATAAGTGTTTTTCTTAAAAGTCTAAACTTTTGAAAACCCATTCACTGAGTAGTCATACTCATCCCTCCCTTATATCCCTTTCAGGAAATCCCAAAAAGCCTACCCTTAAAGATTGTCAAAATAAGACGCCTATGAGACAGGTATGATAAATCTAAATTATTACATAGTTTTGATTTATGTTATTCCAATAAAATATGCAGGTTAAAGGATGCCTTACTCGTTATGGTTTATAATAAGGGGAAACCCATTAATAAAACAGAAGAGTGGTGGGTTTGATCACGGGGATCCGACCAAACCGGGTCGGGGCATGACAACCCTGAAGGGCTGGGCAACTCTTAACAAAATGGCTAGGTTGTCTACATTCATAGCATATTCGGCATAGTCTTTCATGGTTTTTCTAGCACTTGGAACAATAAGGGCTTCTTCTTGGCGGGGTTGTATTTATCTTCCTTTGTGTATGATAGCCTTCCTGTCACGCCCCGACCCTGTTTGGTCGGATCCCCATGATCAACCCGCCACTCTCCCAGTTTATTAAAGGGTTTCCCCATATTATAAACCGTAAAGAATAAGGTGTCATTTAAACCTGCACCATTTCCTATAATAGCATAATCAAAACTGTATGAAATTTTAAACTTTATATACCTGTCTTACAGGCGTCTTAGTTGATGGTCTTTAAGGGTAAGCTTTCCGAAATTTCCTGAAAGGGATATAAGGGAGAGTGTGAGTATGACTACTCATTGAATGGGTTTTTAATACTTTTACTTTTATGAAAAAGATTTGTATTGGAGTGTGTCAGACTCCTTTCTTACAAAAATCATTTCATTCAAAATCTCAGGTTTTAACACTATTTCCTTATTTAATCAGGGTGTGTCATCACCCAACACACATCCTTCATCATGAAGGTTAAATACACATTCGTAGGTCAGTACATCCATTGAACGCACTTGTGGCTTCGGAGCAACTTTACCAGCCACCCGGATAGAAGTACGTCCACTTCTATCCTAAGAATGAGTGGACATTCGCGACAACCGACTCTCATTCTCGGAATAAATTCTTCGTGTCCATATGAGGACAGAGACCTCATCCCGTCCCCACCCTGGTCTCATACGCTTGGTTCTACTCCAAATTTCGCACAAACACCTGGAACGACGAACTGCCCTTATACTCACGGGGGCGTCCAGGGCCCTTAAGACGCATCACTACCCCCTCATGGGCGTCATGATGATCTCGTACTCATAGTGCATGCACAATCAAAGTTTTCTCAACATGCCATGTAATATGTGGTGCCACAAGTCCAACGGCCCCGACTCTCATCTCAACTCGCAGTTGTTTGCCTTGACTAGTCCGTCGACCTGTAATGTTGCACTGCCACTAGTTAACTAAGTATGTCGGTCCTATCTTGGTATCATGGCCAAATAATTCCTTTATTTAAAGTTTTATGGTATTTAATTCATGTTTGTTTACGAGCTCCTGCTTGTGCCAACTGGCCTTGGGCCCACTGTATGAAATTTTCAAAATTGGGCATATTAACCCCCAAGTTCCAAAAACCAAGGCCCTCGGTCTATAAGAGTTATTCGAGCTCCCATCGAGAAGATCTCACAAATTGTTTAAGCATTGGCACACAATAAGGGGAGAACACTTCCAACAAAAATATGTTTTCAATATCCATTATACCAACCCGATTAAGGACATCTCCATTCATAATCGATGAATGGGTTTTCAACTTCCTTAAAGGAAGTTTCATCATACCAATCAGGTATGATCTACTTACAACTGGTAAGTAGTTTTTCTGCATGGTTATCACATCACTACTCTAAGTCATGATGTTTAAACTACCACATAGTAGTGGGTTTTCATTTCAATGTGCTTATCATCCCCAACAGGGTATGATATAAAATCCCACTCACAATCGGTAAGTGGTTTTTTAACTTTAAGTTGTGCTCATCATCCCAACCGGGTATGACGTTAGTAAACCCACTCACCCATTAATGTCGTGAATTCCACTAGACCGGTTCTTTGTATTCACGCGAGCTTGTCCTTGTTGGCATTCCCTGTACTCCGTGTTCCTACATGATATGAACATCTCGGTTCATTATTCTTTAGCCTAATAGCCTTCATTCATTCCAAATGAATGAGAAAGTCAAACTTTCATTTATTTGCAATTAGGTCCCTAAAGTTATTTCTCATTAACTTAAAGTCCCCAATTGCCGGTTTTTCCTCAAATTGAGTCCCGAAACTTTTAAAATTTATCATAGGACCTCAATTTATTCGATTTTACAAAAAGGGGTTTAAATTTCCAAATTTCTAATTTGGTCCCCCCCAACTTTTCCAAAATTACCATTTTGCCCTTCCTTTACAAAAATGGTAAGTTTCACCCCAAAAATTCTAAAATTCTTCAATTGGCCCTCTAACATTTTTATCATACCCAATTAACCCTCAATTTAGGAAATTGCTTTTTGGTCCCTCGAATTTTTGAAAATCCCCAATTTCCCACAACTTCAACCGTGGGAGAGCTGAAGAAGTGTTGGGAAGGCTTGGTTTGGCCAGAGGAGGGTTCAAAATGGCCAATTTCAACTCGGTCGAAACAGGGTAGCTTCGGTCCGCCGGAACTGCTTCACTGTTTCATCATGCCGACTTTTCTCCGGCGACCCTCAGAACAAAAGGAGACTACAGGCGAGTAGTTGACTTCTCCCCAGTTCTAAAGAACCCAACCTCGCCTTGTTTGGCTCAGAAAAGTCCCCATGTCGGAGCTCTGGTTCGAGCTTCACCGGAAAATGGAGCAGTTGAGAGAGAATAGAGTTTTCAAGTGTGGAGAGGATGAATGGGGAGGGGCTCTTTATATAGGGAGCTTGGGGACCCGTTGGCTGTCCGTTTGGCACCATTCTGACACGCATTGAAGACCTGAATCGGGTTATTTCCTTAAATCCATCCAATTTGGTTGGATCCCCATGAGCAACCCGCTACTCTTCCCAGTTTACTAAGGGTTTTCCCCTCTTTTAAACTTGGGAGGAGAAAGGTGTCCTTTAAACACGTACCTTTCCTGGAATACATAAATCAAAACTGTATAAAAATTTTAACTTACATACCTGTCTTGCAGGTGTGACTAACAGGAGGTCTTTGGGTAGGTTTCCTTTGGTCACCTGAAAAGGGATATAAGGGCGGGGTGAGTTCGACAACTCAATGAATGGGTGTTTAAAGTTTGACTTTTAGGGGAAAATATTTAAATTGGAGTGTGCCAAACTAATTATTTTAAAATTTTCTCTTTTCAAAATCTCAATTTCATCATCATTACTCACACCTCAACCATAATCGGTGTGTTTATCAATTAACACATGCCCTTTATTATGAAGGGAACACACATGATTAAAACTTCATGTCCGTATGAGGATAGAGACCATATCTCGGTCTTGTGTGCATGAAACTCAAACACATAAGCTTCAGGAAGTCTCATAGACAGCAGTTTCGTGGAGTCCAAACACAAAAACTCTGTGGAGTACAAACACAAAACTCCATGGAGTACAAGCATAGAACTCTATGACTAATTGGTATAACGAGAAACAAAAACCTAGTAACTTCTCTCCATGGAGTACATGCAGCCCTTAGAACACAACACTACCACTCTTAGGCTTATTAATGGTCCTGAACATCAAGTGCATGCATAAACAAAGTTTTCCTCAAAAGCCATGTAATATTTGGCGCCACTGGTCCAACGGCCCCGACCTTCAACTTGACCTGCAGTTGTTTATCTCGACTAGTTCGTCAACATATCATGTCGCACTACTAGTCTATTGAGTATGTCGATCCTATCTCGGTAAGAAGTACATGTGGCAAAGTGAGTGTTTGGGGAGATTAAGTATGATCAACTTGCAATAAATCATGGAAACCCAAATAGGGATTTTAGACGGATTCAATTTAAGGAAATAACTCAAAACAACCAAATCATCTAGGAAATAAACAACACTCCAAGAAGGATCAGAAAGTAATAAGAATCAAACCAAATAGGGCAAAGGGATGGATGTCAAAGACAAGAAGAATCGAGAGACAATCATCTCAAGATAAATGACTAAGAGGATAAAACGAGTGAGACAATTAACAAATTGATCCTTGTGGAGGTCATAGTTCCAGTGACGAAGGGAAGGATGGAAAGGTCAAAACCTTGAGAGATAAGGACAGATGAAAGTCTTAAACAGATCAATGACTAAGACTGGAGTAACAACCCAAAGTCTACGAAAATGTTAAACAGATTTCTGAAGTATGAACAAGAGATTTTGACACAAAAGAGGATCTAAAATCCATCTCAAAGGAATAGATGAGTACTGGGAACAAGTGGGAATGAGGTGAAATAGACAAGAAGTGCTCGTAGAATCTCAAGGATAGAGGTAAGCAGGAGAAGATGGTGTCAAGGAATGTCATTCAAGGTTGGATATTTGTAATGTTAAAACTAGAAGGAAATTTCGAGAGAAAATAATTGTAAAACTTACTATGGAAGGGAACCTTGGAAAAACATATGTGTACCAGTTAGGAGGAAATGGAACCAATGGGATTTGAAAGAAGATAAGCTCCTCAAAGACAAGCTGTTGGAGATGAAAGGATCAAGTACTAAGAGAAAGTAATCGTGAAGGTCCAAGGGATAAATTAAACCCAAGTAGCGGGTAAGTAGGAAGACAACATCAAAAGATGCCATACGAGCAAGAAAGGAACTAACTCGGAATAAAGGATCATGTAATGATCATGAGTGGGTAAGAATGGATTAAGAAAGAAAAGAGACCTTAAAAGAAAGGACGCCAGTGGGAATGAGGAATGAAGTAAGAAAGGAAGCATCTATGATTAAAGCATGACGAGGTTAGGCGTTAAAATGTGGAACGAAGAAGTAATAACCAAAGAATGAGGAAAGGATCCATGCATGATGAAAAATATGATAACACCAAAGCATGTGGAAGAAAATAACTAGATGGAAGGAGGATTGGCTATTTTGAAACTCCTAGTCCTTAAATCTTAAGTAAAGATTTTTGGAAAGGAGAAATAGTGCTTTGGGAAAAGAGGGATGTAAATTTAAGGATATTATCCTAAGTCTTCCAGGGAGATATGCTTAGCTAAAGTAAGCTCCATGGAATGAGAAAGGGATGTGAATGAAAAATAACATCTTAGGTATGTGATATAAGGGGTAAACGGAACCAACCGAGAAGGTTGTATGCCGATAAACTACAAATATTTATATCAATGAAGGTTCATTCTAGTACAAAGGATGTGGAATAAGGTTTGGGAACAAAACTCCTAAAAGGAGGGGAGAGTTGTAAACCCCGCCCTTTGGAGTTAAGGAAAACCGAGAAAAAAATTAGTCAAACCGACTAAGAAAAATTGAACAGGTTCACACACTCGATCATCAGAGAACAGACAATTTGGGAAATTTACAACTCCCGAGTGACACAAAGGGGGGTCATAAAAACCTTGGAAGAGGGCCTTAGGACAATCTAGGAGAGAAAACTAGAAGGTTTGGGTGAACCGGATCCGAACTAGATTGAACCGGTCATTTCCAAACAGAAAACTGACTTGGTTTATAAATCGAAACTGATAAAGATAGGGAAAACCAGGAAATTTAAGGATCTCGAGTGACCTAATGAGTCATAAAAGTCATGAAAAATGACTTAGGATGAATGGGAGGTGAAAACCAAACAAGTTCAGGTGAACCGGGCCTGAACCGGATTGAACCAATTTGCACCATTATTGAACCGGATGCTAAATTCATTTTTCTAGGTGGCTCAGAAAATTCAAATATGAGAATTGAGGCATCATTGGATAGAGGATGAATTTAGATGAATTTAAAAATTTTTAATTTTGAAAAACTCGGTCGAATCGGGCCTGAACTAGTCGGTTTAAGCGTTCAACCTGATTTGGACCGGTACGGTCCGGTTTGGAATAGTGTCATCTTCTTCTTTCAGATGATAGCACTGTTCACTCACTGGAAAATTAAACTAGTGCTGACAAAGAGGAAACATTTATGTTCAGTACATTTCAGGCCACCAATGACTGTCATTATGGTGCCAAACAGATGGCCAACGAGTCCCCGAGCTCCCTATATAAAGAGCCCCTCTCCATTCATCTTCCACACACCTTAAAACCTCACTCTCTCTCATCTACTCAGTTTTTCGACGAAGTTCAAACCAGAGCTCCATTATAGGGTCTTTTTTTCGCCATAGAAGGCATGGCCAGGTTCCTTAGAATCGGAGAGAAGTCAGCTACACGGTGGTAGTCTCCAATTACTTCGAGGGTCACCGAAGAAGCGTCGGCTTGATCGAACAGTGAAGCAGCTCTGGCAGACCGAAGCTGCCCCATTTCTATTGAGCTAAAATCAGCCAATTTGACCTCAGTTCAAACCAAGCTCACCCAACACCTCCTCAACCCTCCTACGGCTAAATTAGGGTGGAAAAGTAAGCCAATTTGGCTCCCTTCTGTGAATTCCGATCGGTGCAAGAGAGAGAGCGACAGATTTTCACTAACTAAATTCTCCCTCAATTCGACATGAATTGAGGTGATTCTTGATTCTAAGAATAACATTAGGATGAGAGCTATTTGCCTAGATCGAAAGCTCAGACCGCCGTGCCCCTGGCAGAACACCTGGTATCGGGAACGCCAGCTAAGACAAAGCTCACGAGGAGATGAAAGATGTCCCACCCCAACACGGTTTGGTTGGATCCCTGTGAACAACCCATCGCTCTTTCTCGATCGAAGAGAAGTTTCCCCCTTCTTTTAGTCGAGAGGAGCCAGGCGAAATTCCAACCTTGTTCCCTATAAGACATATATCAAATAAAATGCAAGCTTAAAGACAAATTTAAGCACACCTGACAACGGGTAAGGCTCGGTGTTACTTCTAGTCATTTTCTCTTTTCCTAAAAAGGGGTAGAAAAGAGGGGTGAGATTCTACAACTCAGTGAATGGGTTTTCGAAGGTCTACTTTTAACTTTTAAGGAAAAGAAAATTTATATTAAGTGTGCCAAACTCCTTTCTTTTCAAAAATCCCTTCATTTAGAAATTTGGGTTTTTCCATTATTCTTAGTTACTGGTGTGTCATCACCTAACACACATCCATCATCATGAAGGTTACACACATTCGCAAGTCAGTATCACTACCGAACCCGCTAGTGGCTTCGGAGCGACTTTTCCTGCCACCCGAATAGAAGTACAACCACTTCTACCTTGGGAATGAGTGGATGTACGCGACATCCAACCCACAATCTTGAAATAACTTCTTCATGTCCACATGAGGACAGAGACCTCATCTCGTCCCCACCCCGATCTCATGCGCTTGGTGCTACTCCAAATTTCAGACAGACACATGGAATGACGATTTGCCCTTATACTCACCGGGTCGTCCAGGGCCCTTAGGACACATCACTACTCCTCATGGGCATCCTGATGATCCCGTACTCATGTGCATGCACAAGCAAAGTTTTCTTAAATTTACCATATAATATGCGGTGCCATTTGTCCCAACGGTCCCGACCTTCAAGTCAACATGTAGCTATTTGTCTCGATGGATCCGGAGACCTGTCATGTTGCACTACTACTAGTTGACTGAGTATGTCGGACCTGCCTTGGTACCATGACCAAACAATTCACTTATTAAGTTTTAATGGCACATATATATATATATATATCAAGTTCTTTTACGAGCTCCTGCTCATGTCCATTGGCCTATGGCCCACTATTCGAGTTTTTCAAAAACTGGCATTTTATCCCTCAAGTTCCAAAACTAAGGCCCCTGGCCTATAAGAGCTATTCGAGCTCCCATCAAGAAGATCTCCCAAATAGTTTAAGCATTGGCACACAGTCAGGGGAGAACACTTCTGACAAAAATAGGTTTTTACTATCCATTATACCGACCGGTATAAGGACATCTCCGTTCATCATCGATGAACGGGTTTTCAACTTCCTTCGAGGAAGTCTCATCATACCAATCGAGTATGATCTACTTACAACCCGTAAGTAGTTTTTCCGCATAAATTTCACATCACTTTCTCTAAGTAGTGATGATTAAAACATATCACTAAGTAGTGGGTTTTTACACCAAGGTACTTATCATCTTCAACCGAGTATGAAACATAATCCCACTCACCCGATAGTGCAGTGAAATTCCACTTAGTCGGGTTCCGTTCTTAGCAAGTTGGACCTCGACTAGCGTTCCCAATGTCTCGTTCTCCTACACGTAATGAACATAATTGTTCATTATTCTTTGGCCTAATAGCCCTTATTCATTCCAAATTAATGAGAAAACCCAACTTTACATATATTTGCAATTTGGTCCCTAAAGTTATTTTTCGTTAACTTTAAGTCCCTATTGCCAAGTTTTTCCTAAATTCGAGTCCCAGAACTTTTAAAATTTGTCTTAGGACCTCAAATCATTTGATTTCACACAAAAGGGTTTAATTTCCCAAATTTCCAATATGGTCCTTCAATTTTCCCAAAATTACCATTTTACCCTTTCTTTAGAAAAATGGTAAATTTTGGCCCAAAAATTCTAAAATTTTTCAATTGGCCCTCTAATATTCTTATCATGACCAATTGGCCCTCAATAATAGAAAATTACATTTTGGTCATTCGAATTTTTGAAAATCCCCAAATTTCCCCATTTTTTTCATCCAATTTCAACTTTTCCACACTACCAAATTTATTTTATCAAATTGACCGATCAAACACATCTAATTGTTGAAATTGGAGTTGGAATTGAGTTTCTACATGTTCATACGATTCTAAGAAACTTTGAATCGTAGATTTTAATGTCAGAACGAGTTCAAACAGAGCTTCGCCAGAAAACAAACTATAGAGAGAGAAAGCTTCGATTTCTTACCGGTGAGGGCGTGGTGGTCGGAGCTCTCTATCTGTGCAGGTAGCTCTCCTCCAAATGTTCTTTCTAGGATCAAGAATGACATCAATTGATGTCGAATTGGATTAGAATTTCTCCATCAAAATTTGGCTGACTCTCTCTCTAACAACGATCTGAAATGGTAAAGGAGAGCCGAATTGGCTTACCTTTCAGTCCTAATTCGCCGTGGAAGGGCTGAGGTGGTCTCGGGAGAGCTTGGTTTGGCATGAGGAGGGCTCAAATTGGTTGATTTCAACTTGGCTGAAATAGGGCAGCTTCGGTTTGTCGGAGCTGCTTCACTGTTTGATCACACCGGCGACTCTCGAGATGAACGGATGCTTCCACCGTGTAGTTGACTTCTCCCCGGTTCTAATGAACCCAACCTCACCTTCTTTGGATCAAAATTAACCCTATATCATAGCTCTACTTTGAGCTTCATCGGAAAACTAAGCAACTGAGAGAGTGTGAGCTTTTCAAGTGTGGAGAGGACAAATGGAGAGTGACTCTTTATATAGGGAGTTCGGGGACCCATTGGTCATCCGTTTGGTACCGTTATGACAGATATTGATGACCTGAAACATACCAAATGGAGGCATTTCTTTAGTTTCTCAGTGAGTGAACAGTGTTGTCATCCTGAGGAAGAAGATGACACTGTTCCGAACCAGACCGGACCGGTCCGAACCGGATTCAAAGCTTAAACCAAGTTTTTCAAATCTAAAAATTTCTAAATTCATCTAAATTCACTCTCTATCCAATGGTGCCTCAAATCTCCAATTTAAATTATTTAAGCCACCTAGAAAAATGAATTTAGGATTCAGTTCATTAGTGGTTCAAACCGATCTGAACCAGTTTAGATCCGGTTCACCTTAACCGATTAGGTTTTCATCCCAAATTCCTTCACAAGTGCATTTCCATGTCTTTTGTGACTCACCGGGTCACTTACGGTCCATAAGATTCCCGGTTTACCATCTCTTTATCGATTTCGGTTTATAAACCGACTTGGTCCTTAAACTGGTTCGGGTTCATTTCACCCAAACCGATCAGGTTTTTCTCTCCCACTTTGTTCTAAGGTTCCTTCCCAAGGTTTATAAATTTCTTTGGAGCACATGGGAGTTGAATTTCTCTGATTTTCCCGTTCTCTATCGGTTCTGGTTCATGAACCGACTCGGTTCATAAACCGGTTCAATCTAGTTGGATTCGGTTCATCTAAATCGGTCTGGTATTTCTCTCCCAATTCATCTCAAGGTTCTTTTCCATGGCATTATGAACTCTTTGGATCACCTAAGAGTTGTAAATTCCTAAATTGCCCATTCACAAATGATCGAGTTTGTGAACCAGTTTTGTATCCTCACTTGGTTTGACTGATTCTTTTTCCCGATTTTCCTGAGCTCAAAAGGACGGTTTTTACAGACATGGTGGAGGTAAGGGCAAATTGTCGTGCCAGCAATCAAGGAAGCTCATCGTAGCTTCCTGTGCATGAGATTGGGGTGGGGTCGAGCTGAGGTCTCTATCCTCATACGGACATGAATTTTTCTTTACGGGATTGAGGGTCGGATGTCGCATACATCCTTTCATTCTTAGGGTAGAAGTGGACGTGCTTCTATCTAGGTGGCCGGTAAAGTTGCTCCTACAAGCAAGAGTCAAGCCAATGACTTACCTTTGGATGCAGACCAGCTAAGAAGAGGAGGCACCACTCCAACATTCAAAAGGAATTAGAGAAAATGTCACTTAGACGAGTGCCAGAGAAGGACATCAGTGATCTAACCAGAAGTAGATGTATGGTAGAGCTGAGGAAACTCAAAGAAATTCCAAAGGATAAGGATAGACTTCGGACGAACGATGAACGAAAGCACGACTAAAGATCTCTGTCCGGTGACCTACAATCAAAGAGATAAGAATGGATGATCAAATGAATAGTGGAGCTTACCTGAATTAACTAGAGCTCAAAATGGAAATTGGATGGAGAATTGGAATGGAAGAGGAGCAGTGAGGGAGATGACATCTCTGGGTGAATTCGATAGAGAGCAATGTGTATTAGAAATAAAAATGAGAAAGAGGAGGGGGAGGAGTACTAGCAATCAGCAATGGAGGATCGCTTTAGGTGCCTAAGTCCATAGAGCATTTGTGAAGGGGAAACGACAATATTCGATGAGCAAACGGATGAACTGAGGGCATTTGGGATCAATGACCAAAATGCCCTCATATATGCAAAGGTTGAAAATACCCTCAATATGGCAACAAAATTACAAGCATACCCAACTAGGAGAAATTACTGTAATACCCCTATAACTTTAGGGTATTTACATCCCTACCATCCCAACTAAATTACCATAATGCCCGAGAATTTTAAGGTATTTACAATCCATGTCATACAAGCCAAATTACCAAATTTGCCTTTCAAAGTTAATAAAATTACAAGCATGCCATTGGGAAATTTAAATCATAAAAAATCCCTTGAGAAATGGATAAATTATGAGAATGCAATTAATGCCCTTTTTGGGAGGGTAAATAAAGTTATGATGCTAAAATTAAGAAAATTCCCTTGAAGGCATAATTAGAGTACGGAAAAATCTCGGGCTTTACAAATCAACCCCAAAATTTATCAAGTACCAAATCATGGCTAGAAGAGATCAAATCATGGACGATCATGTAAATGGAGCACAAATACTCGGGAATCCCTTCGGAGCAAACATGTCTCCAGATAAGAGGTGAGTGAGATTTCTAACATCATGATTGGACCGATGATACAATATTACTCTCATTTTTATTCTTAAATAATTAAAAGTGTTTTCAGAATATAATTACTCTTGACTGCTTGAATCTAGCTAGAAACTATTTTTGGAAAATATATATTTTACAAGAATTATGATGCTTTAGAGGGCCCAAGGCCACGTTTTTTAAAAGATAAGTGGGTTCAATGCCATATATTGACAATCTTGTGAAGTGGGCCCAAGTCCAATGGAAACGGGTCATGTCACGTAAATAATTATCGATATATTATGTCCATTTACAATATATCATAAATGGATTATGTGTGCATAAGTCTATTGAGCCAGAATCGGGTTGTAGCCCATTGGGCCAATGGAACAAAGATAAAGGTTTTACATAATAAGACTATTGCTTGTGATTGTTTATAATACGAAACCATACTCCCAATATGGGGTAGTGATGGTTCTAAGGGCTGCTAGATAGTAAGGATGGAACAAGGGAAGTGATCATTGGTCTAGTATATCATGGGACTCTCAGAGATCCATTGCACAACAGACCTCGTAGAGAAGAAAAGTCTCCTCCCTCTATAGCAAACACTTGTATTGAAATGTTTAGAGGTTGGGCAATGGTGCTCAAACAAATAAGTGGTCGAAGTTATAGTCTCGCACCAATGTGGTAGAGGTTGTAGCCTCTCACCAAGGTGGACGGTAAAAACGCTATGTGTGAAACCCGACCCTTAGACCAAGTAAACCTGGAAAGGAACCGGCGGTTTTGAGAAAACCGAGCCGGAAAAGGGACCAAAAATGACAAAGAAGGATTAAAATGGGAAATGGGAAAATCCCAAAAGATAAAAAATTCATAAAAATCATGAGGAAGAACCGGGAACTAAAAATGATGAGAGAATCGGACCGGTTCGGGGAGAACCAGGCCTGAATTGGATTGAACCGAGATGAACCCTAGTGAACCGGTTTAATTATTCATTTTTCTAGGTGGCTTAAAAATGTAAATTTGAGAAATTGAGACCACCATTATATAGAAAATAAATTTAGATAAATTTTTTAATTTTAGAAAATTGGTCGAATTGTGTCCAAACCGGCTAAATTTTGAATTCGGGTCATCGAACCCGGTCAGAACAAACTGGTCAATAGTCAACAAACCAGTCAACGGTCAACGATTAACGGCTAACAGGGCAGCCACGTTGGCAATCCATGTAAGAAAAACTAACCAATCACAGTGTGCCACGTGGCACACCTACCACGTCATCATCTTCAACCTCTAGCCGCAAAGAGAGAGAGGAGAGAAGAAAGAGTCGCTGTAAAAGCTGGGGTCTCCGGCAACTAGAAAAATGCTCCGGTCAGGTCGCCAGCGACCGAGTCAAAGGCTGAGTCATACGCCAGTGGGTAGCCTGAGCAGTTGTCGAGCTCCCTATATAAAGAGCCCCCCTCTGTTCGATCTCAACATCTCACAATCGACCGAAAAAGACAAACTACTTAGTTTTTCGGTGAGCAGCAAACCAAAGCTCCGACATTGGGGCTTTTCTCCACATCTAAGGTTGCATCCAGTACCATTAGAACTAGGAGGAAGTCCTCTACACGGCTGCACCCTCTATTCCGCTCGAGAGCCATCGTAGAAGAACGAGGAAGCTCAAACAATAGCACTACTCTTCGACTGTCAGCGGCCCGAGCTGCTCGAGCTCAACTAGAGTCATCCTTAGGCCAATGCCAGCCAAACCAAGCCCTCCAAACACCACCTAGAGGTGCCCCAAAAAATCATATTTTTTAGTAATCCAAAATTAAAAACATACCAACACTAATGTAGGATCCCTTTAGAACTTCGAAGTTAAGCATGCTTGGTGAGAGTAGTGCTAGGAAGTATTCTTGTTGCATCCCCTCAATAGTTGTCAAACCATATTTTTTTAGTAACAAAAAAAGTAATAACATACTAGCACTAATGCACCAAATCCTATCAAAACATCGAAGTTAACCTGAAATTATTATTTTTAGTAACCAGAAATTTCGATCAAAGGAGATAAATATATTTTTTTTTTATCCTACATCCATAAGGTAAATATCATAAATACTTATATTTAATTTTTGAAATTAATACCAATAATTTAATACATATATTTAATTATTAGAATTAATACTAATAAATGCCCATCAATTTTCCAAGAATAATGACAACATTAATACTGTAGTAATAAATACTCCCCATTTAATACACAATTCTACTCCTATATAAAGAGCTCATCCTCATTTATTCTCCTCACACCTGAAAACTCCTTTCTCTCTCTAATACTCCATTTCCCGGTGAAGCTCGAACCAGAGCTTCGACTTAGGAAATTTTCTTAACCTCAGAAGGAGAGGTCAGGCTCTTTAGATTCCGAGGGAAGTCAACTCTCTGATAGCAACCTCCATTCGATCCGAGGATCGCCGAAGAAGTGCCAACATAATCAAACAGTGAAACAGCTTTGATCTACTGAAGCTGCCCTATTTCAACCTAACTAAAATTAGCCGAATTCAGACCTTCTCTAGCCAAACCAAGCTCTTCCAACATCCCCACAACCCTCATACAACCTCAATGATGCTAAAAGGTCAATAGTAGGAATTCTTGATCCTAGAAGGTACTTTAGGAAGAGAGCTCGATAGAAAGCTCGAACCGTCGCACCTCCGATGGGACAAGTATGATTGGAACACCAGCAAGAGAAAACTCGCGTCAACTTGGGAAATCAACCGTGGATGAAAACGTCACGGTTAACAGGTGAGTGGGCTAATTTACACATCATACTAGTTGGGATGATGAGCACTTTTATTTAAGGAAAACCTACTTACCAGTTGTGAGTGGGCTTACTAACGCCATACCCAATTGGGATGATGAGAATAGTTTAAAGTTAAAAACCACTTACCAGTTGTAAGTGGGATTTTATATCATACCTGGTTGGGGATGATAAGCACCCCGAAATGAAAACCCACTACTTAGTGGTATTTTAAACATCAAAACTTAGAGGAGTGATGTGAAAATCACGTGGAAAAACTACTTAGCAGTTGTAAGTAGATCATACCCGGTTGGAATGTTGAAACTTCCTCAGAGGAAATGGAAAACCCGTTCATCAATTATGAGCGGAGATATCCTTATACTCGATTGGTGTGATGGATAGTTGAAAACATATTTTGTCAAAAATGCTCTCCCTTGACTATGTGCCACTACTTAAATGATTTGGGAGACCTTGTAAACCCCGCCCTTTTGAGCTAAGAAAAACCAGGAAGAGAACCGGTCAACCAAGTGAGAAAACCAACTCGGTTCACAAACTCGATAATTGTGAATGGGCAATTTAAGAATTTGCAACTCCCAGGTGATCCAAAGGGTTCAAAATACTATGGAAAAGAACCTTAGGATGAATTGAAGAGGAAAATTAGACCGGTTTGGATGAACCAGGTCTAACGGGATTGAACCAGTTTATGAACCGAGTCGGTTCATGAACCGAAACCGATAGAGATCAAGCAAAACAAAGAAATTCAACTCCATTGTACTCCAAATAAATTCATAAACCTTGGGAAGGAACCTTAGAACAAAGTGGGAGTGAAAAAACCAGACCAGTTCGGGTGAACCGAACCCGAACCGGATTGAACCGGTTTAAGGACCAAGTTGGTTTATGAATCGGAATCAATAAAGAGATGGTAAACCAGGAATTTTATGGACCCTAAGTGACCCAAGGAGTCACAAAAGACATGGAAATGGACTTGTGAAGGAATTAGGGATGAAAACCAAACCGCTTCAAGTGAACCGGTTCGCACCGGTTTGAACCACTATTGAACCGAATCCTAAATTTATTTTTCTAGGTAGCTTAAATAATTCAAATTGGATATTTGAAGCCACCATTGGATAGAGAATGAATTTAGATAAATTTAGAAATTTTTAGATTTGAAAAACTCGATCGAATGTGGGGTGAACCAAAGCTCCATTCTCTCTCCACTGCTCCATTTTATGGCAAAGCTCGAACCAGAGCTCCGACATGGGCTCTTTTCTAAGCCAAACAAGGTGAGGTCAAGTTCATTAGAACTGGGGAGAATTCAGCTACACGTCTGTAGTCTCCGTTCACTTCGAGGGTCGTCGGCGAGATGCCAGCGTGATGAAATAGTGAAGCAGCTCCAGCGAACCGAAGCTGCCCTATTTCGGTTGAGTTGAAATCAGCCATTTCAAGCCCTCCTCTGGCCAAACCAAGCCTTCCCAACACTTCCTCAGCCCTCCCACAGTCGAATTAGGACTGAAAGTTAAGCCAATTCGGCTCTACTCAGCCCTACCAGTCGAATTTCTGGTCGGTGCTAGAGAGAGAACCGGCAGAATTACAATGATGAAATTCTAACTCAATTCGGCATCAATTGATGCGATTCTTGATTCTAGGATGAACCTCAAGAGTAGAGCTATCTACTCAGATCGAAAGCTTGGATCGTCGTGCCCTCACCGGTGAGAAATCGAAGCTTTCTTTCTCTACAGTCTATTTTCTGAAGAAGCTCTGTTTGAACTCATTCCGGCGTTAAAATATGTGATTCAAAGTTACTTAGAATCGTATGAACATGTAGGAACTCAATCTCAACTCCAATTTCAACAAATAGAGGTGTTTGATTGGTCAATTTGATGGAATCAAATTTGGTAGTGTTGAAGAGTTGAAATTGGGGGAAAATTGGGGAAAATTGGGGATTTTCGAAATTCAAAGGACCAAAATGCAATTTTATAAAATTGAGGGTCAATTGAGCATGAAAATCATGTTGGAGGACAATTGAGGAATTTTGGAATTTTTGGGGCAAAACTTACCATTTTTGTATAGGAATGGCAAAATGGTAATTTTGGAAAAATTGAAGGACCAAAATGGAAACTTTGGAAATTAATCCCCTTTTTTGTGAAATGGAATAAATTGAGGTCCTATGATAAATTTTAGAAGTTTTGGGACTCAATTTGAGGAAAAATCGGCATTAGGGACTTAAAGTTAAATAGAAATAACTTTAGGAACTTAATTGCAAATAAATGGATGTTTAACTTTCTCATTCATTTGGAATGAATGAAGACTACTAGGACGAAGGAGAATGAACCGAGATGTTCATATCATGTAGGAACGCGAAGTACCAGGAACACCAGCAAGGACAAGCTCGCGTGAATACAAAGAACCGGTCTAGTGGAATTCACGGCATTAACAGGAGAGTGGGTTTACTAACATCATACCCAGTTGGGATGATGAGCACAACTTAAAATTTAAAACCACTTACCGGTTGTGAGTATAAATTTTATATCTTATCCGGTTGGGAATGATAAGTACCTCGGTATGAAAACCCACTATTAAGTGTTATTTTAAACATCACTACTTAGAGTAAGTGGTGTGAAAATCAGGTGAAAAAACTAGCGGCAATGCGACATGACAGGTCAAAGGACCAGTCAAGACAAACAACTGCGGGTTGAGTTGAGAGTCGAGGCTGTTGGACCAATGGCACCATAGATTACATGGCAATATGAGAAAACATTGTTTATGCATTCACTGTGAGTACGGGATCATCAAGACACCCATGAGGGGTAGTGATGCGTCCTAAGGGCACTGGACGACCTGGTGGCTATAAGGGCAGTTCGTCGTTCTAGGTGTCTGTGCAAAATTTGGAGTAGCACCAAGCGCATGAGACTGGGGTGGAGATAGGATGAGGTCTCTGTCCTCATATGGACACAAAGAAGCAATTTCAGGATTGAGGGTCGGATGTCGCGTACATCCACTCATTCCTAGGGTAGAAGTGGTCGTGCTTCTATCCGGGTGGCAGGAAAGGTTTATCCGAAGCCACTAGCGGGTTCAGTAGTGATACTGACTTGCGAATGTGTGTAACCTTCCTGATGAAGGGTTTGTGTAGGGTGATGACACACCGTAGTAACTAAGAAATGATGGAAAAATCCAAATTTTTAAATAAAGGGATTTTTGAAAAAGAAAGGAGTCTTGCACACTCCATATAAACATTTTTCTTAAAAATTAAAAGTAAACCTTTGAAAACCCATTCACTGAGTAGTCGTACCCACCCCCTCCCTTATATCCCTTTCAGGAGATTTTGGAAAGCTTATCCTTAAAGACCATCAACTAAGATGCTTGTGATATAGGTATGATAAATCTAAATTATTATGCAGTTTTGTTTATGTTATTCCTGGAAAAAGGTGCAGGTTCAAAGGACGCCATATTCTTTACAATCTATAATAAGGGGAAACCCTTTAATAAATCGAGAGAGTGGTGGGTTGATCACGGGGATCTGAACAAACCAAGTCGAGGCATGACAGACCTTCTTGACGGGAGCTCAAATAGCTCTATTAGGCTGTAGGCCTCGATTTTGGAACTTGGGGTCTAATATGCCCGGTTTTGGAAAATCATGTACAGTGGGCCCAAGGCCAATGGACACAAGCAAAAGCTCATAAACAAACATGTGATATATGGGCTAAAACTTTAAATAAATGAATTCTTTGGCCATGGTACCAAGACAGGACCGACATATTCAGTCAACTAGTGGCAGTGCGACATGACAGGTCTTCGGATTAGTTAAGACAAACAGCTGCAAGTTGAGTTGATGGTCGGAGCCATTGGAGCAGTGCCACCACAAATTATAAGGCATGAGATGAAAATACTAATTCTACATACACTATGTGTATGGGACCTTCAAGACACCCAAGAAGGGTAGTGATGCGTCCTAGGGCCCTAAACAACTTGGTGGATATAAGGGCAGTTTGTCGGACCAGGTGACCTTACGAAGCTCGACGTAGCTTCATTGCGCACGAGACTAGGGTGGGGTCGGGATGAGGTCTATGTCCTCATACGGACACAGAGAATTGATTTTGGGATTGAGGGTCAGATGTCACGTACATCCACTCATTCTCAGGGTAGAAGTGGATGTGTTTCTATCTAGGTGGCCAGTAAAGTCGCTCCGACGCCACAAGTGGGTTTAGTGGACAAGTTGGCCTGCAATTGTGTGTTTTGACCTTCATGATGAAGGATGTGTATTGGATGATGACACACCGTGATTAATAAGAAATGGTAAAAAACTGAGATTTTTAAAGTGGAGAACATCTAAAGGAAATTAAGGAGTGTAGCACACTGCAACTTGAAAATGTCACCCTCGGTAGGGTAAAGGTTTTAAAAACCAATATTTGAGGAAATGATATTTTAAAAGAAAATAAGGAGATTAGCACACTCTGATTAAAGTTGTTTTGTTTATGAAAACTCACTCCCAACCCCCGCTCACTGAGTTGTAGAACTCACCCCCTCCCTTATATCCCTTTCAAGAAACCAAGGGAAAACCAATCTTAAAGACTTCCCTGTATAGGAACTATAAAATTAGGTACTCGAGAAACAACTGCCCTAAGAAACTTAGACCAAAGGAATGATGGAGGGGAGGCAGTTAACGAACTAATACATAGGAAAACCATAATTTGAGTTTCAACAAAGAAGAGAGGGGCGAAAAGGCCAAATACTCGGGAAAAGAAGGATGAAAGAAATCCTTAACAGGACCAAAGGCCAAATTAACGACTAAACTCATGTCAAGAGAAAAGAATAGGCAAGCCTCCCACATAATTATCAAGAAATCTTGAAATAAGGAAGATTTGAATGCTCCATAAAGAAATACACTATGAAAGTAAACTTTGGAGGGATGCATACGACTATCTACCCTTGAAGAAATTTTTATGGGCGGATGGACATAATGTGGAGTGCAAGGAACCAACCCTTAATTGGGAAATGTTTCAAAGGAAGGAAGTATCGTGATGGCCTAGTGTGACCTGCTTGGAGAGAGTAGGAGAACCAAACAATAATTTCAAGAGAACCAAGTAGAATGAAGAAACGAGTAACAACGGGACGACCAAAGAGAATAAACAAAACCCTAAGAAAGACTGAGATGTAGTAAAGACTACACTCTATGAAGGACAAAGGATGGGCATGAAGGTCGAGTGATACAGCTGCCCAGATGATAGGATCAAAAAAAATGGAGAGAAGGAGACAGTTGAAGAACTGGTCTTCGAGAGAACCCTGGATTTAAACTACGATAAAGAAAGGACAAGTAAAAAGGCCAAAACATTGGAAAAAGAAGAATGAAGGAAAATCCTTAAAGAAATTAATGGCCAAAACTGGATTTCTAGTTTAAAGTCTTAAGACGATTAAGTGTGCTTCATGAAGGATGAACAAGAGATTTTGAAAAAAGGAGGGTGTGTACCCTCCTTAAACGGAAATAAGTTAACGGGTTAGCATCAAAAAGATGTTGTGACAAGTATGAATGAGTGGACAACCCATACTAAGGTAATAAAGTAAAGAATGTTCAAGAAATATTGGGAAAGTAAGTCCTCCAAATAAGATGTGGCTAAGGAGAAATAACTGCAATTGGTAAGACGGGTCATAATCCACACACGCATATGAAGCTTAAAGAGTGGACAACCGAGCATAGGGTGGAATGCACGAAATAAAACCAATAATCGAAAGTATCCCATCTAAGGAATAAGGGATAAAACAAAAGTTGTGGATAGAGAAGGATCCAAAGCAAATAGATGCCCTAACATAGATAAGGGTGCGAAGAAAGGAAAAAAGAACCATACAATGAATGATAAGGAGGTTGAGTATGTAACACCTAAGATGGAAATCTCTATTGTAAGGGACATAGTAGAGAACAAAACCGGAAGGAGGGAACCTTCCCAAGCAAAGTAATCAACACATAGATCAAAAGCAATTATTGTAGAATGCAGAATCATGAAATGATTTATGAGTAAGTAAGAGTGGATTAAGGAAAAAGGAAAAACCCTTGAATAAGGAATGCCAAGGACTTAAAAAGGAAAGAATCCCAGTTTGTTGGTAAACTATTGGGAAACCAAATAATTGACACCAGAAAGACCCAATAAAGAAGTTGGGAAAGGACGAGTGGGTAAGGAAAACCGACACGGTTATGTAAGACATGTTGTCAAGATACTAATGATAAGTGGGTAACAATAAAGGTAGTTGAGAAATACTACCTAATGAAAGGAGGGATGAAATTATACAGTCCCTGGAAGGTTGGAAAGTTGGAAACAACCCTAAAAGAGGTGTTGTAGGAGTCTAATGGACTGAGACAGGTTAAGAACTATGTCATGTCGTAAGGGACAAATAAGCACCAACAATCCCGAGTAAAATGTAACTCGAGTAAGAAGAAGTCAGTTGATAAACATAACAAGGTCAAACATAAATTTGACCGAAGTTGTAATCAATGACAGATGAAGGATGGGTCAAATTGGGACGAAAGAATAATAACACAAAAACCTGTGAAAACAAGTATGTAATGCTCGAAAGAACGTTGAGATAGGGGTTTCAATGATGAAGAGAATAACTAGACAAAGGAACGATTGGGCAGCTTAGAACTCCCAATCCTGAAATCTTGAGTAAAATCCCCAAAAGGAAGAACCTTATCCTAAATAAAGGGAGATGCGAACCTAAGAATATACATTAGGATTGTGAGCCAAACATGCCTCGTTATTATAACTCCATGGAAGGAGTAAGCATGATAAATGAAAAGAAATTCCTTAGATAAATGATTACGGGGACTAAGCGAAAGAGCAATCGAAGTGTTAACATGCCAAGAAAACCCAAGTTGACATTAAGAGAAATTATTCCTGATGTGGAATATATTGGTTAAGTTTTGGGGACAAAACTCCTAAAAGGAAGGGAGAGTTGTAAACCCCGCACTTTTGAGTTAAGGAAAACTAGGAAAAGAACTAGTCAAACCGAGTAAGAAAACCGAGCTGGTTTACAAACCCGATCATTTGGGAACAAGTAAATTGGAAATTTACAACTTACGGGTGATCCAAAGGGTTCATTAAACCTTGGAAAAGAAACTTAAGACAAATTAGAAGAGAAAAACCAAATTGGTTTAGGTGAACGAGAATCCATGAGAACTCTAAAGTTAAGTGTGCTTACCTAAGAGTAGTGTGAGGATGGGTGACCTCTTTTTATGCGAACATAGGCTAGCCATAAATTAACATATATTTAATTATTGTAATTAATACCAATAATTTAATAACGAAATTAAATTATTGGAATTAATACAAATAATTTATGGCAATATTTATATTAGTAATAAATCTCTCCCATTTAATACATGGTTTTACACCTATATAAAGAGGTCATCCTCATTCATTCTCCTCACACCCGAACACTTCTCTCTCTCTCTACTACTCCATTTCCCAGTTAAGCTCGAACCAGAGCTTCGATTTTAACATTTTTCTTAACCTTGGAAGGAGAGGTCAAGCTCTTTAAAACCGAGTAGAAGTCAATTATCTGATAGCAAACTCCAGTCAATCCAAGAATCGCTGGAGAAGCGTCGGCATGGTGGAACAGTGAAGCAGCTCCAGCGGACTGAAGCTGCCCTATTTTGGCCAAGCTGAAATCGGCCATTTCGAGCCCTCCACAGGCTAAACCAAGCCCTCCCAACACTTCCTCAACCCTTCCATGGCTAAATTAGGACTGAAAGGATGAACCTCTAGACAAGAGCTATCTACCCAGATCGAAAGCTCGAATCGTCATGCCATCACCGGTGAGTAATCGAAGCTTTCTCTCTCTATAGTTCATTTTCCGACAAAGCTCCGTTTGAGCTCGTTCCGGCGTTAAAACTCGTAATTCAAAGTTCTATGGAATCATATGAACATGTAGAAACTCAATTTCAACTTCAATTTCAACAATTGGAAATGTTTGATCAGTCAATTTAATGAAATCAAATTTGGTTGTGTTAAGAAGTTGGAATTGGGGAAAATTAGGGATTTTCGAAGATTCGAAGGACCGAAATGCAATTTCCTAAAATTGAGGGTCAATTGGGCATGAAAAAAATGTTAGAGGGCCCATTTGAGGAATTTTAGAATTTTGGGGGCTAAATTTACCATTTTTGTAAAGGAAGGGCAAAATGGTAATTTTGGAAAAGTTGGGGACCAAATTGGAAATTTGGGAAATTAATCCCCTTTAGTGAAATGGAATAAATTGAGGTCCCTTGATAAATTTTAAAAGTTTCGGGACTCAATTTGAGGAAAAACCGGCAATAGGGACTTAAAGTTTAAGAGAAATAACTTTAGGGACCTAATTGTAAATAAATGAAAGTTTGACTTACTCATTCATTTGGAATGAATGAAGGCTATTAGGCTGAAGGATAATGAATCGAGATGTTCATATCGTGTAATAACACAAAATACTGAGAATACCAGCAAGGACAAGCTCGCGTGAATACAAAGAACCGGTCTAAGTGGAATTCACGGCAATAACGGGTGAGTGGGTTTACTAACATCATACCCGGTTAGGATGATGAGCACAACTTAAAATTAAAAACCACTTACCGGTTGTGAGTGGGATTATGTATCATACCCGGTTGGGGATGATAAGTACCTCAATATAAAAACCCACTGGTTAGTGGTATGTTTTAATCATCACTGCTTAGAGAAAGTGATGTGAAAGTTATGCAGAAAAACTACTTACGGGTTATAAGTAGATCATACCTAGTTGATATGATGAGACTTCCTCCAATGAAGTTGAAAACCCGTTCATCGGTTATGAACGGAGATGTTCTTGTACAGTCGGTATAATGGATAGTAAAAACCTATTTTTATCGGAAGTGTTCTCCCCTGACTGTGTGCCAATGCTTAAACTATTTGGGAGACCTTCTCGATGGGAGCTCGAATAGCTCTTATAGGTCGGGGGCCTCGATTTTAGAACTTGGGGGCTAAATGCATGATTTTGAAAATCTCGTACAGTGGGTCCAAGGCCAGTTGGCACGAGCAGGAGCTCCTAAATGAACATGATATATGTGCCATAAAACTTTAAATAAAGAAATTGTTTGGCCATGGTACCAAGATAGGACCAACATGCTCAATCAACTAGCGGCAGTGTGACATGACAGGTCGACGGACTAGTCAAGTCAAACAACATTGGTTTGAGTTGAGAGTCAGGGCCATTGGACTAGTGGCACCAAAGATTACATGGCAATATGAGAAAACATTGTTTGTGCATGCACTATGAATACGGGATCATCAAGACGCCCATGAGGGGTAGTGATGTGTCCTAAGGACCCTGGACGACCCGAAGAGTATAAGGGCAGATCATCATTCCAGGTGTCTGTGTGAAATTTGGAGTAGCACCAAGTGCATAAGACCGGGGTGGGACAGGATGAGGTCTCTATCCTCATATCCTCATACGACACATATCTCATGTTTATTTACGAGCTCCCTATGGCCCACTGTTCGATATTTTCAAAACCGGCCATATTATCCCCCAAGTTCCAAAACCGAGGCCCTCGACCTATACAAGCTATTCGAGCTCTCGTCAAGAAGGTCTCCCAAATCGTTTAAGCATTGGAACATGGTCAAGGGAGAGCACTTCCGACAAAAAGATGTTTTCAACTGTCAATCATACCAACCGAGTATGAGGACATCTCTGCTCATAACTGATGAATGGGTTTTCCACTTCCTTCGAGGGAGTTTCATCATACCAAACGGGTATGATCTACTTGCAGCCGATAAGTAGTTTTTCCGCGTGATTTTCACATCACTTCTCTAAGTTGTGATGTTTAAAATACCACTAAATAGTCGATTTTCATTTCAAGGTACTTATCATTCCCAACCGTGTATGATATAAAATCCCACTCACAATTGTTAAGTGGTTTTTAGCTTAATTTGCTCATCACCCCAACCAAGTATGATGTTAAAAGTCCCACTCACCCATTAATGCTCTGAATTCCACTCGACCAATTCTTTGTATTCATGTGAGCTAGTCCTTGCTGGCATTCATAGTACTTCATATTCCTTGCTGGTGAGAGGACTGATGTGGAAATTACGCGGAAAAACTACTTACTAGTTGTAAGTAGATCATACCTGATTGGTATGATGAACTTCCTGAAAGGGAGGAGAAAACCCGCTTATCAGTTATAAGCGGAGATGACCTCACACCTGGTTTGTGTGATGGATAGATTAAAAGATTATTTTGTCGGAAGTGCTCTCCCTTGACTATGTGCCACTGCTTCAACTTTTTGGGAAACCTTCATGACAGGAGCTCAAAATGCTCAGATAGGCCGGAGGCCTCAATTTTGGAACTTAGGGGCTAATATGCCTGATTTTGAAAATCTCGTACAGTGGGCCCAAGGCCAGTTGGCACGAGCAGCAGCTCATATACAAAACCTGAGTTATATGCCATAAAACTATAAATAAATGAATTGTTTGGCCATGGTTCCAAGACAGGACCGACATACTCAGTTAACTAGCAACAATGTGACATGACAGGTCAATGGACCAGTCAAGACAAACAGCTGCAGGTTGAGTCGAGGGTCGAGATCGTTGGACGAGTAGCACCACAGATTATATGGCAAGATGTGAAAATACTAATTGTGCATGCAATGTGATTACGGGATCTTCAAGATGCCCAAGAGGGGTAGTGATGTGTCCTAGGGCCCTGGACAACCTGGTAGGTATAAGGGCAGATTGTCGGACCATGTGACCTTGCGAAGCTCGACGTAGCTTCAAGCGCATGAAACCGGGGTGGGGTCTGGATGAGGTCTCTGTCTTCATATGGACATAGAGAATTGATTTCAGGATTGAGGGCCGGATGTCACGTACATCCACTTATTCTCAGGGTAGAAGTGGACGTGCTTCTATCTAGGTAGTCGGTAAAGTCACTCCGATGCCACAAGTGCGTTCAGTGGATAGGATGGCCTACGATTGTGTGATTTGTGACCTTCATGATGAATGATGTGTGTTGGGTGATGATACACCATGATTAATAAGAAATGGTGATGAAAACAGAGATTTGAAATGAAAGGATTTTTGAAAGAAAATAAGGAGTCTAGCACACTCCAATACAAATTTTCTTCCTAAAAGTTAAATTTTGAAAACAGATTCATTGAGTAGTTGTACTCACCCCCTCCCTTATATCCCTTTCAAGTAGACCAAGGAAAACCTACCCAAGACCTCCTATTAGTTACACCTGTAAGACAGGTATGATTAATTTAAAATTTTATACAATTTTGATTTATGTTATTCCAGGAAAGGTGCATGTTTAAAGGACGTCATACTCTTCATGGTTTATATGTAAACCCCGCACATTTGAGTTCAGGAAAACCAGGAAAAGAACCAGTGAAACTGAATAAGAAAACCAAACCGGTTTACATTTGTAAATAAGCAATATGAAAATTTATAACTTTCGGTTGATCCAAATGATTTATTAAACATTGGAAAAAAAAACCTTAAGACAAACTAGAAAACGAAAACCAAATTGGTTCAGTTGAACTAGATTCCATAATAACTTTGAAGTTAAGTGTGCTTACTTGAGAGTAGTGTAAGGATGGGTGACCTCCTGGGAAGTATGATTTTTTGTAACCCTAAATTTTGGTCAAAAATACACGGGTTTTACGACTATATAAAGAGGTCATCCCCATTTCATTCTCCTCACACCTGAACACATCTCTCTCTCTCTCTACTGCTCCATTTCCCGGTAAAGCTCGAACCAGAGCTTCAACTTGAACAAAGGTCGGGCTCTTTAGAACCGGGGAGAAGACAGCTATCTAATAGCAAACTCCAGTCAATCCAAGAATCGTTGGAGAAGCGCCGACATGATGGAATAGTGAAGCAACTCCGGCGGACCGAAGCTGCCCTATTTCGGCCAAGCTGAAATCGGCCATTTCAAGCCCTCCTTAGGCCAAACCAAGCCCTCCCAACACTTCCTCAGCCTTTCCACGGCCGAATTAGGACCTAAAGGTAAGCCAATTCGGCTCCCCTTTATAATTTTCGATCGGTGCTAGAGAGAGAGTCGACCGAATTTCAATGACGAAATTCTAATCCAATTCCGCATCAATTGATACAATACTTGATTTTAGGATGAACCTCCGGACGAGACCTATCTACGCAGATTGAAAGCTCAGACTGTCGTGCCTTCACCGGTGAATAATTGAAGCTTTCTCTCTCTACAGATCGAAAGCGCCAACATGATGGAATAGTGAAGCAACTCCGGCGGACCGAAGCTACCCTATTTCGGCCAAGCTGAAATCAGCCATTTCAAGCACTCCTTAGAACAAACCAAGCCCTCCCAACACTTCCTCAGCCTTTCCACGGCCGAATTAGGATCAAAAGGTAAGCCAATTCGGCTACCCTTTATAATTTTCGATCGGTGCTAGAAAGAGAGTCGACCAAATTTCAATGACGAAATTCTAATCCAATTCCGCATCAATTGATACAATACTTGATTTTAGGATGAACCTCCGGACGAGACCTATCTACGCAGATCGAAAGCTCAGACTGTCATGCCTTCACCGGTGAGTAATTGAAGCTTTCACTCTCTACAGTCTGTTTTCCGGCAAAGCTCCGTTTGAGCTCGTTCCGACGTTAAAATCTACGATTCAAAGTTTCTTAGAATCGTATGAACATACAGGAACTCAATTTTAACTCCACTTTCAATAATTAGAAGTGTTTGATCGGTTAATTTGATGAAATCAAATTCGGTAGTGTTGAAGAGTTGAAATTGGGGGAAAATTTGGGGATTTTCGAAATTCAAAGGGGCCAAAATACAATTTTATGAAATTGAGAGTCAATTGGGCATGAAAATAATGTTGGAGGACCAATTGAGGAATTTTGGAAATTTTGGGGAAAAACTTACCATTTTTGTGAAAGAAGGGCAAAATGGTAATTTTGGAAAAATTGGGGAACCAAATTGGAAATTTGGAAAATTAAACCCCTTTTTGGTGAAATTGAATAAATTGAGGTCCCACGATAAATTTTAAAAGTTACGGGACTCAATTTGAGGAAAAACCGACATTAGGGACTTAAAGTTAAAGAGAAATAACTTTAGGGACCTAACTGCAAATAACTAAAAGTTTGGGTTTTCTCATTCATTAATGAATGAAGGCTGTTATGCCGAGTAATAATGAACAAGGTTGTTCATATCGTGTAGGAACGTTAAATACCGGGAACGCCAGCAAGGACAAGCTCGCGTGAATACAAAGAACTAGTCTAGTGGAATTCATGGCATTAACGGGTGAGTGGGCTTACTAACATCATACCCGGCTGGGATAATAAGCATAACTTAAAGTAAAAAAACCACTTACCGGTTGTGAGTGGGTTTACTAACATCATACCCGGTCGGGATGATGAGCACACCTTATAATTTAAAAACCACTTATCGGTTGTGAGTGGGTTTACTAACATCATACCCGGTTAGGATAATAAGCATAACTTAAAGTAAAAAAAAAACCACTTACCGGTTGTGAGTCGGTTTAATAACATCATACCCGGTTGGGATGATGAGCACAAATTAAAGTTAAAAACTACTTACCGGTTGTGAGTGGGTTTACTAACATCATACCCGGATGGGATGATGAGCATAACTTAAAATTTAAAAACCACTTACCGGTTGTGAGTGGGATTATATACCATACCCGGTTGTGGATGATAAGTACCTCAGTATAAAAACCCACTATTTAGTGGTATTTTAATCATCACCACTTAGAGAAAGTGATGTGAAAATTATGCGAAAAAAATACTACTTACCGGTTGTAAGTAGATCATACCCGGTTGGTATGATGAGACTTCCTCGAAGGAAGGTGAAAACCCGTTCATCGGTTATGAACGGAGATGTCCTTATACCAGTTGGTATAATGGACAGTGAAAACCTATTTTGTCAGAAGTGTTCTCCCCTGACTGTGTGCCAATGCTTAAACTATTTGGGAGACATTCTCGACGGGAGCTCGAATAGCTCTGATAGGCCAAGGGCCTTAGTTTTGGAACTTGGGGGCTAAATGACCGATTTTGAAAATCTCGTACAGTGGGCCCAAGGCTAGTTGGCACGAGCTGGAGCTCATAAACGAACATGATATATGTGCCATAAAACTTAATAAGTGAATTATTTTGCCATGGTACCAAGATAGGACCGACATGCTCAGTCAACTAGCGGCAGTGCGACATGACAGGTCGACGGACTAGTCAAGACAAATAGTTGCGGGTTGAGTTGAGAGTCGGGGCCGTTGGACTAATGGCACCACGTATTACATGGCAATATAAGAAAATATTGTTTGTGTATGCACTATGAGTAGGGGATCATCAAGACGCCCATGAGGGGTAGTGATGCGTCCTAAGGGCACTAGACGACCTGGTGGCTATAAGGGCAGTTCGTCGTTCCAAGTGTCTGTGCGAAATCTGGAATAGCACGAAGTGCATGAAACCGGGGTGGGGACAGGATGAGGTCTCTGTCCTCATACGGACATGAAGAAGTGATTTCGGGATTGTGGGTCGGATGTCACGTACATCCACTCATTCCCAAGGTAGAAGTGGTCGTACTTCTATCCGGGTGGCAGGAAAAGTCGCTCCGAAGCCACTAGCGGGTTCGGTAGTGATACTGACTTGTGAATGTGTGTAACCTTCATGATAAAGGATGTGTGTTGGGTGATGACACACCGTGGTAACTAAGAAATAATGGAAAAATCTGAATTTTTAAATGAAGGGATTTTTGAAAACAAACAAGTCCGGCACACTCCATATAAATATTTTTCTTAAAAGTTAAAAGCTTTCAAAAACCCATTCACTGAGTAGCCGTACTCACCCCCTCCCTTATATCCCTTTCAGGAAATCCCGGAAAGCCTCCCCTTAAAGACCGTCAACTAAGATGCCTGTAATACAGGTATGTAAAGTTTTAAATTTCATGCAGTTTTGATTATGCTATTCTAGGAAAAAGGTGCAGGTTAAAGGACGCCTTACTCTTTACGGTTTACAATAAGGGGAAACCATTTAATAAACCGGGAGAGTGGCGGGTTGATCACGGGGATCCGACCAAATATTGTAACTAATAGGATTTATCCTAAAATTTTCAGATGGCTCCCAGGTGAGGAACCAAGAAAACTAGGAATGGCTTTACTCAACACCTTATCTTCGTAGGATGACAATCCTTGAAGCTTCCCAAATGCCTAAAGCATGGCAAGAATCTCAAAAGAGCAAATGAGAAAGTATCCCAGAGAATGGTGACAAGACCTATTGAGGTCACAACTCTAAGTATAAAGGAAGCCAAGTGTGAAGCCATAAAATGGGGCATATAACCTTACATAGGAGGATGCTTATCAAGAATCTCGTAGCTCCCTAGTTATTTGGTGATCATTTTCTGTAATAGGGCCAAAATCCCCAACATACTATACTACTCTATTAATGAAGTACTCCAAATTCCTAAAAAAAACCCTGTCCCTCAAATGATGTGATCTTCAAGGAAGACTCCAAAAATTAAAAAAAAAAAAACTCTCACGGTATCCAGACTTAAGGATGAAGGAGCACCAAAACTAACAATTCCCAAGAAAACGCCAGGAGGAACCACTCATGTTCATGTAATTACAAGCATGAATGATAGTGACACTGCGTGGAGAAGTGCCCAACCCTACAAAGGACAGGAATCAAGTTAACCTAGAGGGGAATAGGACACGAAGTGAAAAAAACGTTCCCACATCGCCAGGAGTCAGGACAATATTTTCCAAGAATAAACACCTCACAACTATAGGAAATCCGAAAGGATACCATCCCAAGAAACATGACTCCATTTGAAACCACAAATAAGAGAAAACTCTTCAAAATCTTAGCAAAGTGGTAAGAAGGAAAAAGGGGTAAAGGTAGGACCTTAATAAAACCACAAACGGAACAAAGGATAGCTAAAGAGAATTCCTCCTTTAAGAAGAAAAACCAAACCATTTAGGAGCAAAGAAAGGAGTGCATCCACAAGAGAAGACAAGACGAACATTTGATGACAAACAAGACGTATTGGGATTACAGGAATAAATCACCTTGGAAAAAGCAACTATGTCAAATAGGAAGTTCGGACCAACAGGACAAGAGAAAGTAAGTCGTTACAACAAGATAGTTAGAGGGAACAAATGACACCCTAAGGAAGATCGGGAAGTAGAAGGGACTACACCCTAAAAAGGTCAGTGAGATGGATGTTAAGGACAGGAGGACTCGAGAAACAGCTGCTAAGAAACTTAGACCAAACAAATGGTGGAGGTAAAGCAGTTAACGAACAAATACTCGGGAAAGCCATAATGTAAGTTCCGACAAAGAAGAGAGAGGCAGAAAGGTCAAATACTCGGGAAAAGAAGGATACAAGAAATCCTTAAAAGGACCAAGGGCCAATTAACGACTAAACTCAAGCCAAGAAAGGAATAGGCAAGCCTCTCCCACAATGATCTTGAAACAAGGAAGATTTGTACGCTCCCTAAAGAAATAGACAGGTACTGGGTACGAATAAGGATGCAAATAGAGCATAAAAGATGTGCCTAAAAGATTTGAGGAGTAATGGTAAATAGGAGAAGATGACATCAAGGGATGTCATTTAAGGGTAGAAATCCCCTAGAGCAAATGTAAGAAAAGAATGTCAGGGGAAAGGCAAAGAATCCTACCAAGGAAGGAAGCCCCGGAAAGACATGTGTATCCCAATTAAGAGGAAATAGAACCAACCCTTATTTAGGAAATGTTTTCCAAGAAAGAAAGTATTGTAATGGTCCATTATGACCTGTTTGGAGAGAATAGGAGAACCATGTAGAAAGAGGAAAACTAGTAACGGCGGAAAGCCAAAGATAATGAACAAAACTGGATGAAGTGAACCTTCCCAAGCAAAGTAATCGACACATAGATCGAAAGCAATTATTGTAGAATGAAGAATCATGAAGTGATTTATGAGCAATTAAAAGAGGATTAAGGAAAAAGGAAGTCATTGAATAAGGGATGTCACTAAAGAAGAGAAAGGACATAAGAAGGAAAAAAAATCCTCGTATGTCAATAATCATCAGGAAACCCAACGATTGGAATTGAAAGGACCCAATAAAAACGTTTGGAAAGGATGAGTAGGTAAGAGAAATCCATGCGGTTATGTGAGACATAACTTCAAAGGCATGATGGATAAGGGGATAATGGTAAAAAGGATAGTTGAGGAATGCCATCAAAAGAAAAGAGGGATGAAGTTATATGATCCCTGAAAAAAAAAAGCTAAGAGAGACCCTTAAGGAGATGTTCTAAAAATCTAATAGACAAAGACAGGTCCTAGAAAATGCCATGCTGTAAGGGGTATGTAAGCCCAACAATCCCGAAGAGAATATGACTCAAAGTAAGGAAGAGTCGGCTAATAAGCATGACGAGGTCGAATATAAAAATTTGGACTGAAGTTATAATAGACAACGAATGGAGGAAGGGTCAAAATGAGATGAAAAAGTGAGAATAAAGAAAATTGTGGCAACCAGTACGTAACGCCCGAAAGAACATTGAGCTAAAGGTTTCAACGACCAAGGGGTTAACGAGACATGGGAATGGTTAGGTATCTTGGAATTTTCAATCTTGAGTACAGAACCTCAAAGTGAAGAATGTGCTCTAAGCAAAGAAAGATATAAATCTAAGAATATACCCTGAAGTAAGGTATGTCTCGTTATGATAAACTCCATGGAGGGAGTAAATAATATAAAGGAAAAGAAATTCCTTAAGTGAAGGATGTAAAAAGGACTAATTAAAAGAACAAGAGAAGACTTTGCATGTTAAGCAAACACCAAAGGGGCATCAAAGGAAATAATTGCTCATGCAAGGATGTTAACTAAGTTTTGGGGACAAAACTCCTAAAAGGAGGGGAGAGTTGTAAACCCCGCACATTTGAGTTAAGGAAAACCGGAAAAAGAACCGGTCAAACCGAATAAGAAAACCAAATCGGTTTACATTTGGGAATAAGCAATATGAAAATTTACAAATTTCGGTTAATCCAAAGGATTTATTAAACATTGGAAAAGAAACTTAACACAAACTAGAAAATGAAAACCAAATTGGTTCAGGTGAACTAGATTCCATAAGAACTTTAAAGTTAAGCGTGCTTACTTGAGAGTAGTGTGAGGATGGGTGACTTTTTGGCAAGTATGATTTTTTGTAACCATCAATTAATATATATTTAATTATTGAAATTAATACCAATAATTTAATACCTAATTTAAATTATTAGAATTAATACAAATAATTTAATACCGAAATTAAATTATTGAATTAATAACGAAATTAAATTATTGGAATTAATACCAATAATTTATGGCAATATTAATACTAGTAATAAATCTCGCCCACTTAATACACGGGTTTTACGATTATATAAAGAGGTCATCCCCATTTCATTCTCCTCACACCTGCACACCTCTCTCTCTCTCTCTCTACTGCTCCATTTCCCGGTAAAGCTCGAACCAGAGCTTTGACTTGAACAAAGGTCGGGCTCTTTAGAACCGGGGAGAAGACAGCTATCTGATAGCAAACTCCAGTCAATCCGAGAATCATTGGAGAAGCACCAACATGATGGAATAGTGAAGCAACTCCGGTGGACCGAAGCTGCCCTATTTCGGCCAAGCTGAAATCGGCCATTTCAAGCCCTTCTCAGGCCAAACCAAGCCCTCCCAACACTTCCTCAGTCTTTCCACGGCCGAATTAGGACCTAAAGGTAAGCCAATTCGGCTCCCCTTTATAATTTTCGATCGGTGCTAGAGAGAGAATCGACCGAATTTCAATGACGAAATTCTAATCCAATTCCGCATCAATTGATACAATACTTGATTTTAGGATGAACCTCCGGACAAGACCTATCTACGCAGATTGAAAGCTCGGACTGTCGTGCCTTCACCAGTGAGTAATTGAAGCTTTCTCTCTCTACAGTCTATTTTCCGGCAAAGCTCCGTTTGAGCTCGTTCCGACGTTAAAATCTACGATTCAAAGTTTCTTAGAATCGTATGAACATACAGGAACTCAATTTTAACTCCAATTTCAATAATTAGAAGTGTTTGATCGGTTAATTTGATGAAATCAAATTCGGTAGTGTTGAAGAGTTGAAATTGGGGGAAAATTTGGGGATTTTCGAAATTCAAAGGGGCCAAAATAAAATTTTATGAAATTCAGGGTCAATTGGGCATGAAAATAATGTTGGAGGACCAATTGAGGAATTTTGGAAATTTTGGGGAAAAACTTACCATTTTTGTGAAAGAAGGGCAAAATGGTAATTTTGGAAAAATTGGGGAACCAAATTGGAAATTTGGAAAATTAAACCCCTTTTTGGTGAAATTGAATAAATTGAGGTCCCACGATAAATTTTAAAAGTTACGGGACTCAATTTGAGGAAAAACCGACATTAGGGACTTAAAGTTAAAGAGAAATAACTTTAGGGACCTAACTGCAAATAACTAAAAGTTTGGGTTTTCTCATTCATTAATGAATGAAGGCTGTTATGCCGAGTAATAATGAACAAGGTTGTTCATATCGTGTAGGAACGTTAAATACCGGGAACGCCAGCAAGGACAAGCTCGCGTGAATACAAAGAACTAGTCTAGTGGAATTCATGGCATTAACGGGTGAGTGGGCTTACTAACATCATACCCGGTTGGGATAATAAGCATAACTTAAAGTAAAAAAACCACTTACCGGTTGTGAGTGGGTTTACTAACATCATACCCGGTCGGGATGATGAGCACACCTTATAATTTAAAAACCACTTATCGGTTGTGAGTGGGTTTACTAACATCATACCCGGTTGGGATAATAAGCATAACTTAAAGTAAAAAAAAACCACTTACTGGTTGTGAGTCGGTTTAATAACATCATACCCGGTTGGGATGATGAGCACAAATTAAAGTTAAAAACTACTTACCGGTTGTGAGTGGGTTTACTAACATCATACCCGGATGGGATGATGATCATAACTTAAAATTTAAAAACCACTTACCGGTTATGAGTGGGATTATATACCATACCCGGTTGGGGATGATAAGTACCTCGGTATAAAAATCCACTATTTAGTGGTATTTTAATCATCACCACTTAGAGAAAGTGATGTGAAAATTATGCGAAAAAAAAAATTACTTACCTGTTGTAAGTAGATCATACCCGGTTGGTATGATGAGACTTCCTCGAAAGAAGGTGAAAACCCGTTCATCGGTTATGAACGGAGATGTACTTATACCGGTTGGTATAATGGACAGTGAAAACCTATTTTGTCAGAAGTGTTCTCCCCTGACTGTGTGCCAATGCTTAAACTATTTGGGAGACCTTCTCGACGGGAGCTCGAATAGCTCTGATAGGCCAGGGGCCTCAGTTTTGGAACTTGGGGGCTAAATGCCCGATTTTGAAAATCTCGTACAATGGGCCGAAGGCCAGTTAGCACGAGCTGGAGCTCATAAACGAACATGATATGTGTGCCATAAAACTTAATGAGTGAATTGTTTTGCCATGGTACCAAAATAGGACCGACATGCTCAGTCAACTAGCGGCAGTGCGACATGACACGTCGACGGACTAGTCAAGACAAACAGTTGCGGGTTGAGTTGAGAGTCGGGGCCGTTGGACTAGTGGCACCACATATTACATGGCAATATAAGAAAACATTGTTTGTGTATGCATTGTGAGTACGGGATCATCAAGACGCCCATGAGGGGTAGTGATGCATCCTAAGGGCACTGGATGACCTGGTGGCTATAAGGGTAGTTTGTCGTTCCAGGTGTCTGTGCGAAATTTGGAGTAACACGAAGCGCATGAGACTGGGGTGGGGACAGGATGAGGTCTCTGTCCTCATACGAACATGAAGAAGTGATTTCGGGATTGTGGGTCGGATGTCACGTACATCCACTCATTCCCAATGTAGAAGTGGTCGTACTTCTATCCGGGTGGCAGGAAAAGTCGCTTCGAAGCCACTAGCGGGTTCAGTAGTGATACTAACTTGCGAATGTGTGTAACCTTCATGATGAAATATGTGTGTTGGGTGATGACACACCATGGTAACTAAGAAATAATGGAAAAACAAAGGAGTCCGGCACACTCCATATAAATATTTTTCTTAAAAGTCAAAAGCTTTTAAAAACCCATGCACTGAGTAGTCGTACTCACCCCCTCCCTTATATCCCTTTTAGGAAATCTCGGAAAGCCTCCCCTTAAAGACCGTCAACTATGATGCCTATAATACAGGTATGTAAAGTTTTAAATTTTATGTAGTTTTAATTATGCTATTCCAGGAAAAAGGTGCAGGTTAAAGGACGCCTTACTCTTTACGGTTTACAATAAGGGGAAACCCTTTAATAAAGCGGGAGAGTAGCGGGTTGATCTCGGGGATCCGACCAAACCGGATCAGGGTGTGACATTATAAATAAGGGGCAACCCTTAATAAATTGGGAGAGTGGCGGATTGATCACGGGGATCCAACCAAACCGGGTCGAAGGGTGACAGTACACCTCTATTCGGGTGGACAGAAAAGACGTGTCGCACCACAAGTGGAATGGTCTGGCATTGTTCTACGAACATGTAATCCATTTCTATGATAGAAAGGGCAGATGATTTTTTGTTGAGGCATCTCCCGAGCAAGAGGAAATGTTCAAGAAGAGACGAACTCATATTACAATAAATTAAAAGCATAAAACTTTTTCGATAAACTGATTGTTTTGAAAACTCTCTTCCCAACCCCCACTCACTAAGTTGTAGAAACTCACTCCCTCCCATTAACCTTTTTCAAGAGAAACACCTCATCTCGACGAGCCTAGGCTGGGAGAAGAAGCCAATGGTACCACCATCAAGTAACTTTATGTTTTGTAAACTTTGTTCTAGAAAATAGGTACTCCAACACCTTTACCTTCCTCGGACTATTTAGTAGAAATGCTAGATTAGTACGAGGAAGGGTGGCGGGTTGATCACGAACCCCGACCAAACCGGGTCGGGGCATAACACTATGGGCCACAAGTAGTACAGATCGACGTTGTAGCCTCAAAGAGTTTGTTTTGAGAATATATGATCAATTTGATCAAAAAATATGAATGATTGTTTGTCATATATAAACAAAAATAAAGTTTTCCTCGAATAAAATTATGAATGTTTTCTAGATATGAAAGAACTTAATTTTAGTTTGTGGGATACAAGTAGGGAAATTTAATTGAAAATCATGAGAAAGGTTTTTCATTGATAAAATAAGTAGTAGCTTGTTAAGTTAATCTCTTACTATTAAAGGAAATGAACATTTATGCATATCCATGTGGATGAGATATGCTTATTCAAATTCAAGTAACTTTTTAAATATTTGTCATGAATGAACCAAATAATATGTTATTTCTGATGGATTGAACAGTTTTCAAACTTTTCATATACAAGTTTATTTATTTAACCTCAAAACTAAATTATGGTAAACCCTTATTTTACCAAATCATATTGGTAAAAATCTATTTTATTTTAAATAAAGTATATGCTAAATCATAGACTTAATGTCACAATGTGAGCTACCCCACTCTCATTCCCCTCCAAATACCCCTTTCACGTAACAAAGGTAATATAGGATAGATGGAAAGTGGAGAATCCATCTAAAAACCAAAGGTACGCCTTATGTCCTATATTAGGTCCCAATATGATTTATAAAGTTTATTTTTCAAATTTTAATTGAATATTTTGGAAAATAATTTGATTTGTTTTATGTTATGTCTTGCACACTATTGGGATTACAAGGATGAGATGTCCATTATTGTAAGGTCAGGGGGAAGTGGCGGGTTGTCTACATGTCCGATCGGGGAAACCCGGTCGAAGTGTGACACCGGCTGAGGCAAAATCAGGTTGAGGTGTGACTTGCCTAGACATGAAAAGTGTTATCATATAAGTATATATAAATTATCAATGTTATGATAAAAGAGATATGGTCATTTAAGTAGTAGTCAGATACATCTTCTAAAATCAAACAATATGATAAGAGGTCTGCAATTGTGCAAAAAAAAAAAAAAGATAAGAGATCTACCAGATATAAATTTATCTACACAAGTATGCTCAAGTTATTTGTTAGGTAAACAATCAAGTTCAGCAATGCCATGAAAATCTAACTCGAGAGGCCATAAACCTCTTCAGTTAGTACATTATGATATATGTGGACCAATTACTCCAAAATCACTAGGAGTAAAGAGATATGTTCTTACCTTCAGTGAAGAATACAATCGAATGCGATGGATATGTTTACTATGTGAAAAATCGTAAATGTGAAAAATGTTTAGACAATTCAAAATAAAAATAGAAAAAAAGTAGAGTATAAAATAATGTGCCTTAGAATATATAGAGGGGTGAATTCACTTCAAATGTTTTTAATGAATATGGCTTAAAAAGGAATTAAAAGGCATTTAACTACATCTTACATTACTTAACAAAATGATGTAGTAGAACATAAGAACATAACAATAATGAATATGCTAAGGACCATATTGAAAGAGAAACAATAGGATATGCTAAGGCAACAAAATAGGATGTGCACATAGTAAACTATAGTCCTACAAAACTAGTAAAGAACAAAACACCCTTAGAAGATTGCAGTGATTTAAAACATTTAGTGTACTATTTTAAAGTGTTTGGATGCATAGCATATGTGCATGTTAACGTTCCAAACATGACAAAACTAAACGATAGAAGCAAAAAAAAATGTATATTCGTATGATACAATGATCAATCGAAATGATACAAACTATATAATTCTGAAAAGAACAATATAATAATAATCAGAGATTTAGTATTTTTAAAAGATGATAGTTTGAATTGGGAAACTATAAATAAAATAAATGAAAAACCATATGTGTAGAATATTTTTTCTTAATATCGAAATATAGTGGATTTAAGAAAATGAAGAGATCAATCTTGAAGAATATAGTAATAAAGAATTGTCTAATGTTCAAGATATTACATAGTATAAATATTAATGTTAGATATTAGAAATAATTAAAAAGGCATCAAATTAGACACAAGATTACATAATGAACATTATAAAAATTAATCCCATGTATTATCATGAAGCAAAATATGAAAAATATTGGAGAGATGAATTGGACATAAAATCAAAGCTACAATAAATAATAAAACATGAGAATTGATTGAACAACCATTAGAAATCAAGCATATATATGTAAAATGGATTTACAAAATCAATTTAAATCAAAATTGTGAGATTATCAAATATAAAGCTAAATTAGTGGCTAAGGGATATAAATAGAAACGAGGAATAAATTACACAATAGTTTTTGCTCCAATTACAAAAAGGAATATTATAAGTCCTTTAGCATATCTAAAAAATTGGGATGTGCAACAATTATATGTTAAAAGTGTGTTTCGACGTGAAACTTTAGAAGGAAAAGTATACATAAAACAAATAGAAGGATATATGAGTAAAGGAGAAAAAAATAAATTATATATATTAAAAATTAATTTTTATAATTTAAAACACACTAAAAAAGTATGGTTTCATTGAATGATTATTTACAAATAAAGGGTTTAAAAATTGCCCAATGAGAAAATACTATTCAAACATATTAATTGTTAGCTTATATATATATATATATATATAATCAAATAATAAACTATAGAAGTAATAATATTTTATATATATTCAAAGAATTAAAAAGAGAATTTGAAATTTTAATACGGGAAAGCAACCTAACTCTCTCGGAATTGAAGTAATACAAAGTGAAAAAGGTATTTTCATAAATCAAATATAAATATATAAATGAAGTTTATGAGTTCACACATGGAAAGAATCAACTCACGGAAGATTATGATAATATATAAATTCATTAGTTTAAAATTTGAAACAAAGATAATAATAAAAATAAAATTGTTATATTCTTTGAGGTATATAAATAAAAGGGTTGTAAAAGAGAAAATACAAAAAAGATAACGTTGGAAGATATGCAAGTTCAAGAGCATAGATAATATAATAAATGGATTTTCAAAAATATTAAAAGATTTCTGCAAACCAAAAGACGTAGGCTGATAAATTCTGAAGGAATAACCTATGCAAATATCAAAGAATCTGTGGAAAGTAACGGTTAGAAGTGACACACAAAGTTCATAATAGTAGAAGAACATTAGACTAGAACAGCAGGAAACATCAAGAGTTAAAAAATACCTTCTACAGAGGAGTTTCACAAAAGTCACACTTTGGAGACATCCTCAATACGAACATCAACCTGGAAATATAGATTGTAATGAGGTAGTAACAAGGAGATAGAATACAAAATGAAAACCGAAAAAGACTGGGGAGACTTACTCGCAAAAGTGCATCAAGTGAACCAAAAAAACATTCATAGAGCACCACAAGCTCTAGAGTTGATTTGAGAGTAAATGAAGAAAACGAAACAACACTTAAATAGAGAAATCACTATGGTACAAAATTTGCACTTCTATATCCTATTCCCAGCGGTGACACAATATTTTTGTAAGAATTAAATCAGATTGTACACAATAAAATCACATTAGAAAATGACAAAAAGGAAAAATTCTCTCTAGCTTATTTTGATAAAAAAAGTGAATGAAAGATTTATAAAAAATATATATAAATCATAAGATGAAATTCTCCAACATGACGAAACCAGGTTGGTTTCCTTAATAGAGTACATGATTAGATGCAAGGAAAAAGGTTGCGCCAACTAGATCTCTTAAAAAGCTAGTAAACTACTTAAAATAATATCATATCAATCAACCAACATCATTTTAATCCAAGTAAGAAATATAAAAAAAATTAATTTACAGTGACTTAATACTTCTTAAGTGAATCTTTCCATTATCAATAATAATTGTATTTCATACCTCTACTAAAATGGTTTTTTATCTAAAAAATTGTTTAAACTTATCATTGACAAAAATATTGTATTCCACTTCAATCTAAGGCATATATAAACTCTTATTTAAGTCATTTATTTAGAAAAAAAATAGAAAAACTCATAATATGGATATGATGTTCCAAATTTAACTGTCATTTTAATTAGTGGAGTAAAGTGTTGGACATTATATGAGCAAAACTTGGGAGAACGAAAGATAAAGGATATGGTAATCAAGTTGACACTACTAATAATGATTATGTCATATCCATAGTTAAGTTGACTATGACAACAATTAGGCACTACCAATTATAACAAGTGGCCTCACAACCAATATACCAATATCGTAAGTGAATAATAACTATTTATTTAAATAGTTAAGTTGACACTATGATCAATATTGTGGGTAACTTGACCTTTTAGCGCACGTACAAATCTAACAGAAAATAGATCAAATTTATTAAATAAATTATAAAAAAAATTTTGTACTTCAACATTGTAGCAAATTACTATCAAACCATAAATCCCACATTTTTTAATTCACCAACAATCTATATACCTTTCTACTATAAAATCAATACTAATTTATTAATTAATTTATTGAATTTTTTTTCTTAAAAATAAATAATTTAATTTTTCGATTAACTGAATTTTAAACATCATCCTATAGTTATAGAGACTCAATAAAAGAAGAGTGTATGACATGAAGTGCAATGTCCATCTAGCATTAATGTGAAATGCATCCTTAGTAATGTATTAACTACAAATGCCAACTTAGGGAGTATTAACGATTTAGCAAAATTGTACGAGAGTAACCACTGATTAATATGGTCCTAAATACCATGTATACGCAATAAAAAATATTTGATAAAAAAGATATTGAAATATCTTATAATATAAACATGACCATATAAGTGAGCTAGTGGTGGAATAATTTTCATTTGCGAACCCAAACATGACCATATTAGAGTTGATATTTGTCGACTAATTGGCATTTACATTTCTAAAAACGTATTAACTTTTAAACAAAAATAACCTAAAATTTGATGAAATGGATTACGATACTTATTCATATTGCACAATAATTTAAAATAATCAAAAGTATTGTTCAATTTTTCTTTCTTTAAAAATATTAAAGAATTTTTTCTAATTTTTTTTATTTTAAAAAAATATAAAATTACCGGATCCACTCCGTTACTACCCTACAAATATTAATAGTTTATATGTAAAAAATAATAAAATATTTAATGTCAGACTGCAACTGATACATCAGAAAAATGTGAATTATTTTTTACTAAAAAAAAATTAAGTTTATACTAAAAACATTTAACCCCCAATTCATTTTCTACTGTTTTAGCCGCCAGCAGAAAATTAGAGGACCTAAGTCTTCTCTTCGGATTTCGAATCGATTCATCTCTGGAGTTCCCTTCCCCATCCCCGAGAAGGTAGGCTACAATGCAACTCTCACGCTTCCTCACTCTGTCCGTCTAATTTTGAATTCTTGATGAAGGAATCATTATCCCATGTAGCCTTTTCTGTTGCTCCTATTTAGGGTTTCAGTTCACAGACTATGGGTTCTGTGTGTTTGTTATAATTAGTGGGATTAAGCTTTTATGAGTCTCGTTGTCCAGTAGGACCGTATTTTACTGTTATTATCTATGGTTTCGCCTTTGCATCTTTAGGGCATTTTATGGTGTTGATTTCTACCACACGTGCTTAGAGTGCGACACCTTTGGTGTTTCCTGGTTTTTGGACGTGGAATTTATCTACGTACATCAAAGAAAAAAGTAATTTTGAGAAAAGAAAGAAAAGAGATTATAAGGTTAAAGTTAATTGGTGGTTAAAATGCACAAGTAGGAGAGTATGTGAATGATAGGTAATATGCTGATTAGTGGAAAATCTTCACTACACATAATGGGATGCCATTTTGCTGGTGTGCTTCCTTTTTATATTAGGGCTGGCATTAGGATTAGGTGGGACCCAAATCCAACCGGACCCATCCGAGTCTTAAAGACTAATGGTTCCGTGTCAATGGAGACGGATTCGAGATCTAATAGTCGGGTATATATTATTTTGGTAGAATTTAATGGTCGAGTGCAGATTTAAGGATGGATCAATTGGTCGAGTTTGGTTCGAGATAGATTACTCTACTTATTTATTTTTTCTAGATAAAAAAATCCTATCACTATTTATACAAATATTGTTAGTATGCGTAAAAATTTCGTGTGAATATCGCATTTGTTGTTGATCTAATGAATTAGATATAATGTAATAAATTGAATTTATTTTATAAATTTATTATTTGTTTATTTTTTATATAATTTAATTTATTATGATATATATTGGAATTAGGTGGCGGTATGACCTGAATAGTGGGATTCAAATCAATTATCTACTATTAGTTTCCTTCCTAATATCTTACTTCTGAATTTACCATTATATTTAATAATAATATAATTTAAATTAAAGTTAATATAATATAAATTTTGTATATTTCACTATTGTACAAATTATTTTATATACTTTAAAATTCAAATAATATTTTTAAAGTTGTATTAATTATATCAAATAAATAAATTATGCCAAATTTGTTAATTATGAAAGTTTAAACCAATTTAGCTATTAAACTCAATAGAATATTTAATTATTTTATATGCATTAAAATTTAATATAATTTTATCAAAAAATACAATGTATAAATATTTAATAAAATAAATATTTTAATCGATAAAAAATATTATACAAAATGTCAAAATAATATAAATAACCTAATTATTTATTTGTACAATCCAAATACAGTTATAAATGTACAAATCAGTGAAGTAATAATACAATTTAAATGTAATAGAGAGTGTACCTTTATTTAAATGATAAATAAGTATCTTCCATTAGCAGCTAATATGGAGTGTAATTAAAATGATTGATTTGCTATGTCGTTTGAGTTTAGGTAAACTTATTTAAATAATTATTAATAAAAAAATAATAATAAAAATTATTATTTTAATTAAATTAAATAATTTATTAATTATTATATATAATGAAATTATATTAAATAAATTTTATACTAATATTTGTATTATATATTTATATCATATATTTTTATATAAAATATTATTAATATATAAATTTATTTAAAATATATAATAATCAAAATAAATAAAAAAAATTAAAAATAATAATATAAACAATAAATGAAGTAATTAAAGTAATTTAATAAATAAATAACAAAATTATTACAAATACCCCAAAGGGTACAGGGTTATAAAGTAAATAAAGGGATTTTGAATAGTTTAAAGATGTTTACACTAATCCAAACTACTCCATAGAGGAATTACTCTACCATTGCAAATTTTTTCCCTCCAAACCTGGTTAATAGTTATATAATGCCAGTGGAGTTGTTAGTATAGAAATAATTGGTATTAGTAAATTTAATTTTAATAATAAAAATTTATATTCACTTTTTTATATATTTTTTCTCACTTACAAACCACTTAATACAAGTTCTATTTTATATAGTATGTCCTATCACCCTTTTGTTTATAACTACAAAAGAATATAATTGTTTTATTTTTGTTCTTATCTTTGTTTTAAATTTTAAACTAAGATTAAGAAAGAGTTATGCAAATAAAAAAATTCAACCTAATAGATCCTGAAAGAGTAATCTATGTAGAGATCAAAAAATCTATAGGTTAGACGGTTAGACCACAGGAAACATCAAGAGTTAGGAAATAGTTTAGAGGGGAGAAGTCTCACAAGAGTCATTGGAGGTCATCATCAACACAAACATCAACTCACTGGGATGAGATAGATTGAATACAAGAAGAAAACCAAACTCAACTAAGGAGACTTACCAATAGAAGTGTATCAAGGGAACTACAAAAATACATTTAAAGAACACCACAAGCTGTACAAAATGTATAGCAGTTTTTTCCTATTGGCTTAGAAGGTGGTGACAATATTTTTGCAGGAATAAAATCACATTGCACTTAATAAAATCACACCATCAAAAGAAGACAAAAGGGAGAATCCTCTAGAAACTGATTTTCTAAGAAAATAATGAATGAATGATCCTCAAAAATCATAAGGAAGATTTCTCAAGTCACAATACGACCAAACCAGTTAGTTTCGTTAGTACAATACCTGATTAAGAGCAACGAGAGATTGTGCCAATCAAGTCCCTTAGAAGCTAACATGCTGCATAAAATGTAACCAGCTCATAAGATCGTTTTAAGCTAAGTAGACAAGATAAAAAAAAATCTATTTTACACTGCAAGACATAATATTTCCTATTAAGGGAATCTCTACCGACAGTTAATATTAACTACTGTATCAAAATCGTTTTTTCTATCACATAAATTACTTAAATTCATCATTGACAAAAATATTGTATTCCACTTTGATCTAAAAATTACTCAACGCAGATCACAAACTTACCTTGGGCTCAAGTCATTCATTGAGAAAGAGCATAAAACTTCTTATATGGAAATGGACTCCTCATTTTAAGCAACAGTTTCAAAGTTCGATGATCGTTTTGATCATTCTACTTTTGAGTGATGGAGAACTTACTTTTGGCGGAGGAATACTAGGAAATGATTAAAGGTTGAGAAACACTTGTGAGAACTAAAGCTAAAGAACATGAGAGTCGAGCACTATTTGTACCAAGGAGTTAATAGAAGTATTATGAAAACTATTTTTGACAATGACACATCAAAGACAATATGGGAAGCCTTAAAACAAGAATATCAAGCACTCAATGAAAAACCGAACTTCAAGTCTTCGTAGAGAATACAAGATCGAGACAATAAGAAGTTGATAAAAAATAGAAGAATACATTACTAGAGTCCTCAAAGTGGTAGCCAAAATTAAGATATATGGAGGACATTGAGTTAAGGTAAAATGGTAAAAAAAGATTTTAAGATCACTATCACTAATATACAATCATGTTGTCTATACCATTGATCAAACACATGATACAAAAGAAATAACTAGAGAAATAATACAGAGCAACCTAATGGTGCAAGAAAGAAGATTGGTTACTCAACGACCAGAAGGGCAGATTCTCAACATCACACTAAGGCCCCAATCACTCAATGTATAAATACAATAGAGGAGATTCTCTGTGAGGATCAAGTTATTACCGGGTAATGATGAATAAAAGTCACGAGGAAGATATCCTTAAAGCATAGGACAAATAATTTTCTACAAATGCTACCAACTCGGGCATCATCAATTTGAATGTCCTCACAAATCAAAATAAAAATTACATAAATATGACTAAATCAAACTTGAAAGTGAGGCAAGTCCAACTTATTTTATAAACTCTTAGATATTAGACTCGGGAAGATGATAACGTGATATTAAAGGAGGTTTATTATGTTCCAAAGCTTAAAAACAACTTCATTAGTGTTGAACAAATGCTAAAATAAAAATTAAATATGTTCTTATTAAAAAGAAAATGTCATTTTGATCATGGTGAAAAAGGTATTATAATGGAAATCTAAATGTTGATTATTGAGTTTATAATAAAGATGCGTAAATATAAAAAGTGTTATAAGATAAATATATATAAATTATCAAGTATAAGAGATATGATCATTTAAGTAGTAGTGATATACATCTTCTAAAATCAAATAATATAATAAGAAATTAAATAATACGATAAGAGTTCTGTCATATATATAATAATTTACACAAATATATTCGATGAGTAATGCAGATCGAGCCAATAAACCTCTTGAGTTGGTACATTCTAATATACATGTACCAATTATTCTAGAATCAAGAGGAGAAAAGAGGTAGTTCTTACCTTTGGAAGAGATACAAGTTCAAGAACATAGATACCACATCGAATTAGTTCCTAAAGAGATTAAGAGAGAGTTCCGCAAATCAAAAGACACAAGTTGAAGAAGCCTCTCCAAATATCAATAAATTTGTCAAGAGCCATTGATGTTCAAGTTTCTTACACAAAGGAAACCCACACAAAGTTTATGATAGTAGAAGAACACTATACCAAAATAGAAGTAAACTTCAAGAGTTAGAAAATACCTTCAAGCATGGGACTCACACAAAAGTCACACTTCGAAAATACATACTCTCTAATGAGGTTGATAGAATTCAAAAAGAAAGCCCAAGAAGACTAAGGAGACTCACAGATAGAAGTGTATCAAGTGAACATAAAAAACATTCAGAAAACACCACAAGCTCTATAGTTGATTTGAGAAAAAATGAAGAAAATGTCCACAAAAATAGAGAATCCTCCCATATCTAATCTTCTAATCTTCAATCTCCAAAAAAACAATGAATGACAGATTGACATAGAATATATATAAATCATAAGGTGGATTTCTCCTCATATACCATGTTAATTTTGTTAATACAATACTTGATTAGATGAAGGAAGGTTAAAAGCTAACAATCTCTTTAAAATAATGTCATAGTAATCACATCAACATTTTAAGCCAAATAAGAAATATAAAAATATACATTTTACACTACATGACAAAATACTTCTTGTTGAGTGAATTTTAGAGTTGTTAATAATAATTATAAAATTATTTTTTAATTACTTAAATTCATTATTGACAAAAAATATTGTATTTCACTTCAATCTAAATATTGCTAGAGGTAGGAAACCTTATTATCAGATTTAATCAAATGATATATAAATAAGTTATTTGTTTCTGAAATTATTGTAAATAATATAATTTAATTTATAAAATCTGAAAATTTTAGTAAAAATTGTGAATATTTTATTATTTTAAACATTACATTATATTAATTATACAATTGTCTAATGCAATTGTAAATACGTGATAATTATTATATTGATATTAATTATATAATTGTGGATAATTATTATATTGATATTACTTATATTCTACTTGGTGTGATAATTCTTACATTTGAATTATTATTTAACTTTAATAGTTTTAGTGTATTAAATCTTCTAACTCGATATATATTTTTATTATATTAAATATCTCATAATTTAAAAAAAGGATCAATTATATTTCACATTTTCTTGAATTATAACAATTTGTATTTTTACATATGTTTATTAATTATTTTAGATATTTACGTCAACATTTGTATTTAATACGGATACTACATATTGAAAAGGTCCTAACAATTTGATAGTGCAATTAAAAATAAAGTGGAGTACAATAAGAACTTTTGCAAAACTTTGGTAACAATATGTCATGTCTAAATGAAAGTAGATATCTTGTAAAAGGAAAAGTTATTTTGTAAAATATTAAGAAGTTATTAAAGAAAAATAGATTATAATATAAAGAAAGAACGTAAAAAAAGTACATAATATTACTTAGAAAATAGTGTAAATCACATAGAATTTAAAACAAAATTATAGGACATTTTAGGATAAGAATAGTAGTAGAATTAGAAACATGAACAAAAATTATTATTTTAGATTATTTTTATTTATTATATTAGATTTATTAGTTAACTTAAATAGAATTATGTGGTTGGTAATTTATTTTTAAAAATAAATATTAGTGCATGTGTATTAATAATTGTTTAAGATATTATTCAATTCGTCTCTGGAGTTCCCTTCCCCGTCTTCGAGAAGGTAGGCTCCAATGCAACCCTCACACTGCCTCTCTCTGTCCGTCGTAATTTTGAATTCTAGATGAAGGAATTATCCCATGTAGCATTTTGTGTTGCTCCTTTTTAGGGTTTCAGTTCACAGACAATGGGTCCCGTGCGTTTGTTATAGTTAGTGGGATTAATCTTTTATGAGTCTCCGTGTCCTCATAGTAGGACCGTATTTCACTGTTATTATCTATGGTTTCGCCTTTGCGTCTTTTAGGGCATTTTATGGAGTTGGTTTCTACAACGCGTGCTTAGAGTGCACACCTTTGGCGTTTCCTGGTTTTTGGACGTGGGATTTATCTAATGTCACTTTTCTTTAATTTTCCCTCCATTACTGAGTTAACAGATTGGTTGCATTTTGGGGGCAAAAGTGGGAGCTAGAAATAGTTAGCCGGCCTCTGGGAAAAGAGTAAGTATTCAATTTTCGTTTTTTGGTTGGACATGAGACAGGAAAGAGCTCTTTATTTCAATTCTCAAAGTGAAGTTACTACTGATGGATAGACTTGTTATGCAACCTTTTTATCTATGATTTGGATTTAGCTAAGTGTTATCCTGCAATGTGCTAAGATTTGTTAAAATTGATTGTGCCATTAATTGATATGAAACACTTGCTTATTTATTTTCCTAATTAAGAGTAATATCCTAATCAATGCTCTGTATGGATTATTCACATTATGAAAAGTGTAATTCTGAGAAAAGAAAGGGAAGAGATTATAAGGTTAATGGGTGGTTCAGAAACTGCATAAGTAGGAGAGTATGTGAATGATAGGGAAGATGCTGGTTAGTGGAAAAGCTTGGGCATTTGATATTAGTTATTAAATTTGAATTGAAATTTTGTTATTGAGCGATTAGTTATTATATCAGAATGTAATTTAAAACCTATTTACATGGTCCTACCTTGTATTATTTAGATGTGTATTTGATATTTGAAATGTGAAGACAGAACAACCACCAGGCTGTTCTTACATAATATAACTGTAGATAATATCAAAATTATCTAGTAAGCGTTCATCTTGTTTATCAAAGCATTTTACTACAAATGATATTGTACTTGATGTTTGGGAGATAATAAGGTTGGTTATGAATAGTTTAGACAATATATCAATTGGATAATGTATAAACAAATATGTTTTAGAAGCATAACATGATGCTTCTATGTGTTAGCAGCTCCAATAATTAAATTCCGTTTTTTACTGTATTATTTCATGTTACTTACACTTCCTTTTTCTCCCCTTTGTTGAATAATACTAGGCCATTGATCAGCTATACATGCTAGTTTTTGGTATCATAAACCAACTTCATCTCTGGTTGTTCATGGGCCTCGTGCCTGCAAAATCTGTGCTAGTATGTTGAGATGGGAACATTAAATTGAAAAATGGCTAGCTAGCTGGGTATTGGGGGCTGCACTTTATCCATGGATTGCAACAAAGAAGAGGCCATAAGGACCAAGACCCTAGCTGAAAAGAAGATGGAGGACAAAGACTTTCATGGAGCTCGTAAAATTGCTGTCAGAGCTCAACAACTTTATTCTGATCTTGAGAATATCTCTCAAGTGCTTATGGTGTGTGAGATACATTGTTCCGCTGAGAAGTTTGTGGGGACTCAGTCGGATTGGTATGGTATCCTCCAAGTTGAACGTGCTGCTGATGAGGCTACCATCAAGAAGCAGTATTGGAAATTTGCTCTCCAATTTCACCCTGATAAGAACAAATTTCTCGACACCAAGGCAGCATTTAAGTTAATTGGAGAGGCTCAAGAGATTCTTTTGGACCAAGAGAAACGAAGAATGCATTACATGAAGTGCAATGCCCATCTAGCAGGAGTACGAAATGCATCTTTTAACAGGGCGGCAACGACAAATCAGGCCAACCCAAAGGCTAATTCAATTCCATGTAGCCGGCATGAGACAAATTCTAGAGAAAATTTTGCCAGTACATCCATCTTACCAGGCAGCCACCACCACCTCCAACTGGTTTTACCAATATCCAACCAACCTTTTGGACAATTTGCCCATTTTGTTCTGTGAGGTATCAGTATCACAAAGTTGTCAATAAGTCAATCAGCTGTCAAAATTGCCTAAAGAACTTTATTGCGTATGACTTGAATATTCCAGGGGTTTCTCCCTGTACTAATGTGGATGTGAAAAAACCTCATGAGCAGAAACTATTCCTAAAGCATGGGTATTCAAAAGTGGATATCGGGCCCAAGGGATCTTCTACAGCTGAAACTAGAAGAACCGAGGTTCCCCTAACAAGTGGTAAACAGGATGCTGCCACCTCATCTTATAAGGTGAATTCTAGGAGGAAGGAAAAAGGAGACGAAGAATCTAGTGAAAGTATCAACTCAGAAAGCAGCACGGAGTCTGAAGAGGAAGAGATCCTGGTTGAGGGTGGCCATTTTCAGGGAAATCAGAAAAATGAGCAGCCTATTTGTAGATCTGGTCGAAAGAGGCAAAGGGTGTCTTACAAGGACAGCTTTAGTGAAGATGACAAGGAAGGTTGGCATCAATGTGGTTTACTTGTACAAGGTCAAAAGTTTCACAAGTGTATTTGCTCTAACACCCAGAGATAGAAGCTCCTCTTTTCGAATTAGCCCAGAGGAATTGCACAGATTTTCTCATAGGATCCCATCCTTCAAATTGACAGGTGAGGAAAGGGTAGGAGTGCCCAAAGGGTGTTTTGAACTTGACCCTGCTTCTATTTCTTTTAACATCAAAGAGATTGATCTTTCTCACAATCACGGGGATGTGGATGAGGTGAGGGCACAGGGGAAATCCTCTCATATGATAAGGTCACTCAACACTCCCGGACTCATGCCCATGATTCTTCTATGGTTGAACCGATTGAAATCCCTGATTCAGAATTCCATAACTTTGATGTCAGTAAATCCTTTGAGAATTTCCAAGTAGGTCAGGTGTGGGCCTTATACTCTGATGAAGATTGTTTGCCAAAGTACTACTGTCAAATTGTAAAAGTAATTTCCTCTCCACAGTTTAAGCTGCACATCGGGTGGGTCTCTTTCTGCGTGCTTCCAAATGGTGTGACTGGCTGGAAAACCAAAGATATGCCCATCTGCTGTGGGATATTCAAGGTCAAGAAGGGCAATCCTGACATTTACACCAGTACAGACTCTTTTTCTCATTGCATGAAGGCTGCATGTGGGAAGCGTAGCACCTTTGAGATATTTCCTGAGAAGGGTGATGTATGGGCACTGTACAAGAACTGGAACCACATGATGGACTGCTATGATCTGGAGAATTGCGACCACCATTTTGGGTAGGTGATTGAGAGGAATGATACAATGGTAAGAGTTTCAATTTTGGAACGTGGACGGATTCAATTCTGTCTTTAAGTATTAGCTGCGAGGAAGATCCAAGGTCACTCTCGAGATTCCTATAGCCGAGATCTTCAAGTTCTCTCATCCTGTTCCTGCCATTCAGTTGGCTGAAGAAAGAAATTGTAGCCTCAGAGGGTGTTGGGAGCTTGATCCTGCAGCCCTACCTGTTCATTTTTTCAGGTCCAAGTGAAGCGGACCTATCACAAACACTATCCATGCCTCTAGTCAGTCTCTTTTGTTTACGGCTACTTGGAAAAACAGTTGGGAATTGGAAATTTTTTCTGGGTTGTCTGCTTAGAGAAAGGTTGCAAATAGCTGTCAGTAATAGTTTCATTATCTCCCACTGTTTTTATATTCCATTTGAATATAACTAGTAGTGCTATATATATGACTTTTGTAGTGGATGCTTTGCTTTTGTAGATTACACTATTTTGGATTGGGGATTCAGAAATTTCGATTGTAGATTCAGTTTTGCCAGGAGATATTCTGGTAATGGGAACTTTAGGGCAGGATATTGAACATCTATTTATTTTACTTGAATTTTTTGGGGAATGAAGTACCATGGCATGTCCCAGCATCGACATTGATCTTGCTTCATATATATATATGTGTGTGTATATATATATATGAATAGCCTTACCACATCTTAATTCTGAATGGAAAATATCTTAGCAGCTCTACTATGTTTCTGGTTCTTGGGTCTATGTGAACATTGGGAAATTCATTTGCTTTTATTGTGGACACCATTTTGATGGTGTATCTTAGCAGTGGTATTAGGATCCAGTCCGATCTGAACCCAATCGGATCCATTCGGGTTTTAAAGACCAATGAATTCGTGTACATGGGGACAGACACGAGACCCAATAGTCGGGTTTAGACTATATTGGTAGGAATAGATGGCTGAGTGTAGGTTTAGGGGATGGATTCATTGATCGGATTTGGATCGTGTAGGCTAGAACCGACCTATTTATTTTTTTGGAGTAAAAAAACTCTAGCACTATTTATACAAATTCTAGGCGATCGATTTGCAAAAAATGTGTGAATTTATAATTGATTGTTGATCCAATGGACGAGACAAAACAAAAAATATATGGGTGGAGGTGGAATAGGAATTATAGTCAAATTTATTTTGTAAATTATTTTATTAATAAAAATCAATTTATTATAATATATATTGAGTTTAGGTGCTGAGTACTATCCTAAATTCGAATTATCATATCTAAATTGGATCGAAATTGATTAGCTCCGATCCTTTAAATTCTAATTGATTAGTTCTAATTCTACCATTATATTTAATAATAATATAATTCGAATTAAAATTAATATAATATCATTATGGTATATTTGATTATTGTACAAATTATTTAATATACTTTAAAATTCTAAATAATATTTTTAAAATTGTATTAATTTGATCAAATAAATAAATTATATCAAATTTGTTAATTATAAAAATTTAAACCAATTTAACTACTAAAATTAATAATTGTGCAAAAAAAAACTACTAAAATTAATAGCATATTTAATCATTTTATTTGTATTAAAAGTTATCATAATTTTATAAAAAATACAGTGTACAACATTTAATAAAATAAATATTTTATTTAATAAAAATATTATACTGAATTAAAAATAATAAAAAATAACCTAGTTATTTATCTGTACAAATCACACAAATAATAATACAATTTAAATGTAATTTGGAAATATGAATACGAGTGTACGTTTCAATGGGCGGGTACATTTTACTAAAAGTGAAGGTAGACGAAATAAATAACATCAAATACACCAATAGTGTAACTTGTTTGTTGGAAATGTGACAAATGATACAAGTAACATGATAAAATATTTAGTTATATGTAAAATGATAAAAATTAACCATATTCGACAAAAATTTATAAGAGTAGTGAGGAGGTTTACTGTAAAAAAAAGTTGGTATTAGTAAATTTAATTTTAATGATAAAATTTTATGTTCATAACAAAATATTGCAGTGGATTTATTTAAAATTTGAAATAATATAATAATAAAGATAAAACGACTATACACTTATAATAATATAATAATAAAAAACCCTAAAAAAATATAAAAAGATGTTCCAATAGATACATATTTAAGAGCGTAGATAATACAACTATCAATATAGTCTTGTGCAAATCAAAACACTCAAGCTAATAGATTCATATGGAGGAATCTATGCAAATATTAAGTAATATGTCGTGAGCAATTAATGATCAAGTTTCCTAGACAAAGAAACTCACTCTCACAAGTGACAACACATAAAGTTCTGAACAATGGAAGAACGTCAGACCAGGAGAGTAGGAAACATCAAAAGATGGAAAATACTTTCAGAGTAGTGGAGTTACACAAAAGTGATATTTTGTGGTCGTCATCATCACGAACATCAACCTCGAAATACAAACTAAATACAGACTGTGATGAGGTAGTAACAGGGAGATTGAATATAACAAGAGAACCAAATAAGACTAAGGAGACTTACACCACAAGAAACATTCAAAGAACACCACAAGCTGTAGAGTCCATTTGAGAGTGGACGAAGAAAACCTCCACAGAAGCCGCACTTAAATAGAGAAATCACCGTGAAACAAAATCTGTAGCAGCTTTATCCTATTGGCTAGAAGGCGGTGAAAGTATTTTTTTTGCAGGAATAAAATCACATGGCAGAGGATAAAATCACACCGTAAGAAGAAGACAAAAATGAAGAATCATCTCGAAGTTAATTTTCACATAAAATAGTGAATGAAAATCCCATAGAAAATCTACAGAAATCACACGGTGGATTTCTCGAGTCACAATACTATGAAACCAGGTTGGTTTCGTTAATAATTTGAGTTTGTAAATCTTGAGTAGGGCAAGGAAGACACTAGGATAGGATGTGCGTGCCAAATGCATGAGGTCGGTCGCACAACCACTGCTCTCCCCTCGGTTTAATTGCTGACAACTTCACACTTTTTTGAACCGATAATTTCTTTAACTGACCGAACTAATTTAAGTATTTTAATAATTAGTTCATCTCAAATTTAATTATTAAATTAATTTATTTTTCTAAATATTATTCAACCTCATAATTACTGGCACAAAAAATTATAATTTTTATCTTATTTAAGTTCACTAAAAAAATAATTATATCAAGTGTCTAATTGGATTTAACCTCGATTACATTCGATTATTATTTGAATTATTTATCTATCCTTAATTCTTTATTAAAAAAATAATTATATCAATTGTTTTCTTTATTAATATTCAACAAGTGGTAAACCAATTGATGGATAATTTTAGAGAAGTATGATTCCTCTAATACTTAATCAAATATATCATCGATCATGGGTAGAGTGTACTTGTTGTTGATCATAACTTAATTTAACCTATGATAATTCATACGTAGCCTCGTAATCCCATCTTTTTTTAAGAACAAGATCGGGGCACCCGAGGAGAATAACTTCATCATATGAAGTGCTTTTCTAATAATTCTCCTGATTGTTCCTTTAGCTCATTAAGCTCTGCATGTGTCATCCTGTATGGTTAATGTGATGTTGGGTATGTCCTCGGAATGATGTTGATCATGAAATCGAACCGTCGGTCCAGTTGCATCCCAATAAGGTCATCTAGAAACACATTAGGTGAACTCACAAACAATGGGTACATCCTTAAGTTGCCTTACGTGGGGATGTACTGATGACACATGCAAGAAATGATGTGTGTTGAGAATATGATCCCACATTGGATAAAATAAAAAGTATTGAGTGTTTATAAGGTTGGAAAAGTTTCAATACTTACAAGTCAATACTTTTAAGTAGAAATGAGATCGACCCCTTATCGGTCCATAATACCTTCTCACATGGTATCAAAGCCAGACTTGTGGTCTGCCTGAGTTGACCACAACCTGAGCCAGGTTCCAATACTTACAAGTCATTACTTTTAAGTTGACATGAGACCGACCCCTTATCGGTTCACAATACCTTCTCAAGGCTTAGAAGAATCATACCTGGCTCGTAGACAGTTGTTGAGGGTTGTTTAAAATTACAATCCCACATTGGATAAAAATAGAGAAGTGTTGTGTGTTTATAAGGTTGGAAATGTTCCACTACTTACAAGTCATGACTTTTAAGTATATATGGGCTCGACCCCTTATCTGTCCACAATACCTTCTCACAATGTGAAATACTACTACTTCTTTTCCCAACATATAAAATGTCACCAACTTTTCCTTACAATGACTTTAGCATGATGCTAGGAAAACCAATCCATTTTGAGGATGACATCCACATCTAGTAGGGGCAACAAATAAGATCTACTTCAAGTATCGCCTCTCTAATTTGGATTTCACAAGCCCTTAGTACTTAGTTACTCGGTATTTCTTAGCCTAGTGGAAAATGAATAACTATTCCAAGTTTTAGCAATAACATCTCTTGGGGCACTCTCTTTAACATTCATTCCTTCAAGTATGACCTATCGACACCTAAGTCAATGAGGACAAAAGCCACCTTTCCACACAACTTCATTTGTCATATGTATGAAATCATACACCAATCATTTCTCTTCAAAGAGTGTACTTCATTATATACTTGATAAGACAATGTTCCACTTTAAAGAATGTACATTATATGTAAACCCCGCTCTTTGTAGTTAAGGAAAACTGGGAAAAGAACCGGTCAAACTGAGTGAGAAAAACCGAACCAGTTCACAAACCCGATTATTGAGGAATGGGTAAATTGGAGAAGTTTCAACTCCCCATGTGACCTAAAAAGATTCATAAACCTTGGGGAGGAATCTTTAGGATAGAGAGAGGGCAAACCGGGAAATATATGAACCCTAAGTGACCTAAAAGAGTCACATAAGTCATGAAAAAGGACATTAGGATGAATGGGGGATGAAAACCAAACCGGTTCAGGTGAACCGGATCCGAATCGGATGAAACCAATTTGGACTTGTTTGAACCACTATTGAAGCGGATGCTAAATTCAATTTTCTAGGTGGCTTAAAAAATTCAAATTTGAGATTTGAGGCCACCATTGAATAGAAAATGAATTTAGAAATTTTTAGATTTGAAAAATTCAGTCGAATTGGGGGTGAACCGGCCGGTTTAAGCTTTGAACCCGGTTGGAACTGGTCGAGTCTAGTTCAAAACTGTGTCGTCTTCTTCCTTCAGATGACAACATTGTTCACTCACCAAAAAATCGAAGCAGCACTAAAGAAGAAGAAACATTTTCGTTCAGTACATTTTAGGCCATCAATGACTGTCATAAAGGTGCCAAACGGATGACCGACGAGTCCCCGAGCTCCCTATATAAAGAGCCTCTCTCCATTCATCCTCTCCACAGCTGAAAACCTCAATCTCTCAGCTGCTTAGTTTTCAGATGAAGCTCGAACCAGAGCTTCGATAATAGGAAGATCACACTGGTGCTTCTCCGGTGACTCTCAGAGCGAATGGATGTTACCACCATGTAGCAGACTTCTCCCCGGTTCTAAGGAACCTGACCATGCCTCCTTTGGTTTAGAAAAGATCCTATATTAGAGCTCTGGTTCGAGCTTCATCGGAAAAGTAAGAAGCTAAGAGAGATTGAGGTTTTCAGGTGTTGAGAGGATGAATGGGGAGGGGCTTTATAGGGAGCTTGGGGACTCATAGGCCATCCGTTTGGTACCTTTATTACAGACATTGATGGCTTGAAACATTTCGAACGAAAACATTTCTTCTTCGCTGACACTACCTCGATTTTCTGGCGAGTGAACAGTGCTGTCATCTAAAGGAAGAAGACAACATTGTTCCAAACCGGACCGGACCGAACCGGTCTGAACCAGATTCAAAACATTCGACCGAGTTTTTCAAATCTAAAAATTTCCAAATTCATTTTCTATCCAATGGTGGCCTCAAATCTTAAATTTGAATTTTTTAAGCCACCTAGAAAATGAATTTAGAATTCGGTTCAATAGTGGTTCAAACTGGTCCAAACCAGTTCAATTTGGTTAGGATCTGGTTCACCTGAACCGATTTGGTTTTCATCTCCAATTCATTCTCAAGTCCATTTTCATGACTTTTGGGACTCTTTGGGTCACTCGGGATACACAAATTTCCCGGTTTTCCCTTTCTCTATCGATTCTAGTTCATAAACCGACTCGGTTCATAAACCGGTTCAATCCAGTTGGATCCGGTTCATCTAAACCGGTCTGGTTTTTCTTTTCCAATTTGTCCTATGGTTCTTTTCCAAAGTTTTATGAACCCTTTGTATCACCCGGGAGTTGTAAATTTCCAAATTGCCCATTCCCAAATGATCGGATTTGTGAACCACTTTGGTTTTCTTACTCGGTTTTACTGGTTCTTTTCCCAATTTTCCTTAACTCAAAATGACACAGTTTACACCAACTGATGGAGAATTTTGAAGTATTTAGGGATTTCAACTAGATGGGGATGGTTAGCTAGAGGGGAATGAGATCGTACTTCCTCAGGCTCAGCTCGAGAGTTGGTGTCCACCTTAGGGGTAAGGTTAGGCCATCCAAACACTCGGGTGAACTCCTCGTACAGTCTCTGATGTTTCGAGCTTAGTACAGGTGGAACTGTCTGGGCTTCTTGGGGAGTTTCAATAAGGAGGAGTTGTTGGGTAGTGTCAGTAATTGCGGCTCTTGTTCTCTTGGTTCCTCTCTTAGGAGCCATCTATAAATTTTAAAGCTTATTCCTCTTAGTTACTTAGTTATATAGTCTTGATAATGCATTTGAGGAAATAGGCTCTGATACCACTCAAGTTGTCACACCCCAACCTAGTTTGGTTGGATCCCTATGAGCAACTCGCCACTCCCTTTGGTCCATGAAGGGTTTCGCCCTTTTCTATACCGCGAGGAGTAAGGCATCGTTTATCCTATCTTTCCTAGAATAACATTATACAAAACTGAAAATCTTTTAAATAGACATACCTATCTTTACAGTTCCAATACATGGAGGTCTTTAAGTTTGGTTTTTCCTTAGTTACTTGAAAGGGGTAAAAGGGGGGTGAGTTCTACAACTCAGTAAGTGGGTATTTGGAGTGAATTTTCAAAATATCATTAGTTTATCCAAACCATTCCAAGGTTATTATTTCCTTTAAAAAGGATTTATTCCTAAATTTAAGTTTTCAAAACCTTTACCTTACCAAGGATAACATTTTCTTTCAAAAGGGGTTTTTCTCAAATTTAATTTCCTTTCCAAAACCTTTTTCCAAGGTTTATATTCTTTTTCCAAGGATTCTCAAATCTCGAAACCTTCTTCCCATTTACTTATTAGGTGTGTTTAGCTTTCATAGCCCATCCTCTAGCCTCGGGAGGCATTTAGCAAACAAACACATCCTTCATCAGGAAGGGAGCTGTAAACCCCGCTCTTTGAAGTTAAGAAAAATCGGGAAAGAACTGGTCAAACCGAGTGAGAAAATCGAACTGGTTCACAAACCTGTTTATTGGGGAATGAGCAAATTGGAGAAATTTCAACTCCCAAGTGACCCAAAGAGGTTCATAAACCTTGGAAAAGAACTTTAGGACAAATTGAGAGAGAAAAACCAGACCGGTTCTAGTGAATTGGACCCGAACCGGGTTGAACCATTTTAAGAACCGAGCTGGTTTATGATCTAAAACCAGTAGAGAGTAGGCAAACCGGGAAATTTAATGACTCTAAGTGACCTAAGGAGTCATAAAATTTATGAAAAGGGAATTTAGGATGAATTGGAGATGAAAACCAAACCAGTTTAGGTGAACCAGTTTGGTCTGGTTTGAACCACTATTGAACTAGATGCTAAATTCATTTTTCTAGGTAGCTTAAAAAATTCAAATTTGAGATTTAAGGCCACTATTGGATAGAAAATGAATTTTGATGAAATTAGAAATTTTTACATTTGAATCAGAGGTGAATCTATTGGTTTAACCTTTGAACCTGGTTCGAAACTATGTCATATTCTTCCTTCAGATGACAGCACTGTTCACTCATTGGAAAATCAAAGCAGCGCCAGTGAAGAAGAAACGTTTCCATTCATTAGGTTTTAGTCCATCAATGTCTGTCATAAAGGTGCCAAACGGACGGCCGACGAGTCCCCGAACTCCCTATATAAAGAGCCCCTCTTTATTCATCCTCTACACACCTGAAAATCTCACTCTCTCTCAGCTGCTTAGTTTTCGGCGAAGCTTGAACCAGAGCTCTGATATAAGGTCAAGTTTGAACCAAAGAAGGTGAGGTCGGTTTCATTAGAATTGGGGAGAAGTCAGCTACACGGTGGTAACATCCATTCGCTCTAAAGGTCGCTAGAGAAGCGTCAGCATGATCGAACAGTGAAGTAGCTCCGGTGGACCGAAGCTGCCGTGTTTCGGCCGAGCTGTTGGTTGATTTGAACACTCCTCAAACCAAACCAATCTCTCTCAAAACCTCTTCAACCCTCCCACGGCCGAATTAGGACTGAAAGGTAAGTCAATTCGGCTGCTCTTTGCAATTACCAACCAGTGCAAGAGAGAGTCAACATAATTTTGATGACAAAATTCTAATCCAATTCGGCATCAATTGATGCCATTCTTGATCCTAGGAGGAACCTCAGGAGGAGAGCTATCTGCCTTGATTGGAAGCTCGGACCATCGCGCCCCCGACGGTGAGTAATTGAAGCTTTCTCTCTCTCAGATGAAGCTCTGTTTGACCTCGTTCCAACGTCAAAACATGCGATTCAATGTGCAATTGAATCGTATGAAGATGTAGAAACTCAAATTTAACTTCAATTTCAACAATTAGAAGTGTTTAATTGGAAAATTTGATGAAATCAAATTCGACTGTGTTAAAAAGTTGAAATTGGGGAAACTTTTGGCAAAAATTGAGGGTTTTCGAAAATTTGAGGGACCAAAATGTAATTTTATAGAAATGAGGATCAATTGGGCATGATAAGAATGTTAGAGGACCAATTGAGTAATTTTAGAATTTTCGGGTGTAAAACTTGCCATTTTTGTAAAGGAAGGACAAAATGGTAATTTTGGAAAATATGGGTGCCAAATTGGGAATTTGGGAAACTTGAACCCCTTTTTATGAAATTGAGTAAATTGAGATTCCAAGAGAAACTTAAAAAGTTTCAGGACTTAATTTGGGGAAAAACCTGTAATTGGGGCCTAAAGTAAAAGGAAAAATAACTTTAGGGAATAATTTGTAAATATTTGAAAAGTTGTGAATTTAGTCATTCATACTGAATGAGGTGATCAAGACTGATGATAAAGAACAATGATATTCATTTCGTGTAGGAACATGAGACATCGGAAACACCAGCTGAGGTTAAACTTGCAAGGGATGAAAAACCGACTAAGTGGAATTTCACTAGAGGATCGGGTGAGTGGGATTTTTATATCACATATGGTTGGGATGATAAGCACCATGAAATGAAAACCCACTACTAAATGGTATTTTAAACATCACAAGTTAGATGAGTGATGTGAAAATAACTCAAAAAAACTACTTATCGGTTGTAAGTAGATCATACTCGGTTGGTATGATGAAAACTTCCTCGAAGGAAGTGGAAAACCCATTCATCGATTATGAGTGGAGATGTCCTCATACTCGGTTGGTATGATGGATAGTTGAAAATATACTTTTGTTGGAGGTGCTCTCCCCTGACTGTGTGCACTACTTAAACCATTTGGTAGACCTTATCGACGAGAGCTCGAATAGATCTGTTAGGCCGGAGGCCTCAGTTTTGGAACTTGGGGACTAATATGCCCAATTTTGAAAATCTCGAACATTAGGCCATAGGCTAGTTGGCACGAGCCGGAGCTCGTAAACAAACATGAGTTATATGCCATGAAAATTTAAATAAATAAATTGTTTGACCATGGTACCAAGATAGGACTGACATCTTCAGTCAACTAGCGGCAATGCGACATTATAGGTCTCCGGACTAGTTAAGACAAACAACTATAGGTTGAGTTGAAGGTCGGGGCCATTGGACCAGTGGCACCATAGATTATATGGCATGATGTGAAAATACTGATTGTGCATGCACTGTGTTTATATTACCTTCAAGATGCACAAGAGGGGTAGTGAAGTGTTCAAGGGCCCTGGATAACTTGGTGGATATAAGGGCAGTTAGTCGTACTAGGTGGCCTTGTGAAGCTTGATGTAGCTTCAAGCGCACGAGACCGGGGTGGGGTCGGGATGAGGTCTCTATCCTCATACAGGCATGGAGAATTGTTACGAGATTGAGGGTCAGATGTCACGAATATCCACTCATTCTCAGTGTAGAAGTGGACGTATTTCTATTTAGGTGGCCGATAAAGTCGCTCCAATGCCACAAGTGGGTTCAGTGGACGTACTAGCCTGCAATTGTGTGATTGACCTTCATGATGAAGTATGTGTTTTTTAAAACTGAGATTTTAAAGTGGAGAAAATTTATACGAATTAAGAAGCCTGGCACACTCTAACTTGAAAACATTTTTTTTGAAAACTCCATTTTTAAAATACCCATTCACTGAGTTGTAGAAACTCACCTCTTTTTTCTATCCATTTTCAGGAAAAAGAAAATGACTAGGAATAGCAACGAGCCTTACCCTCTGTTAGGTATGCTTAATTTCTCTTAAGCTTGCATTTTATTTGATATATGTCTTTCTAGGGAACAAGGTCGAAAATACACCTGGCTTCTCTTGAGATAAAGAAGGGGGAAACTCCTCTTGAACCGAGAGAGTGGCAGGTTGTTCATGGGGATCTGACCAATCTAGTTCGTGGCGTGACAGGTACACACATTTGCAGGTGCAGCACGTCCACTCCACCCACTTGTGGATCGGAGCGTTTTTACTGTCCACCAAGATAGAAGCCCGTCCACTTCTACCCTTGGTCTAAGTGGATGTTCTTGACATATGACCCTAAGACCGGAATGACACTTTGTGTCCGTATGAGAATAGACATGTCACGCACCGACCCAGTTTGGTCAGATCCCCATAATCAACCCACCACTCTCCCGGTTTATTAAAGGATTTCCCCTTATTGTAAACCGTAAAGAGTAAGGCGTCTTTTAACCTGCACCTTTTCCTGGAATAGCCTAATCAAAACTGTATGGAATTTAAAATTTTACATACCTGCCTTACAGGCATCTTAGTTGACGGTCTTTAATGGGAGGCTTTCCGAGATTTTCTGAAAGGGATATAAGGGAGGGGGTGAGTACGACTACTCAGTGAATGGGTTTTTAAATGCTTTTGACTTTTAAGAAAAATATTTATATGGAATGTGCCAGACTCCTTTATTTTCAAAAATCCATTTATTTAAAAATTTGGGTTTTTCCACCATTTCTTATTTACCACGGTGTGTCATTACCCAACACACATCCTTCATCATGAAGGTTACACACATTCGCAAGTCAATATCACTACTGAATCCGCTAGTGGCTTTGGAGCGACTTTTCCTGCCATCCGGAAAGAAGTACGACCACTTCTACCCTGGGAATGAGTGGATGTACGTGACATCCGACCCACAATCTCAAAATCACTTTTTCGTGTCAGTATGAGGACAGAGACCTCATCCCGTCCCCACCCCGGTCTCATACGCTTGGTACTACTCCAAATTTTGCACAGACACCTGGAACGACGATCTGCCCTTATACTCACCGGGTCGTGCAGTGCCCTTAGCACACATCACTACCCCCTCATGGGCGTCTTGATGATCCCGTAATCATAGTGCATGCACAAACAATGTCTTCTTTTCAAGCTATGTAATATGTGGTGCCACTGGTCCAACAGCCCCGACTCTCAACTCAACCTGCAGTTGTTTCTCTTGACTAGTCCGTCGACTTGTCATGTCGCACTGCCGCTAGTTGAATGAGCATGTTGGTCCTATCTTGGCACCATAGCCAAACAATTCACTTATTAAGTTTTATGGCACATATATCATGTTCGTTTAGGAGCTACTGCTCATGCCAACTGGCCTTGGGCCCACTGTACGAGATTTTTCAAAAAATTGGGCATCCTAGCCCTCAAGTTCCAAAATCGAGGCCCCTGACCTATAAGAGCTATTCGAGCTCCCGTCAAGAAGGTCTCCCCAAATAGTTTAAGCATTGGCACACAGTCAGGGGAGAACACTTCCGACAAAATAGGTTTTCACTGTCCATTATACCAACCGGTATAAGGACATCTCCGTTCATAACCGATGAATGGGTTTTCAACTTCGTTCGAGTAAGTCTCATCGTACCAACCGGGTATGATCTACTTACAACTGGTAAGTAGTTTTTTTCGCATAATTTTCACATCACTTTCTCTAAGTGGTAATGATTAAAATACCACTAAATAGTGGGTTTTTATACCGAGATACTTATCATCCCTTACCAGGTATGATGTAAAATTTCCACTCACAACCGGTAAGTAGTTTTTATCTTTAAGTTGTGATAATCATCCCAACCGGGTATGATGTTAGTAAACCCACTCACCCGTTAACGCAGTGAATTCCACTTGACCGGTTCTTTGTATTCATGCGAGCTCGTCCAACAGTACTTACCGTTCCTTTGGTACTCGACTTTTCCATCTCAACCAATATTTCATTTGTGAGCTTACCGTTCCTTCTATTTTGGTTGGTTCCATTTCCTCCCAATTGGGATACACATGTCTTTTAGGGATCCCTTCCTTTGTAGAATTTTTTCCCTTTCTTCGGACATTCCTTTTTACATTTGCTCTAGGGGATTTTTACTCTTGATGTTGTATTCTCCTATTTACCTTTACTCCTCAAGTCTTGCATGACATCTTTTATACTCTATCTGCATCCTCATTCATACCCAATACCTACCTATTTCCTTAGGGAGCGTACAAATCTTCCTTATTTCAAGATTTCTTGATCATTATGTGAGAAGCTTGCCTATTTCTTTCTTGGCTTGAGTTTGGTTGTTAATTTGGCCTTTTGGTCCCTTTAAGGATTTCTTTCATCCTTCTCTTTTAGAGTATTTGACCTTTCCGCCTCTCTTCCTTGTCGGAACTTACATCATGGTTCTTCCGCATATTAGCTAGTTAACTACCCCGCCTCCACCAGTCCCTTGGTTTAGGTCTTCTTAAGGTAGTTGTCTTCTCAAGTACTCCTATCCTTAACGTCATCTCACTAACCTTTTTAGGGTGTAGTCCTTTCTACTTCCTGGTCTTCCTTAGGTATGTTGGTCAGAGACTTCGATTTTTGACTTTTCTGCTTTTTCCAAAAGAGGTAGTACTTTAAAATTATATCACTTTTCCAAAGCAGATTAGTCTTGGCCTTTGATACTTCGTTCCTTCAGGTAGTTTCTAATGAGGGGTTGGCTCCTTGCACATCCGCCAACCAATGATTCCTTTTCATAGTGTATTCCTTCTCTTCTTCACTCTCACTGTGTCATTCCCTAGAGTTTCGGGGGACTTTTTTCTGTGTTTGCCCCTTATGAGAGAGTTCTAAGTATGCTTCTCATGTACCTTATCCCTATTCATGAGGTATCCTTCTCGGTTTGACCTTCTTAAGAAGTTTTTGTATTCACCTCGTCTTTTCTTGACCTCTTTTTGAATCGTTTATGTAACCCGCTCCATGGTGTCGGTCTCCAATCCTTCATGTCCTTCGTGACCTTTGAGGAGGTATTGCCCTGAATCTATGAGGTGTGGAACACCCCTTCTTTCCTTACACCTATAATAGTTCAACTTGGTACTTGTCCTTTAGTAGGGTTGGGCATCTCTTTAGGTAATGTCCCATCATTATTCCCTTACATGGATTGTTGTGGTTCTTTCTTTCCTTCGAGTGGGGCTTTTTCCCAGGGTTACTATTGGTTTGGTGCTTTACCATTCTTGAGTTTGATCACTTTGACAGTTTTCTAGCTGAATCACCTTTGGTTAAGGGTCATGGTAAGAGTCCTCCTAGGTTTCCTGATTTATCTTCCATCACTGGGATGCGACTCTTCCTTAGTTTCTAGGATAGTATGGGTTTGTTCTATTTTCCTTGGGTCATATTCCTAGTAAGATCACATCCTTAGAAAATAGAGTTTGGGGAAATTTGAATCTTTTATTAACATGGGGATACAAAAGGTTGGGCTCTCAGCCTTATCACAGAAAATGGTCACAAATTAACTAGGGAGCTATGGAATTTTTTATAAGCATCCTCCTTTATACTAAGGGTTGTGCCATTAATCGGTCCTAGCACCATTCTCCAGGATGCTTCCCCATTTGGTCTTTCAACATTTCTGCCAGGTCTCAGGAATTTGGGAAGCTTCTAGGGTTGTCTCCCTACGAAGGTAGGGTTTTGAGTTGAGCCCTTCCAAATTTTCTTGGTTCCTCTCCTAGGAGCCATCTGAAAATTTTAGAATAAATCCTATTAGTTACTATATTTTCTAGTCTTGATTATGTATTCAAGGAAATAGGCTCTGATACCACTCTAGTTGTCACGCCCCGACTGGGTTTGGTTAGATCCCCGTGATCAACCCGCCACTCTCCCGGTTTATTAAAGGATTTCCCCTTATTGTAAACCATAAAGAGTAAGGCGTCTTTTAACCTGCACCTTTTCCTAGAATAGCCTAATCAAAACTGTATGGAATTTAAAATTTTACATACCTATCTTACAGGCATCTTAGTTGACGATCTTTAATGAGAGGCTTTCTGGGATTTCCTAAAAGTGATATAAGGGAGGGGATGAGTACGACTACTCAGTGAATGGGTTTTTAAAACCTTTTGACTTTTAAGAAAATATTTATATGGAGTGTGCCAGAATCCTTTGTTTTAAAAAATCCCTTCATTTAAAAATTTGGGTTTTTCCACCATTACTTATTTACCACGGTGTGTCATCACCCAACACACATTCTTCATCATGAAGGTTACACACATTCGCAAGTTAGTATCACAACTAGACTCGCTAGTGGCTTCAGAGCGACTTTTCCTGCCACCTGGATAGAAGTACGACTACTTCTACCCTGGGAATGAGTGGATGTACGCGACATCTGACCCACAATCCCGAAATCACTTCTTCGTGTCCGTATGAGCACAGAGACCTCATCCCGTCCCCACCCCAGTCTCATGCGCTTGGTGCTACTCCAAATTTCGCGCAGACACCTAGAACATCAATCTGCCCTTATACTCACCGGGTCGTCCAAGGCCCTTAGGACACATCACTACCCCTCATGGGCATCTTGATGATCCCGTAATCATAGTGCATGCACAAACAATGTTTTCTTATCAAGCCATGTAATATGTGGTACCACTGGTCCAACGGCCCCGACTCTCAACTCAACCCGCAACTGTTTGTCTTGACTAGTCCGTCGACCTATCATGTCGCACTGCCGCTAGTTGACTGAGTATGTTGGTCCTATCTTGGCACCATAGCCAAACAATTCACTTATTAAGTTTTATGGCACTTATATCATGTTCGTTTACGAGCTCCTGCTTGTGCCAACTAGCCTTGGGCCCACTGTACAAGATTTTTCAAAAAACTGGGCATTTTAGCCCTCAAGTTCCAAAATCGAGGCCCCCGGCCTATAAGAGCTATTCGAGCTACCGTCAATAAGGTCTCCCAAATAGTTTAAGCATTGGCACACAGTCAGGGGAGAACACTTCCGACAAAATAGGTTTTCACTGTCCATTATACCAACTAGTATAAGGGCATCTCCGTTCATAACTGATGAACGGGTTTTCAACTTCCTTCGAGGAAGTCTCATCATACCAACCAGGTATGATCTACTTACAATTGGTAAGTAGGTTTTTTCGCATAATTTTCACATCACTTTCTCTAAGTGGTGATAATTAAAATACCACTAAATGGTGGATTTTTATACCGAGATACTTATCATCCCTTACCGGGTATGATATAAAATTTCCACTCACAACCGGTAAGTGGTTTTTATCTTTAAGTTGTGCTCATCATCCCAACCGAGTATGATGTTAGTAAACCCACTCACCCATTAACGCAGTGAATTCTACTTGACCGGTTCTTTATATTCACGCGAGCTCGTCCATGCTGGCGTTCCCGGTATTTCACGTTCCTACATGATATGAACATCCTTGTTCATTATTACTCGGCACAACAGCATTCATTCATTTCCAATGAATGAGAAAACCCAAACTTTTAGTTATTTGCAATTAGGTCCCTAAAGTTATTTCTCTTTAACTTTAAGTCCCAAATCTCGATTTTTCCTCAAATTGAGTCCCATAACTTTTAAAATTTATCTTGGAACTTCAATTTATTCAATTTTACCAAAAATGGGTTTAATTTCCCAAATTTCCAATTTGGTCCCCCAATTTTTCCAAAATTACCATTTTGCCATTCCTTTACAAAAATGGTAAGTTTTGCCCCAAAAATTCCAAAATTCCTCAATTGATCCTCCAACATTATTTTCATGCCCAATTGACCCTCAATTTCATAAAATTACATTTTTGGCCATTTAAATTTTGAAAATCCCCAATTTTTTCCCAATTTTAACTCTTGAACACTACCGAATTTGATTTCATCAAATTGACTGATCAAACACTTCTAATTCTTTAAATTGGAGTTGAAATTGATTTTCTGCATGTTCATACGATTCTAAGAAACTTTGAATCGCATATTTTAACACTAGAACGAGTTCAAATGGAGCTTCGCCGGAAAATAGACTGTAGAGAGAGAAAGCTTCGATTTCTCACCAGTGAGGGCACGACAGTCTGAGCTTTCGATCTAGGCAGATAGCTCTCATCTTGAGGTTCATCCTAAAATCAAGAATCGCATCAATTGATGCCAAATTGAGTTAGAATTTCATTATTGAAATTCTATCGGTTCTCTCTTTAGCACCGACTGGAAATTGCAGAGGGGAGCCGAATTGGTTTACCTTTCAGTTGTAATTCGGTCGTGGGAGGGCTGAGGAAGTGTTTGGAAGGCTTGGTTTGGCCTGAGGAGGGCTTGAAATGGCCGATTTTAGATTGGCCGAAATAAGGCAGCTTCGGTCCGCTGGAGCTACTTCACTATTCTATCATGTCGGCGCTTCTCCAACGAGGCTCGGATTGACTGGAGTTTGCTACTAGATTGTTATCTTCTCCCCGGTTCTAAAGAGCCCGACCTTTGTTCAAGTCAAAGCTTTAGTTCGAGCTTCACCAGTAAATGATGTAGTAGTAGAGAGAGAGAGAAGTGTTCGGCTATGAGGAGAATGAATGGGGATGACCTCTTTATATAGGTGTAAAACCGTGTATTAAATGGGAGAGATTTATTACTAGTATTAATATTGCCATAAATTATTAGTATTAATTCCAATAATTTAATTTTGGTATTAAATTATTTGTATTAATTCTAATAATTTAATTTGGGTATTAAATTATTAGTATTAATTATAATAATTAAATACATATTAACTTATGACTATTTATGATAAGCCATACATTTGTATAAAAAATTTTTACCGAAATTTCGGGTTACAGAAAAATTCATACTTCCGAGGAGGTCACAACTACTCTTGTGCAAGCACGCTTAACTTTAAAGTTCTTATGGAATCTATTTCACCTAAACCAATTTGGTTTTTTGTTTTCTAATTTGTCTTTAAGTTTCTTTTCCAAGGTTTAATGAACCCTTTGGATCACCCGGAAGTTGTAAATTTTCATATTGCTTGTTCCCAAATGTAAACCGGCTAGGTTTTCTTATTCGGTTTGACCGGTTCTTTTCCCGGTTTTCCTTATCTCAAAAGTACAGGGTTTACAAGAGACCTTATCCTGGTCTCGTGCACATGAAGCTCAAATATAGTAGCTTCAGGAAGCCCAAACACAATAGCTTTATGGAGTCCAAACACAATAACTCTGTGACTAGTTGGTACAACGAGAAACCCAAACATAGTATCTTCTCTTTCCCTTAGTGCCACCATGTCGTCCAACAATACTTGGGACCCATCACTACCCACTTGGGTCTCTTGATGGTCCCAGATCCATAGGTGCATGTACAAACAATAATTTTCATATACTTACCCATTCTCTTTGGTGTCAATGGTTCAACGGTGTCAACCCTCAACCCGACCTGCAGCTATTTGTTTAGGTCGGTCCGTTGACCAGGCCTTGACGCACTATCACAAATTCTATCGAGTACTATCGATTATGACTCAATACCATGGCGAAATCACACAACAAATTTCATTAGAAATTTTCATAGCTTTCTTTACTCAATTTTGTTTACGAGCTCCTGCTCGTGTCCACTAGCCTTTGGCCCACTGCACGTAATTTTCCAAAACTAGGAATTTAGTCCCATGAGTTCAAAAACTGAGGCCTCTGTCCTATTTGACTTGTTCTAGCTACCGTCAAGAAGGTCTCCCAATTCTTTTAAGCATTGTCACAGTCAAGGGAGAACATTTCTAACAAAAATTTTATTTTCAATTTCATCACACCAACCGGGTGTTACGATATCTCCGCTTACAACTAGTAAGCGGGTTTCTCCTTTCCTCAAGGAAACTCATCATACCAATCGGGTATGATTATCTCTACTTACAACCAGTAAGTAGGTTTTAACAGTTCAAGATGGTACTTCTCATCCCAACTGGATATGAAGTTAGATAATCCCACTCACCCAATGACCATGACGTGTTCGTCCCTAGTCACTTTCTTAGTCCACGCTAGCTTTTCCTTGCTGGCGTTCCGTCTCTCGTGTCCCCACATGATTTGGGCATCATTATTAATTAAGAATTGACATAACAACCATCGTTTTCTCATATATGAGCGACTAGACTCAAAATTGTTAATTAATTGTACTTTGGTCCATAAAGTTCATTTTCTTTAACTTAAGGTTCCTAATGCCAATTTTTTCCCCAAATTGAGTCCCAAGGTTTCCAAAATTCCCTTTGAGTCCTCAATTTACTCAAAATTGTGTAAGCGGCTCAAGTTTTTCAAATTTCCAAGTTGGTCCCCAACTTTTCAAAAATTACAATTTTGCCCATACGTTCCAAAAATGACAAATTTGACCCCAAATGTTCCAAAATTTGATTAATTGGTCTTCCAACATCTTTCTCATGGCCAATTGGCCTTCAATTTTGGGAAATTACTAAGTGGTCCCTCAATTTTTCCAAATCCCCAATTTGCCCCAAAAATTTTTCCTAATTTCTCTCTTTCAAACTAACTGAATTTGATTTCTTCAAATTGGCTATTCAATCGGGGTTGATTGATCCAATTGAAGGTATGAATCAGTATCTACACTTCACGATTCAACTAAACTTTGAACTGCAATATTTGGGTCCAAATTGAGCTCAAATGGACTTTCGCCGAAAAACTACTCGTAGAGAGTGAAAGCTTCGAAAGCTTACCATCGAATGTGCGGCGGTCTGAGCTCTTGATCAGGGAAAGTTGCTCTTGTCCTAAGGTTTCTTCTAGGATCAAGAATTTCTACAATTGAAGTTAAATCGAGGGTGAATTTAGTCAGTGAATTTCGACACTTTCTCTTTCTAACTTTGATCTACGACTACTAGGAAGAGCCAAATTAGCTTACCTTTCAACTCTGTTGAGGATGTGTGAGAGTTGTGTGGGTGTTAGGGAGGCTTGGTTTGGCTGGAGGAGGGCCAAATTTGGCCGAATTCTGCTCATCTAAAATAGAGCAGCTTTGATCCATCAGAGCTGCTCCACTGTTTGATTCCGCCGACGCTTCTCTGGCGGTCCTCGGGTCGAAAGGAAAATGCTATCAGGTAGCTGACTTCCCCCGGAGTCTATAGGTCTTGACCTTGCCTTTCGAGGCTAAGAAAAAGAACTATATCGGAGCTCTAGTTCGAGATTTGCCGAAAAATAGAGTAGTTGAGAGAGAATGGAGATTTGAGGTGTGTGGAGGATGAGTAGATAGGAGCTCTTTATATAGGGAGCTCGAGGACCATCTGCCCGACAACTTTCTATTTGGGTCAAGCTTATCCTCGCCCTGATCGGAGCCGTTATTCCTTTGCTGACGTTATCCACTTTCTACATTAATGAACATTGCTATCATCTAGAGGAACAAGATGACACTGTTCCGAATCAGACCGGACCGGTCCGACCAGGTTCAATGCATAAATAAGCAAGTTCAGGCCCAATTCGACCGGTTTTCTCAAAATTAAAAATTTCTAAATTCATTCTCTATCTAATGGTGGCTTCAATTCCCCAATTTGATCATTTTAAGCTACCAAGAAAAATAAATTTAGAAACCAGTTCAAGTATGGTTTAAACCGGTTCAATTCGGTTCGGGTATGACTACCCCTATAAAAATGGTTCAATCTGGTTCACGATAAACTTCTATCAACAGATATGTACACCCCTATAGAAACTGAACAGACACGCTGCCGTAGCCACCCCGGAACTAGGCAGAAATCCTGCCCCGCGCGAGGGAATTAGCTTGGGAGCTCAAGAGCCTAGGAGGACCTAACCCTTAAGACCAAGGATGTCTCTTAAGTCAAGGAGACTTTACGAAGAATTCGGCAAGGTATTTAGAGAACCTTGCCTTGCACTAAGGAATGGGGACAGTTCTGTAGGAAGTACGATCCAGAAGATAGTGACACGTGGAGGCCCCGCACCGAGAGAAACTCCCCAAAGCCCGAGAAGGGAAAGAAGTTATAAAGGTTCACACAAGGAAGTAACTTGCTACAATTGTGAACAAAAGGGACACTATGCATGGAGGTGCCCAATACCACTAAGAAATGTGGTACCTACTTCTAGAAGCACTACCTCCATGGGCAAGGAAGGACATGAAGAAGGGAAAAGAAAGGAAAAGAGGGCATAAGAAGCCTCTCCACTGCGTAAATACCAGAGGACCCACGTAGGAATCAACGTGAGGATAATATATTATAAGTGTGGTGGAATAGGACGCAGGGCAAGAAAATGATCCATGCCACCAGGATGGATAGCAATACCTCCCCGACTACTGGAGCTCAAGAGGATGGCTGGTAGGAGGCCACCCCAGAAGCCACAACTCTAATTGAGGACTTCAAACCGACCCCGAGGACAATCCCTCAAAATTCTAGCATAAAGCTTCCCAACCTTTCTTTTAACCACCTCCCTTAGAGGAAAGAGGCCCCCAAAGTTTAATGTATTGAATTCCCAAGAAATAAGATTTTAAATTCTCATAAAAAAAATTTTGTTGCCTCGACTCATAATGAGTACAAACAAAATCTCGTGCCCCAAGACAAATAAGGAACAAAAGGCTAAACCTAATAAAGACAAATAACACCTTTAAAGGAGGTCAAGGTATTATGACCTCCTTGAAAGAGAGAGGGAAGGTAAAACCATGCATAGAGCTAAACACAAAGAATGGGCGAATGAAGAGGTAGTAGGAAAGGTGATAACCCAAGTGGGATAGGCAAGGTAAATATAAACCGAAGGTGAAGGAAGGAGTTTTCGAGGATCTCGGAGGAGTACATCTACTAACTAAGAAATGATGAACATCAAGACTAGTCTCCAACCCCACCTACGTAACGAAACCTAGGATTAGATGATGAGGTGAAACTAGGAGTGCGCAAGACAAGAACAAGAACCAGAAGTTTCCGGAATAGAAACATGAAGTCAGGGATGGCAAAGTGTAACCTGCTTTGGAAAAGCAGAGGAGCCAAGTAAGGATAGAAACCCTCCTAGCGAAAGCAGACAGCAAGCACACCCTAAAGAAGGCGATAGGATGGGCATTAAGGATAAGCAAACTCGAGAGACAATTGTCTCGAGACAAGTGGACTAGGAAGGCAATAGGAACAGGGTGACTGAACAAACTGACCATCAGGAGAATCACGGATTTAGACCTCGACAAGGAGGGAAAGGTAAAAAGGGGCAAACGTTGGAAGAAAAGGATGAAGGAAATCCTTAAGATGGTTCATGGCCAAAAGGGATTTGGCAACCACCCCCAAGCCATGAATTGAACCCTTCATGAGGCAACCAAGAGACACAGACACAGACACAAAAAGGACTTGGACTTTCCCGAAATAAAGTGAACTTGTAGGATTAAGGAAAGGATACAAAGAAAGGGCAAGCAGAAAAAAGGACGACATCAAAGGATGTCATGAAGTTGGTTAAGGGTCTGATACCCCGAGGATGGATGAAAAGGAGAGTGTGCCCAAAGCCCAAGGAGTGAAGCAAAAACCAAGGGGTAGATAGTAGGGTAACCAACTCAGGTGATACCATAACACGAGGGAATGGGTGGAATACCCATAATGGAGTAACCTAGGAAAGGTTACCCGAGAAACCTTGGAAAATACGCCCTTCAACTAAGAGGTGATTACTTGGACACACGGGTAAAGCAAGTCCAAAGGAATAAATGAGCAAACAAAAAGGGAGAACTAGAGCGATAGGAAGACAAATCAAACCCTGAGTTGACCACAAGAGAATCCATTTCTGATGTCAAGAATGGATGGCTAAGTTTTGAGGATAAAACTCCTAAAAGGAGGGGAGAATTGTGAAACCCGACCCTCGGACCAAGTAAATCGGGGGAAGAACCAATGATTTTGAGAAAACCAAGTCGAAAAAGGAACAAAAAATGACAAAGAAGGTTTAAAATGGGAGATTGGAAAATCCCAAGCAACCAAAAATTCACGAGGAAGAATTGGGAAGTGGAATTGATGAGAGAACCAGACCAGTTCGGGGTGAACTGGACCTGAACCAGACGGAACCGGGATGGACCATAGTGAATCGGTTCACAAATTCATTTTTCTAAGTGGCTTAAAAATATCAATTTGGGAAATTGAGATCACCATTAGATACAAAATGAATTTAGATGAATGTAGAAATTTTTAAATTTCATAAAAATAGTCGAACCAGGTCCGAACCGGTCGATTTTCTAAGTTTGAACAACGAACCTAGTCTAACGGAACTGGTCAACGGTCTGATTGGATCGGTCAATGGTCAACTGTCAACGAACTAGTCAATGGTCAACAACACCACGTCAGCAGCCACGCAAGGACGGATACCTAATAGGAGGCTGTCACGTGTCTGGTCAACGGTCAACGTATGACCAGTCAACATGCCACGCAGACATGGGTAGCCAATGGGAGGCTGCCACATGTCCGGTCAACGGTCAACGATTGACGTGGTTGTTGAGGTGGACCCCCACGTTAGAAAAATTGGCCAATCACAACGCACCACATGGCACGCCTACCACATCATCATCTTCAACCTCCAACTGCTAAAAGAGAGAAGAGAGAAGAAAGAGTCGCCGGAAAAGTTGGGGCCTTCGGCGACTCGAAGAACTCTTTGGTTAGGTTGTCGATGGCTGAGTCTTACACTGGTGAGTAGCCTGAGCAGTTGTCGAGCTCCCTATATAAAGAGCACCCCTCCATTAGATATCAGCATCCTACAATCAACCGAAGAAGACGAAGTACTCAGTTTTCTAGCGAGCAGCAAACTAGAGCTCCGACATAGGGGCTTTTTTCCACCTTTGAGATTGCATTTGGTACCATTAGAACCGGTAGGATGTCCTCTACACAGCTTCACCCACCATTCCGGCAAAGAGCCACCGTGGAAGAATGAGGAAGCTCAAACAGTAACACTGCTCCTCGATTGTCAGCAACCCGAGCTGCATGAGCTCAACTCGAGTCATCCTCAGGACAATTCTAGCCAAACCAAGCCATCCAAACACCACCTAGAGGTGCCTCGACCTTCCTCCAAGCAAGCACGATAAGCCCCTCCGCTGCCCCTTAGTTGGAAAATACTATTCACAGCCAATTTCTATAAAAACTTTAACACTGAAATTCTCATTGCTTAGGCCACCAATTGAAGTGCGATTTGATCTAGGAAGGATCCCCGAGAGAAGGGTAATCCAGAGAAAGCAAAAGCTCTGGTCATAGTACTCTCACCGATAAGATATCGAAGCTTTCTCTCTCTAGACTGAATTTTGCAACGAAACTCTGTTTGAGCTCATTTCTGAGCCAAATCGAGCAGATCAAAGCTCAAAATGACAAGGGATACATAGGGAAGACGATTCAGATCACCAATTGAGATAAATAACCATGTTTTAGGGGTCAATTGAATGAAATTGTGATCCGGGGACCAAATTGCAAACTTTGATAAATAGAGGAATTTGGGAATTTTTGAAAAATTGGGGGTCGAATTACAATTTAAGGAAAATTGGGGCATTTTCATGAAATTAACCTCTAATTGGGACACAATTGAGCAATTGGATGAAATGGAGGGCCAATTGGCAATTTTTTAATGTTCAAGGACCAATTTGCAAATTTTGGAAAATTAAGGACCAATTGATAATTTTGGGAAAATTAAGGACCAATTGGTAAATTTGGAAAAGGTAGGGATCCATGAAGGGTAATTGGAAGTCCTAGGGACTTAATGGGGATTTAATGAAAATTAGGGACCCAAATGTGAGGTTATAAACATTGAGGGACCTAAATATAATTAAGGCATAGTACGAGGACCTATGCATAAATACTCGAAATTAGGAAGTCCTTTATGTCGATTCTCCTGATAAGGGTACTCGAACCATGCAGGAGTTGATTGTTCACGTACTGGTGCATGGAGGCGCACCATGAGTCAGGATCTCACCGGGATGACCACGTCACTATTACTAGGTAAGTGGGAATCGCTATGACCTCTATTCCGGTTGGAATAATGGTTCAGCTTTGAAAACTATTTTCTTAGAATTAGCATCCCCTGATTGGGTGACTCTACTTAAAACATTTGGGAGCTAATTCCGAACTTAGGCTCGAGATGCCAATGGGCCCAAGGCCGATGGATACGGGTGTAGACCCATCCATAACTGATATGTGATACCCAGTTGGGGATGATAAGTACATTGAAATGAAAATCCACTATTTAGTGGTATTTTAAACATCACAGCATAGAGGAGTGATGTGAAAATCACGTGAAAAAACTACTTAGCAGTTGTAAGTAGATCATACCCAGTTGGTATGATGAAACTTCCTCGAAAGAAGTGGAAAACCCGTTCATCGGTTATGAGCGGAGATATCCTTATACTCGGTTGGTATGATAGACAGTTTGTAAACCCTGCACTTTTGAGTTAAGGAAAATTGGGAAAAGAATTAGTTAAACCGAGTAAGAAAATCGAGCCAGTTTACAAACCCAATCATTTGGAAACAAGCAATTTGGAAATTGACAACTTCCGGGTGATCTAAAGGGTTCATTAAAACTTGAAAAAGAAACTTAAGACAAATTAGAAGAGAAAAACCAAATTGGTTCAGGTGAACGAGATCCCTACTGGGAAGTATGATTTTTTTTTGTAACCCGAAATTTCGGTCAAAAATTTTTATGGGAACGTACACCTTATCATAAATAGCATAACTTAATATATATTTAATTATTATAATTAATACCAATAATTTAATACCTAAATTAAATTATTGGAATTAATACAAATAATTTATGACAATGTTAATACTAGTAATAAATGTCTCCCATTTAATACACGATTTTACACCTATATAAATAGGTCATCCCCATTTATTCTCTTCACACCTGAACACTTCCCTCTCTCACTCTCTCTCTCTCTACTGCTCCATTTCTCGGTGAAGCTAGAACTAGAGCTTTGACTTGAACATTTTTCTTAACCTCAAAAGAAGAGGTCAGACTCTTTAGAACTAGGGAGAAGTCAGCTATCAGATATCAAACTCCAGTCAATCCAAGAATCGCTGGAGAAGCACCGGCATGATGAAACAGTGAAGCAGCTCCAGCGGACCAAAGCTGCCCTATTTCGGCCAAGCTGAAATCGGCTATTTCGAGCCCTCTCAACACTTTCTTAGCCCTCCCACGGCCGAATTACGACTGAAAGGTAAGTCAATTCGGTTCCTCTCTACAATTTCTGGCCGGTGCTAGAGAGAGAACCGGCAAAATTTTAATGATGAAATTCTAACTCAATTCGACATCAATTGATGCAATTCTTGATTCTAGGATGAACCTCAGGATAAGAGCTATCTGCCCAGATCGAAAGCTCGAACCGTCGTGCCCTCACCGGTGAGTAATCGAAGCTTTCTCTCTCTACAATCTATTTTTCGGAGAAGCTCCGTTTGAGCTCGTTCCAGTGTTAAAATCTGCTATTCAAAGTTCCTTAGAATCATATGAACATGTAGGAACTCAATTTTAACTCCAATTTCAACAATTAGAGGTGTTTGATTGGTCAACTTGATGAAATCAAATTCGGCACTGTTGAAGAGTTGAAATTAGGGAAAATTTTGGGGATTTTCAAAATTTAAAGGACCAAAATGTAATTTTATAAAATTGAAGGTCAATTGGGCATGAAAATAATGTTGGAGGACCAATTGAGGAATTTTGGAATTTTTGGGACAAAACTTATCATTTTTGTAAAGGAAGGGCAAAATGGTAATTTTGGAAAAGTTGGAAGACCAAATTGGAAATTTGGGAAATTAAACCCCTTTGTGCGAAATTAAATAAATTGTGGTCCTATGATAAATTTTAGAAGTTTCGGGACTCAATTTGAGGAAAAATCGGCATTAGGTATTTAAGTTAAAGAGAAATAAATTTAGGGACCTAATTACAAATAAATAAAGTCTATTAGGCCGAAAGATAATGAACCGAGATGTTCATATCGTGTAGGAACATGAAGTACCAGGAACGCCAGCAAGGACAAGCTCGCATGAATACAAAGAACTAGTCTAGTGAAATTCACGACATTAACGAGTGAGTGGGTTTACTAATATCATACCCGGTTGGGATGATGAGCACAACTTAAAGATAAAAATCACTTACCGGTTGTGAGTGGGATTATATATCATACCTAATTGAGGATGATAAATGCCTCGGTATAAAAACCCATCGTTTAGTGGTATTTCAATCATCACCACTTAGAGAAAGTGATGTGAAAATTATGCGGAAAACCTACTTACTGGTTGTAAGTAGATCATACCCAGTTGGTATGATGAGACTTCTTCGAAGGAAGTTGAAAACCCGTTCATCAGTTATGAACGGAGATGTCCTTATACCAGTTGGTATAGTGGACAGTGAAAATCCTATTTTGTCGGAAGTGTTCTCCCCTGATTGTGTGCCAATGCTTAAACTATTTGGGAGACCTTCTTGACGGGAGCTCGAATAGCTCTTATAGGTTGGGGGCCTCAGTTTTAGAACTTGGGGGCTAAATGCTCGATTTTGAAAATCTCGTACAGTGGGCCCAAGGCCAGTTGGCACGAGCAGGAGCTCATAAACAAACATAATATATGTGCCATAAAATTTAATAAGTGAATTTTTTGGCCATGGTACCAAGATAAGACCGACATGCTCAGTTAATTAGCGGTAGTGCGACATGACAGGTTGACAGACTAGTCAAGACAAACAGCTGCGGGTTGAGTTGAGAGTCGGGGCCGTTTGACCAGTGGCACCACAAATTATATGGCATAATGAGAAAATATTGTTTGTGCATGCACTATGAGTACGAGATCATCAAGACGCCGGTGAGGGGTAGTGATGCATCCTAAGGGCCCTGGACGACCCGATGAGTATAAAGGCATATCGTCATTCCTGGTGTCTGTGTGAAATTTGGAGTAGCACCAAGCGCATGAGATCGAGGTGGGGACAAGATGAGGTCTCTGTCCTCATATGGACATGAAGAAGCGATTTCAGGATTGAGGGTTAGATGTCGCCTACATCCACTCATTCTCAAGGTAGAAGTGGTCGTGCTTCTATCCGGGTGGCCGATAAAGTCACTCCGAAGCCACTAGTAGGTTTAGTAGTCGTGCTGACCTGCGAATGTCTGTTGGGTGATGACACACCGTGGTAAATAAGAAATAATGAAAAAATCCAAAATATTTAAATGAAGAGATTTTTTAAAAGAAAGGAGTCTAGCACACTCCATGTAAATATTTTTCTTGAAAGTCAAAAGATTTAAAACCCATTCACTCAGTAGTTGTACTCACCCCCTCAATTATACCCCTTTTCAGGTAATTCTGGAAAGCCTACCCTTAAAAGACTACGCCTGTGAAATAAGTATGTTTAATTTATTATAGTCTTGAATTATGTTATTCCAGGAAAGGTGCAGGTATAAAGGACGCCTTACTCTTTACGGTTTAAAATAAGGGGAAACCCTTTAATAAACCGGGAGAGTGGCAGGTTGTTCACGGGGATCCGACCAAACCGGGTCGAGGCATGACACAGTTGAAAACATATTTTTTCGAAAGTACTCTCCTGCCACTACTTAAATGATTTGGGAGACCTTCTTGACGAGAGATCGAATAGCACTTGTAGGCTGGGGGCCTCGGTTTTGGAACTTGGGGACTAATATGTCCGGTTTTGAAAATATCGAACAAGTTGGCCATTGGCCAGTTGGCACGAGCAAAAGCTCGTAAATAAACATGAGATATATACCATAAATTTTTAAATAAATGAATTATTTTTTCATGGTACCAATATATGACCGACATACCCGGTCAACTAGCGGTAGTGCGACATGACCGGTCTTCGGACGAGTCAAGACAAACAGCCGCAGGTTGAGTTGAGGGTTAGGGCCGTTGGACCAGTGGCACCACAAATTATATGGCATGATATGAAAATATTGATTGTGCATGCAACACCTTCAAGACACCCAAGAGGGGTAGTGATGTGTCCTAGGGCCTTGGACGACCTGGTGGGTATAAGGGCAGTTCATCAGACCAGGTAACCTTGAGAAGCTCGGAGTAGCTTCAAGTGCACGAGACTGGGGTGGGGACGAGATGAGGTCTCTGTCCTCATATGGACACGGAGAATTTTTACGGGATTGAGGGTCGGATGTCGCGAACATCCACTCATTCTTAGGGTAGAAGTGGACGTGTTTTTATCTAGGTGGCCGGTAAAGTCGCTCTGACACCACAAGTGGGTTCAGTGGACGGGCTCGCCTGCGATTGTGTGTTTTGACCTTCATGATTAAGGATGTGTGTTGGGTGATGACACACCGTAATTAATAAGAAATGGTGATAAAACAAAGAGATTTGAAATGAAAGGATTTTTTAAAGGAAATAAGGAGTCTGACACTCCAAACAAATCTTTTTCCTAAAAAGTCAAATTTAGAAAACCCATTTACTGAGTCGTTGTACTCACCCCCTCCTTAATATCCCTTTTTAGGTAACCAAGGGAAACCTACCTAAATACCTCCTATTAGTCACACCTGCAAGACAGATATGTAAGTTAACAAAAATTTTATGCAGTTTTGATTTATGTATTCCAGGAAAGGTATAGGTTTAAAGGACGTCTTATTCTTTATGGTTTATAAATAAGGGGAAACCCTTAATAAACTGTGAGAATGGTGGGTTGATCACGGGGATCCGACCAAACTGGGTCAGGGCGTGACATGAACCTTCATAAAAGATTTCCCCCACTCACTAAGTTGTCAAACTCACCCCTCCCCCCGTCCCATTAACCTTTTTCAGGAGAAACACTTGGCCACGACGAGTCTAGGCTGGAGAAGAGGTCAATGGTATCACCATCAGGTAACTTATATGTTTTGTAAACTTTGTTATAAAAAACAGGTACTCCAACACCTTTACCTTCATCGGACTATTAGTACAAGGAATGGTGACGGGTTGATCACAGAACCCCAACCAAACTGGGTCGGGTGTGACATGGAACATCTAGGTCATAAGCCATGTAGTGTCACAACATCAGTGTCTTATTTACTAAGTTGCGAGCTCACCTCACTCCCCTTTACATGTTGCAGGCTATGCCAAGAAGGCGTGAGGTAGGGAAGGGACTTCCTAAGGTGTATATCTACCTGAGATAAACTCGTACCATACTCACGAAAAATATTTATGCTTTATCATATTGCTATGATGTCTATTATATTTGATAAATCATTTTTTGGGCTCCCACAAGAAATTTTTAAAGAAAAATTTTTGAATTTCCGTTGTATTTTACAAGTGTTTTTTCAGAAACTTTGATTTATTTGATTATCACTATAATAAATGTACCTACCATAGTAGACGGGCGGAGAGGCATGGATCTTCAATCGATAAAATTGGGTCGGGGCATGACACTATCACTCGACACTATTTGAACTAGTTTTCCACGAATTTTTAGTTGCTTTGGCCTATTTCAACCTAGTTAGCCCAAAATTTGGCCATTTTTATCCAATTTTTTTTCTAATTTTTTTTTTACATTTTTACTTAATTTTAGGTCAAAAAATTACATTTTACCATTTCTGTAATCACTAAAAACTTATTATATTTTTGAGCTTTTGTCCAATTAGTCAACATTTAAACTTTAGAATTTTTCATATTCAATTTCCTATTAATAACAATTTGTTTTAATTTTGTCCAACTCAAACTCAATACAAGAGTAATTGTTCGAACTAATTTCCTATTTTGTTCGTTTTCAATCCCATTCCATTTTCCTGTCCTAACTTATTAATTCAAAATTTTAGCTATTACCTATCATGTTAGTCTTTCACAATTAAGTTAAAAAAAAATATGTGCAAATGATTGCATATGTAACATATTCCTAAGGGACTTGGTTAATTTAGGTGAATATGTCCGTAACATTTATAAGTAAATGTCAAATATGGTTAATTTTTCTCCTTTAACATATAACCAAATGTTGTTTTGATATAATTTGTATCATTGAATTTCCTTAATTTACCTTCACTTTTATTAAAATGTACCCACGATTTGAAATGTGATTCCCATTCCCAATTTACAATTCAATTGTATTATTACGTGATTGATTAGTATATGACTTTTTTTCCACTTATCACTTTCCATCGTAATGCTATTTCTGTGTATTTGTCCGGTACAAATAAACAGATTATTTTTATTATTTTTAAATTTAGTATAATATGTTTATCAATTAAAATATTTATTTTATTAAATGTAGTGAATTGTATTTTTTTGATAAAACTATGTTGAATTTTAAAGTATATAAAATGATTAAATATGTTATTATGTTTAATAACTAAATTGGTTTAAACTTACGTAATTAACCAATTGTATTGTTATTAATTAACTTTAATACAAATGGTATTGTTATTAAATATGATAGTAGGTTTAAAACTAATCAATTAACATATTAATTAATTCGAAATAACCAATTTGGATTCTACCGTTTGAATTCATATTATATTTGTACCTAAATCCGATATATAAATATAAATAAATTGAACAGTACAAAATAACAAAAAAAGTAAATAATAATTTTACAAAATAAATTTGAGGTGTTATACTGTTACTCATACTTGTACTACATAACGGTTTAATCAACAACACCATCTATGTTTGTTATAAGGGGCAACTTTTTTCATATAGGAACCTTTAGTCCCTCACAAAAATAAATGGGTTAGTTCTATCCTACTCCACGGAATCTGACTATGACCACTTGGTCCATACTTCCTGTACTCGATCACATGTACCCATTACTATTTGAGATCGATATGAATTAAGTTAGGTTTAGGTTGGACCGGATCTAATGCCACCCCTAATAATGCATCATCATACAAAACAAAGCACACAGCAAAATAGCATCCCCAATTTGAGTAGTGGAGTAGAGTTCCTTTGCCGCCAATCCCAAGAGAATGATTGACTAAACCCAATCAATGTTGACATGGACCCAAGAACCAGAAAAATAGAAGAGCGGCTAAGAAATTTTCCATACGGAATTGAGATGCGAAGGATATTCATATATATATATATGGAGTAAGATCAATGTGGATGCTGAGCCATTCCATGGCAATTCATTGCCTAAAAATTCAAGTAAAATAAATAGGGGAAGATGGTCAATATCCTGCCCTAACATTCCCACTGCCAGATCATCCCGGCAAAACTGAAACTACTATGGAAATTTCTGAATCCCCTATCCAAAATAGTGTAATCTACAAACGCAAAGCATCCACTACCAAAGTCATATATATAGCACTAGTAGTTATATTCAAATGGAATACAAAAACAGTAGGAGATAATGAAACTATTACTGGCAGCTATTTGCATCCTTTCTCTAAGCAGACAACCCAGAAAAAATTTCCAATTCCCAACTGTTTTTCAAGTGGCGGTAAACAAAAGAGACTGACTAGTGGCATGGATAGTTAGTGTTTGGGATAGGTCCGCTTCAATTGGACCTAAACAAATGAACAGGTAAGGCTGCAGGATCAAGCTCCCAACACCCTCTGAGGCTGCCATTTCTTTCTTCAGCCAACTGAATGGCAGGAACCTGATGAGAGAACTTGAGGATCTCGGCTATAGGAATCTCGAGAGTGACCTTGGATCTTCCTAGCAGCTGATACTTAAAGACAGAATTGAATCCGTCCACACGTTCCAAAACTGAAACTCTTACCATTGCATCATTCCTCTCAATCACCTCCCCAAAATCGTAGTCACAATTCTCCAGATCATTGCAGTCCATCATGAGGTTCCAGTACTTGTACAGTGCCCATACATCACCCTTCTCAGGAAATATCTCAAAGGTGCTAGGCTTCCCACATGCAGCCTTCATGCAATGAGAAAAAGAGTCTGTACTGGTGTAAATGTCAGGATTGCCCTTCTTGACCTTGAATATCCCACAGCTGATGGGCATATCTTTGTTTTTCCAGCCAGTCACACCATTTGGAAGCGCGCAGAAAGAGAGCCACCGGATGTGCAGCTTAAATTGTGGAGAGGAAATTACTTTTACAATTTGACAGTAGTACTTTGGCAAGCAATCTTCATCAGAGTACAAGGCCCACACCTGACCTACATGGAAATTCTCAAAGGATTTACTGACATCAAAGTTATGGAATTCTGAATCAGGGATTTGAATCGGTTCAACCATAGAAGAATCATGGGCAAGAGTCCCGGAGTGTTGAGTGACCTTATCACCAGTATGAGAGGATTGCCCCTGTGCCCTCACCTCATCCACATCCCCGTGACAGTCAGAAAGATCAATCTCTTTGATGTTAAAAGAAATAGAAGCAGGGTCAAGTTCAAAACACCCTTTAGGCACTCCAACCCTTTCCTCACCTGTCAATTTGAAGGATGGGATCCTATGAGAAAACCTGTACAATTCCTCCGGGCTAATTCGAAAAGAGGAGGTTCTATCTCTGGATGTTAGAGCAAATACACTTGTGAAACTTTTGACCTTTGACAAGTAAGCCACATTGATGCCAACCTTATCATCGTATTCTGATAATATCTCAACAAACTCGTATTCATTTTTCTTATGATTATCAGGATCAGAATACCATCTTAAGTCCCAATTCTTGAAGATGGCCCATGTTTCTCCTTTGTTTGGATATATGATGAACACTTTATTACCTTGCTCAAAATACATCCTATGGGAGAACATGAGTCGATCTTCCACCTCTTCGGTGCCTCCAAGAACAAATTTACCACATGAAACTGGCAAGTCTTCAGAAACCCACATTTTCTCATCTTTCTTGTCAGGCAAAGGTTCTAACCAGGTTACTTTCAATTTGAAGCCATGTGATACTACTTTCCTAATTCGGACATAGAACCTGGGCATACACTCCAATGAATCATAGACAGCCCAGACCTGTCCCACTGAAAAACACCCTTCTTTCCGGTCCTCGTCAAAGTCGTGAAAATCTGGATCAGGATATTCATAATTTTCTGGATTTTTTCCTACTTCTGCACTAAGTGAACCCTCATCAGACAGCGCGCTCTCATCAAAAACAGCACTTTTCTTATGTTTCTCAACCTTCTCACCATCTAGTCTAGCTGGTTTAGATGCATCATTCTGTAACGGATTGTCCTCTTTGTCAGGCAGACAACCATTCTCCTCAGACATTTGTGGAGAAAGAGCCACTTCCTCATCATCTTCACTAAAGCTGTCCTTGTAAGATACCTTTTGCCTCTGTCGACCAGATCTACGAACAGGCTGCTCATTTTTCTGATTTCCCTGAAAATGGCCACCCTCAACCAGGATTGCATCCTCTTCAGACTCCGTGCTGCTTTCTGAGTTGATACTTTCACTAGATTCCTCATCTCCTTTATCCTTCCTCTTTCTAGAATTCACCTTATGAGATGAGGTGGCAGCATCCTGTTTACTGCTTGTTTGGGGAACCTCAGTTCTTCTAGTTTCAGCTGTAGAAGATCCCTTGGGCCCAATATCCACTTTTGAATACCCATGTTTTGGGAATAGTTTTTGCTCATGAGGTTTTTTCACATCCACATTAGTACAGGGAGAAACCCCTAGAATATTCAAGTCATATGCAATAAAGTTCTTTAGGCAATTTTGACAGCTGATTGACTTATTGACAACTCCTTTGTGATACTGATACCTCACAGAACAAAATGGGCAAATTGTCCAAAAGGTTGGTTGGATATTGGGGAAACCAGTTGGAGGTGGGGGTGGCTGCCTTGGAAGATGGATGTTAAAACTGGCAAAATTTTCTCTAAAATTTATCTCATGCCGGCTACTTGGAATTGAATTAGCCTTTGGGTTGGCATGATTTGTCGTTGCTGCCCTGCTATAAGATGCATTTCGTACTCCTGCTAGATGGGCATTGCACTTCATGTCATGCACTCTTCGTTTCTGTTGGTCCAAAAGAATCCCTTGAGCCTCTCCGATTAACTTAAATGCTGCCTCGGCGCCGGGAAATTTGTTCTTATCAGGGTGAAGTTGGAGAGCAAATTTCCGGTACTGCTTCTTGATGGTAGCCTCATCAGCAGTTCGTTCAACTTGGAGGATACCATACCAATCCAACTGAGTCCCCACAAACTTCTCAGCAGAACAATGTATCTCACACACCATAAGCATTTGAGAGATATTCTCAAGATCAGAATAAAGTTGTTGAGCTCTGACAGCAATTTTACGAGCTCCATGAAAGTCTTTGTCCTCCATCTTCTTTTCAGCTAGGGTCTTGGCCCTTATGGCCTCTTCTTTGTTGCAATCCATGGATAAAGTGCAGCCCCCAATACCCAGCTAGGCAGCCGTTTTCAATTTAATGTTCCCATCTCAACATACTAGCAGATTTTGCAGGCCCGAGGCCCATGAACAACCAGAGATGAAGCTGATTTATAATACCAAAAACTAGCATGTATAGCTGACCAATGGCCTAGTATTAATCAACAGAAGGGTGAAAAAGGAAGTGTAAGTAACATGAAATAATAGAGTAAAAAACAGAATTTAATTATGGGAGCCGCTAACACATATAAGCATCATGCTATGCTTCTAAAACATATTTGTTTGTACATTATCCAATTGATATATTGTCTAAACTATCCATAACCAACCTTATTATCTCCCAAACATCAAGTACAATATCATTTGTAGTAAAATGCTTTGATAAACAAGATGAACGCTTACTACATAATTTTGATATTATCTACAGTTATAATATGTAAGAACAGCTTGGTGGTTGTTCTGACTTCACATTTCAAATATCAAATACACATCTAAATAATACAAGGTAGGGAAATGTAAATAAGTTTTAAATTACATTCTGAGATAATAACTAATAACTCAATAACACAATTCCAATTCAAATTTAATAACTAATATAAATTACATTTTTCATAATGTGAATAACCCATACAAAGCATTGATTAGGATATTACTCCTAATTAGGAAAATAGATAAGCAAGTGTTTCATATTAATTAATGGCACAATCAATTTTAACAAATCTTTGCACACTGCAGGATAACACTTAGCTAAATCCAAATCAGAGATAAAAGGTTGCATAACACGTATATCCATCAGTAGTAACTTCACTTTGAGAATTGAAATAAAGAGCTCTTTCCTGCCCCATGTCCAACCAAGAAACGAAAATTGAATACTTACTCTTCTCCCAGAGGCCGGCTAACTATTTCTAGTTCCCATTTTTGTCCCAAAATGCAACCAATCTGTTATCTCAGTAATGGAGGGAAAATTAAAGAAAAAATGGCATTTGATAAATCCCACGTCCAAAGACCAGGAAATGCCAAAGATGTCGCACTCTAAGCACGCTTTGTAGAAACCAACTCCATAAAATGCCCTAAAAGACCCAAAGGCGAAACCATAGATAATAACAGTGGTGAAATACGGTCCTACTACGAGGACACGGAGACTCATAAAAGCTTAATCCCACTAACTATAACAAACACACAGAACCCATCGTCTGTGAACTGAAACCCTAAATAGGAGCAACAGAAAAAGCTACATGGGATAATGATTCTTCATCTAGAATTCAAAATTAGACGGACAGAGAGAGGAAGTGTGAGGGTTGCATTGCAGCCTACCTTCTTGGAGAAGGGGAAGGGAACTCCAGAGACGAATTGATTCGAAATCCGAAGAGAAGACTTGGCCCTCTAATTTTCTGCTGGCTGCTAAAACAGTAGAAAATGAATTGTGGGTTAAATGTTTTTAGTATAAACTTAATTTTTCTTAGTAAAAAATAATTCGCATTTTGATGTATCAGTTGCAGTTTAGCATTAAATATTTTATTATTTTTTACACCTAAACTATTAATATTTGTAGGGTAGTAATGGAGTGGATAGGGTAATTTTATATTTTTTTGAAAATAAAAATATTTTTAAAAAATTCTTTAATATTTTTAAAGAAAGAAAAATTGAACATGACTTTCCATCAAAATTTGAGTTATTTTTATTTAAAAGTTAATGCCTTTTAATAAATATAAATGTCACAAAATCTAGTTAATTTTCAGCCATTAGGCTAACAAAAAATATAAGGTGGATCATTGAAATAGTATTTAGACAAGTGTCAACCCCAATTCAAAGTTGGTTGGCAAAATGAAAATTATTACACCACTTGCCTACTTATATGTTCGTGTTTATATTATAAAACATTTCAATATCTTTTTTATTAAATATTTTTATTGCGTATACGTATACTTATGATCATACTCTATAATTTGTCTTATATTTAAGGCTTAAAATTAAATTATCCTTTAAATTGACCACATTTATAGACACTCATAAGGATGCATTTCGTACTAATACTAGATAGAGATTGCACTTTATGCTATACATTCTTCCTTTCTCTTATTCTAAATTAATCTATTCAGTATCTATAACTAAATGGTACTTATTTCATGACTTATAGAGTTCGGAGTGATGTTTAATAAGTTGATGAGTTGATTAGTGTTAATTTTAGGGAGAGAATTTAATAAGTTGATGAGTATATTAGTGTTAATTTTATAGTAAAAAGGACAATATGAATATAATAACGAGGAATTAACGGTTTGATATAATAATTTACTATTACGTTGGAGCACAAGCATATTGTCGAAAATTTTCTATTTTCTCTATTTTTTTATTAGGTTTTGTCAGGAAAATGTAATTGTGTACGGAGGTGTGCTCACAGGTAGGATACCACATTACAAGCGGTGATTGATCATAACTCACTCATCCTAATTGGTCTTGTTAACTCTGTAATTACTATTAATAGTGTAATTACTACGATGTTCTTTATTTTCGGTTCTTGATTATCTTATTTTTTTTAATTTTTAGATATTTTATCTTCAATTATTTCGTAATATTTTTATTGATGGATTTTCTCCCATACTTTATTCCAATTATTAAAATAGTGATCGAATTTCAGAATTCTCACTTAAATGAAAAGATCATATCTATATTATGAATTTTTTTGAATAAATATTAATGAATTCGAATAAAGTATAGTTTCGTACCAATGGTTGAAAATGAGTATAATATAAGATTGAATTGGAATATAATATTTTTTTCACTCATAAATTTAAGTAATTTTTTAGATATAAAAAATGATTTTAATAAAGGTAAAAAATGTAATTATTATTGAGAATATTCACTTAATAAAAAGTATTTTATCATGAAGTGTAAAATAAATTTTTATATATTTACTTAAAACGATTTTTATTGATAGTTTCTATAATATTATTTTAAGTAGTTTGCTAACTTTTAAACGAACTGGTCGCAACTTTTCATTATATCTAATTAGGTACTCCATTACTCAAACCAACCTAGTTTCGTCACATTGTTATTGAAGAATTTTACCTTGTAATTTATGTATATTTTTTATAGATTTTTTATTCACTTTTTTTTTTTGCAAAAATAAGCTTCGAAGTTTCTCCATTTTTTGTCTTTTTCTAATGGTATAATTTTATTGTCTCCAATGTGATTTAATTCTTGCAAAAATATTGTGTCGCCGTCCCCTAGTAGGATAAAAAAAGGTGCAAATTTTGTACCCTAGTAATTTATAAGTGTTGTTTCTGACGAGATTTTCTTCATTTACTCTCAAATCAACTCTAGAGGTTGTGGTGCCCTATGACTTTTTCTTTTATTTCTTTTGGTTCACTTGATACACTTTTGTCCGATAGTCACCTTAGTCTTTTTCGATTTTCTTTTTGTATTTTGTTTTCTTATTACTACCTCATCAGAATCTATATTTCCAGGTTGATGTTAGTGTTGATGATAACTCCTTGTTTTTTTCTATTTATACTCCTTAGTCACTAATATAGCTTTATATTTGTCAATATTATAGTTTTAATTTAAATTAATCTTGTAAATTCATTTTACACATATAGGCTTGATTTCTAATGATTGTTCAATTAATTCTCATGTTTCATTCTTTATTATAGCTTTGATTTCTATGTACATTGGATTTCTCCAACATTTTTCATTCTTTGCTTCATGATAATACATGACTTTAATGTTTATAATGTTCATTATGTAATCTTGTCTACAATTTGGTGCATTTTTAATTTTTTCTGAATGTCTAACATTAATATTTATATTTTATGTAATATCTTGAATATTAGATAATTCTACATTACTATTGATCTTTTTAATTTGTTAATTCATATTCATTATATTTCGATTTTAGGAAAAAATATCACACACATAAATTTTCATTTATTTTATTTGTAGTTTCCCAATTTAAAGAAAAAATATTATACAGATATAATTTTTCATTTATTTTATTTTATAAAATGACTAAATCTTTACTTATTATTATATTGTTCTTTTTAGTATCATATAGTATGTATCGATTAATATATATGTTATGCATCCAAACACTTTAAAATAATATAATGAATATTTTAAATTAATATAATCTTGCAATCTTCTAAGTGTTTTGTTCTTTATTAGTTTAGTAGGACTATTTACTATTACTGTGTGCACATCTTATTTTGTTGCCTCTCCTATCTTATTATTTCTCTTTTAATATGGTTCTTAGAATATTCATTATTATTATATTTTTATGTTTATCAACATCATTTTGTTAAATAATATAAGATGTAGTTAAATATTTTTTAATTCCATTTTAAACAATATTTATGAAAAATATTTGAAGTGAATTCATTCCTTCTCTTTGTTCTAAGGCACATTATTTTATAATCTATTTTTTTTCTACTTTAATTTTAAATTACCTAAACATTAGTTTTGTAGGACTATTTACTATTATTATGCGCATCCTATTTTGTTGCCTCTCCTATCCTATTGTTTCTCTTTCTATCGTTCTTAGAATATTCATTATTATTATATTTTTATGTTTATCAACATATTTTGTTAAGTAATATAAGATGTAGTTAAATATTTTTAATTATATTTTAAATAATATTTATAAAAAAACATTTGAAGTGAATTCATCTCTCTATTTGTTGTAAGGCATATTATTTTATAATCTATTTTTTTACTTTAATTTTGAATGATGTAAATATTTCTAACACTTAAGATTTGTTAAGTAATATAAGATATAGTTAAATATTTTTTAATTCCATTTTAAACAATATTGCATTCGACCGCTTTCATCCAGGTAAGAATATACCTCTTTCTTCCTTGTGATTCTGGAGTAATTGATATATATGAGAATGAATTATTAGAAGAGGTATATGGGCTCTCCAGTTGGATTGTCTTGGATTACCGATATTGATTGTTTACCTAACAAATAATTTCACCATATTTGTGTAGATAAATATATATTAACAAACCACTTATTATATTATTTAATTTTAAAAAATATATATCATTATTACTTAAATAATTATATTTTTTTTGTTATAATATTGATAATTTGTATATATTATATAATAACACTTTTCATGTTTTGGTAGGTTAAGTTCGATTCGATTTTACCTCGGATCCGGTTTTCTTAATCAAATAGGTATACAATTCGCCACATATTATTGATTTTATAATAATGGGTACAATATTATTGTAATTGTGATAGTGTAAGGTATATTATAATATAATTTAAATTATTTTTTAAAATATTTAATTAAAAATTAAAAAATAAACTTTATAAATTACATTACCCCGGTAATATTTACTTTTGGTTTTTGGATAAATTTTTCAATTTTCATATATTATCTATTATATTTGTTGCATTAAAGAGATATTTTAAAGAAAATGTGTTCGACATCTGAATGCATAATTAATATTGTAACGTCAAATACATAATTTAACACATAATTTATTTAAAATAAAATTAATTTCTACCAATACAGTTTAAAAATTAATATGTTTTAGAAAGGTAAATACCACATAATCTAGTTCCTTTTTAGTAATTAGCCCAACAAAAAAATATAAGTTAAATTATTAAAATAGTATTTAAACAAGCATCAACTTCAATTCATAGTTTGGATTGGCAAAATAAAATTAATTACACCATCACTAGCTTACTTATAATATGATCATATCTACATTATAAGAAAGAATATGAAACTACTACCTAGATTTATCAACTCACTTTCATTTTCAATTTTATACTTGATAGTAAATTTTCATAACATTGAATAATATCTTAAATAATTATTAATTAACATACACTAATATTTATATTCAAAAATAAATTGTCAACAAAAATAATTCTATTTAAATCAACTAATAAATCTAATATAATAAATAAAAATAATCTAAAATAATAATTTTTTTATTTGTGTTTCTAACTCTAAAAAGAGGTATGCAATAACTTAGATTAAAATTAGATCATCTTAGACTTTCCTAATGTAATTTATAACCACAGTTTTTATATATGAATAAACCATTGTATAATTTTGTTTTAAATTCTATGCAATTTACAATATTTCCTAAGTAATCATCTCATTATTCCATAAAGATGTCCTCTCTTTTTACGATCTAACTTTATATCACAATGTAATATTCTTTAATAACTTCAAAGTTTTGTAACTTTCACTAAATTTTTCAACTTTCATAAATTAAATTATAATATTTACATAAATTTCGAAAATAAGTAACTAATTTAGATCTTATTTGATTACATTTGAGAACCTCACATTAGTATTTCTTTTCTGTTAAAAAGATCTCCTACCTTTGCAACTATTATCCCATCTCTAAATTACTGAAAGGGTTAAGATGAGTAGTAAGCTATTATATAATGAATAATGTTATCAATACTGATTTTATGGTCTCAATATGAATCTTTAACAAAAATATATAAAAGGAAGTTAATTAATGTTTGCATTTTAAAGTCAAGTCACTTTCATAAATTAATATGTTAAAAAAATCTTATCTTTATTGTAAATTATTGTATAACGAATGATGTTACCAATTTGTGATTTTAAAGTCTCAATATGAATCTCTAACAAAAATACATAAAACTCAGGTAATTAATGTTTGCATTTCAAAGTCAAGTCACTCTCATAAATTAATATATTAAAAAAATCTTATCTTTATTGTAAATTATGGATCATCGTAAATGACTGCATTCAATGCATAACACAACTATTTACTTGCGGACTAATTAGTCTAATATCAATACTATTTAAAAAGACAATAAGCCTTTTAATATTACTAAGATAATGATGCAATATCTAATGTGCACTATCTTTCTCTCCTATAATAGTTTTTCACATTTGAAGGGCATTTATCTCAATTATTAATTCTCCAAGATTGAGTTCGTCTCCCACCACTAAACCAAGCACTAATGCTTAGGCTTATGATTCCAATGCTTGGTTGCAGCAAAACTAAATTCCGCTCCCTTTGATGAGGCGTCCATATGAGTCCTCACTATCATACTACTTCTTGTGCATAAATTCAACAGGTGAAAAGAACCATTATAATTAATCTTAAAAGTACCTCTTGTTGGTCTTTGCTATTCTTGCTATTGCTTTGGAGGTGGATTGGTTGAGGATCTAGTGTACTCGGAGTAATTCCTTATGTATTTTGAATAAATCGGCAAATTAGTTTATATAGAAAAAATAATTTATTAATAGGAAGGCATATAATTTTGATAAAATGCATTGTTCCACTCTTTCTATATTGCCCAATAAATTATAGCTATTCGTTCCAATAACTTTACCCAACCTTGCCCATCTATTCTATATTGGTATATCTTATCTCGGAACCATGACAAAAATTAAACAAGATTCCCATTATATTATGATCTTTCAAAAAATTTATCCAAACTTCCACAATCCATGTACATTAAAAAATATATGCATAAATGATTCTGGGCCCTCACAAAATAGATAGATATGACTAACAACTATATTCCTTCTGTACAATACTGCATTCACTACTAGGCTATCTAAACATACTCTACAAACAAATTGCCTAATTTTTGGTGGGCATTGTAGTTTCCAGATGTTAGTCTAGATCGCCTTATCAGGATAATCAATGTTTCGGGTATTTACCTGCTAGTTCTATAGTGGTGTTTCCCATAGGTAAGCATATGTAGAGTTCATAATAAGCTGCCCTAGATTCTTCTATGGCCAAATAATCCAATCTTGACAAGCTATGTGAAATCCGTCCTCTCGAACCAAGGAAACTGGGAAAAGAACCGACATTTTTTTCATGAGAAAATTAAGCTTACAAATGAACTAATAATGGTAAACAAGGGTTAAAACTAGAATTTGAAAAATTCCAAGTAACTAAGAAATCATAAAAAATATGAAAAAAAATCAAGGAATGGATTGGATGTGAAAACCAGACCGTTTCAAGGTGAACTGGACTTGAACTAGATCGAACCAAATTGAACCATGATAAACCAGTTCAATAATTCATTTTTATAGGTGGTTTAAAAATGTCAATTTGGAAAATTGAGGCCACCATTAGATAGAAAATAAATTTAGATTAATTTAGAAAATTTTAATTTTTAGAAAACTAGTCGAATCGGGCCTAAACCGACCAATTTTTATTTTTGGGTCACCGAACCCGGTCGGACCGGACCGGTCAATGGTCCAGTCGGTCAATGGGCCACTACCAGGTCAGTGCCTATAAACCCCGTCCTCTTACAAATAAGAAAATAGGGAAAAAACCGGTTATTTTCAAAGAGAAAACCGAGTCGGTTCATGAACCACAACCGTTAGAGAAAGGACAAATTGGGAAATTTACAAATCCTAAGTGACCTAAAGAGTCATAAAAACCATGAAAAGGGACTTTAGGACAAATTGAAAAAGAAAATCAGACCAGTTCAGGTGAACCGAATCTGAACCGGATTGAATCGGTTTTAACCATTATTAAACTAGTTGCTAAACTCATTTTTCTAGGTGGTTTAAAAATTTTAAATTGGGAAATTAAAGCCACCAATGAAAGATAAAAAATTTAGAAAATTTTAATTTTGAAAAACTCTATTGAATCGGGCTTGAACCGACCGGTTTAAGTTTTGAACCCGGTTCGAACAGGTACGGTCTAGTTTGGAACATTATCGTCTTCTTCTTTCAGATGACGATACTGTTCATTCAACAGAAGAACATATAGCACCCGTGAAGATGAAACGCCTCCGTTTAGGGCATTTCAGCTCATGAATGAGGGCCATCAAGATGCCAAACGGTCGGGCAAAGAGTCCTCGAGCTCCCTATATAAAGAGCTCCTCTCCATTCATCCTCCTCACACCTGAAAACTCCATTCTCTCTTAACTGCTCCATTTTCTGGTGAAGCTCGAACCAGAGCTCTAACTTGGGCAGTTTTCTCAACCTCAAAAGGCGTGGTCAGGTTCTTTAGACTCTGGGGGAAGTCAGCTATCTGATAGCAACCTCTGTTCGATCCAAGGAACGCCGGAGAAATGCCAGTTGTGAGCCTAGACTTTAGGGACCTAAAGTTAAGGAAAAATGAACTTTAGGGACCTAAATACAATTTATCGATAAATTATGAGCCTAGAATTTTATGCCAAACCTTAAGTGAAAAGGCTGCCTAATTCGTATAGGGACAAGTGTGATCGGAACGCCAACAAGAGAAAGCTCACGTAAACTTGGAAAACCAACTAAGGACGAACACGTCATGGTTAACGGGTGAGTGATAATTTTATACATCATATCGGTTGAGATGATGAGCACTTTAGAAAAGAGAAAACACTTTTAAATGGAATTTTGACATCACACCTCATTAGAGTGATGTGAGAACTAAGCTAAAACCTACTTACCGGTTGTAAGTAAAGATCATACCCAGTTGGAATGATGGACTTCTTGGAAAGAAGGGGAAACTTGATTATTGGTTGTAAGCAGAGATATCATCATACCCAGTTGGTGTGATGAAGTGAAAATGTAAACCCCGCTCTTTTGAGTTAAGGAAAATCTGGAAAATAACCGGTCAAACCTAGTGAGAAACACCGAACCGGTTAACAAACCCGATCATTAGAGAATGGGCAATTTGGAAATTTATAACTCCCGAGTGATCCAAAGAGTTCATAAAACCTCAGAAAAGAACCTTATGACAAATTGGAAGAGAAAAACCAGATCGGTTTAGATGAACCGGATCCAACTGGATTGAATCGGTTTATGAACCGAGTCGGTTCATGAACCGAAACTAATAGAGAAAGGGCAAACCGGGAAATTTATGGATCCCAAGTGACCCAAAGAATCCCAAAAGTCATGGAAATGGACTTGAGATGGAATTGGAGATGAAAACCAAATTGGTTCAGCTGAACCGGATCCGAACTTGATTGAACCGGTTTGGACTAGTTTGAACCACTATTGAACTAGATGCTAAGTTCATTTTTCTAGGTATCTTAAAAAATTTAAATTTGAGATTTGAGGCCACCATTGGATAGAAAATGAATTTAGATATTTTTAGATTTGAAAAATTCGGTCGAATTGGGGGTGAACTGACCGGTTTAAGCTTTGAACCCAGTTTGGACCGGTTCGGTCCGATTTGGAACAATGTCGTTTTCTTCCTTCAAATGATAGCACTGTTCACTCGCTGGAAAATCACACAGCACCGATGAAGCTGAAAAGTCTCCAGCCAGGGAGTTTTAGTCAATGAATGATCGCCATTAAGGCATGAATTGGATGACCAAGAAGTCTCTGAGCTTCCTATATAAAGATCCCCTCCCCATTCATCCTCTCCACATCTGAAAATTCTATTATCTCTCAACTGCTCCATTTTTTGGTGAAGCTCGAACCAGAGCTCTGACTTGGGTACTTTTCCGAGCCAAACAAGACGAGGTTAGGTTCTTTAGAACTGGGGAGAAGTCAGCTACACGCCTATAGTCTCCATTTGCTCTGAGGGTCACCGGAGAAGCGCTAGCATGATGGAACAATTAAGTAGCTCCGGCGGACTAAAGCTGCCCTATTTCGACCAAGCTAAAATTGGCCAATTCGATCCCTTCTCAGGCCAAACCAAGCCTTTCCAGCACCTCCATAACCCTCCTACAGCTGAATTAAAGCTGAAAGGTAAGCTAATTCGGCTCCATTTGCAATTTTTGACCAGTGCTAGAGAGAGAACCAACAGAACTTCAATGATGAAATTCTAACTCAATTTGACATCAATTGATGCAATTCTTGACCCTAGGATGAACCTCAGGATGAGAGCTATATTCCCAGATCGAAAGCTCAGACCGCTGTGCCCCCGACCGTTCCGGCGGAGCTCCGTTTGAGCTCATTCTGGCACCAAATCGCGCGATTCAATGTGCAGTTGAATCGTATGAAGGTGTAGGAACTCCAATCTAACTTCAATTTCAAGAATTAGATCTGTTTGATCGGTCAATTTGATGAAATCAAGTTCGATTGTGTTAGGAAGCTGAAATTGGAGGAAAATTGGGGATTTTCGAGAATTCGAAGGACCAAAATACAATTTTATAAAATTGAGGGTCAATTGGGTATGATAAGAATATTAGAGGGTCAATTGAGCAATTTTAGAATTATTGGAGTAAAACTTACTATTTTTGTAACGGAAGGGAAAAATGGTAATTTTGGAAAAGTTGAGGGACCAATTTGAAAATTTAGGAAATTAAACCCCCTTTTGTGAATTCGAATAAATTGAAGTCCTAAGATAAATTTTAAAAAGTTTCGTGACTCAATTTGAGGAAGAACCTGCATTAGGGACTTAAAGTTAAAGAAAAATAACTTTAGGTACCTAAATACAAATAAAGGAAAAGTTGGTTTTTCTCATTCATTTGAAATTAATGGGGGCTATTAGGCCAAATAATAATGAACAACTATATTCATTTCGTGTAGGGACATGAGACATCGGGAACAAGTTAAGCTTGCTAGGAACAAAAATCGACTAAGTGGAATTTCACTGCTCAATCGAGCGAGTGGGATTTTTTATATCATACTCGGTTGGGATGATAAGTACCTCGGAAATAAAAACCCACTACTTAGTGGTATTTTAAACTTCACAACTTAGAGGAGTGGTGTGAAAATGACATGGAAAAACTACTTACTGGTTGTAAGTAGATCATACCCGGTTGATATGATGAAACTTACTCGACAGAAGTAGAAAACCCGTTCATTGGTTATGAGCGGAGATATTCTCGTACTTGGTTGGTATGATGGATAGTTGAAAATGTATTTTTGTCGGAAGTGCTCTCCCGTGACTGTATACCACTGCTTAAACGATTTGGGAGTCCTTCTTGAAGGGAGCTCGAATAACTCGGTTAGGCTGGAGGCCTCAGTTTTGGAACTTGGGGCTAATATGCCTAATTTTGAAAATCTCGAACAGTGGGCCATAGGTCAGTTGGTACGAGCAGGAGCTCGTAAACAAACATGAGTTATATGCCATAAAACTTTAAATAATTGAATTGTTTGGCCATGGTACCAAGACAGGATTGACAAACTCAGTCAACTAGCGGTAGTGCGACATGATAGGTCTCCAGACTAGTCAAGACAAATAGCTGCAGGTTGAGTTGAGGGTTGGGGCCGTTGGACCAGTGGCACCACATATTATATGGCATGATGTGAAAATTCTAATTGTACATGCACTATGTTTACGGGACCTTCAAGATGCCCAAGAGGGGTAGTGATGTGTCCTAGGGCCATGGACGACCTGGTGCAAAGTAGAGACTTTCATCTTAGCAGCTACATGCTCAACCTTCTTACCATTCTTTGAAGGTTTCTTCCTTCATTTCCTTACACCTCCTTCTATATTGAAGCATTTTTCTGCTTTGAATCCTTCCTCATCTAAAATTTCCATTTCATTCCTTATTCCTTATCTAAGGAACTTCCAATTTTTAGTCTTATTTCATGTACTCCATCCTATGCCTAGTCGTCCACTCTTTATGTGAGTGTGGACCACGACCCATCTTGATATTTGTATTTGTTTCCATTAACCATTTCTTAATTGTAGGGCTTACTTCTCCAATGTTTCTCAGATGTTATTTCCTCATTTTCCTTATCATGAGCAATCCGCCCCTTTCTTACTTGTATGACATCTTTTGATGTTATCTTCCTACTTACCTGTTTCCTTGGGTTCAACTTGCTCTTTGGGTCCCCCTAGTATGCTTCCCTTGGTTCTTTCACCTCAGCATGCACTTCATTTGCAAGTTCATCTCCTCATCCTCCATCACTTGGATCCATCCTACTGCCCTTTTTAGTGTAGTCCTTACTACTTCCCGATCTTCCTTAGGACGTCGTTTATTCTCCTTGACTATCTTGTGATTATGACTTGCTTCCTTCCGCTATGTTGATCCGAACTCTTATTTGGCTTCACTGCTTTTTCCAAGGTGAGTCGTACTTGCAAATCCCCAGACAACCCATTTGTTGTCAAATGCTCATCTTGTCTTCTCCTATGGAGGCACTCCCTTCTTTGCTCCCAAATGGCTGGAAATTTCTTCTTAAGGGAGAGTTCTCTTCAGCTACCCTTGTTTTGTTTATGATTTATCAAGGTCCAACCTTCAATCCTTTTTCCTTCATGCCACTATGCTAAGATTTTGAAAATCTTCCTCTTGACTGTGGTTGAATTTACGAACTTGAATCGTGTTTCTTAGGATGGTATCTTTTCGGATTCCTATAGTTGTGGGGGCATTTTTTTTGGAAAATATTGTTATAAATCCTTGTGGTGTGGGATAGTCCTTCACTTCATGTCCTATTTCTTTACACCTTGTAATATGTTGTTTCCTTTCCTAGTTTTCACTCTAAGAGTTTCTCCTAGACTCCTTACCTTGATAGTTTTCTTGTCATGCTTTCTTTGCCCAATAATTTCCTTGCTTCATTCCTTTATTCGGGATGGGAATCTCCTTGGTTTCTGTGGTGTCTAGGGTAACACGAGTTGGTTTGTTTACCTTTCTTGGGCAATCTTCCTACAGCTTGAGGCACAAGGTCACATTATTTTTAAGAGACAATTTTTTTTGTAACTCGGAGTTCTTTATTATTGGAGAGGTAGTACAATAGGTTAGGGTCTTAGCCATGTTACAAAAAGTGCCTAAGAAATAGATGGGAATTTACTGGGTTCTTGACAAGCGTCCTTTTTAGTAAGGTTATAAGTCATTGATGGCATTCCTAGCCTTATGCTTGGCTTCCTTCTTGCTCAAGATTATTACCTCAACTGATCCTGGCACCATCCTTCGGATACTTCCCACTAATGTCTCTTGGTTCTTTGGGACTTCTCGGGTATTTTAGGGTGATCTCCCTATGGGGACAGAGTGTTGGGTGGTGTTTGTATGCAAGTCCTAGTTTTCTTCATTCCTCTCCTCGGAGCCATCTGAAAAATTTTAAATCATTCCTATTAGTAACTACCTTTTCTAGTCTTGATTATGTATTGGAGGAAACAGGCTCTAATACCACTCAAGTTGTCACACCCCGACCTGGTTTGGTCGGATCCCCATGATCAACCCGCCACTCTCCTGATTTACTAAGGGTTGCCCCTTATTTATAAAATGTGAAGAGTAAGGCATCCTTTAAACTTGTACCTTTCTTGGAATGACATAAATAAAAAATGTATAAAATTTTAAGCTGATTATACATGTCTTTATAGGTGAATTAGTAATTGGTCTTAGGGTAGGCTTTCTACGGTTACTTGAAAGGGATATAAGAAAGGGGGTGAGTACGATGACTTAGTGAAAGGGTTTGCAAAATTTATCTTTTTAGAAAAAAATTTGATTTGTAGTGTGTCAGACTCTTATTCTTTTTCAAATTTCCATTTTTTATTACAATTTCTTATTACTCACGGTGTATCATCACCCAACACACATCCTTCATCATTAAGGACAATCACATAATCGCAAGCTAGTAAATCCACAGAACCCACTTGTGGCATCGAAGCGACTTTACCGGCCACCTAGATAGAAGCACGTCCACTTCTACCCTCTGAATGAGTGGATGTTTGTGACATCCCACCCTCAATCCCTTAACAATTCTCCATGTCCGTATGAGAAGAGAGACCTCATCCTGACCCCACCCCAGTCTCATGCGCTTGAAGTTACGTCAAGCTTCGCAAGGTCACCTGGTCCGACGAACTGCCCTTAGAAACAAATGACACATAGACCAAAAAGGGATCAACTCGAATATAATGAATCATGAAATGGTCACGAGCGGGTAAGAGTGGATTAAAGAAAAGGAAAGTCCTTGAATAAAGAACGCCACCAAATAAGAGAAAGGACAAAAGAAGGGAAGAATCCTCGCATGTCAGTAAGTCATCAGGAAACCCAATGATTGTATTTGAGAAGACCCAATAAAAAAGTTTAAGAGTAGGTAAGAGAAATTGGTACGATTATGTGATACATGACGTCAAAGGCAAGATGGATGAGAGGATAACGGTAAAGGTGGTCAAGGAATACTACCAAACTGAAAGAGGGATAAAATTATACGTGTTGAGAATATGATCCCACATTGGATAAAATAGAGAAGTGTTGTGGGTTTATAAGGTTGGAAAGGTACCACTACTTACAAGTCATGGCTTTTAATTATACATGGTCCCGACCCCTTATTGGCCCACAATACCTTCTCTAACAATATTGAATTTTGGAAAATAGAATTCTCAAATAGTAAATTACATTACGAATATATATAGGGTATATTTGCACTATTTACAAATATATCCCTAACTTATTAATATTGCACACTCCCCCTCAAGATGGATGGTAGATATCTACCATTCCAATCTTGTTACAAATTTCATCCCATTCTCTGTAACCTAAACCTTTAGTTAAAAAAATTGCAGTTCCAAAATCTTCATATCAATTTTTTCTTTGATGAAAAATCGATCAATTTCCACGTGTTTGGTTCTATCATGTTGAACTGGATTGTCCCCCCTCGTTCGAGACCAGAAGGGGAATACTCGACTCGTAGACAGGTGTTGAGGGCGGGTGTTGAGAATTGCATGTGGCAAGTGTATCCACATTGCACGTGAGGGCGGGTGTTGAGAATATGATCCCACATTGGATAAAATAGAGAAGTGTTGTGGGTTTATAAGGTTGGAAAGGTACCACTACTTACAAGTCATGGATTTTAAGTAGACATGGTCCCGACCCCTTATCGGCCCACAATACCTTCTCTAATAATATTGAATATTGGAAAATAGAATTCTTAGATAGTAAATTACATTACGAATATATATAGGGTATATTTGCACTATTTACAAATATACCCCTAACTTATTAATATTGCACACTCCCCCTCAAGATGAATGGTAGATATCTACCATTCCAATCTTATTACAAATTTCATCCCATTCTCTGTAACCTAAACCTTTAGTTAAAAAATTTGCTAGTTGTCCATTGGTCTTCATATATTGCAATTCCACAATCTTCGTATCAATTTTTTCTTTGATGAAAAATCGATCAATTTCCACGTGTTTGGTCCTATCATGTTGAACTGGATTGTTGGCAATATTTATAGCAGACTTGTTAACGCACCATAACTTCATCGGTTCTTCTCTAAAGAGGCGAAGCTCCATTAGTAAGCTTTTTATCCAAATTATCTCACAAACAGTTTGATCCATTGATTTGTACTCTACTTCTGCTGATGATCAGGCGATTACTTCTTGTTTCTTACTCCTCCAAGATATAAGATTACCTCCAACAAACACACAATAGCCAAACGTAGATCTCCTATCATCCACACAACTTGACCAATCTAAATCACAAAAGCATTCTACCTTGGTGTGAATTCGAGGCTTAAATCAAAGTCTTTTACCCGGACTCCCTTTTAAATATCTCAATATCCTCATGGTAGCATCCCAATGATTTGTCCTGGGATCATGCATATATCTACTCACAATACTAACTGCATATGTGATATCATGTATTGTATGACATAGATAGATCAATCATCCCACAATTCTTTGATATTGTTCTTTATCCACTAAGTTACCTGACTGAGAACATAACTTATGATTCGGTTCTATCGATGTCGAAGCAGGTCGACAACTTAACATCCCTATCTCAGTGAGTAAATCTAATGTATACTTTCTTTGAGAAAGTACTATGCCTTTCCTAGATCTTGCAATCTCAATACTGATAAAATACTTTAGAGGACCCAAGTCTTTTACCTCAAATTCTTTACTTAGTTGTTTTTTCATCTGCAATATCTCAACATTATCATCCCCAGTGATGATGATATTATCCACATATACTGCGAGAATAGCAACTCGACCATTAGAGTGTCGATAGAAAACCGTATGGTCTTCGTTACATTGCTAGTAACCCATTTTGACCATTGCATGTCGAAATCGATCAAACCATGCTCTTGGTGACTATTTAAGTCCATACAAAGATTTCTTCAATCTACAAACCTTCCCCATAGTCTTCGTCATGCCAAATCCAGGTGGAATCTCCATATATACTTCCTCTTGTAGGTCTCCATGCAAAAATGCATTATTTACATCCATTTGATGTAATGTCCACCCGCAATTAGCAGTACATGAGATAAGCATTATGATAGTGCTCATCTTAGCTACTGGTGCAAAAGTCTCATCATAGTCTATTCCATATGTTTGACTATAACCTTTTGCCCCCAACCTTGCTTTGTATCTCACAACTTCTCCTTCGGCATTCTATTTCATATTGAATACCCACTTACATCCTACAGCCTTTTTTCCATTTGTAAGTTGTGCAAGTTCCCATATTTTATTCTTCTCTAGTACTTTCATCTCCTCATGCATTGCTCCAAGCCACTTCGGATCCCGTTTAGCTTCTTTCCAATTATTTGGTATTTGTACTAATTGTAGTGATGCAATAAATGACTTGTATCAGGTGGAACAGATGCATATGAAGCATAATTAGATATATCATTCTCAAAACCATATCTAATTGGAGGTTTCCCTGCATTAGCTCTACGTTCTCTACTGATGGCAATAGGTAAGGAATCAATACCATCCGATGATGTGGACGAACCATTAGAAGGTTGTATAGAGTAATTACCTTCTAGTGACGTTGATGAAGGTTATATAGAGTCATTACTTTCTGGTGACGTTGATGAACCATTAGAGGGCTCATTAATACTTGGGATTGGCTCACCATCACCTGACTCATCTTTCTCCTCCTTAGCACCGTCCTTATTTCTCCTGCTATATACCTTCAATTGAGGCTCATCCTTTTTTCCATCTTTGTTACTCCAAATTATAGGACACAGATTCACTCCTACAATAATATTTTCAGCACTTTGATCATTGATAATTTCTTCATTTGTTTTCCATATATTAGGAATTGACAAGTCTTGTAATACAGTTGCAGATTGTGTTGATTCCTTATAGAATGGTTCACTCTCACGAAAAGTCACATCCATACTCACAGAGTCTTTTCTCACTTGGACTCCAACACTTGTATCCTTTTTGAGTACTGGAATAACCCACATAAATATATTTCAATGCATGAGGATCGATCTTGCTTACCGAAGGATGATGATCTCTCACAAAACATATACATCCAAAGACACGAGGAGGGACTATGTATGTGTTTTTTCCCATCAATATTTCACAAGGTAATCTAAAGTTCAACACTTGTGAGGGCATCCGATTAATCAAATAAGCTGCTGTCAGTATATCTTCACTCCATAAATACTTTGGTACATTCATCATGAAGAGAAGAGAACGAGCAACTTCCAACAAATGATGATTTTTCCTCTCTGCAACACCATTTTGTTGGGGGGGGGGGGGTATCTGGACATGTAGTCTGATGAATAATTCCCTTACTAGATAGATAAGATGAAAATTCCCGATTCACATACTCAGTGCCATTGTTTGTTCTAAGAGTACAAACTTTGGCATTAAATTGAGTTTGAATAAGAGCCAGGAAATCCTTGAAACATAAAAGTGCTTCTCCTTTGTGCTTCATCAAATATAACCATGTCATCCAAGAGTGACAATCAATAAATGTGATAAATCATCTGAATCCACTAATAGAGGTAATCGGACATGGCCCCCAAACGTTTGAGTGAATCAATGAAAATGGCTCTATACTTCTTAATCCATTAGAATTATAACTTGTTTTTGTGTGTTTTCCAAACTAACAAGCATCACAAACAAGTTTATTGCATTCTACTTTACTCATCAGCTTTGGTCTCAATCTTTTAAGACTCTCAAAAGATGGATGTCCCAACCGACAATGTTCTAACATTGCTTCATCTTCTTCTTTACTATTCACTGCAACACTCAAACTTTTATCCACAACTATTCTATTTAGATACCATAATCCTCCACGCTTACTGCCAGTTCCAAGTATCTTTTCAGTGTTTCTCTCTCGAAAGATACAAGTGTCCCCATAAAAAATTACTTTACAATTCAATTGATCAATGATACTACTAATTGACAATAGATTAACTGGAAAAGAGGGAACATGCAAAACAGACGATAATGTGATCAAATCAGTACATATAACAGAGCTCTTCCCTTTAATAGATTGTACTGTTCTATCTGCCGTATGAACAACTCCCTTATGAGTTTGTGGATATTTATCATGTGTATTAAATTCTTCTATTGATCCTGTCATATGTCTTGATGCACCAGAATCAATAATCCAATCTATGGAAGATTCAAGTATTTGTACCTGATTACCACAATTGATCTCATTCTCGTCCAGTATGATGAGACATTTGCTATTCATATTTTTCATCTCTCTTGAATCCCTTCCAGCTTTTGGGTCTCCTGGTCGCAGCTCCGGCGACGACAAATCTTAGAGATATCTTTTCGTCTTCTTTGACAATTCAACTAATTCGCATCTGGAGCAGTCTCAGGCTCCTTTTCGTCTCCTTTGACAATTTAGCTAATTCGCATCCGGAGCCATCTCAGGCTCCCCCGATCCTTTAGATCCACCAAAACTTGAAAATACCAGAAAACCCTAGCTCTGATACCATATTGAATATTGGAAAATAGAATTCTCAGATAGTAAATTACATTACGAATATATATAGGGTATATTTGCACTATTTACAAATATACCCCTAACTTATTAATATTGCACAATACGATCCCTGAAAGGTTGAAATGCTGAGAATGACCCGTAAAGTGCTGTTCTAGAAATCTAATGGACATAGATAAGATCTAGAAAATTTCATGCTGCAAGGGGCATGTAAGCCCAATAATCCAGAGGAAAACATGACTCAAAATAAGGAAGAGTCAGTTAGTAAGTATGATAAGGTCAAACATAAAATTTGGACTGAAATTGTAATGAACAACGGATGAAGGAAGAGTGGAAATAGGATGAAAATGTGATAACAAGAAGAAACATGAAAACAAGTATGTAACGCTCTAAATAGCATCGAGTTAAGGGTTTCAACGACCAAGAGGTTAACTAGACACGAGAATGGTTAGGTATCTTGGAACTCCAAATCCTGAGTACATGATCTCAAAGGGAAAAATGTTGCTCTAAGCAAAGAAAGATGTGAATTTAAGGATATACCCTTAAGTAAGGTATGTCTAGGTATGATAAACTCTATGGAGGGAGCAAATAATATAAAGGAAAAGAAATTCCTTTAGTGAATGGTATAAAAAGGGCTAATTGAAAGAATAAGTGAAGAGTTTACATGTTAAGCAAATACCAAGTTGACATCAAATGAAATTGTTCCTCTTGCAAAGGTTGCTAATTAAGTTTTGGGGACAAAAATCCTAAAAGGAGGGGAGAATTGTAAACCCCACTCTTTTGAGTTAAGGAAAACCGGGAAAAGAACCGATCAAACCAAGTGAGAAACACCGGACTGGTTCACAAACCCGATCATTAGAGAACAGGCAATTTGGAAATTTACAACTCCTAGGTGATCCAAAGGGTTCATAAAACCTTGGAAAAGAACCTTAGGACAAATTGATAGAGAAAAACTAGACTGGTTCAAATGAACCAGATCCAACTGGATTGAACTAGTTTATGAATCGAGTCAGTTCATGAACCAGAACCAATAGAGAAAGGGAAAACTGGGAAATTTATGGATTACGAGTGACCGAAAGAGTCCCAAAAGTCATGGAAATGAACTTGAGAAGGAATTGGAGATGAAAACCAAACCGGTTTAGGTGAACTAGATCCAAACCAGATTAAACCGATTTGGACCGATCTAAACCACTATTGAAACAGATGCTAAGTTCATTTTTTTGGGTGGATTAAAAAATTCAAATTTGAGATTTGACTCCACCATTGGATAGAAAATGAATTAAAAAATTTTTAGATTTGAAAAATTCATTTGAATTTGGGGTGAACCAACCGGTTTAAGCTTTGAACCCGGTTTGGACCGGTCCGGTCCGGTTCGGAACTGTGTCGTCTTCTTCCTTCAAATGGCAGCACTGTTCACTCGCCAAAAAATCATGCAGCATCGACAAAGCTGAAAAGTCTCCAACCAGGGAGTTTCAGGTAATGAATGATCACCATTAAGGCACCAATCGGATGACCAAGAAGTCCCCAAGCTTCCTATATAAAGATCCCCTTCCCATTCATCCTCTCCACACTTGAAAACTCCATTCTCTCTCAACTGCTCCATTTTTCGGTGAAGCTCGAACTAGAGTTCTGACTTGGGCACTTTTCTGAGCCAAACAAGGCGAGATTGGGTTCTTTAGAATCGGGAAGAAGTCATCTACACGCCTGTAGTCTCCGTTTGCTCCGAGGGTTGCCGCAGAAGCGCTGGAGAAGCGCCGATGTGATGGAACAGTGAAGCAGCTCCAACGGATTGAAGCTGCCCTACTTCATCCTAGCTAAAATCGGCCAATTCGAGCCCTCCTCAGGCCTAACCATGCCTTCCCAACACCTACACAACCGTCCTACAACTGAATTAGAGTTGAAAGATAAGCCAATTCGACTCTCCTCTGCAATTTCCAACCGGTGCTAGAGAGAGAACCAACCCAACTTCGATGATGAAATTCTAACTCAATTCAGCAACAATTGATACAATTCTTGACCCTAGGATGAACCTCAGGACCTGCCCAAATCAAAAGCTCAGACCGCTGCGCCCTCGACAGTACGCTTTCGAAGCTTTCTCTCTCTAAGTCCAATTTTTCGGCAAATCTCCATTTGTTCTCATTCTGGCACCAAATCGCATGATTCAAAGTGCAATTGAACAGCGAAGCAGCTCCAACGGACTGAAGCTGCCCTACTTCATCCGAGCTAAAATCAGCCAATTCGAGCCCTTCTCAGGCCAAACCATGCCTTCCCAACACCTATACAGCCGTCCTACAGCTAAATTAGAGTTGAAAGATTAGCCAATTTGACTCTCCTCTGCAATTTCCAACCGGTGCTAGAGAGAGAACCAACCCAACTTCGATGATGAAATTCTAACTCAATTAAGCAACAATTGATACAATTCTTGACCCTAGGATGAACCTTAGGACCTGCCCAGATCAAAAGCTCAGACCGCTGCGCCCCCGACGGTATGCTTTCGAAGCTTTCTCTCTCTAAGTCCAATTTTTCGGCAAATCTCCATTTGATCTCATTTTGGCACCAAATCGCGCAATTCAAAGTGCAATTGAATCGTATGAAGGTGCATGAACTCCAATCTAACTTCAATTTCAATAATTAGATCTACTTGATCGGTCAATTTGATGAAATCAAATTCGATTGTGTTAGGAAGTTGAAATTGGGGAAAAATGGAGGATTTTTGAGAATTCAAAGGACCAAAATACAATTTTATAAAATTGAGGGTCAATTTCACATGATATGAATGTTAGAGGGCCAATTGAGCCATTTAAGAATTATTGGGGTAAAACTTACCATTTTTGTAAAGGTAGGGCAAAATGGTAATTTTGAAAAATTTGGAAAATTAAACCCCTTTTTGTGAATTCGAATAAATTGAAGTACTAAGATAAATTTTAAAAAGTTCGGGACTCAATTTGAGGAAGAACCTGCATTAGGGACTTAAAGTTAAAGAAAAATAACTTTAGGGACCTTAATACAAATAAAGGAAAAGTTGGTTTTTCTCATTCATTTGAAATTAGCGGGGGCTATTAGGCCAAAGAATAATGAACAACTATATTTATTTTGTGTAGGAACACAAGACATCGAGAACGCCAGCTGAAGTTAAGCTTGCTAGGGACAAAAATTGACTAAGTGGAATTTCACTGCACAATTGAGTGAGTGGGATTTTTTATATCATACCCGGTTGGGATGATAAGTACCTTGAAAATAAAAACCCACTACTTACTGGTATTTTAAACATCTCAGCTTAGAGGAGTGGTGTGAAAATGACATGGAAAAACTACTTACTGGTTGTAAGTAGATCATACCCGGTTGGTATGATGAAACTTCTTCGGAGGAAGTGGAAAACCCGTTCAACAGTTATGAGCGGAGATATCCTTGTACTCGGTTGGTATGATTGATAGTTGAAAATGTATTTTTATCAAAAGTGCTCTCCCCTGACTGTGTGCCATTGCATAAACGATTTGGGAGACCTTCTTGACGGTAGCTCGAATAGCTCTGTTAGGTTGGAGACCTCGGTTTAGGAACTTGGGGCTAATATGCCCAATTTTGAAAATCTCGAATAGTGGGCCATAGGCCAGTTGGCACGAGCAGGATCTTGTAAACAAATTTAATTTATATGCCATAAAAATTTAAATAATTGAATTGTTTGGCCATGGTACCAAGACAGGATCGACATACTCAGTCAACTAGTGGCAGTGCGACATGACAGGTCTCTGGACTAGTCAAGACAAACAGCTGCAAGTTGAGTTGAGGGTTAGGGCCGTCGGACTAGTGGCACCACAAATTATATGGCATGATGTGAAAATACTAATTGTGAATGCACTGTGTTTATTAGACCTTCAAGATGCCCAAGAGGGGTAGTGATGTGTCCTAGGGCCCTGGATGACCTGGTGGGTATAAGGGCAATTCGTTGGACCAGGTGACCTTGCGAAGCTTGACGTAGCTTTAAGCGCACGAGACCGGGGTGGGGTCAGGATGAGGTCTCTCTCCTCATATGGACATGGAGAATTTTTCGGGATTGAGGGCAAATGTCATGAACATTGACTTATTCTCATGGTAGAAGTGGACGTGCTTCTATCTAGGTGGCCGATAAAGTCGCTCCGACACCACAGGTTGGTTCAATGGACGTACTGGCCAACGATTGTGTGATTGACCTTGATGATGAAGGATGTGTGTTGGGTGATGACACATCGTGAGTAATAAGAAATGGTGATAAAAACTGGAAATAATAAAAAGAAAGGTTTTGAAAAAGAATAATGAGTCTGGCACACTCTGAATCAAACATTTTTTCTATAAAGATAAATTTTGCAAACCCATTCACTAAGTCATCATACTCACCCCCTCCCTTGTATCCCTTTCAGGTAACCTCGAAAAGCTGACCCCAAGACCAACTACTAATTTTCCTGTAAAGACAGGTATGATTAGTTTAAAATTTTATGTAGTATTGATTTATGTCATTCTAGAAAAGGTACAAGTTTAATGGTCGCCTTACTCTTCACAGTTTATAAACAAGTAGCAATCCTTAGTAAATCGGGAGAGTGGCAGGTTGATCACGTGGATCCGACCACCTGGTCGGGGAGTGACAGAAAATGGGTTTTGTTAGAAGTGTTCTCCCCTGGCTGTGTGCCAATGACTTTTTGGAAGACCTTCTTGATGGGAGTTAGAACAACTCAAATAGGCTAGAGGCCTTGATTTTTGTACTTGTGGGGTTAGATGCCCGATTTTGGAAAATCGTGTAAGGTGGGCCTAAAGCTAATGGGCACGAGCATGAGCTCGTAAACAAACATGAGATATGAAAGCCATCAAAACTCTTAATGAAATGGATATGTGATTTCGCAATGGTACCAAGACAGGACTAACATACTAGATGGACTAGCGACAGTGCGTTAAGGCTAGGTCGACAGATCGGCATAGACAAACTGTTGCAGGTCGGGTTAAGGGTTGGGGCCGTTGGACTAGTGGCACCAAAGATAAATGGCTATGTGGAAAACTATTGTTTGTGCATGCACTTGAGTTACATGACCATCAAGTTGCCCAAGAGGGATAGTGATGCATTCTAAGAGCTATTGGACGACATGTTGGAGATAAGGGTAATTTGTCGTGCCAGTAGTCGAAAAGCTCAATGTAGCTTCTTGCACATGAGACTGGAGTGGGGTCAGGATGAGGTCTCCGTCCTCATATAGACACAAAGTATTTTTGGGTCTGAGGTTGAACATCTAAGATGTTCACTCAGACTCCGGGTAAAATTCAAGGACTTCTGTGAGAGTGGATGGTAAAGACGCTCCAATCCACAAGTGGGTGCAATCGGTGTAACAGCATCTCGCGAATATGTGTACCCTTCCTAATGAAGGGCGTGTGTTGTTTGTGAAATACACCTAATATGGAAATGGTAAAAAGGTTTTGAAAACCTTGAAAAGGATTTGAGAATCATTGGAAATGAATTGGTAAACCTTGAAAATTTGAGGAAAGACCCTTTTAAAGGAAATAAAAATTTTGGCACACTTTGATTAAAGTTGTTTTCGTGAAAACTCACTCCAAACACCCAGTCATGAGTTGTAGAACTCAGCCCTCCCTTTATCCCTTTTAGGTAACCAAGGGGAAACCAAAACTTAAAGACCTCCATGTAAGACAGGTATGCCAGTTTTAAAATATTCAGTTTTATATAATGCTATTCTAGGAAAGACAGGAAAGAAGGACGCCTTACTACTCGTGGTTTAAAAAGGGTGAAACCCTTTACGAACCAAAAGGAGTGGCGTGTTACTCACAAGGATCTGACCAAATTAGGTTGGGGCGTGACAACTTGAGTGGTATCGACCCATGAGTGTAAGCGTCTAGTATAGACAAGACATTGCCGGATAGAGCAGGTCGGCTAGAAAGAAGGAGAACATAACAGCTAGAGATGTCAAAAGAAGCCTGGTGGACAGAGATGGGGGACAAGAATGGGGTTCTTTAGGAGAAATGACGGTTATCATGCCCAAAGGGAGGCAAGTACAACCTAATAATGGAGAAAGCCCTATCGCCCTAGGTGCCTAAAAAGCCATGAGGGGTCGTGTCGAACATGCTTCAAATGTGGACAGGTCAGACACTTTGCAAAGAGTTGTCTAATCCTTCGAGTTAATACACAACGAAGTAACCATCAACCACCTCAAGGGAACCCAAGGGCACTATACGGAGAACAAGACATAGCCACTAGGTCGAGGGTACCAACTAGAGTATACAACCTTACCCAGGAGGAAGCACGAAATGATCCTAGTACCATAGCTAGTACTTACCAAAGTCATGAAAAAGGACTTTAGGATAAATTGGAGATGAAAACCAAACCGGTTCGGGTGAATCGGTTCTGAACTGGATTGAACCGGTTTGAACCACTATTGAATCGGATGCTAAATTCATTTTTCTAGGTGGCTTAGAAAATTCAAATTGGAGAATTGAGGCCACCATTGGATAGAAAATGAATTTAAAATTTTTTAATTTTGAAAAACTCGATCGAATCGGTCCTGAACCGGTAGGTTTAAGCTTTGAACCCGGTTCGGACTGGTCTAGTCTAGTTTGGAACAGTGTTGTCTTCTTCCTTTAGATAATAGCACTGTTCACTGGCTAGAAAATCGAGTAGTGCCAGCTAAGATGAAAAGTCTCTAGACACGGAGTTTCAAGCAATGAATTACCACCATTAAAGCACCAATCGGACAGCTAAGAAGTCCTCGAGCTTCCTATATAAAGAGCCCCTCCTCATTCATCCTCCCCATACGTAAAAACTCCACTATCTCCTCATTGCTCCATTTTCCGATGAAATTCAAACGAGAGCTCCAATATAGGTTCTTTTCTGAGCCAAAGAAGGCATGGTAAAGTTCTTTAGAAACAGGAAGAAGTCAGCTACCTGACGGTAGTCTCTATTTGTTCTGAGGGTCGTCGAAGAAACTCTGGCGTGATAGAACAATGAAGCAGCTCCGGGGATAGAAGCTGCCCTATATTGGCTGAGCTGAAAACGACCAATTTGAGCCCTTCTCGAGCCAAACCAAGCACTTCCAACATCTCCACAACCCTCCTACAAATGAATTAGAGCGGAAAGGTAAGCCAACTTGGCTCCCTTCTGTAATTTTTGATCGGTGCTAGAGAGAGAACCGATAGATGTTCAATGACTAAATTCTCACTCAATTCAGCATCAATTGATGCAATTCTTGATCCTGGGAGGAACCTCAGGATAAGTGCTATCTGCCCAGATTTAAAGCTCGGACCGTCACGCCCCCGACGGAAAGCTTTCTCTCTAATTCCAGTTTTCCAGCGAACCTCCATTTGAGCTAATTCCAGCGTTGAATCATGTGATTTAAAGTGCAATTGAATTGCATGAAGGTGTAGGAACTCCAACCTAACTTCAATTTCAATAATTAAACTCATTTGATCGATCAATTTGATGAAATCAAATTTAGCTGAGATAGAAGATTGAAATTGGGGGAAAAATTGGGGAAATTTTGGGAATTTAAAAAATTTGAGGGACTAAAGTGCAATTTCATAAAATTAAGGGCTAATAGATAAAGATGTTAGAGGACCAATTGACAAAATTTTTTGGAATTTTTGGGCGAAAATTACCATTTTTATAAAGTAGGGGCAAAAAGGTAATTTTGGAAAATTTGGGGACCAAGTTGGAAATTTACTAAACTTGAACCCCTTTTTGGGATTTTGAATAAATTGAGGTCCTAAGATGAATTTTAGAAGTTTTAGAACTCAATTTGGGTGAAATCAGCATTTGGGACCTAAAGTTAAAAGAAAAAGAAATTTAGGGACCTAATTGCAACAAATTGAAAAGTTTGAGTATTTCATCCATTCACAATGAATGAAGGCTATTAGGCCAAGGGATAATGAACAAGAATGTTCATATCGTGTAGGATGATGAAGTACCGGGAACACCAGCTAAGACAAGTTCGCGTGAAGCTAACAAGTAAGTTAGGAAGAAATTCACTATATTATAGGGTGAGTGGGATTTCATATCATTCCCGGTTGGGATGATAAGCACCTCATAAATGAAAACCCACTATTAAGTGGTATTTTAACCATCACACTTGAGAGGAGTGATGTGGAAATTACACAAAAAAAACTACTTACTAATTGTAAGTAGATCATACATGGTTGGTATGTTGAACTTCCAGGAAGGAAGTACAAAACCTGCTTATCGGTTATAAGCGGAGATGTCCTCATACCCGGTTGGTATGATAGACAGATGAAAAGTTTATTTTGTGAGAAGTGATCTCCCCTGACTGTGTACCACTGCTTAAAACTTGTGGGAGACATTCGATGGGAGCTCGAATAGCTCAGATAGAAGGGAGGTCTCAGTTTTAGAACTTGGGGGCTAACATGCCTGATTTTTTAAAATCTCGTACAATGAGCCCTAGGCAAGTTGACATGAGCAAGAGCTCTTAAATAAACATGTGATAAGCCATGAAAACTTTAAATGACCGATTTTTTTGGCCATGGTACCAAGACAGGACCGACATAGTCGATGGACTGGCGATTGTGCGACATGACAGGTCTACGGACTAGTCGAGACAAATAGCGGCAGGTCGAGTTAAGGGTTGGGGTTGTTGGACTAGTGGCACTATATATTAAATGACTTATGTGAAAAACTGTTCATTTGTATATCACTGTGTTACAAAACCTTCAAGACGCCCAAAAGGGGTAGTGATGCGTCCTAGCGCTACTGGACGACACGGTGGAGATAAGGGTAGTTAGTTGTGCCAGCAATCATGGAAGCTTGACGTAGCTTCATGCACATGAGACCGAGATAGGGATGGGATGAGGTTTTTGTCCTCATATGGACACGGAGTTTTGTTACAGGATTGAGGGATCGATGTCATGTAAATCCACTCATTCTTAGGGTAGAAGTGGACGTGATTCTATCTAGGTGGTCGGTGAAGTCGCTTCGACACCAAACGTGGGTATAGTGGATGGGCTGGCTTGCGAATGTGTGTTTACTTCATGATGAAGGGCATGTGTTGGTTGATAAACACACCGATTATGATTGCGAATTGAGTAATGGCTTTGAAATGAGATTTTAAGGATGAATTATTTTAAAAGAAACTAAGGAGTCTTACACACTCCGATTCAAACATTTTTCCTAAAAGTCAAACTTTAAAAACCCATTCACTGAGTCGTTGAACTCACCCTCCCCCCCTCCCTTATATCCCTTTTCATGTAACCAAGGAAAACCTACCCAAATACCTCCTATTAGGCACACTTGCAAGACATGTATGTAAGTTAAACTTTTGTGCAGTTTTGATTTATGTTATTCTAGGAAAGGTACAAGTTTAAAGGACGTCTTACTCCTCACGGGATCCGACCAAACCGGGTCGGGGCATGACAACTTAAGTGGTACCAGAGTCTGTTTCCTCGAATACATTATCAAGACTATATAACATAGTAAATAAGAGAAAATTTTAAAAATTTTCAGATGGCTCCCAGGAGAGAAACCAAGAAAACTAGGATTTGCATTACCAACACCACCCAACACTCTGTCCCCGTAAGGAGATCACCATATAATATCTGAGAAGTCCCAAGGAACCAAGAGACATTAGTGGGAAGTATCCGGAAGGATGGTGCCAGGATATGTTGAGGTCAAAATCCTGAGTACGAAGGAAGCCAAGCCTAAGGCCAAGAATGCCATCAAGGGCTTATAACCTTACTAAGAAGGACGCTTGTCAAGAACCCAGTAACTACCTATTTGTTTCGTAAACACTTTTTGTAATGGGGCTAAGACCCCATCCTATTGTATTACCTCTCCAATAATAAAGAACTCCAAGTTCCTAAAACCATATCTCTCAAAATTATGTGACCTTGCGCCTCAGCTATAGGAAGATTTCTCAAGGAAAGTAACCAAACAATCCCGAATTACCTTAGACACTATGGAGACCAAGGAGATTCCCATCCCAAATAAAAGAATCAATCAAAAGAATTGTTGGGCAAAGAAGGCACAATAAGCAAAATTGTCAAAGTAATTAAAGAGTTTAGGAGAATTCTTGGAATAATTGAGCAAGGAAATGACCTATTACAAGTGTAAGGAAATGGGATATGAAGTGAAGGACTGTCCCACCACAAGGATTTATGACAACATTTTTTTAGAATAATACCCCCACAACTATAGGAAACTCGAAAGGATACCATTTCTACAAATACAACTCTTGCTCGGAATTTCAACAACATCCAGGAGGAAGCTCTTCAAGATCCTAGCATAGTGGCAGGAAGGAAAAATGACTGAAGGTAGGACCTTGTTAAACTGCAAACAAGAACAAAGTATAGCTGGAGAAATTTTTTCCCTAAAAAGAAATTTCCAGCAATTTAGGAGAAAAGAAGGGAGCGCCTCCATGAGAGCAGACCAGCTGAGCATTTGGTGACAAATAAAATGTCTCGAGATTGCAAATACGACTCACTTTGGAAAAAAAGCAGTGAAGACCGGGGAGTAGAAAGGACTACACCCTAAAAAGGGCGGTAGGATGGACATTAAGGACAAGAAGACTCGAGAAACAACTACCCTAAGATAATTAGACCAAGGGAAAGGTAAGGGCGAGGTAGTTAACGAACTAATACTCGTGAATGTCATAATTTAAACTCCAACAAAGAAGGGAGAGGTGGAAAAGCCAAATATTGGGAAAAGAAGGATGAAAGAAATCCTTAGAAAGACCAATGGCCAAATTAATGACTAAACTCATGCCAAGAAAGGAGTAGGCAAGCATCTCACATAATGGTCAAGAAATCTTGAAACAAGGAAATTTGAACTCTCCCTAGAAGAAATAGATGTGTATTATAGTACGAGTAGGGATGATGATAAGGTACAAAAGATGTACTCGCAAGATTTCAAGAGAAAGGGTAAATAGAAGATGACGACATAAAAGGATGCCATTTAAGGGTAGATATTCACTAGAGCCAAGGAAAAATGGGAGATCCTACTGAGGAAGGAATCCCTAGAAAGGCATATGTATCCCAACTAAGAGATAATGGAACCAAGTGTAAGGGACAAAGTGATAAACTTGCAAATAAAGTGCAAGCTGAGGTGAAAGAACCAAGAAAGCATACTAGGAGGACCCAAGGAAATAAGTTAAAAGGAACGGGTAAATAGGAAGTTAGCATCAAAAGATGCTGTGACAAGTAAGAATGAGTAGACTACCCATAATAAGGAAATAAAGGAAAGAATGTTCGAGAAACTTTGGGAAAGTAAGCCCTCCAAATAAGATGTTGCTAAGGAGGAATAACCACAATTAGTTAGATGGGTAATAGTCCACATGTGCATAATGAAGCCTAAAGAGTGGACGACTGAGCATAGTGTGGAGTGCACGGAATAAGACCGATAATCAAAAGTATCTCAAGTAAGGAATAAGGGATGAAATAGAAGTTGTGAAAAGAGAAGGATCCAAAGTGGGAAAATGCCCTAACATAGAAAGGGGTGAGAAGAAAGGAAGAAAGAACCCTCCAAGGAATGATAAGAAGGTTGAGCATGTAGCTCCTAAGATGGAAGTCTCTACTATGAGGGACATAGTATAGAACAAAATCGGAAGAAGGGAACTTTCCCAAGCAAAGGAATCGACACATAGACCAAAACTTATTATTTTAGAGTAAAGAATCATGAAATGATCACGAGTAAGTAAAAGTGGATTAAGGAAAAGGAAAAAAAATCCTTGAATAATGAATGCCAAGGACTTAAGAAGGAAAGAATCCCAGCTTGTCGGTAAACCATCGGGAAACCAAATAATTGGAACTGGAAAGACCCAATAAGGAAGTTGGGAAGGGACGAGCGGGTAAGGAGAATCGACACAATTAGGTATATTGATTGGATAACGGTGAAGGTAGTCGAGGAATACTACCAAAAGAAAAGAGGGATGAAGCTATACAATCCCTAAAAGGTTGGAAAGATTGAGAACAACCCTCAGAGAAGTGTTCTAGCAATCTAATGGATAGAGACAAGTTCTAGAAAATTTCATGCTGTAAGGGGCATGTAAGCCCAACAATATCGAGGAAAATATGACTCAAAGTAATGAAGAGTCAGTTAGTAAGCATGACAAAGTCAAACATAAAAGTTGGACCAAAGTTATAATAAACAATGGATGGAAGAAGGGTTGAAATAGGACAAATAGGTGATAACACCAAAACCTGTACGTAACGCTCAAAAGAATGTTGAGCTATGGGTTTCAATGATAAATAGAATAACTAGACAAAGGAACGATTAAGCATCTTGGAACTCCCGATCCTAAAATCTTGAGTAAGAACCTCAAAGGGAAGAATCTTGCCCTAAATAAAGGGAGATGTGAACCTAGGGATATACCTTTGGATTTGCGGGTAAGACATAATAGTTATGATAAAACTCCATGGAAGGAGTAAACAATGTAAAGACAAAGAAATTCCTTCAGTACGAGATTTAAAGTGGGTTAAGTGAAAGAACGATCAAAGTATTAACATGTACAAGTTGACATTTAGGGAGTTTATCTCGGAGAGAAAAATACTGATTTAGTTTTGAGGACAAAACTCCTAAAAGGAGGGGAGAGTTATAAACCCCGTTCATTGGAGTTAAGGAAATCGGGAAAAGAACTGGTCAAACTGAGTGAGAAAACCGAACCAGTTCACATACCTAATCATCAAAGAACAGGAAATTTGGAAAATTTACAACTCCCAAGTGACCCAAAGAGTTTATAAAAACCTTGGAAAAGAACCTTAGGACAATTTGAGAGAGAAAACCAGACCGGTTCAGGTGAATCGGATCTGAGCCTGATTGAACCAGTTTATGAACCGAGTTAGTTTATGAACATGAACCGATAGAGAAAGGGCAAACTGGAAAATTTATAGATTCCGAGTGATGTAAAGAGTCACAAAAATCATGAAAAAGGACTTTAGGATGAATTGGAGATGAAAACCAAACCGGTTAAGGTGAACCGAATCCAAACCTGATTGAACCAGTTTGAACCACTATTGAACTAGATGCTAAATTTATTTTTCTAGGTGGCATAGAAAATTCAAATTGAGAATTGAAGCATCCATTGGATAGAGAAAGAATTTAGATGAATTTAGAAAATTTTAATTTTGAAAAACTCAATCGAATTGGGCATGAACCGGCTGATTTAAGCTTTGAACTCGGTTCAGATTGATTTGTTCTGATTTGGAACAGTGTCATCTTCTTCCTTCAAATGATAGCACTATTCACTCGTCGAAAAATCAAGCAGCACCAGTGAAGAAGAAAAGTCTCAGCCAGGGAGTTTCAGGAAATGAATGACCACCATTAAGGCACTAATCGAATGGCCAAGAAGTCCCAGAGCTTCCTATATAAAGAGCCCCTCCTCATTCATCCTCCTCACACCTGAAAACTCCACTCTCTCCCTACTACTACAATTTTTGGTGAATCTCGGACTAGAGCTCCGACATAGAGTCTTTTTTTAGCCAAAGAAGGTGTGGTCGGGTTCTTTAGAACCGGGGAGAAGTCAGACGGTAGTCTTCATTTGCTCCGAGGGTCGCTAGAGAAACGCCGACATGATAGAATAATGAAGCCACTCCTGTGGACCAAAGCTGCCCTATTTTGGTCGAGCTGAAAATGGCCTATTCGAGTCCTTCTCAAGCCGAAGCAAGCCCTCCCAACACCTCCACAACCCTCCTACAATTGAATTAGAGCGGAAAGATAAGCTAATTTGGCTCTTTAATTTTCGATCGGTGCTAGAGAGAGAACTAGCAAATTTTCAATGACTAAATTCTCACTCAATTTGGCATCAATTGATGCAATTATTGATCCTAAGAGTAACCTTAGGACAAGAGCTATCTACCCAAATTGAAATCTCGGACTGCTGCGCCCCCGACGGTAAACTTTTGAAGCTTTCTCTCTCTATGTCTAGCTTTCCAGCGAAGCTCCGTTTGAGCACGTTCCAATGTTGAATCGTGTGATTCAAAGTGCAATTAAATCGTATGAAGGTGTAGAAACTCCAATCTAACTTCAATTTCAATAATTAAACTCATTTGATTGGTTAATTTGATGAAATCAAATTTGGCTAAGTTAGAATGTTGAAATTGGGAAAAATTTGGGAATTTCAAAAATTCGAGGGACTAAAGTGTAATTTCATAAAATTGAGGGCTAATTGGGCATGATAAAGATGTTGGAGGACCAATTGGCAAAATTTTGGAATTTTTTGGGAGAAACTTACCATTTTTGTAAAGTCAAAATAGTAATTTTGGAAAAGTTGGGGACCAAATTGGAAATTTGGGAAACTTGAACCAATTTTTTGGATTTTGAATAAATTGAGGTCCTAAGATGAATTTTAGAAGTTTTGGGACTCAATTTGGTGGAAAATCGGCATTTGGGACCTAAACTTAAAAGAAAAAGAAATTTAGGGACCTAATTGCAACAAATTGAATAGTTTGAATATTTCATCCATTCATGATGAATGAAGGCTATTAGGCGAAGGGATAATGAACAAGGATGTTCATTTCATGTAGGAACACAAAGTATAGGGAACACTAGCTAAGACAAATTCGTGTGAAGGCAACAAGCCGGTTATGAGGAAATTCACTACACTATCGAGTGAGTGGGATTTAATATCATACCCAGTTGGGATGATATGTACCTTGAAAATGAAAACCTACTATTAAGTGGTATTTTAACCATCACACTTGAGAGGAGTGATGTGGAAATTACGTGGAAAAACTACTTACCGATTGTAAGTAGATCATAACCAGTTGGTATGATAAACTTCCTAGAAGGAAGTAGAAAACCTGCTTATCGGTTATAAGCGGAGATGTCCTCATACCCGGTTGGTATGATGGACAAATTAAAAGTTTATTTTGCCGAAAGGCTCTCCCCTTACTGTGTGCCACTGCTTAAAACTTTTGGGATACCTTCTTAACGGGAGCTCGAATAGCTTAGATAGGCTGGAGGCCTCAGTTTTAGAACTTGGGGGCTAACATGCCCTATTTTTTAAAATCTTGTACAGTGGGCCCTAGGCCAGTTGGCACGAGCATGGGCTTGTAAATAAACATGAGATAAGCCATGAAAACTTTAAATGAATGATTTTTTTGGCCATGGTACCAAGATAGGACCGACATAGTCGATGGACTGGTAATAGTGCGACATGATAGGTTGACGGACTAGTCGAGACAAACAGCTGCAGGTCGAGTTGAGGGTCGGGGTCGTTGGACCAGTGGCACCACTTATTAAATGGCTTATATGGAAAATTGTTGATTTATGCATGCACTGTGTTATGGAACCTTCAAGATGCCCTAGAGGGATAGTGATGCATCCTAGGGCTACTGTACGATATGGAGATAAGGGTAGTTAGTCGTGCTAGCAGTCTTGGTAGCTCAACGTAGCTTCATGCACATGAGACTGGGGTAGGGACGGGATGAGGTCTCTGTCCTCATACGGGCACAGAGTTTTGTTACGGGATTGAGGGTCGGATGTCGTGTACATCCACTCATTCTGAGGGTAGAAGTGGACGTGCTTCTGTCTAGGTGGCTGGTAAAGTCGCCTCGACGCCACAAGTGAGTACAGTGGTCAGACTGGCCTGCGAATGTGTGTTCCCTTCATGATGAAGGGCGTGTGTTGGCTGATAAACACATCGGTTATAATTGAGAATGGAGTAATGGCTATGAAAACAAGATTTTAAGGATGAATCATTTTAAAAGAAAATAAGTAGTCTGACACTCTCCGATTCAAACATTTTTCCTAAAAGTAAAACTTAAAAAACCCATTTACTGAATTGTTGAACTCACCCGCTCCCTTATATCCCTTTTCAGGTAACCAAGGGAAACCTACCCAAAGACCTCCTATTAGGCACACCTGCAAGACATGTATTTAAGTTAAAATTTTATACATCTTTGATTTATGTTATTACAGGAAAGGTATAAGTTTAAAGGATGCCTTACTCCTCCTGGGTTAAAGAAGGGGAAAACCCTTAGTAAACCGGGAGAGTGGCGGGTTGCTCATGAGGATTCGACCAAACTGGGACGAGGCATGACAATAAATATCCTTATTTCAAATACCTCTATCTCTTGAACTGTGATACAAACCAAAAGGCTCATACATATGAGCAAGGGAGAAACATTTTGTAGAAGGGTGGTAAAAGACAAGGAAGGTTGAAGACTAAAGGTCAAAGGAAACAATACCTGAAGGACTAAAGACCAAAATAATGACCTTCATGTTTTAAACTGAGGAAAGACAAGTAAAGCCTTTTGATACCATGGACAAGGAAGTCTAGAAATCCCTAAACAAAGTACTCCAACCTCCCTTAAGAAGGTAAAATTGTAAATGCATTGAAGGTCGATATAAAAGATCAAGTACAAGGGAAGTGTACTCATGAGAATCCAAGGAGCAAGTTGAACCCAAGGTATAGGTAAATAAGAAGATAGCATCGAATAATGCCATACCAAGTTGGGAAGAGTGGGACACCCAAAAAGTATTTCTGAAAGAAAAGGGAATCCTAGAGAAATACGCACTCCAACTAGGAGGTGGTAAGGGAATAATGATGGACATCAAGATTGTTTTGGTCCACACACACTTAATAGAACTTTAGATTGGATGGCAGGGTCTAGTGTGAAGTACAAGAAATAAGACCCGACAACCGAAAATTCCTAGGATTGAAAATAAAGTTCTAAGTGGAAATTCAAAGTTAGTAAAAGATTGAAGATGGATGAATACACCAATATAAAAAGGGTGTAAGGGTATGAAGGGAGGAAACCTTCAAGGAATAATAAGAAGGATGGACACATAATTCTAAGGATGGAAGCCTCTACTATGAAGGACGAGAAGTAGAGAGTGGGACTAACAAAAAGAAGCCCCAAGATAAGCACAAGAAATCAATAAGTATGTTGCAAGGGATCAAATAGGAATGAAGGGTGAATGACCGTGAAATAGGTCATGAACGAGTAAGGATAGACTAGGGAATGAAAATCCTTAGGTTGGGACACCACCAAACATGAAGAAGTGCACGATGGAGGGAAAAACATGAGTAGGTCAATAAGTTGAGAAGTGATCGGGAGACCTGATAGTAGAACCAAGAATTCCCAATAAGGAGGTTAGTGAAGGACGAGTAAAAAGAAAAACACAAATGTTCAAGAAAGGCATAACATCCAAGGTAAAGGAAAGTTATGTGCATGGAAGAGATGCATGAACCGGAAACGAGTGGTGAACTACTCTAATAGCATAAGGACAAGAGCATAGGAATACCATCTAAAGAAGGAAGTGGAAGAATTCGGTACTGAGAAGACCAAATTTCAAATATAGGGAGAATTATGAGGTTAGAGAGAAATAACCAAATGATGAAGTTATGTACATGGGAAGAATGAATAAAAGGGCCAACATAAGATAAAAAGCGAAAGTATGCTGAGCTAAAGATTTTCAACGACCAAGATAAATAACTAGACACGGGAACAGTCAAACATTGTTGGAACTCCCAATCTTATGATCTGGCTTAACGTTTGGACAAGAACCTCAAAAGGAAGGGTGTCACGCCTCGACTAGGTTTGGTCGGATCCCCATGAGCAACCCACCACTCTCTCAGATTATTAAGGGTTTTCCCCTTCTTTAAACCATGAGGAGTAATGTGTCCTTTAAACATGTACCTTTCCTAAAATAACATTAATTAAAACTGCATAAAATTAAACTTACATACCTATCTTGTAGGTTTAGCTAGCTAAAGGTCTTTAGGTAGGTTTTTCCCTCGGTTACTTGAAAAGGGGTAAAGGGAGGGAGTGAGTTCGACAACTAAGTGAATGGGTGTTTGAAACAAGATTTTATATAAAATAGTTTGAATTGGAGTGTGTCAGACTCCTTATTTTCTTTAAAATCATTATTTTCTTGAATTCCCGATTATTCAAAAATTCCTTTCCTCACAATTGGTGTGTTTAACAATCAACACACACCCTTCATCATGTAGGGATCACACATTCATAAGGCAGCCCATCCACTTCTAACCTGGGAATGAGTGGATGTTCGTGACATCTGACCCACAAACCCGAAAAGAAAATCCATGTCCGTATGAGGACAAAGATCTCATCCCGACCCCACCCCGGTCTCATGCACATGAATCTATGTTGAGCTTCCCTGACTGCTAGCGCAACAAACTACCGTTATCTCCACCATGTCATCCGGTAGTCCCTAGAATGCATCACTACCCCTCTTGGGCATCTTGATGGTCCCGAACTTCAGTGCATGCACAAACAAAGTTTTCCATATAAGCCATTAATCTTTGGTGCCAATGGTCCAACGACCCTGACCCTCAACTCGACCTATTGCTGTTTGTCTAGATTGGTCCGTCGACCTGGTCTCATCGCACTGTTGCCAGTCCATCGAGTATGTCTGTCCTATCTTGGTACCATGGCCAAATCATATCATTCGTTAAAATTTCCATGGCTTAACATCATATTATTTACGAGCTCCTACTCGAGCCAACTAGCCTTGGGCCCACTATACGAGATTTTAAAAATCGAGCATTCTAGCCCCCAAGTTCCAAAATCGAGGCCTCTTGCCTATCTGAGCTATTCGAGCTCTCGACAAGAATGTCTCCCAAAATCTTTAAGTAGTTGCACACAATTAGGGGAGAACACTTCTAACAAAATATGTTTTCACTCATCAATCACACCAACCGAGTGTGATAACATCTCTGTTTACAATTGGTAAACGGGTTTTCCATTTCTTTGAGGAAGTTCATCATTCCAACCGGGTATGATCTACTTATAACCGGTAAGTAGTTTTTTCACGTAGTTTTCACATCACTCCAACCAGGTTGATGTTAAAATTCCACATGGTAGTAGTTTTTCATTTTGAGGTACTTATCATCCCAACTAGGTATGATGTGAAAATTTCCACTCACCAGATAAGTGTAGTGTATTTTTCCACTAAAACGACCTTTGTCTCCATGCGAGCTTATCCTTACTAGCGTTTCTCAGATCTTTCGTGTTCCTACACGATATGAACATACTTGTTCATCAACAGTTGGCCTAATAGACTTCAATCCTTACGAATGAACCAAATGCCCAACTTTTAATTTTTTGCATTTAGGTCCCTAAAGTTCTTTTTCTTTGACTTTAGGTCCCTAATGATAATTTTCCCCCAAATTGAGTACCAAAACTTCTAAAATTCACTTTGGGACCTTAATTTATCCAAAATCACAAAAAGGTGTTCAATTTTCCCAAATTTCCAATTTGGTCCCCAACTTTTCAAAAATTACCATTTGCCCCTACATTACAAAAATGGCAATTTGACCCCAAAAATTCCAAAAATGTCCAATTGGTCCTCCAACATCTTTTTCATGGCCAATTGGCCCTCAATTTTGGGAAATTGCACCTTAGTCACTAAATTTTTTCGAAATTCTCAACTTTCCCTAAATTTCCCCCCAATTTCCTCCTTTCAAATTGGTTGAATTTGATTTTATCAAATTGAACATTCAATAAGGTTTAATTCTTGAAATTGAAGGTAAAATAGAGTTCCTACACTTCCACACAATTCAATGGAACTTTGAATCACGTCATTTGGATCCGAATTGAGCTCAAACGGAGCTTCATCAAAAAATTGGACTTAGAGAGAGAAAGCTTTGAAAGCTTATCGTTGGGGGTGCGGCAGTCCAAGCTTTCAATCTAGGCAAATAGCTCTTATCCTAAGGTTACTCCTAGGATCAAGAATTGCATCAATTGATATCGAATTGAGGAAGAATTCGATTTGTGAAGTTTCACCGGTCATCTCTCGAACACTTATCAGAATTGATAAAGGGGAGCCAAATTGGCTTACCTTTCCACCCTAATTCAGTCGTATGAGGGCTGTGAAAGTGTTGGGAGAGCTTGGTTTGGCTTGAGAAGGGCTCAAATTGTCTGTATTTAGCTCGACCGAAACATGGCATCTTTGGTATGCCGGAGCTCCTTCACAATTTGATCATGTTGATGCTTCTTTAGTGATCCTCGGAGCAAATGGAAACTACCGTTATGTAGCTACCTCCTCCCCGAATCTACGGAACCCGACCTTGCCTTCTTTGGCTCCGAAAAACCCCAATGTCAGTGCTCTGGTTTGAGCTTCACTGAAAAATGGAGCAGTAGGGAGAGAGAGGAGTTTTTAGGTGTCAGGAGGATGAATGAGGAGGGGCTCTTTATTTAGAAAGCTCGGGGACTTCTTGGCCCCACGATTGGCTCCTTTATGGCGGTCATTCATTGCTTGAAACACCCTGGCCAGAGACTTTTCATCTTCGTCAGCATTGCTCAATTTTCCAGGGAGTGAACAATGCTGTCATATGAAGGAAGAAGACGACACTATTCCGAACCGAGTTTAATGCTTAAATCGGCCGATTCAAGCCCGATTTGGTAGAGTTTTTCAAAATTAAAAATTTATAAATTTATCTAAATTAATTATCTATCCAATGGTGGCTTCAATTCTCCAATTTGAATTTGCTAAGCCACCTAGAAAAATTAATTTAGAAATTGGTTCAATAATGGTTCAAATAGGTTCAAGTCCGGTTCACCAGAACTGGTTGGGTTTTCACTTCCAATTCATCCTAAAGTCTTTTCTCATGACTTTTATGACTATTTAGGTGACTTGGTATTTATAAATTTCCCAGTTTGCCCTTTCTTTATCGGTAACAGTTTATAAACCAACTCGGTTTTCTCTTTGGAAATTACCGGTTCTTTTCCCAGTTTATCTTGTTATCAAAGGATGGGGTTTACAACTCTCCCCTCCTTTTAGGGGTTTTGTCCCCAAAACAGTCACTTGTTAAATAATTGAGGGTAACCATCCCTCATTACACTCTCGGTCTCCCGTGTCTCTTCTTGCACGAGTCCATTTTGCGAAAGAACTTTAACCATAGGAATCCTCTTATTCCTCAAGTTCTTATCACTCTAGTCAATGATTTGTATCGGTTTTGTTTGATAGGTCAAGTTCTCTTCCATTTCTGGTGGAGGTCTATCCAGCACATGGCTAGGATCAGGCTGGTACTTCCGAAGTACCGAGATATGGAATACATCAAATATTCTCTTCAAGTCTGGAGGTAGTTCCAATTTGTATGCCACTGGTCCTATCCTTTGGACAATGGGATAAGGATCGATATACCTTGGTTTCACTTTCTTCATTGTTGAAACCTAAGTATTCCCCTCCATGGGGACACCTTTCAAAATACTTGGTCTCCCACGTCAGACTCCAGATCTCTTCTCTGATGATCTACATAACTCTTTTGCATGTTCTGAGTGGCCTTAAAGCGACTCCTAATTAACTTGATTTTCTCCGTGGCATACTCGATTAGCTCGACCCTTTCCAGCTTCCTTTCCCACACTTCTTCCCAAAATAAAGGGGTACGACAAGGTCATCCACAAAGGGTTTCATAAGGAGCCATTTGAATACTGGCCTGCTAGCTATTATTGTAAGCAAATTCCATTGGGCACAAGTATTCTTCCCAACATTTGTCCATGGTGAGAACGCACGCCCTCGAGATATCTCCAAGGGCTGAATCATTCGCTTAGATTGTCCATCGGTCTGAGGATGAAACACCATACTCATGTGGAGCTTGGTTCCCAAGGCACTTTGTAAGCTTGGCCAGAACCTTGAAGTAAATCTAGGGTCTCTATTCAATACTATGCTCACCGAAATGCCATGGAGTCTTAATATCTCCCTCATGTATAAGACGACCAGTTTTTCCACTGTATCCATCACTCTTATAGGGAGGAAATGAGCGGATTTGGTCAATCTATCCATGATGATCCAAATTACATCTCGACCCTTCCTGGTCACAGGTAGTCCTATGACAAAGTCCATGGTAATGCGTTCCCATTTCCACTCCAGAATTGGCAAGGGTTAGAGTAGTCTTGGTGGTTTCTGATGTTCAACTTTAATTTGTTGATAGGACAAACATTGGGCTACATATTCCACAATATCCCTCTTCATTCCCTTCCACCAATAGCCTTGTTTGAGGGTGCGGTAAATCTTAGTACTGCCTATGTAAACACCGTCCTTTAATAATAAGAAAAATTGGGGAAAAAACTGGTCATTTTCAAAGAGAAAACTAAGTCAGTTCATAAATTGGAACCAATAGAGAAATGGAAAACCAGGAAATTTATGGATCCCGAGTGACCAAAAGAGTCACAAAAGTCATGAAAAAGGATTTTAGGATGAATTGGAAGTGAAAACCAAATCGGTTCAGGTGAACCAGACCTGAACCGGGTTGAATAACTTTAAACCACTATTGAACCGATTTCTAAATTCATTTTTCTAAGTGGCTTAGAAAATCCAAATTGGAGAATTGGGGCCACCATTTGATAGAGAATGAATTTCGATGAATTTACAAATTTTAAATTTTGAAAAAAACAGTCGAATCGGACCTGAACCGACCGATTTAAGTTTTGAACACGGTTCGGAACAGTGTCATATTTTTTCCTTCAAGAAGCGCCAACGAAGATGAAAAGCCTCCAGCTAGGAAGTTTTAGGCAATGAATGACCGCCATTAAGGTACCAATTTGATGGCCAAGAAGCCCCCGAGCTTCCTATATAAAGAGACCCTCCACATTCATCCTCCTCACACCTAAAAATTCTACTCTCTCCCTACTACTCCATTTTCTGGTGAAGCATGAACCCAAGCTCTGACTTGGGTACTTTTTTGAGCCAAAGAAGGCATGGTCATGTTCTTTGGTTTCGGGGAAAATTCAGCTACACGCCTATAGTCTCCATTTGCTCCGAGGGTCGCCGAAGAAACGCCGGTGTGATGGAACAGTGAAGCAGCTCCGGTGGACCGAAGTTGCCCTATTTCGACCAATCTAAAAACAAGCAATTCGAGCCCTTCTCAAGCCAAACCAAACCCTCCCAACACTTCCACAACCCTCCTACAACTGAATTAGAGATTTTGAATAAATTGAGTTCCTAAGATGAATTTTAGAAGTTTTGGGACTCAATTTGGGGGAAAATTGACATTAGGGACCTAAAGTTAAAGGAAAAGAACTTTAGGGACCTAATTGCAATAAATTGAAAAGTTGGAGTATTTCATCCATTCACAATGTATGGAGGCTATTAAGCCAAATGATAATGAACAAGGATGTTCATATCGTGTAGGAACACAAAGTACCGGGAACTCCAAAAAGGATAAGATCGTGTGAAAACAATGAATCGGTCAAGAGGAAATCACTGCGTTATTAGGTGAGTGGGATTTTATATCTTACGTGGTTGGGATGATAAGCACATCGAAAATGAAAACCCACTAATAAGTGGAATTTTAACCATCACACCTGAATGGAGTGATGTGGAAATTACACAGAAAAACTACTTATTGGTTGTAAGTAGATCATACCCGGTTGGTATGATGAACTTCCTATAAGGAAGTAGAAAACCCGCTTATCGGTTATAAGCGGAGGTGTCCTCACACCTGGTTGGTGTGATGGATAGATAAAAAGAATGTTTTGTCAGAAGTGCTCTTCCCTAACTGTGTGCCACTGCTTAAACATTTTGGGGGAACTTCTTGATGGTAGCTCGATTAGCTCAGATAGTCTGGAGGCGGTTTCAGAACTTGGCGGCTAATATGCTCGATTTTGAAAATCTCATATAGTGGGCCCAAGGCCAGTTGGCACGAGTTGGAGCTCGTAAACAAACATGAGTTTAAGCCATGAAAACATTAAATGAATGATATGTTTGACCATGGTACCAAGACATGACCGACATACTCGATGGACTGGCAGTAGTGCGACATGACAGGTCAACGGACCAGTCGAGACAAACAGTTGCAGGTCGAGTTGAGAGTCGGGGCCATTGGACTAGTGGCACCAAAGATTAAATGGCTTATGAGGAAAACTATTGTTTTGTGCATGCACTAAGGTACGAGACCTTCAAGACGCCAAAGAGGTGTAGTGATGCACCCTAAGGGCTACTGGATGACATTTTGGAGATAAGGGCGGATTGTCATGCCAGCAATCAAGGAAGCTCGACGTCGCTCCATGCACTTGAGACCGGGGTGGGGTTGGGATGAGGTCTCTATCCTCATATGGACAAAGAGATTTCTTTACGGGGTTGATTGTAGGATGTTGCATACATTTACTCATTCTTAGGGTAGAAGTGGACGCGCTTCTATCTTGGTGTTTGGTAAAGTTGCTCTGACACTACAAGTGGGTGCAGTGGACGTGCAGCCCTGGGAATGTGTGTTTCCTTCATGATGAAGGGCGTGTGTTGGTTGATAAACACACTGGTTGTGATTAATGATGAGAAATGACTATGAAAATTGAGATTTGAGGATGAAATATTTTAAAAGAAAATAAGGAGTCTGACACACTCCAATTCAACTATTTTCTGAAAGTCATATTTTTAAAACACTTATTCACTTAGTTGTTGAACTCACCCCCTCTCTTATACCCCTTTTCAGGCAACCCAGGAAAAGCCTACCTAAGTTGCAAATATCAGCCCAAGGTGACACAAATAAAGATGAGCTACATACCTTTGTTTCAATAATTGGGAAGGATGAAGGTGGATATGAGGATAGACAAGCAGGAGAAGTGCTTATTGGCCAATGTGGTGGTAAGACCTAGTCTAACCGAGCAGATTAAGGCTCAACAAAAGACTGATAAAGAACTTCAACCTTATTTGGACCCGGCTAATAGAGAAACAAAACCGGACTAAGACCCGCGAGGAGATGGAGTTCTAACCTACAAGGGTAGGGTTTGTGTGCCTAAAGATAAGGAGTTGAAGAGGTTAATCCTAGAAGAGGCACATGATTCAGTGTGGGAGATCAAGTATTTCTTAAGGTGTCCCCATGAAGGGGAATACTTAGGTTTCAACAATGGGGAAAGGTGAAACCAAGGTATATTAGTCCATATCCCATCATTCAAAGGATAGGACCAATGGTCTATAAATTGGAACTACCTCCAGACTTGCAGAGAATACACGATGTATTCCATATCTCTATGCTTCGGAAGTATTAGCCTAATCCTAGCCATGTATTGGACCGACCTCCACTAGAGTTGGAAGAGAACTTGACCTATCAGAGAGAACCAGTATGAATCATCGACTGGAGGGATAAGAACTTAAGGAATAAGAGAATTCCTATGGTCAAGGTTCTATGGCAAAACGGGCCCATGCAAGAAGAGATATGAGAAATTGAAAGTGTAATGAGGGATAGTTACCCTCAATTATTTTACATGTAATTGTTTTGGGGACAAAACCCCTAAAAGGAGGTAAGAGTTATAAATCTCGTCCTTTGATAATAAGAAAAATTTGGAAAAGAACTGGTCTTTTCCAAAGAGAAAACCGAGTCGATTCATAAATCGGAACCAATAGAGAAAGGGCAAACTGGGAAATTTATAGATCCTGAGTGACCAAAGAGTCACAAAAGTCATGAAAAAGAACTTTAGGATGAATTGGAGGTGAAAACCTTACTGGTTCATGTGAATCGGTTTGAACCACTATTGAACCAGTTTCTAAATTAATTTTTCTAGGTGGCTTATAAAATTCAAATTAGAGAATTGAGGCATTTGATAGAGAATGAATTTAGATAAATTTAAAAATTTTAAATTTTGAAAAACTCGGTCGAATGGGGCATGAATCGATCGGTTTAAGCTTTCAACCCGGTTCAGACCGGTCTGGTCAGGTTCGGAACAGTGTCGTCTCCTTCCTTCAGATGACAGCATTGTTCACTCGCCAAAAAATTGTGCAGCACCGACGAAGATGAAATGTCTCCTGCCAGGGAGTTTCAAACAATGAATGACTGCCATTAATGCACCAATCGGATGGCCAAGAAGTCCCCGAGCTTCCTATAGAAAGAGCCCCTCCTTATTCATCTTCCTCACACCTAAAAACTCCACTCTCTTCCTACTGCTCCATTTTCCGGTGAAGCTCGAACTAGAGCTCCAACTTGGGCATTTTTCTGAGCCAAATAAGACATGGTCAGGTTCTTTGGTTTCAGGGAAAATTCAGCTACACGCCTGTAATCTCCATTTGCTCCGAGGGTTGCCGGAGAAATGCCGGCGTGATAGAACATTGAAGTAGCTCTGGCAGATCGAAGATGCCCTATTTCGGCCGAGCTGAAAATAGCCAATTCGAGCCCTTCTCAGGCCAAACCAAGCCCTCCCACAACTGAATTAGAGCGGAAGGGTAAGCCAATTTGGCTCCTTTCTTTAAATTCTGATCGCTGCTAGAGAGAGAACCAACATATATTTACCAACCAAGTTCTCTCTCATAGGAGAAACCTCAAGACAAGAGCTATCTACCAGATTGAAAGCTCGGACCACCGCGCAACAACGGTAAGCTTTCAAAGCTTTCTTTCTCTACAATGAGTTTTCTGGCGAAGCTCCATTTGAGCTCGTTCCGACATCAAATCGTGCAATTCAAAGTGCAATTGAATCGTATGGAGGTGTAGTATATTAAATCTGGCTTCAATTTCAACAATTAACTTTGATTGATTGGTCAATTTGATGAAATCAAATCCAGTGAGGTTGGAAGGTTGAAATTGGGAAAAATTTTGGGAATTTTGAAAATTTGAGGGACTAAAGTGCAATTTCATAAAATTGAGGGCTAATCGGATTTGGAAAAGATGTTGGTTGACCAATTGGTCATTTTTTGGAATTTTAGGGGTGAAATTTACCATTTTTGTAAAGTAGGGGCAAAATGGTAATTTTGGAAAAGTTGGGGACCAAATTGGAATTTTGGGAAACATGAACCCCTTTTTGTGATTTTGAATAAATTGAGGTCCTAAGGTGAATTTTAGATGTTTCATGACTCAATTTGGGGGAATATCGACATTAGGGACCTAAAGTTAAAGAAAAAGAATATTGGGGACCTAATTGCAATAAATCGAAAAGTTTGAGTATTTCATCTATTCACAATGAATGAAGGCTATTAAGCCAAGGGATAATGAATAAGGATATTCATATCGTGTAAGAACATGAAGTACTGCGAACTCCAGCAAGGACAAGCTTGTGTGAAGACAAAGAACCAGTTAAGAAGAAATAACTGCGTTATCGGGTGAGTGGGATTTTATATCATACCCGGTTGGGATGATAAGCACCTTGGATATGAAAACCCACTAATAAGTGGATCTGAATGGAGTGATGTGGCAATTACTCAAAAAAACTACTTAACAGTTGTAAGTAGATCATACTCGGTTGGTATGATAAACTTCCTCAAAGGAAGTAGAAAACCTAATTATCGATTATAAGTGGAGGTGTCCTCACACCCGATTGGTGTGATGGACAGATAAAAAGAATGTTTTGTTGGGAGTGCTCTCCCCTAACCGTGTGCCACTGCTTAAAATTTTTGAGAGACCTTCTTGATGGGAGCTCGAATAGCTTAGACAGAGGCCTCAGTTTTGGAACTTGGGTGCTAATATGCTTGATTTTGAAAATCTCATGCAGTGGGCCCAAGGCTAGTTGGCACGAGCAAGAGCTCATAAAAAACCATGAGTTTAAGCCATGAAAAATTTAAATGAATGAAATGTTTGGCCATGATACTAAGATAAGACCGACATACTCGATGGACTGGCAGTAGTGCAACATGATAGGTCGACAGACCAGTCGAGACAAACAGCTGCAGGTCTAGTTGAAAGTCAAGGCCATTGGACTAATGGCACCAAAGATTAATTGGCTTATAAGGAAAACTATTGTTTTGTGCATGCACTGAGGTACGGGACCTTCAAGATGCCTAAGAGGGGTAGTGATGTGTCCTAGGGGCTACTGGACGACATGGTTGAGATAAGGGTAGATTGTCGTGCCAACAGTGAGGGAAGCTTGACGTAGCTTCTTGCGTATGAGACCGGGGTGGGGTCGGGATGAGGTCTCTATCCTCATACGGAAATGAAGTTTTATTTACGAGATTGAGGGTTGGATCTCGTGTACATCCACTCATTCTCAAGGTAAAAGTGGACGTGCTTCTATCTAGGTGGCCGGTAAAGTTGCTTCGATGCCACAAGTGGTTGCAATGGACGTGCTGCCCTGTGAATGTGTGTTCCCTTCATGATGAAGGGTGTGTGTTGTTTGATAAACACACCGGTTGTGATTAATGATGATAAATGGCTATGAAAATTGAGATTTGAGGATGAAATGTTTTAAAAGAAAATAAGGAGTCTAGCACACTCCAATTCGACTATTTTCTGAAAGTCATATTTTTAAAACACCCATTCACTGAGTCATTGAACTCACCCCCTCCCTTATACCCCTTTTCAGGTAACCTGGGAAAAGCCTACTTAAAGACTACAAGCTAATCACACCTGTAAGACAGGTATGATAAGTTTAAATTTTATGCATTTTTTATTTATGTTATTTCAGGAAAGGTACAAGTTTAAAGGATGCCTTACTAATGTTTTAAAAGAAGGGAAAACCCTTAATAAACCGGGAGAGTGGCGGATTGATCATGGGAATCTGACCAATCCAGGTCGGGGTGTGACAACCTGGGTGCATCGCATACTTCGAATCGTGTGCCTCTTCTAGAATTAACCTCTTCAGTTCCTTATCTTGAGGCACACACACTCTCCCCTTGTAAGTTAGCACTCCATCACTTTGCAAGTCGTGGTCTGGTTTCATCCCTCAGTTAACCGGGTTCAAATGAGATTGTAGTTCCTTATCAACCTTTTGTTGAGCCTTAATCTGCTCTGTTAGACTGGGTCTCACCACCACATCAGCCAACAAGCATTCCTCCTTCTTGTCCACCGTTAGGTCCACCTCCATTCTCCCCAACTATTGCAACAAGGATAATAACATGTCTTTATTTGGGCATGCTCAATTTGGTATTTGTGACTTAAGTCATCTGCCACCACATTTGCCTTTCTGGGGTGATACTCTATCACAAGATCATAATCTCTAACCAATTCCAGCCATCTCCTCTAGTAGAGATTTAACTCTTTCTAAGTTAATAAATACTTAATACTCTTGTGATCAGTGCATATCCTACACTTAACCCCGTAGAGGTAGTGTCACCAAATCTTTAAGGCAAACACTATCGCAGCTAATTCCATGTCATGGGTTGGGTAATTTCTCTTATGTACCTTAAGTTGTCGCAAGGCATAAGCGATAACCTTTCCTTGTTGCATTAGTACACATCTGAGTCCTTGTTCGAATGCATAACTATAAATAGTGTACTCTCTCCCACTTGGGCCAAGAAGGGAGAGTACTAGTGTGGTTTTCAATCGAGTCTTTAACTCCAAGAAAGACTTCTCATAGCTTTCATCCCATTTATACTCAACTCCTTTCTTGGTGAGTCGAGTTAGAAGGGCTACTATCTTATAAAAATCTTTCACGAACCGTTTGTAGTATCCTACCAGACCTTAGAAACTCCATATCTATAAAGGATTCATGGGTGCCTTCCAATCAAATGTGGCTTCCACCTTTGCTGGATCTACTTTAACCCTATCCTTGGACACTATATGTCCTAAGAATCCTACCTCGTGCAACCAAAACTCACACTTGGAGAATTTCTAAAAAATAGTTTGGATTTGAAGTGTGCCAAACACCTTATTTTCATTAAAATCAATGTTTCCTTGAGTTCCTAGTTTTACAAAACCTTAACTCATCATTATCCATAATTAGTGTGTTTAACACTCAACACACGCCCTTCATCATGAATGGATCACACATTCATAGGGCAGCACGTCCACTGCACCCACTTGTGGTGTCAGAGCGACTTTACTGGCCACCTAGATAGAAGCGCATCCACTTTTACCCTCGGAAAGAGTAGATGTAAGCACCATCCGACCCTTGGACCCGAAAAGAAACTCCGTGTCCGTATGAGGATAGAGACCACATCTCGACCCCACCCAGGTCTCATGCGCATGAAGCTACGTCGAGCTTCCCTGACTGCTGGCATGACAAACTGCCCTTAACTCCACCATGTTGTCCAGTAGCCCCAAGGATGCATCACTATCCTCTTGGGCATCTTGATGGTCCCAAACCTCATTGCATGCACAAACAATAATTTTCTATAAAAGCCATTAATCTTTGGTGCCACTGGTCTAACGACCCCAGCTCTTAACTTGACCTGCAACTATTTGTCTGAACTGGTTTGTCGACCTGTCTCATCGAACTGCCGCCAGTCCATCGAGTATGTCGATCCTGTCTTTGTACCATGGCCTAATCACATTATTCATTAAAATTTGTATGGCTTAATCTCATATTTGTTTACGAGCTCTTGCACGTGTCAACTAACCTTGGGCACACTATACAAGATTTTCAAAATCAGGCATTCTAGCCCCCAAGTTCCAAAACCAAGGCCTCTGGCCTAACTGAGCTATTCGAGCTCCCATCAAGAATGTCTCCCAAAATGTATAAGTAGTGGCACATAGTAAGGGGGGAGCACTTCTGGCAAAAATAACTTTTAACCTATCCATCACGCCAATCGGGTGTGAGGACATCTCTGCTCATAACCGATAAATGGGTTTTCTACTTCCTTCTAGGAAGTTAATCATACCAACCAGGTATGATCTACTTACAACCGGTAAGTAGTTTTTCTATGTGTTTTCTCACATCACACAACTAGGTGTGATGTTAAAATTCCACATAATAGTGTGTTTTCATTTCCGAGTTACTCATTATCCCAACCAGGTATGATGTGAAAATTTCCATTTACCCGATATTTGCAGTGTATTCTTCCTCTTAACTAGCTATTTGCCTCACACGAACTTATCCTTGCTAGTGTTCCTGGTACTTCGTGTTCCTACATGATATGAATATCATTGTTCATTAACCTTTGGCCTACTAGCCTTCATTCATCATGAATGAATAAAATGCCCAAACATTTAATTATTTGCATTTATGTCCCTAAAGTTCTTTTTCTTTAACTTTAGGTCCCTAATGCCAATTTTTCATCAAATTGAGTTTCGAAACTTCTAAAATTCACTTTGGGACCTCAATTTATTCAAAATCACAAAAAGGGGTTCAAGTTTCCCAAATTTCCAATTTGGTCCACAACTTTTCAAAAATTATCATTTTGCCCCTACTTTGCAAAAATGGCAATTTGACACCAATAATTCCAAAAATTGACCAATTGGTCCTCCAACATCTTTTTCATGGCCAATTGGTCCTCAATTTTGGGAAATTGCACTTTAGTCACTTAATTTTACAAAATTCCCAAATTTCCCCAAAATTTTCCCTAATTTCCCCCTTCCAAACGGGCTGAATTTGATTTCATCAAATTGAACACATAATTGGGTTTAATTGTTGAAATTGAAGGTAACATTGAGTTCCTACACTTCCACATGATTCATTGAACTTTGAATCATGTCATTTGGATCTGAATTGAGATCAAACAGAGCTTCATCGGGAAACTGGACTTAGAGAGAGAAAGCTTTGAAAGCTGATCGTCAAGGGTGCGGCGGTCCGAGCTTTCAATCTGGGCAGATAGCTCTCGTCCTGTGGTTCCTCCTAGGATCATGAATCACATCAATTCATGCTGAATTGAGGGAGAATTTGGTCAGTGAAGTTTTACTAGTTCTCTCTCTAACACTAATAAAAAATTATAGAGGGGAGCCAAATTGGCTTACCTTTCCTCTCTAATTTAGTTGTATGAGGGCTGTGGAAGTGTTGACTTGGCCTAAGAAGGGCTCAAATTGGCCATTTTTAGCTCGGCCAAAATAGGGCAGCTTCGGTCTGTCGGAGTTGCTTAACTGTTCGATCACGTTGGCACTTCTCCGGTAATCCTCGGAGCAAATGGAGACTATCATCGGGTAGTTGACTTCTCCTTGAATCTAAGGAACCTAAACTCGCCTTCTTTGGCTTAGAAAAACCCTAATGTTAGAGCTCTAGTTTGAGATTCACCGGAAAATGGAGCAGTAGGTAGAGAGAGGAGGTTTCAAGTGTGTGGAGGATGAACGATGAGGGGCTCTTTATATTGGAAGATCAGGGACTTCTTGGCCGTCCGCTTGGCGCCTTTATACCGGTCATTCATTGCCTGAAAGTCCCTAGCTGGAGACTTTTCTTCTTCACCAGCACTGCTCAATTTTTCGGCAAATGAACAATGTTGTCATCTGAAGGAAGAAGACGACACTATTCCGAACCCGACCGAACCGGGTTCAATGCTTAAACTGGTCGGTTCAGGCCCAATTTGACCGAGTTTTTCAAAATTAAAAATTTGTAAATTCATTTAAATTCATTCTCTATCCAATGGCGGCTTCAATTCTCCAATTTAGATTTTCTAAGCCACCTAGAAAAATGAATTTATAAATCGGTTCAATAGTGGTTCAAACCGGTTTAGGTCTGGTTCACCTGAACCGGTTTGGTTTTCTCTTCCAATTCATCCTAAAGTCCTATCCCATGTCTTTTGTGACTCTTTAGGTCACTCGAGATCTATAAATTTCTTGGTTTTCCCTTTCTCTATCGGTTATGGTTTATAAACTGACTCGATTTTCTCTTTGGAAATTACTGGTTCTTATCCCAATTTTTCTTATTATTAAAGGACAGGATTTATAGATGCCCTCAAGGGCAAATAAAAAAGAATTCTGGGAAAGAAGGGGAAGGATTCTCCCAAGGAAGGAATCCCTAGGGCAGTTCTTCATGCACCGGACACGTAGCTTACTGAATCAGTCGTGATAGGGAGGGGAATGCATGCTATGAAAGATAGGGTCGAGTCTCATACATCATCCGTCTACTCAATATCCTTGGACGAGTTCATAATCACTACACGAGATGAACCTTAGTTTGGTGAATTGAAGTTGGCCTTATGTGGTTTAGGAGTCCCAATTACTGCACGCGATCATATACTGAGGTGCTCCCCACCAGTTTTTGGAACGATGCGAGCCGAGCGTGAGGAATACTACCAAACACCGACACGATTATGTAAGTTGATTGGATAATGGTAAAAGTTGTTGAGGAATACTACCAAACGAAAAGAGGGATGAAGTTATACGATCCCTGAAAGGTTGGATGGAGACAGATTTAGGAACATGTCATGCTGTAAGGGACATGTAAGCCCAACAGTCCCGAGGAAAAATGTGACTCAAGTAAGGAAGAGTTAGTTAGTAAGCATGACAAGGACAAACATAAAATTTGGACTGAAGTTGTAATAAACAACAAATGGAGGAAGGGTCGAAATAGGACGAAAAGGTGATAACACCGAAACTCGTGAAAACAAGTAAATAACGCTCGAAAGAACACCAAGTTAAGGGTTTCAACAATCAAGAGAATAACTAAACATGGGAATGATTGGGCATTTTGGAACTCCTAATCCTTAAGTCTTGGGCAAGAACCCGAAGAGGAATAATCTTGCTCTAAGTTGAGGAAGAAGTGAACCTAAGAGTTTTCCTTTGGAATAGTGGATAAGACATGATAGTATGATAAACCCCATGGAATGAGTAAAGAATGGAAAAGAAAAGAAATTCCTTAAGTGTGTGTTATAAAGGAGCTAAGTGAAGTGTTAGCATGTCAAGCAAACTCCAAGTTGACATCAAGGGAAGTTATTTCCCATGCAATGGATGTTGATTAAGTTTTGGGGACAAAACTCCTAAAAGGAAGAGATTGTTGTAAACCCCGTCCTCTTATAAATAAGAAAACCAGGAAAAGAACTTGTAAACCTCATCCTTTAAAGGTAAGAAAACCAGGGAAAGAACCGGTTAACCCGGGTGAGAAAACTAAGTTGGTTCATAGACCACAATTGATAAGGAATGGGTAAAAAGGGAAATTTAAAAATCCCGAGTGATCTAAAGGGTCATAAAAGTCATGAAAAAGGACTTTGGGATGAATTAGAAGAGAAAACCATATTGGTTCAGGTGAACCAGACCTAAATCGAATTGAATCGGTTTGAACCAACATTGAACCGGTATCTAAATTCATTTTTCTAGGTTGCTTTAAATATTCAAATTGGGGAATTGAAGCTACCATTGGATAGAGAATGAATTTAGAAAATTTTAATTATGACAAACTCGATCGAATTGGGCCTAAACCTGCCGGTTTAAGCATTGAACCTGGTTCAGGCCGGTCTGGTTTGGTTCGGAATAGTGTCATCTTCTTCCTTCAAATGACAACACTGTTCACTTGCCGAAAAATTGAACAGCATTAGTGAAGGTGAAAAGTCTCTGTTCTGGGCATTTTAGGCCATGAATAATCGCCATTAAGGCGCCAATCGGATGACTATAGAGTCCCCAAGCTCCCTATATAAAGAGCTCCACCCCATTCATCCTCCTTACACCTGAAAATTCCTTTCTCTGAGCCTTATAAGGTGAGGTTGGGTTCCTTAGATTTGGGGAGAAGTCAGCAACTCGATGGTAGTCTCCATTTGATCCGAGGATCACCAGAGAAGCGCCAACGTAATCAAATAGTGAAGCAACTCTGGCGGACAGAAGTTGCCCTGTTTCAGCCGAGCTGAAAATGGCCAAATTAAGCCCTCCTCAAGCCAAACCAGGCTCTCCTAACACTTCCACAACCCTCATATGACCGAATTAGAGCTGAAAGGTAAGTCAATTTGGCTCCCCTTTGTAATTTTTTATCAGCGTTAGAGAGAGAAATAGTGAAATTTTATTGACAAAATTCTCACTTAATTCGACATGAATTGTTGCAATTCTTGATTCTAGGAAGAACCTTAGGAGAAGAGCTACTTCCCCCGATCGAAAGCTCGAACCGCCGCACCTCCGACGAAAAGCTTTCGAAGCTTTCTCTCTCTAAGTTCAGTTTTCTAGTGAAGCTCCGTTTGAGCTCAATTAGGAAACAAATAATGCGGTTCAAAGCTCAATTGAATCATATTTAAGTGTAGGAACTAATCCATACTTTCAATTAGAGCATTTAATCCGGTTGAATGGTCAATTTGATGAAAATAAATTTGGCTAGTTTGAGAAAGGAAAATTTGGGGATTTTGTAAAATTGAGGGTCAATTGGCCATGAAAAGAATGTTAGAGGACCAATTGGTCGATTTTTGAAAATAATAAGGGTCAAATTGCCATTTTTGTAAAGTAGGGGCAAAATGGTAATTTTTGATATGTTGGGGACCAAATTAGAAATGGCAAAATGGTAGTAGGGGCAAAACTTGAACCCCTTAAGTGATTTTAAGTAAATTGAGGACCCAAAGTGAATTTTGAATGTTTTGGGACTCAATTTGGGGAAAAGTTTACATTAGGGACCTAAAGTCAAGGAAAAAGAACTTTAGGGACCTAAATGCAATTAACCAAAAAGTTTGGGCATTTTGTTCATACGTGAGGAATGAAGGCTATCATGCGAAATAAAAATAAACAAGGATATCCAAATCATGTATGAACATGAAGGACCGGAATGCCAACAAGGATAGGCTCGCGTGGAGGCAAAAAGCCGACTAAGAAGGAATACACTGCAAATATCGGGTGAGTGGGATTATTCACATCATACCCGGTTGGGATGATGAGTACTTCGAAAATAAAAAAACCACTTCTATTTAGAATTTTAACATCACACCTGATTGGAGTGATGTGAGAACTACGCAGAAAAACTAATTATCAGTTATAAGTATATCATACCCGGTTGGTATGATGAACTTCCTGGAAGGAAGTAGAAAAACTACTTACCAGTTGTAAGCGGAAATGTCATCACACACGGTTGGTGTAATGGATGGAAAATTTTATTTTGTTAGAAGTGTTCTCACTTGATTGTGTGCTAATGCTTAAAACTTTTGGGAGACCTTCTTGATGAGAGCTAGAATAGCTTAGATAGGCCAGATGCCTCAGTTTTGGAGCTTGGGGGTTAAAATGTTCGATTTTGGAAAATCACGTACAGTGGGCCCAAGGCCAGTTGGCACGAGCAGGAGCTCGTAAACAAACATGATGATAAACCATGAAAATTCTTAATGAATGATTTATGTGATTTGGCCATGGTACCAAGACATGACCGACATACTCAATGGATTGACGGCAGTGCGATAGGACTAGGTCGACGGACCGGTCTAAACAAACAGCTACATGTCAAGTTGAGGGTCAGTGTCGTTGGACCAGTGGCACCAAAGATAAATGGATTTGTGAAAAACTTTTTATTTGTGCATGCACTTGAGGTTCAGGACCATCAAAATGCCCAAGAGGGGTAATGATGCATCGTAGGGGCTATTGGACGACATGGTGGAGATAAGGTCAGTTTGTCATGCCAGCAATCAGGGAAGCTCGATGTAGCTTTATGCGCATGAGGCCGGGATAAGGTTGGGATGAGGTCTTTGTCCTCATATAGACACGGAGTTGATTTTAGGTTTGAGGATTGGATGTCGCGAACATTCACTCATTCCCAAGGTAGAAGTGGACATGCTTCTATCTGGTGGCTGGTAAAGTCGCTCCGATGCCACAAGTGGGTGCAGTGGATGGGCTGCCCTGCGAATGTGTGATTCCCTTCATGATAAAGGGCGTGTGTTGATTGTTAAAAATACTTGATATAGAAATGAGGAAAATGGTTTTGATGAACCAAAAATTTAGGGAAAGGAATAATCTTAAAGGAAATAAGGAGTCTGGCACACTCCGATTAAAGATGTTTTAAACACTCTCCCAACACACATTCACTAAGTTGTCGAACTCAGCCCCTCCCTTTACCCCTCTCCAGGTAACCAAGGGAAAACCCACTTAAAGACCTACCTATCGTTGAACTTGCAAGACAGGTATGTAAGGTTAAATTTATTCAGTTGTGATTAATGTTATTCTAGGAAAGACAGGAAAAATGACGCCTTGGTCCTTGTGGTTTAGAAAAGGGAGAAACCCTTCATGAACCAAAGGGATTGGTGGGTTGCTCATGGGGATTAGACCAAACCTAGTCAGGGCGTGACAGAACCGGTCATTTCCAAAGAGAAAATTGAGTCGGTTCACGAACCGCAACCATTAGAGAAAGGACAAATTGGGAAATTTACAAATACTGAGTGACCTAAAGAGTCATAAAAACCATGAAAAGGGACTCTCGAACAAATTGGAAGAGAAAACGAGACTAGTTCAAGTGAACCGTGTCACACCCTGAACCAATTTGGTCGGATTCCCGTGAGTAACCTGCCACTTCCTTTGGTCCATGATGGGTTTCACCCTTTTCTAAACCGTGAGGAGTAAGGCGTCCTTCTTTCCTGTCTTTCTTGAAATAGTATTATACAAAACTAACATACCTGTCTTATAGGGAGGTCTTTAAGTTTGGTTTTCCCTTGGTCACCTGAAAGGGGTAAAACGGAGAGGGTGAGTTGTACAACTCAGTGAGTGGGTGTTGTGAGTGATTTTTCAAAATAGGTTTTGTTTATCAACCCATGCCAAGGTTATCATTTTCTTTAAAGAGAGGTTTCCTAAATTTCAGTTTTCAAAACCTTTTTCCAATGTTTACCATTTCTTTTTTCCAAGGATTCTCAAATTTTGAAACCTTTTTGATCCCATCCCCTTGCCTCGAGAGGCGTTTAGCATACGACACATGCCCTTCATCAGGAAGGGTACACACATTCGCGAGATGCAGTTATGACGATTGCACCCATTTGTGGATCAGAGCATCTTTACCATCCACCTTGATAGAAGTCCCTGACTTCTACTTGGAGTTTGCTTGAATGTCTTAGACAATTGACCCTTAGACCCAAAATACCTTGTGTCCGTTTGAGGATGGAGACCTCATCCCGATCCCACCCCAGTCTCATGCACAAGAAGCTACTTCGAGCTTCAAGATTGACTAGCATGGTGAATTGCCCTTATCTCCACCATGTCGTCCAGTAACCCTTAGGACCCATCACTACCCCCTAGGGCGTCTTGATGGTCCTATACCATAAGTGCATGCACAAACAACAGTTTTCTCATATAGCCATTATCTTTGGTGCAAATGGTTCAACAACTCTGACCCTCAACCCGACCTGACTCTGACACACTACCACCAGTTCATCGATTACTATCGGTCCTATCTCGGTACCATGGCAAATTCACACAACAATTTCATTAGAAATTTTCATGGCTTTCTTTACTCAAGTTTGTTTACTAGCTCCTGCTCGTGCACACTGACCTTAGGCCCATTGCACATGATTTTCCAAAACTGGGCATTTAGCCCCATGAGTTCAAAAACCAAGGCCCCTGGCCTATCTGGGCTATTCTAGTTCCCATCAATAAGGTCTCCCAAATCTTTTAAGCATTGGCACACAGTTAGTGGAAAACACTTCTAACAAAAAGTTTATTTTCAACTTGATCACACCAACCGCGTGTGATGATATCTCCGCTTACAACCGGTAAGCGGGTTTCGCTTTTCCTCAAGGAAGTTCATCATACCAACCGAGTATGATTACCTTTACTAACGACCGATAAGTAGGTTTTATCAATTAAACATGGTACTCTTCATCCCAATCGGGTATGAAGTTAGATAATCCCACTCACAACCGGTAAGTGGTTTTTTTACTTAAATCGCTCATCACCCCAACTGTGTATGATGTTAAAAATCCCACTCACCTTTTATCCAGAGAAATGTTCGTCTTGGAGGGATTCCTAGGTACCCATCCCTAATTGGTCTTATTGGTGTTTCTCTGCTCTGATTCTTCTTATTTTCCTTAAATTTGGTTATTGTATGGTGGATGTTGAGATTGAGAATTTCATAGGTAGGGAGTATTAATCTGGTAGATCTAATGTGATCATGGCAAATATGATGTTTGAGGTGTGAACACGAACTAGTGGATCAGGTAGCTCTCTTCTACTCGAATTGCTCTATTAGCTTAGTTGGTGTCGTCGCTATGATAATTGTTCTAATCTCCTTATATAGCTATAAAATTGTTTATTAAATGGGGAAATTTTATTACTACATTATTTCTATAGATATATTATGATTAGTTGTAATCTGATGAAATTCCAACCTTTATCATAATAAATGAGAAGGAACTCTAACCCTTTCTCATTCTCATTCATGTACCCAAAATCACTACTCTTATTAACTCAACTTTTCATTCCTTATGGGCACATCAAATACCCATCTTAATAATTCTCACAATAATTTACATTTCCTTAAATGCTTTACATTAAATAGCCCATGTTAAATGGGGCGCCCAACTTTAGCCCCATTGATCTTTGAGCGTTAAAACTGATAACCAATTATCCCTTTGAGTAACTAGGACATTATATAAATTTATGGGTTGGGTAAAGGGACGATATCTCATTATTTTCACCTAAAGAAATTTACTAGGTATTTACCCTATCAATACCATTTCGATAAGGTAGAAGAAAATTGTAAATATGTATGGGTGGATTTGTACATGGCTTAGACTCTTTAGGACAATTTTAATTCCACAACTATTATTTTCTATGGTCTAACATTATATGAATCTATGTTTTATATTGGCATTCACTTAGTAGTATGCTGGAGTGGAATTGTTATTTAAATTCCTCATGTAGACTTGGGTTTCATTCCTTTTTGTATAATATAACTATATTGGTACATTGAACATCTTAATAAAATTATGTGTGTATTTATTTGATAATGGTACATTCTCAACTCTCAAATCCCTTTCTCCTTTATATATGTTTGAAAATTAATTTTGTATAGGTATATATATATACCATTATGTGTAAACATCCCATCATCATTTATTTATACATATACATAATTAACAATTATATATATAATATTTAATTTCTGCCTAAATTCAACGGACTTAACTCGATTCCATCGAGTTATTTATTTTTGTCAAAATAACACTTTTCATTTGATTTTAAATCAAATTTATTCTAATTATATCAATTGAATTTTAAAATTATAATACAATTCCGGAAAAATTTTCGACCAAAATTTCGGGTTACTAAAAATAGGGTGTGACAAACTAAATCTGAACTAGATTGAACTAGTTTGGACCGGTTTGAACCATCATTGAACTAGTTATGAAATTTATTTTTCTAGGTGGCTTAAAATATTCAAATTGGGGATTTGAAGCTACCACTAGAAACAAAATGAATTTAGAAAATTTTTAATTTGGAAAAATTTTTGTTGAATTGGGCCTAAACGAGCATACTAATTTTTAATTTAGAATCAAGGGGAAGTCAGCTATCTAATAGCAACCTCCGTTCAATCCGAGGATCGCCGGAGAAGCTCCGGCGGAATCAAATAGTGAAGTAGCTCTGACAGACCGAAACTGCCCTATTTCGACTAAGTTGAATTTGGCCAAATTCAGCCCTTCTCCAGACAAACCAAGCTCTCCCAACATCCCTCCAGCCTTCATACGACCTCAACTGAGCTGAAAGGTAAGCCAATTTGGACTTACTCAATCGTTGCAAGTAGGAGTTAGAGAGAGAAACTACAGAATTTCACTGACAAAATACTCACTCGGGGTCAATTATAGGAATTCTTGATCTCAGAACGTACCTTAGGAAGAGATTTACCTGCCTAGATAGAGAGCTCGGACCGCCGCACCTTCGACGGTAAGCTATCGAAGCTTTCTCTCTCTATGCTCAATTTTCCAATAAAGCTCCATTTGAGCTCAATTCAGACCCAAATGATGCGATTCAAAGCTCAATTGAATCATTTGGAAGTGTAGGAACTGATCCATACTTTCAATTGGAGCAATTAACCCCAATTGAATGGTCAATTTGCTGAAATCAAATTAGACCAGTTTGAAAGTGAAAATTGGGGATTTCATAAAATTGAGGGACTTTGCAATTTCCCAAAATTGAGGGCTAATTGGCCATGAAAAAGATGTTGAGGGACCAATTGGTCAATTTTTGGAACAATTGGGGTCAAATTACCATTTTTGGAAAGTAGGGGCAACATGGTAATTTTTGAAAAGCTGGGGACCAAATTGGAAATTTGGGAAATTTGAGCCCCTTATATAATTTTGAGTAAAATAAGGACTCAAATGGGATTTTGGAAACTTTTGGAATGAAATTGGGCAAAGGTTTGCATTAGGGATCTAGAGTTAAGAAAAATGAACTTTAGGTACCTAAATGCAATTTATTGATAAATTGTGAGCCTAGGCTTTTATGCCAAACCTTAAGTGAAAAGGCTGCCCAACTTGTGTAGGGACAAGTGTGATCGGAATGCCAACATGAGAAAGCTCGCGTCAACTTAGAAAACCAATCGAGGACGAACACGTCATGGTTAACGGGTGAGTGGGAATTTTATACATCATACCAGTTTGGATGATAAGCACTTTAGAAAAGAGAAACCACTTATAAGTGGAATTTTGACATCACATCCGATCAGAGTGATGTGTGAACTGAGCCAAAACCTACTTACTGGTTGTAAGTAGAGATCATACCCGGTTGGTATGATGGACTTCCTAGAAGGAAGGAGAAACCTGCTTACTAGTTATAAGTGGAGATATCATCACACTGGTTGGTGTGATGAAGTGAAAATGTGTTTTGTCAGAAGTGTTCTTCTATAATTGTGTGCCAATGCTTAATAATTTTAGGAGACCTTCTTGATGGGAGCTAGAACAGCTCATATAGGCCAAAGGCCTTGATTTTTGAACTTGTGGGCTTAGATGCCTGGTTTTGGAAAATTGCATACAATGGGCCCAAGGCCAGTGGCACGAGCAGGAGCTCATAAACAAACATGAGATGTGAAAGCTATGAAAACTCTTAATGAAATGGATATTTGATTTCACCATGGTACTAGATAGGACCGACATACTTGATGGATTAGTAACAATGCGTTAAGGCCAGGTCAATGGACTGACCTAGACAAACAGTTGTAGGTTGGGTTGATTGTTGGGGCCGTTGGACCAGTGGCACCAAAGATAAATGCCTATGTGGAAAAACTATTATTTGTGCATGCACTTGAGGTACAAAACCATCAAAACACACCAGAGGTGTAGTGATGCATCCTAAGGGCTACTGGATGACATGGTGGAGATAAGGGTAGTTTGTCATGCCAGCAGTCGAAAAGCTTAACGTAGCTTCTTGCGCATGAGATTGGGGTGAGGTCGGGATGAGATCTTTGTCCTCATATGGACATGAAGTATTTTTGGGTCTGAGGGTTGAACATTTGAGATGTTCACTCAAACTCTGGATAGAAGTCAGAGACTTCTATCAGGGTGGATGGTAAAGATGCTCTGATCCACAAGTGGGTGCAGTCGGCGTAACTGCAACTCCCGAAATGCGTGTACCCTTCCTGATGAAGGACGTGTGTTGTTTGTGAAACACACCTAATATGGAAATGGGAAAGAGGTTTTGAAAACCTTGGAAATGATTTGAGAATCCTTAGAAAAGAATTGGTAAACCTTCAAAAACGGTTTTCAAAAAATCGAAAATTTGAGGAAAGATCCTCTTAAAGGAAATAAAATTTTTGGCATGCTTTGATTAAAGTTATTTTCTTGAAAACTCACTTCCAACACCCACTCACTGAGTTGTAGAACTCACCCCCTCCCTTTATCCCTTTCAGGTAACCAAGGGGAAACCAAAACATAAAGACCTCCTTGTAAGACAAGTATGTCAGTTTTAAAATATTTAGTTTTGTATAATGTTATTCCAAGAAATTCAAGAAAGAAGGATGCCTTACCCCTCATGGTTTAAAAATGGTGAAACCCTTTACAAACCAAAAGGAGTGGTGGGTTGGTCAAGGGGATCCGATCCAACCGGGTTGGGGTGTGAGATCGCTCATTCCACAGACGTGACCAATTAGCGTGTGACATGTGGTGAAGCGCGCCTAGTCAGTCGCTTAGTCAGAGCCTGGAAATGATGGCCAATCAAAAGGCGACATATGACCTCGGTCAATGGTGAGGGGAGGAAAATCCACCTTAGTAACGAATGACCAATAGGAGAGTGACACGTGTAACCACATATACCCATACAACCAATGGGAGGTTGCTACGTGTCCGGTCAATGGTTCAATGGATGACTAGGTGGCTGAGTAGGAAGCCATGTCAGTTGAGCTAGCCAATCACGGACTGCCACGTGGCAAGTTCGAACGTGTGAAGTAACAATGTTATCTCCTTGCTTCAGCTGATGACACTATTCATGGAAGGAATTCTGCCTTCCATTTCTAGCGAGGGAGTATTCTCTCCAACTATGGCATTTTCCGAAGAGGATATCCTTGACCAATATGGAAACTGGTAGAGCCGAGGGTCCCCTAGCTCCCTATATAAAGAGCTCCCCTTCATTCGTCCTCTACACACCTCAAACATCTAAAGAAGAAGAAGTGCTTGATTTCCTGACGAAGCTCAAACTAGAGCTTCGACTTAGGCACTTCTTTCCACTTTAGAAGGTGAATTCAAGTCCTACAGACTACAGAGGAAGTCAGCTACCTAACGATGCCCTCCATTCAACTTGAGGACCACAAGAGAAGTGCCGGCGGGTTCAAATAGTAAAGTTCGTCCATAGGACTTGAAGCTGCCCTATTCTACCTAGCCCAAATTCGGCCATCATTGACCTCCTATGGCCAAACCAACCCCTCCTTAAGTCTCTCCAACCTGCACTCGACCTTCTGGAGCAATCATGTATGTCAATTTGGTCCTCCCTCATTGAAAGTGCCCAAATATCACTAACCAAATTCTCACCGCTGAGGACACGAATTGTAAACCCCATCCTTTAAAGATAAGATAAAAGGGAAAAGAACTAGTCAATTCAAAAGAGAAAATTGAGTCGGTTAACGAACGCAAATCGGTAAAGAAAGGGTAAAATGGGAAATTGGAAAATCCCAAGTGACTCAAAAAGTCATAATAATAATGGAAAAGAACATTAGAAAAAATGGGAAGAGAAAACCAAACTGGTTCAAGGTGAACTAGACTTGAATCGGATTGAACTGGTTTGAACCATACATGAACTGGATTCTAATTTCATTTTTCGTGGTTGCTTAAACTGATCAAATTGGGAAATTGAAGCCACCATTGGATAGGAAATGAATTAAGATGAATTTAGAAATTTTTATATTTGAGAAAACTGGTCGAATCAGGCCTAAAGCAGCGAATTTTCATTGTTGAACCCAGTCATATCGGACCAGTGTGGTTCGAAACAGTGTCGTCTTCTTCCTCAAGATAAAAGTACTATTCATAAATGTAGAAAACTTCATTCTCCAACTAAGGTGTAACCGCTCTGATTATGCCATTTTCAGGCGAGGATAAGCTCAAACAAAATGGAAAGTGGTCTGGCAGAGGGTCCCCGAGCTCCCTATATAAAGAGCTCCCACTTGTGCAATTTTCTTAGCCTTAAAAGGCAAGGTTAGGTCTTATAGACTCCAGGGCAGTCAGCTACCTGACAGCAACCTCCTTTCGAGTCGAGGACCATCGGAGAAGCATCGACGGAATCAAACAGTGAAGCAGCTTCGACGGACCGAAGTTGCCCGATTTTGGCCGAGCTGAATTCGGCCAAATTCAACCCTCCTTTGGCCAAACCAAGCCTCCTTGACACCCCACAGCCCTTACACAACCTCAGTAGAGGTAAAAGATAAGCCAATTTGGCACTCCTCCATTATTGTAGGTCGATGTTACAGAGAGAAAGTGTACACTAACCAAATTAAACCTCATTTGAAGTTCAATTGTAGCAATTCTTGATCCTACAAGGAACCTCAAGAAGAGAGCTACCTCACTGGATCGAGAGCTCGGACTGCTGCACCTCCGACGGTAAGCTTTCGAAGTTTTCTCTCTCTATAAACAATTTTATGGTGAAGCTCCGTTTAAGCTTATTTTGGACTCAAATAATGCAATTCAAAGTTCAATTGAATCGTATGGATATGTAGAAACTGATGCATACCATCAATTGGAGTAATTAATCTCAATTGAAAGGCCAATTTGAAGAAATCAAATTCGATGAGTTTGAAGGGGAGAAATTGGGGGGGAATTTTTGGGGAAAATTGGGAATTTCTCAAAATTGAGGGACCTCCATGCAATTTCTCAAAATTGAGGACCAATTGGTAATGAGAAAGATGTTGGGGGGGAGGGGGGGGGGGACCAATTGGTCATTTTTCAATACATTTGGCGCCAAATTGCTATTTTTGGAATGTAGGGGCAAAACCGTTATTTTTGCTAAGTTGTGAACCAAAGTGGAATTTTTGGGAAACTTGAGCCCCTTACACAACTTTGAGTAAATTAAGGATCCTAAGAAGATTTTGGAAATCTTAGGACTCAATTTGGCGAAAAGTTATCAATAGGGACCTAAAGTTATGGAAAATGAACTTTAGGGACCTAAGTGCCATAAACCAATTATTTTGAGCCTAGTCGCTCATACGTGAGAAAACGATGGCTGTCATGCCAAATCTTAATTGATAAGGATGCCCAAATCGTATAGGGACATGAGAGACAAGAACGCCAACAAGGAAAAGCTAGCATGGACTTAGAAACCAACTCGGGATGAACACGTTACTATCATCGGGTGAGTGGGCTAATTTACACATCATATCGGTTGGGATGATGAGCACTATCTTTAACGGATAAAACCTACTTACTAGTTGTAAGTAGAGATAATCATACCCAGTTGGTATGATGAGTTTCCTTAAGGAAAGAAGAAACTTGCCTATCAGTTATAAGCGGAGTCATCACACTCGGTTGGTGTGATGAGTTGATAAAGAATTTTTGTTAGAAGTATTCTCCCTTTACTATGTGCCAATGCTTAAAATATTTGGGAGACCTTCTTGACGGGAGCTAGAACAGCTCAGATAGGCCAGGGGTCTCATTTTTTTTTGAACTCATGGGGCTAAATGCCCAATTTTGGAAATACACGTGCAGTAGGCCCAAGGCCATTGGGCATGGGTAGGAGCTCATAAACAAACTTCATTAAGAAGAGACATGAAAATTTCTAATGAAATTGGTTGTGTGATATCGCCATGATACCAAGTCAGTACCGACAATACTCGATGGACTAGCGGTAGTGCGACAGGGCCAGGTCGACGAACCGACCTAGATAAACAACTATAGGTCAGGTTGAGTGTCAGGGCCGTTGGCACCCAAGATAATGGCTATTATGTGAAACACTCTTGTTTGTGCATGCACTTGTGGTACGGGACCATCAAGATGCCCCAAGGGGTAGTGATGGGTCCTAAGGGCTATTGGACAACATGGTGGAGATAAGGGTAGTTCATCGTGCCAGTCAGTCTTGAAGCTCGGAGTAGCTTCCTGCACATGAGACCGGGGTGGGGTCGGGATGAGGTCTTCATCCTCATATAGACACGAAGTGGCATTAAGGTCTAAGGGTCGGATGTCTAGGTCATCCACTAAGATCCAAGGTAGAAGTGGATAGGCTTCTATCTTGGTTGATGGTAAAGACACTCTGATCTACAAGTGGGTGCAATGGACGAGCTGCACCTACGAATGTGTGTACCCTTTCTGATGAAGGGCTTGTGTTTGTTTGCTAAATGCCTGCTGAGGCAAGGGGATGGGCTAAGTGAGCTAAACACACCTAAAATGGAAATGGAAAACATTTTAAAAACCAAAATTGAGGAAAATCCCTTTTAAAGGAAATGATCATGTAAAACCCATCCTTGGGACCAAGGAAAACTAGGGAAAGAACCGGTATAGATTTACATGCAAAGAAATGAGCCGATTAATGAACAAAAAATAGATAACGTGGGAAATTGGAAAATTCAAAGTTACAAAAAATTCACAAAAATTTCAAGGAAGAACCGGAAAGTGGAATTGGGAAGAGAACCGGACCGGTTTGGGGTGAACCGGACCTGAACCGAACTAAACAAGGATGAACCATAGTGAACCAGACTAGAAATTCATTTTTCTAGGTGGCTTAAAAATGTCAATTTGGAAAATGAGGCCACCATTAGATAGAAAATGAATTTATAAAATTTTAAATTTCAGAAAATCGGTCGAATCGGCTCTAAACTGGCTAAATTTTGAATTCGGGTCTCCGAATCCGATTTGATCGGACCGGTCAACGGACAACAGACAACGGTATATGAGGCACCGTTAGCTACCATGCAGACACAAACATTGAATGGGAGGATGACACGTGTTCGGTCAATAGACAGCTGGCGCCCTGTTAGCATGCCACGTAGACACGAACAGCCAATGAGAGGTTGCCACGTGTCCTGTCAATGGGTCAACGGATGACGCAGCAGTCAAGATTGCACTCCACGTTAGAAAAACTGACCAATCATAGCATGCCCCGTGTCATGACAACCATGTCATCATCTTCAACCTTTAGACACTAACAGAGAGAACGGAGGAGAGGGAGATGACAGAAAAGCTGGAGTCTCCGGCGACTCGAAAAGCTCTCTGGTCAGGTCGTCGGTGGCCGAGTCTTACGCCGACGGGTAACCTGAGCAGTTTCCAATCTCCCTATATAAAGAGCCCCTCCATTTGATCTCAGCATCCCACAATTGAGCGAAGAAGAAGAAGAGTGCATTTTTCGGCGAGCTACAAAGCAGAGCTTCAATGACGGGTAAAATCTCCACCAAAGAAGTTCTAAAGGGTGGCATTGGAACCACAGAAGAGTGCTCTAACTTCGGACACTCTCATAATGACTAGAGGATGCCCCGAGAAATGTACAAGGGATCACACATTGATGTTGCTCTGGAGCTCGAAACATTGAGCTCCTGCTCGACCCAACCTTGACCCTCTCGGCCCTTCCGCCGCCCACATTGGCCATCTTTGACCGACTAAAATCCCCCACAACACCTCTACAGGCCCCCATAAGCTCCATTTCGCCTCTTCTTGTCGGAATTTCTAAGTTTAAAAGTTGCAACTCCAAAACTTCTCTCTTCAAATTTCCGCAGGATAGCAGCGAATTGCAGTGGGATTCAGTCCTCTAGGTTCCCCTTGACTAGCTCTAGCTGCCCTCACCTCAAGCTCCAGCCAACGCCTCTTCGTTGGTAAGATACGCAAGCTTTCTCTCTCTACTATAAATTTTCCGGTGAAGCTCTGATGAGGCGTAAAACTCAACCAAATTCGGAAATTCGACGTGTAGGAAGATCGAGTGGAGCCGGAGGAGATGAATATAGGCAATAATCAAAGAAATTATCGACTTACAAGCCGCTAATTGGGCGAGGTAAGATCTGAAGATTCATATGCTTGAATTGGGGAAGAAGATGAAGTTCAATTTGGGGATTTTGGGGACTTTTATGCAATTTTTGAAAAATTGGAGGACTGAATGACAATTTCATGAAATTGACGGTGTTTTCTTGAAATTCACCCCAATTGAGGGTCAATTGGGCAATTTGGCAAAATATGGGGCAAATAGTAAATTTTGAAAAGTTGGGGACCAGATTGCAACTTTTGGAAAATTAAGGAATAAAGGGTAATTTTGGTAAATTAAGGGCGAATTGGTGAAATTAAAATAATTAAGGACCCACAAAGGATAATTGGAAATCCAAGGGGCTTAATAGAGATTAAAGAATAATTAGGGACCCATGTGCAATTTAAGTAAAGTACGGGGCCCTAGATGCAAATATGAGAGAGTGTGTGACCTCTTCCTGGTACGAACAATTGTACCCCGCAAGAACGGATTACTCGTGTCATGCCCCAACCTGGTTTGGTCGTATCCCCGTGAATAACCTACCACTCTCCTAGTTTATTTAGTGTTTTCCCCTTTTCTAAACCGTGGGGAGTAAGGTGTCCTTCTTACCTGTATCTTTCCTAGAATAATATTAATCAAAAGTGAATATAAATTTTACATACCTTCCCTAAAGTTTGGCTACCAATAACTCTCTAAGTTTGGTTTTCCCTTGGTTTCCTGAAAATGAGTAAAGGGAGGGGTGAGTTCGACAACTCAGTGAATGGGTGTTTGAAAAATGTGTTTTTGATAGAAGAGTTTGAATTAGGGTGTGCCAAACTCCTTATTTTCTTTTAAAACAATCTTTCCTCAAATTCTGGTTTTCAACACCTTCTTTCAAGGTTTACCAATTATTTTCCAAGGATTCTCAAATCCTTTCCAAGGTTTTCATAACCTTTTTCTCATTTCCATATTCGGCGTGTTTCACAAACCACACACCCTTCATCATGAAGGGATCACACACATTCGCGAGATGTAGTTTCGTCGACTGCACCCACTTGTGGATCGGAGTGTCTTTACCATCCACCCTAATAAAAGTCTCTGACTTCTACTCAAAGTTTGAGTGAACGTCTCTAACGTCCTAACCTTAGATGAAAATACTTTGTGTCAGTATGAGGACAGAGACCTCATCCTAACCCCACCTTGGTCTCATGAGCTTGAAGCTACGTCGAGCTTCACAAGACTTTTGGTACGACAAACTACCCTTATATCCATCAGGTCATCCAGAGCCCTAGGATGTATAACTACCCCTCTTGGACATCTTGAAGGTCCCATAAACACACTACATGGACAATCAACATGTTTCACATGATGCCATATAATCTGTGGTGCCACAGATCCAATGCCCCCGACCTCAACTCGACCTGTAGTTGTTTGTCTTAACTAGTCCGGAGACATGTCATGTTGCACTACTACTAGTCGACTGAGTATGTTGGTCCTGTCTTGGTACCATGGCTAAACAATTCATTTACTTAAGTTTTCATGGCATATAATCCATGTTTGTTTACGAGCTCCTGCTCATGCCAACTGGCCTAGGGCCCAATGTTCGAGATTTTTAAAATCGGGAGTATTAACCCCCAAGTTCCAAAACTGGGGCCTTCGGCCTTTATGAGCTATTCGAGCTCCTGTCAAGAAGGTCTCCCAAAATATTTTAAGCAGTGGCACACAGTCGGGGGAGAGCGCTTCCGACAAAAATACTTTTCAACTGTCCATCATACCAACCGAGTATGAGGACATCTCCGCTCAATCGATGAACGAGTTTTCCACCACATTTGACGAAGTTTCATCATACCAACCAGGTATGATCTACTTACAACTGGTAAGTAGTTTTTCTGCTTGATTTCCACATCACTTCTCTCAGGTGTGATGATTAAAATACCACTTAGTAGTGGGTTTTAATTTTCGAGGTGCTTATCATCCCGACCAGGTATGATATTAAATTCCCACTCACGCGATAGTGCAGTGAAATTCCTCTTAGCCGACTTGTTGTCCTTACCTGAACTCATCTTAGCTGGTGTTCTCGGTACTTCATGTTCCTACATGATATGAACATTTTTGTTCATTATTCTTTGGCCTAAAATCCCTCATTCATCCCAAATAAATGAGAAAATCAAACTTTTTCTTTATTTGCAATTAGGTCCCTAAATTTATTTTTTTTAACTTTAAGTCCCTAATGTCAGTTTTCCCTCAAATTGAGTTTCAAAACTTTTAAAATCTATCTTAAGACATCAATTTATTCAAATTCTCAAAAAGGGGTTAAATTTCCCAAATTTCCAATTTGGTCACCGAACTTTTACAAAAATACAATTTTGCCCCTACTTTACAAAAATGGTATGTTTTTGCCCCAAAAATTGCCCAATTGGTCCTCCAACATCTTTATCATGCCTAATTGGTCCTCAATTTTTTAAAATTGCACTTTAGTCCCTCTAATTTTCAAAATTCCCAAACTTCCCCTAATTTCAACCTTCTAACTCTGCCAAATTTAATTTCAACAAATTGACCAATCAAATGAGTTTAATTGTTGAAATTGAAGTTAAATTGGAGTTCATACACCTTCATACGATTCAATTGCACGATTTGGTGCCGGAATGAGCTCAAACGGAACTTCGCTAGAAAATTGGACTTAGAGAGAGAAAGCTTCGAAAGATTACCGTCGGGTGTGCAACGGTCCGAGCTTTCAATCTAGGCAGATAGCTCATGTCCTGAGGTTCCTCCTTGGATCAAGAATTGCATCAATTGATGCCAAATTGAGTGAGAATTTTATCATCAAAGTTCTGTTGGTTCTCTCTCTAGCACTGGTCGAAAATTACAAAGCGGAGCCGAATTGGCTTACCTTTCATCTCTAATTCAGTTGTAGGAGGGCTGTGGAGGTGTTAGGAGGGCTTGGTTTGGTCTGAGAAGGGATTGAATTGGCCAATCTTAGCTCAGCTGAAATAGGGGAGCTTCGATCCGCCGAAGCTACTTCACTTTTCGATCATGTCGGTGCTTCTTCGGCAACTCTCAGAGCAAATGGAGACTACAAGCGTGTAGTTGACTTCTCCCCAGTTCTAAAGAACCCAGCCACGCCTTCTTTGGCTCTGAAAAGACCCTATATCAGAGCTCTGGTTCAAGCTTCAATGAAAATTGGAGTAGTTGAGAGAGAATGGAGTTTTCAGGTTTGGAGAAGATGAATGAGGATATGCTCTTTATATAGGAAGCTCAGGGACTTCTTGACCATCTGATTGGCACCTTAATGGTGGTCATTCATTACTTGAAACTCCCTTGCCAGAGACTTTTCAGCTTCGCTGGCACTGCATGATTTTTCGACGAGTGAATAGTATTATTATCTGAAGGAAGATGACAACACTACTTTGAACTAGACCAAACCGGTCCGAACCGGGCTTTAACTGACCGGTTCACCCCAACTCGACCAAAATTTTCAAATATAAAAATTTATAAATTCATTTTCTATCTAATGGTGGACTCAAATCTCAAATTTGAATTTTCTAAGACACCTAGAAATATGAATTTACCATCCGGTTCAATAGTGGTTCAGACCAATCCAAACTGGTTCAATCCGGTTCAAATCTGATTCACTTGAACTGGTTTGGTTTTCATCCCATATTCATCCCAAAGTCATTTTTCATGACTTATGTGGCTCTTTGGGTCACTCGAGATCCATAATTTTCCCGGTTTGCCATTTCTCTATCGGTTTCGATTCATAAACCAGCTCGGTTCATAAACCAGTTCATTTCGGTTCACCCAAACCGGTCTGGTTTTTCTCTCCCAATTTGTCCTAATGTTCTTTTCCAATGTTTATGAACCCTTTTGAGTCACTTGGGAGTTGTAAATTCTCCAATTTTCCCATTCTATGATGATCGGGTTTGTGAATAGGTTCGGTTTTTTCATTTGGGTTGATTGGTTCTTTCCGCAGTTTCCTTGTTTTAAAGGGACAGGGTTTACAACTCTCCCCTTCATTCAGAAGTTCTGTCCCCAAAACTAAATCAACATCCTTTGCATTAGAAATAATTTCCCATATTGTTAACTTGGGATGTGCTTGACATGCCAACTTTGGTTGTTCTTTCACTTAGCGCTTTTGAATCACACACTTAAGAAATTTTTTTTCCTTTATATTGTTTAGTCCTTCCATGGAGTTTTATCATAACTTGTATGTCTTGACCGTGAGTCCAAAGGTATATCCCTAGGTTCACATCTCCCTTTTCTTAGTGCAAGATTCTTCCCTTTGAGTTCTTACTCAAGATTCCAGGATTGGAAGTTCCAAGGTATCCAATCGTTCCTTTGTCTAGTTATTCTCTTCATCGTTAAAACCCTTAGCTCGACATTCTTTCAAGAATTACGTACTTGTTTTAAAATGTTTCGGTGTTATTGTTCCTTCATCCTAATTTAACCCATCCTTCATCCGTCATTGATTACCGCTTTGGTCAAAATTATATCCGACCTTGTTATGCTTACTAACTGACTCTTTCTTACTCGAGTCACATTTTACTCGGGACAGTTGGTGCTTACTTGTCCCTTACAACATGACATAGTTCAAAACCTATCTTTGACCATCAGACTTCTACAACGCTTCCTTTAGGGTTGTTCCCAACTTTCCAACCTTTCGGGGATTGTATAGCTTCGTCTAGTAGTATTTCTCGACTACCCTTTATCATTCGCCGACCTTAATTTCCTAGTTCACTCTTTACTTTCCTATCCGAGGTATCCCCGATTGTCGGGTCTTATTTCGTAGACTCCTCACCATGGCCACTCTATTGCCCATCTTTAGAGTGTAGTCTCCACAACATCTTGATCCTTCTTATGGTCTTGTTTATTCTCCTTGATCATCCTGTTGCTACTATTTGCTTCCTTCTTTTCTAGGTTTGTCGGAAATCTCTAATTGGCTTCTTTGCTCTTCCAATTAGGTAATACCTTGGCTATCCTGACATACCCTTAACCACTCATGGTTCTTTATGTCGGTTTAAGCCTCTTAGGATCCATCTGGTGATTCCTTAGCTTTGGAACTTCCCTTTTTGAGGTCTCACTTCCTACTTGTATCCTCTACCTAAGGATTCCTTAGCCTCTTATGGGTAGTCGCTTGTCACTACATCCTTTGATGCTACCTTCCTACTTACCCGCTCCTTGGGTTTAGTTTACTCCTTAGGTCTTCCTTGTATGCTTCCTTATGGTTTCCTTCTTTAGGAGAATCCTTTCCCTTCTTTTTCAGAATTCTTTTTTATTTTTCCTTGAGGGTATCAAACTTTAACTTTACTAATATCCTCGGATGCTATCCTTCCTGCTTCACCTTCGAGGTTTGGTGGGTACATCCGTAGGATTTTCTTTTACTCGTATTTCATCACAAATTTTATAAGAAATGGAACTTTTATTATAATGATGATGAATTTCAGGGTTTTTGGTTATATTGGTCTAGGGGAGATATGGTAAGTACTAACTATAGTACTAGGTTCATCCGGTGCTTCCTTCTTGGTTGAGGTTGTATACTCGGGTTGGTACCCTTGACGTAGTGGCTATGTCTTATCCTCTGTCTAGTGCCCTTGGGTTTCCTTGAGGTGGTCGATGGTCACTTCATTGGGTATTACTTCGAAGTGCTAGACAACTCCTCGCAAAGTGTCCGAGTTGTCTACATTTGAAACAGGCTCGACACGACCCTTCATGAATTTTCCGGCAACTAAGGCAAGAGGGGTTTCTCCTTTGTGGGGTTGTACTTGTCTCTCTTTGAGCATGGTAACCATCATTTCTCCTAAAGGACCCCATTCTTGTCCTCCATAATTGTATATTAGGCTCCTTTTGACCTCTCTAGTTACTCTGTCCTTCCTCTTCCTTCCGGCCAGTTTGCCCTATCCAATGATGTCTTGTTTGGACCAGACGTTCACACTCATGGTGTCATGCCCCGACCCAGTTTGGTCGGATCCTCGTGAGCAACCCGCCACTCTTCCCAGTTTACTAAGGGTTTTCCCCTCCTTTAACCTAAGAGGAGTAAGGCGTCCTTTAAACATGTATCATTCCTGGAATAAATAAATCAAAACAGCATAAAAATTTTAACTTGGATACCAATATTGCAGGTGTGACTAACAAGAGGTCTTTGAGTAGTTTTCCCTTGGTTACCTAAAAAGGGATATAAGGGAGAGGGTGAGTTCAACGACTTAGTGAATGGGTGTTTAAAGTTTGACTTCTAGGATAAAATATTTAAATTGGAGTGTGCCAGACTCCTTATTTTAAAATTTCTCAATTTTAAAATCTCAGTTTGGTCGGATCCCCATGAGCAACCTGCCACTCTTCCCAGTTTACTAAGGGTTTTCCCCTCCTTTAACCTAAGAGGAGTAAGGTGTTCTTTAAACATGTACCATTCCGGGAATACATAAATCAAAACTGCATAAAAATTTTAACTTGCATACCAATATTGCAAGTGAGACTAACAAGAGGTCTTTCAGTAGTTTTCCCTTAGTTACCTGAAAAGGGATATAAGGGAGGGGGTGAGTTCAACGACTTAGTGAATGGGTGTTTAAAGTTTGACTTCTAGGATAAAATATTTAAATTGGAGTGTGCCAAACTCATTATTTTAAAATTTCTCAATTTCAAAATCACAGTTTCATCACCATTACTCACCCCTCAACCATAACCGGTGTGTTTATCAACTAACACACGCCCTTCATCATGAAGGGAACACACATGAATAAAACTCTATGTCTGTATGAGGACATAGACCATATCTCGGTCTCGTGCACATGAAACTCAAACACAAAAGCTTTAGGAAGTCCCAAACACAGCAGCTTCGCGGAGTCCAAACATAGAAACTCTGTGGAGTACAAACACAGAAATCTATGACTAATTGGTATGATGAGAAACACAAACCCAATAGCTTCCCTTTTCCCTTATCGCCATCATGTCATCTAGCAGCCCTTAGGATGCATTACTACTCCTCTTGGGCGTCTTAATGGTCTCGAATCTCAAGTGCATGCACAAACAAAGCTTTCCTCAAAAGCCATTTAATCTTTGCTGCCACTGGTCCAACGGCCCCGACCCTCAACTCGACCTGCAGCTATTTGTATTGACTGGTCTGTCGACCTTTCATGTCGCACTGCTACTAGTCTATTGAGTATGTCAGTCCTATCTCAGACCATGGCCAAACAATTAATTTACTTAAGTCTTCATAGCTTAGAATAATGTTTTTTAAGAGCTCCTGCTCGTGCCAACTATCCTAGGGCCCACAATTCGAGAGTTTTTTTTTAAAATCAGGCATATTAGCCCCCAAGTTCCAAAACTGAGGCCACCGGCCTAATAGAGCTATTCGAGCTCCCGTCAAGATCTCTCAAAATGTTTAAGCAGTGGCACATAATTAGGGGAGAGCACTTCCGACAAAATATTACTTTTCAACTGTCCATCATACCAACCGAGTATGAGGATATCTCCGCTCATAATAGATGAACTGGTTTTCCACTTCCTTCGAGAAAGTTTCATCATACCAATCGAGTATGATCTACTTACACCAATAAGTAGTTTTTCCGTGTGATTTTCATATCACTCCTCTTGGGTGTGATGTTTAAAATACCACTTAGCAGTAGGTTTTCATTTCCGAGGTGCTTATCATCCTATCTGGGTATGATATAAAAATCCCACTCACTCGTTAATGTAGTGAATTTCTCTCGACTAGTTCTTTTTATTCACATAATCTTGTCCCTGCTAGCGTTCCCCATACTTCATGTTCCTACATGATATGAACATCCTTGTTCACTATCTCCTAGACTGATAGCCTTCATTCATTCTAAATGAATGATAAAACCAAACTTTTCATTTATTTACAATTAGGTCCCTAAAGTTATTTTTCTTTAACTCTAAGTCTCTATTGTTGGTTTTCTCCTCAAATTGAGTCCCGAATCTTTTAAAATTCACCTTCAGACATCAATTTATTCAATTTCACAAAAAGGGGTTAAATTTCCCAAATTTCCAATTTGGTCCCCCAACTTTTCCAAAATTACAATTTTACCCCTACTTTACAAAAATGGTAAGTTTTGAGCCAAAAATTCCAAAATTGCCCAATTGGTTCTCCAACATCTTTATTATGCCCAATTGGTCCTCAATTTTATGAAATTGCACTTTAGTCCCTCGAATTTTCAAAATTCCCCAATTTTTCCCCAATTTCAACCTTCTAACTCTACCAAAATTGATTTCCTCAAATTAACCGATCAAATAATTTTAATTGTTGAAATTGAAGCTAGATTAGAGTTTCTACACCTTTATACAATTCAATTGCACTTTGAATCGCACGATTTGGTGCCAGAATGTGCTCAAACGAAGTTTCGCTGGAAAACTGGACTTAGAGAGAGAAAGCTTTGAATGAATGAAGTTTTGTCGGTGGCACGACGGTCCGAGCTTTCGATTTGGGCAGATAGCTCTTGTCCTAAGGTTTCTCTTAGGATCAAGAATTGCATCAATTGATGCAAAATTGAGTGAGAATATTATCATCAAAGTTCTACCGGTTCTCTCTCTACCACCTTTCAGCTCTAATTCAGCTATAGGAGGACTGTGGAGGTGTTGGGAGGGCTTGGTTTGGCTTGAGAAGGGCTTGAATTGGCCAATTTTTGCTCGGCCGAAATAGGGTAGCTCCGGTCCACCGGAGCTTCTCCACTGTTCGGTCACGTCAACGCTTCTCCAGCAACCCTCGATGCAAATGGAGACTACAAACGTGTAGCTGACTTCTCTCCATTTCTAAATAACTTGACCTTTCCTTATTTGGCTTAGAAAAGTGCCCAAGCCAGAGCTCTAGTTCGAGCTTCACTTGAAAATGGAGCTGTTGAGAGAGAATGGAGTTTTCAGGTGTGGAGAGGATGAATGGGGATGGGCTCTTTATATAAGATGTTCAGAGATTTCTTGGCCATCTAATTGGCGCCTTAACAGTGGTCATTCATTGACTGAAACTCCCTGGCCAGAGACTTTTCAGCTTTGCCGGCGTTGCGCAATTTTCAGGCAAGTGAATAGTGCTGTCATATGAAGGAAGAAGACAACACTGTTCCGAATCAGACCGAATCGAGTTCAAAGCTTAAACCGGCTGGTTCACCCCTAATTCGACTGAATTTTTCAAATCTAAAAATTTCTAAATTCATTTTCTATCCAATGATGTACTCAAATCTCAAATTTTAATTTTCTTAATCACCTAGAAAAAATGAATTTAGCATCTAGTTAAATAGTGGTTCAAACCGGTTCAATTCGAATCGGATCCAGTTCACTTGAACCGGTTTGGTTTTCATCTTCAATTCATCTTAAAGTCCTTTTTCATGACTTTTGTGATTCTTTAGCTCACTCGGGATCCATAAATTTCCATGTTTCCCTTTCTCTATTAGTTCTGGTTCATGAACCAACTTAGTTTATAAACCGGTTTAATCTGGTTCGGATACGGTTCTCCTGAACCAGTCTTGTTTTCTCTCCCAAATCGTCCTAAGATCATTTTCCAAGGTTTTATGAACTCTTTGGGTCACTCAGGAGTTGTAAATTCCCAAATTGCCCATTCCCTGATGATTGAGTTTGTGAACTGGTTTGGTTTTTCTCATTCTGGTTGACCGATTCTTTCCCCAATTTCCTTGTTTTAAAGGGACGAGGTTTACAGCTCTCCCCTCCTTTTAGGAGTTATCCCTAAAATTAAATCAACATCCTTTGTATCGGGAATAACTTCCCTTAATATTCACTTGAGATTTGCTTGACATGCTAACCCTTTGGTTGTTCTTTCACTTAGCCCTTTTTGAATCACACACTTAAGGAATGTCTTTTCCTTTTTGTTGTTTACGTTCCTAGAGTTTATCATAACTAGGCATGTCATACCCACATGTCCAAAAGAATATCTTTATATTCACTTCCTCATCTACCTAGGGTGGTTTCTTCCTCTTGAGGGTTCTTGCTCAAAATTTCAAGGTCGAGAGTTCCAAGTTGTCCAATCGTTCCCTTGGGTTTAACTTACTTTCTTGGATCATCCTAGCATGCCTTCTTTAATTCTTTCACCCCAGCATGCACTTCCTTTGTAACCTCATCTCCTTATCCCTCGTCACTTGCTTCCGTTACCTCTTAGTTAGGATATGTATGGTTCCCTAGAGTTTTCCTTGCTTTGTAGTATTCTTCCCTTTTCTTTTGAAATTATAAGTGTCCTTGAGTGTATCTATCCTCAAAGTGATGTACTTAAATGTCATCCTTTCCCGTTTACTCCTTGAAATTTGTGGGTACGTCCTTTGTATTTTCTCTTACTTGTATCATGACTTTTTCTTTGTAGGAAATATAACTTTCATTATGATGATAAAGAATTACAGTTTTTATCTATATTTATTCAGGGGAATTTTGGTAAGTACTAACTACGGTACTTTGTTGTGTATTGCCCTGAAGGGGTGGGCAGTTCCTCGCAAAATGGCCAGGATGTGTACATTCGTAGAATATTCAGTATAGTCTTTCATGGTTTTTCTAGCACTTAGAACAATAGGGGCTTCTCCTTGGCGGAACTGTATTTGTCTCCCTTTATGTATGATAACCTTCCATTGTTCTAGAGAACCCCATTCTTGTTCTCCATTTTTGTCCACCTAGTTTCTTTTGTCTTCCTCGGCTGTCCTAGCCTCCTTCCTCTTTCCTACCGGTTTGTTCTACCCAGCGGTGTCTCGTCTCTACCAGACGCTCGCATTCATGAGCCATGCTGATGATAGCAGCTAAATCCGTGGGGTGTCTTAATACCCCCATTCAGTTTCGTATGTGCATATTAAGAGCGTCCACAAATCGTTGGCAAACATCCGCATGTCCGTCTAGGTTAGGGGTAAAGGGTCTTAACTCGTTAAACTTGTTTTCATACTCTGAGATAGAGTTAAGCCCTGTCAGAGTTGGAGGAAGTCTTGTTTCTTCTCGTTGATTAGATGTCGAGCTAGGTATTCCTATGTATATCTTTCCTCGAATAGCTCCCATGTGGGGGTGGTGGCATGCAAGCTTCTAACATTATCCCACCACCTCTTTGCACTAGCTTCCAAGAAAAACTCTGCCAGGATCACCATATCCTTTGGTGAAATCCTGACTATCCCCCTGAGTTTCTTGATGCTAGCTAGCCAGCCCATAGTAGCCCCCGCATCCTTTTCTCCTAGGAATGGTGTAAACCCCGCACATTTGAGTTAAGGAAAACTGGGAAAAGAACCGGTCAAACTGAATAAGAAAACCAAACCAGTTTACATTTGGTAATATGCAATATGAAAATTTACAACTTTCGGTTGATACAAAAGATTTATTAAACATTGGAAAAGAAACTTAAGACAAACTAGAAAACAAAAACCAAATTGGTTCAAGTGAACTAGATTTCATAAGAACTTCAAAGTTAAGCGTGCTTACCTGAGAGTAGTGTGAGGATGGGTGACCTCCTAATTTTTATGCGAATCGTACGGCTTATCATAAATAGCCATCAATTAATATATATTTCATTATTGAAATTAATACCAATAATTTAATACCTAAATTAAATTATTTGAATTAATACAAATAATTTAATACCGAAATTAAATTATTGGAATTAATACCGAAATTAAATTATTGGAATTAATACCAATAATTTATGGCAATATTAATACTAGTAATAAATCTCACCCATTTAATACACGGGTTTTACGCCTATATAAAGAGGTCATCCCCATTTCATTCTCCTCACACCTTAACACTTCTCTCTCTCTCCCTACTACTCCATTTCCCGGTGAAGCTCGAACTAGAGTTTCGACATGAACAAAGGTCGGGCTCTTTAGAAACGGGTAGAAGACAGCTATCTGGTAGCAAACTCTAGTCAATCCGAGAATCGTTGGAAAAGCGCTGGCATGATGGAATAGTGAAGTAGCTCCAGCGGACCGAAGCTACCCTATTTTGGTCAAGCAGAAATCGGCCATTTCAAGCCCTCCTCAGGCCAAGCCAAGCCCTCCCAACACTTCCTCAGGCTTTCCACGGCCGAATTAGGACTGAAAGGTAAGCCAATTCGGCTCACCTTTACAATTTTCGATCAGTGCTAGAGAAAGAGTCGATTGAATTTCAATGACGAAATTCTAATCTAATTCCACATCAATTGATACAATACTTGATTTTAGGATGAACCTCAGGACGAGATCTATCTGCCCAGATCGAAAGCTCGGACTGTCGTGGCTTCACCGGTGAGTAATCGAAGCTTTCTCTCTCTACAGTCTGTTTTCCGGCAAAGCTCTGTTTGAGCTCATTCCGACGTTAAAATCTGCGATTCAAAGTTTCTTAGAATCATATGAACATACAGGAACTTAATTTCAACTCCAATTTCAATAATTAGAAGTGTTTGATCGGTCAATTTGATGAAATCAAATTTGGTAGTGTTGAAGAGTTGAAATTGGGGAAAATTTTGGGGATTTTCGAAATTCAAAGGGGCCAAAATACAATTTTATGAAATTGAGGGTCAATTGGGCATGAAAATAATGTTGGAGGACCAATTGAGGAATTTTAGAAATTTTGGGGAAAAACTTACCATTTTTATGAAAGAAGGGCAAAATGGTAATTTTGGAAAAATTGGGGAACCAAATTGGAAATTTGGAAAATTAAACCCCTTTTTGGTGAAATTGAATAAATTGAGGTCCCACGATAAATTTTAAAAGTTACAGGACTCAATTTAAGGAAAAACCGACATTAACGACTTAAAGTTAAAGAGAAATAACTTTAGGGACCTAATTGCAAATAACTAAAAGTTTGGGTTTTCTCATTCATTAATGAATGAAGGCTATTATGCCGAGTAATAATGAACAAGGTTGTTCATATCGTGTAAGAACGTTAAATACCAGGAACGCCAGCAAGGACAAGCTCGTGTGAATACAAAGAACCAGTTTAGTGGAATTTACAGCATTAATAGGTGAGTGGGTTATTCACATCATATCCAGTTGGGATGATGAGCACAGTTTAAAGTTAAAAACCACTTACCGGTTGTGAGTGGATTTACTAACATCATACCCAGTTGGGGATGATAAGTGCCTTGATATAAAAACCCACTGTTTAGTGGTATTTTAATCATCACTACTTAGAGAAAGTGATGTGAAAGTTATGAGAAAAAAACTACTTACGGGTTTTTAGTAGATCATACCCGGTTGGTATGATGAGACTTCCTCGAAGGAAGTTGAAAACCCGTTCATTGGTTATGAATGGAGATGTCCTTATACCGGTCAGTATGATAGACAGTAAAAACCTATTTTTGTCGGAAGTGCTCTCCCCTGACTGTGTGCCAATGCTTAAACAATTTGGGAGACCTTCTCGATGGGAGCTCGAATAGCTCTAATAGGTTGGGGGCCTCGATTTTGGAACTTGGGGGCTAAATGCCCGATTTTGAAAATCTCGTACAGTGGGCCCAAGGCCAGTTGGCACGAGCAGGAGCTCGTAAATGAACATGATATATGTGCCATAAAACTTAATAAGTGAATTGTCTGGCCATGGTACCAAAATAGGACCGACATGCTCAGTCAACTAACGGCAGTGTGACATGACAGGTCGACGGACTAGTCAAGACAAACAACTGCAGGTTGAGTTGAGAGTCGGGGCCGTTGGACTAGTGGCACCACAGATTACATGGCAATATAAGAAAACATTGTTTGTGCATGCACTGTGAGTATGGGATCATCAAGACGCTCATGAGGGGTAGTGATGCGTCCTAAGGGCACTGGACGACCTGGTGGCTATAAGGGCAGTTCGTCGTTCCAGGTGTGTGTGCGAAATCTGGAGTAGCACGAAGCGCATGAGACCGGGGTGGGGACAGGATGAGGTTTCTATCCTCATATGGAAATGAAGAAGTGATTTCGGGATTGTGGGTTGGATGTCACGTACATCCACTCATTCCCAGGGTAGAAGTGGTCGTACATCTATCCGGGTGGCAGGAAAAGTTGCTCCGAAGCCACTAGCGGGTTCAGTAGTGATACTGAATTGCGAATGTATGTAACCTTCATGATGAAGGATGTGTGTTGGGTGATGACACACCGTGGTAACAAAGAAATAATGGAAAAATCCAAATTTTTAAATGATGGGATTTTTGAAAACAAAGGAGTCTGGCACACTCCATATAAATGTTTTTCTTAAAAGTCAAAAGCTTTTAAAAACCCATTCATTGATTAGTCGTACTCACACCCTCCCTTATATCCCTTTTAGGAAATCCCGGAAAGCCTCCCCTTAAAGACCGTCAACTAAGATGCCTGTAAGACAGGAATGTAAAGTTTTAAATTTCATATAGTTTTGATTATGATATTCTAGGAAAAAGGTGCAAGTTAAAGGACGCCTTACTCTTGACAGTTTACGATAAGGGGAAACCCTTTAATAAACTGGGAGAGTGGCGGGTTGATCATAGGGATCCGACCAAACCGGGTCGGGGCGTGACAAATGGTTTACATCCTAATTGCTAGAGGGTTTTGAGGTATTTAGGAATGTTCACTAGAGGAGGAACATTAGCAGGAGGGAGATGGGATTGTACTTCCTCAGGCTCAACTCGAGGGTTGGTGTCCACATCAAGAGTGAGGTTAGGCCATCCGAACACTTGGGTGAACTCTTTGTACAATCTCTGATGTTCCAAGCTTAATCCAGGTGGGGTTGTTTGGGCTCCTCGAGGAGTTTCCATAGGAAGGGTTGGTTGGGCAGTGTCGAAACTCCATGGAGTACAAATAGAAACTCCATGACTAACTGGTATGATGAGAAACACAAACCCAGTAGCTTCCCTTTTCCCTTATCGCCACCATGTCATCTAGCAGCACATAGGACGCATTACTACCCCTCTTGGGCATCTTAATGGTCCTGAACCTCAAGTGCATGCACAAACAAAGTTTTTCTCAAAATCCATTTAATCTTTGGTGCCACTGTTCCAACGGCCCCGATCCTCAACTCAACCTGCAGTTGTTTGTATTGACTAGTTTGTCGACCTTTCATGTCGCACTACTGCCAATCTATCGAGTTTGTTAGTCCTGTCCTAGTACCATGGCCAAATAATTAATTTACTTAAGTCTTCATGGCTTAGAATAATGTTTGTTTATAAGCTCCTGCTTGTGCCAATTGGTCTAGGGCCCACTGTTCGAAATTTTTTTCAAAATCGGGCATATTAGCCCCCAAGTTCCAAAACCAAGGCTTACGGACTAATAGAGCTATTCGAGCTCCCGTCAAGGTCTCCCTAAATGTTTAATCTGTGGCACATAGTCAGGGGAGAGTACTTCCGACAAAATATTACTTTTCAACTGTCCATCATACCAACCGAGTATGAGGACATCTCCGCTCATAACCGATGAACTAGTTTTCCACTTCCTTCGAGGAAGTTTCATCATACCAATCGGGTATGATCTACTTACACTAGTAAGTAGTTTTTCCGCATGATTTTCATATCACTCCTCTCGGGTGTGAGTTTAAAATACCACTTACAGTGAGTTTTCATTTCCGAGGTGCTTATCATCCCAACTGGTATGATATAAAAATCCCACTCACTCGTTAATGTAGTGAATTCCTCTCAACTGGTTCTTTGTATTCACGTGAGCTTGTCCTTGCAAGCATTCCCCTTACTTCGTGTTCCTACATGATATGAACATCCTTGTTCACTATCTCCTAGACTGATAGCCTTCATTCATTATAAATGAATGATAAAACCAAACTTTTCATTTATTTACAATTAGGTCCCTAAAGTTATTTTTTTTAACTTTAAGTCCCTATTGTTGGTTTTTTCCTCAAATTGAGTCATGAATCTTTTAAAATTCACCTTGGGACCTCAATTTATTCAATTTCACAAAAAGGGGTTAAATTTCCCAAATTTCCAATTTGGTACCCCCACTTTTCCAAAGTTACCATTTTGCCACTACTTTACAAAAATGGTAAGTTTTGCCCCAAAAATTCCAAAATTGCTCAATTGGTTCTCCAACATCTTTATTATGCCCAATTGGTCCTCAATTTTATGAAATTGCACTTTAGCCCCTCGAATTTTCTAAATTCCCAAATTTCCCCCAATTTTCTCCCCAATTTCAACCTTCTAAGTTTGTCGAATTTGATTTCAACAAATTGATCGATCAAATGAGCTTAATTATTGAAATTGAAGCTATATTAGAGTTCCTACACCTTCATATGATTCAATTGCACTTTGAATCGCACGATTTGGTGCTGGAATGAGCTCAAATGGAGCTTCGCTGGAAAACTTGACTTAGAGAGAGAAAGCTTTGAAAGCTTACCGTTTGGGGCACGGTGGTCTGAGCTTTCGATTTGAGCAGATAGCTCTTGTCCTGAGGTGGTCTGGTGCCTTAACGGTGGTCATTCATTGCTTGAAACTCCCTGGCTAGAGACTTTTTAGCTTCATTAACGCTGTGCGATTTTCCAGTGAGTGAACACTACTGTCATCTGAAGGAAGAAGATGACACTGTTCCGAACAGGACTGTACCGGTCTGAACCGGGTTCAAAGCTTAAACCGGCCGATTCACCCCCGATTCAATCAAAATTTTTAAATCTAAAAATTTCTAAATTTATTTTCTATCCAATGGTGGCCTCAAATCTCAAATTTGAATTTTCTAAGCTGCCTAGAAAAAATGAATTTTGCATTCGATTCAATAGTGGTTCAAACTGGTCCAAACCGGTTCAATCCGGTTCGGATTAGGTTCACCTGAACTAGTTTGGTTTTCATCTCCAATTCATCTTAAAGTTCTTTTTCATGACTTTGTGACTCCTTAGGTCACTCAGTATCCATAAATTTCCAAGTTTGCCCTTTCTCTATTGGTTACGGTTCTTGAACCAACTCGGTTCATAAATCGGTTCAATCTGGTTCAAATTTGGTTCTCCTGAACCGGTCTGGTTTTCTCTCCCAAATCATCCTAAGATCCTTTTCCAAGATTTTATGAACTCTTTGGGTCACTCGAGAGTTGTAAATTCCCAAATTACCCATTCCTTAATGATTTGGTTTGTGAACTTGTTTAGTTTTTCTCATTCATGTTGACCGATTGTTTCCCCGGTTTCCTTGTTTTAAAGGGACGGGGTTTACACATGGGCCATACTAATGATGGCAGCCAAATCCATGGGGTTTCCTAGTATTCCCATCTATTCTCTTATATCCATGTTGAGACCATCCACAAACCGTTGGTAGATATCTACCGGTCCGGCTAAGTCTGGAGCAAAAGACCTTAGCTCATTAAACTTAGTCTCATATTCCGATATAGAGTTAAGTCCTTGTCATAGTCGGAGAAAATCCTGCTTCTTCTCATTAATTAGGTGAGGGGCCAGATACTCCTCCGCGTATCTCTCCTCAAACTGCTCTGAGGAGGGTGTGGAAGTATGCAAACTTTGGATATTGTCCCACCATCTTTTGGCACTACCCACCAAGAAAACTTCTATCAAGATCACCATATCCTCTGATTATATTATGACTATTCACATCAGCTTCTTGATATTCGGTTCTTTCCCCGATTTTTCTTATCTTTAAGGGATGGGGTTTACAACTCTCCCCTCCTTTTAAGAGTTTTGTCCCCAAAACTTAATCAACATATTTCACATTGGGAATAATTTCCCTAAATGTCAACTTGGGGTTTTCTTGACATGCTAACATTTCGGTTGTTCTCTCACTTAACCCCTTTAAATCATGCATTTAAGGAATTTCCTTTCCTTTACATTGTTTACTCCTTCCATGGAGTTTATCATAACTAGGCATGTCTTGCTCACTAGTCCAAATATATATCCTTAGGTCCACTTCCTCCTCCACTTAGGGCAAGATTCTTCCTCTTGGGGTTCTTTCCCAAGACTTTAGGATTGGGAGTTCCAAAATGCCCAATCGTTCCCGTGTCTACTTATTCTCTTGATCATTGAAACCCTTAGCTTGGTGTTCTTTCGAGCATTACATACTTGTTTTCATGGGTTTTGGTGTTATCACCCCTTCATCTTATTTCAACCTTTCCTCCATCCGTTATTTATTACAACTTTGGTCAAACTTATGTTTGTCCTCATCATGTTTACTAACTAACTCTTCCTTTAGAATTGTTCTCAACTTTCTAACCTTTCAAGGATCGTATAACTTCATCCATCTTTTCATTTGGTAGTATTCCTTAACTACCTTTACCGTTATCCAATCATCTTACATAATTGTGTCGGTTTTCCTTACCCACTCGTCCTTTCCCAACTTCCTTATTGGGTCTTTCCGGTTCCAACTATTTGGTTTCCTAATGATTTACCGACATGTTGGGATTCTTCCCTTCTTAGGTCCTTCCTCATTCCTTGTGGCATCTTTTACTCAAGGGCTTTCCCTTTCCTTAATCCATTGTTACTTGCTCATGACCATTTCACGATTTATTCCTAGTTGATCCCTTTCGGTCTATGTGTCAATTGCTTTGTTTGGGGAATTCCCTTCTTACGATTTTGTTCACTACTATGTACCTCAAAGTAGAGACATTCAACGTCAAAGCCACATGTTTAACCTTCTTAACATCCCTTGAAAGTTCCCTTTTCTTCATCTACTTACACCCTTTATATTGGGGCATCCACCCACTTTTAATCCTCCATTGTATTTAAACTCTCCATTTCATTTCTTATTCCCTATCCAAGAACTTCCTACTATTGGTCTTATTTCGTGTATTCCACCTATGCTCAACCGTCCACTCTTTTGGGCTCCATTAGGCGACCTGGACCATGACCAATCTTGAAGTCGGTGGTCGTTTCCCTTATTCACTTCTAAAGTAGAGGGCTTACCTTTCTGAGGTTTCTCAAGTGTTCTTTCGTCTATTCCTTTGTTATGGGTAGTCCACCCGTTTCCTGCTTGTCATGGATCCTCTAATGCTATCTTCCTACTTACTTGTTCCTTGGGTTTAACTTACTCCTTAGGTCCTCCTAATATAATTCCCTTGGTTTTTTTTACCTCAGCATGCACTTCATCTCTTCATCCTTCGTCACTTGATCCATTACTTCTTAGTTGGGACATGTATGCCTCCTCGAGGTTTCCTTCCTTGGGAGAATCCTTTCCCTTCTATCCCGAAATTCCTTTTTATTCGCCCTTGAGGGTATCTAACCTTAAATTTACTTTCCTGACATCCTCGGGTGCCATCCTTCCTATTTCCCCTTTCTTTGGAGATTTGGTAGGTATGTCCTTAGGATTTTCTTTTACTTGTATCTCATCACAAGTTTTAATTTTTTTATGGAATGGAACTTTTATTTACTATAATGATGAAAAATTACATGGTTTTGGCTATATTTGTCTAGGGGAGCTATGGTAAGTATTAGCTATGGTACTAGGATCATTTCGTACTTCCTCTTGAGTGATGTTGTATACTCTGGTTAGTACCCTAGACGTAGTGGCTATGTCTTGTTCTACGTCGAGTGCCCTTGGGTTCCCTTGAGGTGGTTGATGGTTACTTCGTTATGTATTACCTTGAAGGGCTGGAAAACTCTTTTCAAAGTGTTTGAGCTTTCCGCATTCGAAGCATGCTCGGCACGACCCTTCATGGCTTTTCAAGCACCTAGGGAAATAGGGTTTTCTCCTTTGTGGGGTTGTACTTGCCTCCCTTTGGGCATGATAACCGTCATTTCTCCTAAAGGGTCCCATTCTTGTCCCCCATCTCTACCCACCAAGCTCCTTTTGACCTTTTTGGCTATTTTATCCTCCTTCTTCCTTTTGGTCGGCCTGCTCTATCCGATGGTGTCTTGTCTATACCAGATGCTCACTTTCATGGGCCATGCTAATGATGGCATCCAAATCTGTGTGGGCATCCTAGTACTCCTATTTAGTCTTGTATATCCATGTTGAGACCATCCACGAACCGTTGACAGATATTTGTCAGTCCAAATAAGTCTGGAGCGAAAGGTCTTAGCTCATTAAATCTAGTCTCATACTCCAAGATGGTGTAGGATCCTTATCGGAGTCATGAGAATTCTTGTTTCTACTCATTGATCAGATGTGGGGCTAAGTATTCCTCTAAACACATGTCCTTGAATTGCTCCCAAGTGGGTGTGGTGGTGTGTAGGCTCTTGATATTATCCCACCACCTTTTTGCACTAGCTTCTAGGAAGAATTCTGCCAAGATCACCATCTCCTTTTATGGAATCCAAATTATTCCCATAAGTTTCTTAATGCTAGCTAGCCAATTCGTAGTGGCTCCAGCATTCTTATCACCTGGGAACGACTTACATCCTAATTGATGGAGGGTCTTGAGGTATTTGGGGATATCAATTATATGAGGGTTGTTGAAAGAAGTGGGATGGGATTGTACTTCCTCGGGCTCGGCTTTGGAGTTGGCATTCACTTCTGGAGTGAGGTTGGGCCTTCCAAACACTCGGGTGAAGTCTTCATATAATCTTTGATGTTCTGAGATTAGTCCAGGTGGACCCGAAGGGGCTTTTATAGGAGTTTCTACAGGGAGGGTTGTTGGGTAGTGTTAGAAACTACAACTCTTGTTCTCTTGGTTCCTCTCTTGGGAACCATCTAAAATTTTTAAGATTTATTCCTCTTAGTTACTATTTTATATAGTCTTGATAATGTATTTGAGGAAATAGGCTCAGAAACAACTCAAGTTGTCATGCCCCAACCCGGTTTGGTCAGATCCCTGTGAGAAACCTACTAGACCCTTTGGTTTGAAAGGATTTCACCCTTTTTAAATCACGAGGAGTAAGGCGTCCTTCCTTCCTGTCTTTTCTGGAATAACATTATACAAAACTGAATATCTTAAAAATAGACATACTTGTCTTATAAGTAGGTCTTTAAGTTTTGGTTTCCCCTTGGTTACTTGAAAGGGGTAAAAAGGAAGGGGGTGAGTTCCACAACTTAGTGAATGGGTGTTGTGAGTGAGTTTTTATTAACAAAACAACTTTAATTGTAGTGTACCAAACTCCTTATTTTCCTTAATAATATTTTTTTCTCAAATTCTGGTTTTCAAAATCTTTACCCTGCTAAGGGCAACCTTTTCTTTTAAAAGGGTTTTTCCTCAATTTTTAATATATTTTCCAAAACCTTTTTCCAAGGTTTACCAATTCTTTTTCCAAGGATTTCTCGAATTCTTTCCAAGGTGTTCAAACCTTTTTCCTATTTCCATATTTGGTGTGTTAAACACAAACAATGCACGCCTTTCATCGGGAAGGGTACACACATCCGCAAGATGTAGTTATGCCGACTACACCCACTTGTGGATCAGAGCGTCATTACCATCCACTTTGATAGAAGTCCCTAACTTCTACCTGGAGTCTGAGTGAATGTCCAAGACATTCGGCCCTTAGACCCAAAATACTTCGTGTCCATTTGAGGATGGAGACCTCATCCTGATCCCACCCCAGTCTCATGCGCAAGAAGCTACATCGAGCTTTTCGATTGTTGGCATGAAAAACTACCTTTATCTCCACCATATTGTCTAGTAGCCCTTACGACACATCACTACCCCTCTTGGAAATCTTAATGGTCATGTACCTCAAGTGCATACACAAACAACTGTTTTTCCACAAAGCCATTTATCTTTGGTGCCATTGGTCCAACGGCTCCGACCCTCAACTCGACTTGCAGCTGATTGTCTAGGGCAGTCCATCGACTTGGCCCTAACGCACTGTCACCAGTCAATTGAGTATGTCGGTCCTTCTTGATACCATGGTGAAATCACATAATTCATGTATTTAGAGTTTTCATGGTTTAAATATCTCATGTTTGTTTACGAGCTCCTACTCGTGCCAACTGGCCTTGGGCCCACTGCACGTGATTTTGCAAAATCGGGTATTTAGCCCCACAAGTTCCAAAACCAAGGCCTCTAGACTATCTGAGCTATTCTAGCTCCCGTCAAGAAGGTATCCGAAAAATTTTAAGCATTGGCACATAGTTAGGGGAGAACATTTATGACAAAATCATCTTTCAAGTCATCACACCAACCGGATGTGATGATATCTCTACTTACAACCGACAAGTGGGTTTTCTTCTTCCTTCAAGGATGTCCATCATACCAATCGGGTATGATTTTCTCTAATTACAATCGGTAAGTAGGTTTCTACTTAGTTCTCATGTCACTCCAACCGGGAGTGATGTTAAAATCCCACATATAAGTGGTTTTTCATTTCAGAGGTGCTCATCATCACCATTAGTTATGATGTGAATAAACCCACTCACCCGTTAACCCTGACGTGTACGTCCACGGTTGGTTTTCCAAGTTGACGCGAGCTTTCTCTTGCTAGTGTTCCGATCACACTTGTCCCTACAAGAATTGGGCAGCTTTTTCACTTAAGGTTTGACATAAAATCTTAAGCTCACAATTTATCGATAAATTGCATTTAGGTCCTTAAAGTTTATTTTTCTCAACTTTAAGTCCCTAATGCAAACCTTTGCTCAATTTAACTCCCCAAAGTTTTCAAAATTATCCTTGAGTCCTCATTTTACTCAAAATTGTACAAGGGGCTCACGTTTTCCAAATTTCCAATTTGGTCCCCAACTTTTTGAAAATTACCATTTTGCCCCTATTTTCCAAAAATGGCAATTTGACGCCAAATATTCCAAAAATCAACCAATGGGTCCTACAACATCTTTTTCATGGATAATTGAACCTCAATTTTGTGAAATTGCAAAATGGTCCCTCAATTTTACGAAATCCCCAAAATTTTCCCCAATTTCCCCCTTTCAAAGTGGCCGAATTTGATTTCATCAAATGGACCATTCAATCAGGGTTAATTACTTCAATTGAAGGTATGGATTAGTTCCTACAGTTCTATATGATTCAATTGAGCTTTTAATCGTGTCATTTGGGTCCGAATTGAGCTCGAACAAAGCTTCGCCGGAAAACTATGCGAAGAGAGAGAAAGCTTTGAAAGCTTACCATCGGAAGTGTGGCGGTCCAAGCTCTCTATCTACGCAGGTTGCTCTCATATTGAGGTAACTTCTAGAATCAAGAATTCCTACCATTGATGTAAACCTTGTCCTTTAATAATGAGAAAAAAACTGGGAAAATAACCGGTCGACTTCAAATTTAAAACTAATCAATCTACAAGCTGAATATCAGGACACGGGCAAATTTACTAATTCACAACTCCCATGTGTCTCAAAATGGTTCATAAACCTTGGAAAAATAATCTTAGAATGAATTGGGAAAGAAAAACTGGACCGGTTTGAGTGAATCAGATCCGAACCAGATAGAATCGATTTATGAACTGAGTAGATTCATGAACTGAAACCAATAGAGAAATGGAAAATCAGGAAATTTATTGATCTTGAGTGACCCAAAGAGTCCCAAAAGTCATGTAAATGGACTTGAGAAGGAATTGGAGATGAAAACCAAATCGATTCTGGTGAACCGGATCCAAACCGAGTTGAATTGGTTTGAACCGGTTTGAACCAGTTTGAACCACTATTGAACCAGATTCTAAATTCATTTTTCTATGTGGCTTAAATAATTCAAATTTGAGATTTGAGGCCACCAATGGATAGAAAATGAATTTAGATGAATTTAAAAATTTTTAGATTTGAAAATTTTAGTCTAATGGGGGGTGAACTGACCGGTTTAAGCTTTGAACCCAATTCGGATCGGTTCAATATGGTTCAGAATAGTGTCGTCTTCTTCCTTCAGATGATTGCACTATTCACTCACCGAAAAATTGCGCAGCACCGATGAAGCTGAAAAGTCTTTGGCCAGGGAGTTTCAGGCAATGAATGACTGCTATTAAGGCACCAATCGGACGGCCAACAAGTCCCCGAACTTCCTATATAAAGACCCCCTCCTCATTCACCCTCTCCACACCTAAAAATATCACTCTCTCTCAGTTGTTTTGTTTTTCGGTGAAGTTCAAACCAGAGCTCCGATATAGGGCCATTTCTGACTCAAAGAAGGCAAGGTTGGGTTCCTTAGAACCGGGGAGAAGTCAGCTACACAGTGGTAACATCCATTCGTTCCGAGAGTCATCGGAGAAGCACCGGCATGATCGAACAGTGAAGCATCTCCGGCGGACCGAAGCTACCCTATTTTGGCCGAGTTGAAATCGGCCAATTCGAGCCCTTCTCAAGCCAAACCAAGCCCTCCCAACACTTCGTCAGCCCACCCACGGACGAACTAGGACCGAAAGGTAAGCCAATTCGGCTCCTCTCTATAATTTCCAATCGGTGTTAGAGAGAGAGTCGGTTGAATTTCAATGACATAATTCTAATCCAATTAGACATCAATTGATGTCATTCTTGATCCTAGGAAGAACCACAAGAGGAGAGCTACTTGCTCGGATAGAAAGCTCAGACCGTCGCACCCTCACCGGTGAGCAATCGAAGCTTTTTCTCTCTACAGTCTATTTTCCGGCGAAGCTCTGTTTGAGCTCTTTCCGGCGTTACTTGTGATTCAAAGTGCACATGTATAAACTCATTTTCAACTTCAATATCAACAATTTGAAGTGTTTGATCGGTCAATTTGATGAAATCAAATTCGGATGTGTCAGTAAGTTGAAATTAGGGAAAAAATTGGAGAAAATTGGGGATTTTCAAAAATTTGAAGGATCAAGATGTGATTTTATAAAATAGAGGGTCAATTGGGCATGATAAGAATGTTAGAGGGCCAATTGAGGAACTTTAGAATTTTTGGGGTGAAACTTACCATTTTTTAAAATGAAGAACAAAAATGGTAATTTTGGAAAAGTTGGGGGACTAAATTTGAAATTTGGGAAATTGAACCCCTTGTTGTGAATTAGAATAAATTGAGGTCCTAAGATAAATTTTAAAAGTTTTGGGACTCAATTTGAGGAAAAACCAGCATTAGGGACTCAAAGTTAAAGAAAAATAATTTTAGGGATCTAATTGTAGATAAATAGAAAGTTTGGTTTGCTCAATCATTTGAAATGAATGAAGGCTATTAGGCCAAAGAATAATGAATAACTATATTCATTTTGTGTAGGAAAACGAGACATCGAGAGCGCCAACTGATGTTAAGCTTGGTAGGGACAGAAACTGACTAAGTGGAATTTCACTACATGATCGGGTGAGTGGGATTTTATATCATACCTGGTTGGGATGATAAGCACCTTGAAATGAAAACCCACTACTTAGTGGTATTTTAAACATCACAACTTAGGGTAGTGATGTGAAAATCACATGGAAAAATTACTTATCGGTTGTAAATAGATCATACCCAGTTGGTATGATGAAACTTTCTCGAAGGAAGTGGAAAACTCGTTCATCGGTTATGAGCAGAGATGTCATTATACCCGGTCGGTATGATGGATAGTTGAAAACATATTTTTGTCGGAAGTGCTCACCCCTGACTGTGTGCCACTGCTTAAACAATTTGGGAGACTTTCTTGACGGGAGCTCGAATAGCTCTTATAGGTCGGCGACCTCGGTTTTGAAACTTGGGGGCTATTATGCCCGATTTTGAAAATCTCGAACAGTGAGCCCTAGGCCAATTGGCACGAGCAGGAGCTCGTAAACAAACATGAGATATATGCCATAAAACTTTAAGTAAATGAATTGTTTGGCCATGATACCAAGACAGGATAGACATATTCAATCAACTAGTAGCAGTGCGACATGACAGGTCTCTAGACTAGTCAAGACAAACAGCTGCAGGTTGAGTTGATGGTCGGGGCTGTTGGACCAGTGGCACCATAGATTATAAGGAATGATGTGAAAATACTGATTGTGCATGCACTATGTGTACGGGACCTTCAAGATGCCCAAGAGGGGTAGTGATGTGTCCTAGGGCCCTGGACGCCCTGGTGGATATAAAGGCAGTTCGTCAGACCAGGTGTCCTTGTAAAGCTCGACATAGCTTCAAGCGCATGAGACTGGGGTGGGTCAAGATGAGGTCTCTGTCCTCATACGGACATAGAGAATTGATTTTAGGATTGAGGGTCAAATGTCATGTACATCCACTCATTCTCAGGATAGAAGTGGACGTGTTTCTTCTATCTAGGTGGCTGGTAATGTCGCTCCAATGCCACAAGTGGGTTCAGTGGACGGGCTAGCCTACAATTGTGTGATTAACCTTCATGGTGAAGGATGTGTGTTGGGTCATAATACACCGTGATTAATAAGAAATGGTGATAAAAATAAAGATTTGAAATAAAAGTATTTTTGAAAGAAAATAAGGAGTCTGGCACACTCTAATACAAATCTTTTTCCTAAAAGTTAATTTTTGAAAAATCATTCACTAAGTAGTTGTACTCACCCCCTCCCTTATATCCCTTTTAGGAAATTCTGGAAAGCCTACCCTTAAAGACCCTCAAATAAGATGCCTATGAGACAGGTATGATAAATTTAAAATATTATGTAGTTTTGTTTTATGTTGTTCTAGGAAAGGTGTAGGTTTAAAGGACGCCTTATTCTTTATGGTTTATAATAAGGGGAAACCCTTTAATAAATCGGGAGAGTGGCGGGTTGATCACGAGGATCCGACCAAACCAGGTCGGGGTGTGACAACTTGAGTGGTATTAGAGCATGTTTCCTCGAATACATAATTAAGACTAGAAAACATAGGAACTAATAGAATTTATTTAAAATTTTCAGAAAAAATGGCTCCGAAGAAAGGAACCAAGAGAACTAGGGTTGCCGTCTCTAACACTACTCAACCATCCCTACTTGTAGAAACTCCTAGATAAGCCCAGACAACTCCTCCTAGACTCAATAGGGAGCACCAAAGATTGTATGAAGAGTTCACCCGTGTATTTGGACAACCTAACCTCGTCCCCGAGGCAGGCACCAATTCTCGGGTTAAGCCAAAGGAGGTGCAATCTCACCCTCTCCCTATCAACCACCCCGCTCCAATAGACATTCCCAGAAACCTCAAGACTCTTTGCCAACTTGGATGTAAGCCTTTCCTTGGAGAAAAGGATGCGGAAGCCACCATGGACTGGCTGGCCAGCATCAAGAAACTCATGGGAATTGCCAGGATACCATCAGAGGATATGGTGAACCTGACAGAGTTTTTCCTAGAGGGAAGCGCTAAACGATGGTGAGACAGTGTCTGAAACCTGCATACCAGCATCCCTAATTGGGAAAAATTTGAGGAGAGGTACTCAGAGGAGTACTTGGCACCCCCATCTGATAAACAAGATGAAGGAAGAATTTATTCAGCTGTGACAAGGTCTTAACTCTATAGCAGAATATGAGACAAAGTTCAACGAGTTAAGACCCTTTGCCCCAGACCTAGTTGGGCCAGCAAACATATGTTAGAGGTTCATGGATGGCCTCAATATGGACATTAGAGACCGTACGGGGTTATGGTTTCGAAAATACCCCTAGAGCTCACCCCACTAGTACAAAGCCTTAATATCCTTACACCTTTATGAGATGGTTTAAATAGGAATAAACAATTAAAGGGATGCGATATAAAAATTGGAGGAATCCAATTGGAAGCTGACTTGATTCCTTTACCCCTAAAGGATGTGGAAGTAATCCTGGGAATGGACTAGCTGAGTAACCATCAAGCAAAGATGGACTGTAGGAAGTAGACGATAACCTTCCACACCTCCAAGATGAAAGGACTAAAGTTCCAGGGAGATAGAAGGAGAAATAAAGTACAATTGGTGTCCCACTTGAAAGCCCAAAAGATGATACAAAAAGGTTGTACAACTTTTTTGGCCATGGTTGTGTACGAAAAGTCTGAATAAAAGAAACTCGAATACATTCGGGTAGTCAGACATTATCTAGAGGTTTTTCCAGAAGAGCTACCCAGACTACCTCCAAGTCGACAAGTGGAGTTCACCATAGAAATGACCCCAGGAACAAACCCCATATCCCAGGCCCCATATCGCATGGCTCTAGCAAAGCTGAAAGAATTAAAGGAACAGCTGGACGAATTATTGGAAAAGAATTTCATACGTCCAAGTCAGTCTCCATGGGGTGCTCCGGTTTTATTCGTAAAGAAAAAGGATGGAAGCATGAGGTTGTGCATCGACTATAGAAAGCTGAACCAGGTCACCATCAAGAATCAATACCCACTCCTAAGGATAGATGATTTGTTTGACCAATTAAAGGGAGCGGCTTACTTCTCTAAAATAGACATTCGGTCGGGCTATCACCAACTCAGGATCAGAGAAGAGGACATCCCTAAGATGGCATTTAGATCTAGATATGGACACTACGAGTTCAGAGTGATGTCGTTTGGATTGACGAATGCTCCTACAGCCTTCATGGACATAATAAACCACATGTTCCAACCTTATTTGGACAAGTTCATGATAGTATTTATAGATGACATCCTTATATTTCAAGAGTTAAAGACTTGACTAACAACTGCACTGGTACTCTCCTTACCTGATCCAAATGCAGGAGAGTACACAATCTATAGTGATGCCTCTGGACAAGGGCTTGAATGTGTCTTAATGCAACAAGGAAGGTTATCGCATATGCCTCGCGACAACTGAAGGTACATGAAAGAAATTACTCAATTAATGACTTGGAATTAGCTGCAATACTGTTTGCCCTAAAGATATGGTGACACTACCTTTACGGGGTTAAGTGCAGGATATACATAGGTCACAAGAGCCTTTAGTACTTCCTAACTTAGAAGGAGTTAAATCTCCGTCAGAGGAGATGGCTAGAATTGGTGAAGGATTATGATCTTGTGATAGAATATCACCCCGAAAGGATAAATGTGATAGCGGATGCCTTAAGTTGTAAGTATCAAACTGAGGCGGCACAAGTAAAGACAAGCTACCTACCCTTGTTACAACAATTGGGAAGGATGGAGGTGGACTTGAGGATAGACAAGCAGGAAAAATGCTTGGTGGCTAATGTGGCAGTAAGACCCAGTCTAACCGAGTATATTAAGGCTCAACAAAGGACCGATAAAGAACTCCAATCTTATTTGGACCTGGTAAACATAGAAAGGAAATTGAACTACGACGTGCGAGGTGATAGAATACTAACCTATAAGGGTAGGATATGTGTGCCTCAAGATAAGGCGTTGAAAAGATTAATTATGAAAGAGGCACACGATTGAGTGTATGCTATGCATTTGGGTAGTACTAAGATGTACTGCACCCTCAAACAAGGATGTTGGTGGAAGGGTATGAAGAGGGACATTACGGAATATGTAGCCCGGTGTCTGTCCTGTCAACAGATAAAAGCAGAGCATCAGAAACCGTTGGACTACAATAACCTTTACCAATTCCGGAGTGGAAATGGGAGCACATCACCATGGACTTTGTCACGGGCCTACCGGTGACCAGAAAGGGTCGAGATGTGATTTGGGTCATAGTGGATAGATTGACCAAATCAGCACATTTCCTTCCTATAAAAGTGACGGAGATAGTAGAACAGTTGGCTATCCTATACATGAAGGAAATCATAAGACTACATGGTGTCCTAGTGAGTATAGTATCGGATAGAAATACGAGATTTGCCTCCAGGTTTTGGCCAAGTTTACAAAATGCCATGGGGACTAAGCTTCATATGAGTAGGTATTTCACCCTCAGACATATGGTCAGTCTGAGCGAATCATCCAAACCTTAGAAGACATGCTGAGAGCGTGTGTACTTACCATGGATAAAAACTGGGAGGAATACTTGTGTCTGATAGAATTTGCTTACAACAATAGTTATCAAACCAGTATTCAGATGGTTCTTTGTGAAGCCCTTTATGGCCGACCATGTCATACCCTCTATTTTGGGAAGAAGTGGGAGAAAGGAAGATAGAAAGGGAAAAACTAATTGAGGATGCCACTAAGAAGATAAAATTAATAAGGAGTCGTCTTAAGACTGCACAAGACAGGTAAAAGAGTTACGTGGACAATCGAAGGAAAGATCTGGAGTTTGAGGTAGGAGATCAAGTGTTCCTCAAAGCGTCCCCCTAGAGGGGAATACTTAGGTTTCAACAAAGAGGAAAGTTGAAACCAAGATATATCAGTCCATATCCTATCATTCAAAGGATAGGACCGGTAGCTTATAAATTGGAACTACCTCCTAATCTACAAAGAATACATGATATATTCCACATCTCAGTGCTTTGGAAATATCAGCCTAATCCTAGTCATGTATTGGACCGACCTCCAATGGAACTAGAAGAGAACTTCACCTATCAGATAGAACTGGTACGAATCATCGACTGAAGAGACAAGAATTTGAGGAACAAGAAAATTCCTATGGTCAAGGTGTTGTGGCAGAACGGGCCCGTGTAGGAAGAGACATGGGAAACCGAGTGTATGATGAGGGATAGTTATCCTCAATTATTTAATGTGTAACTGTTTTGGGGACAAAACCCCTAAAAGGAGGGGAGAGTTGTAAACCTCGTCCTTTAATAATGAGAAAACAAAATCAGGAAAAGAACCGGTCGACTTCAAATTTAAAACCAAATCGGTCTATAAGTTGAATATTAGGAAACATGCAAATTTGAGAATTTACAACTCCCATGTGACTCAAAATGGTTCATAAACCATGGAAAAATAACCTTAGAACAAATTGAGGGAGCAAAAACCGGAACGGTTTGAGTGAACCGGGTCCGAACCAGATATCATCGGTTTATGAACCGAGTAGATTCATGAACCAGAACCAATAGAGAAAGGGAAAACCGGGAAATTAATGGATTCTGAGTGACCCAAAGAGTCCCAAAAGTCATGGAAATGGACTTGAGAAGGAATTGGAGATGAAAACCAACCGGTTCTAGTGAACTGGATCCGAACTGGATTGAACCGGTTTGAACCACTATTGAACCAGATTCTAAATTCATTTTTCTAGGTGGCTTAAATTTCATAGTTCATTATTCCCGTTTGACCCTTTTCATTCTATTGTTTTGTTTGGAAAGTTCTCTTTTTACGATTTCATTCTCTAATATGTCCTTCAAGGAAAAGACTTTCATTCTAGGAGCTACATGCTCGACTTTCTTACCATTCCTTGAAGGTTTCTTTCTCCCTTTCTTCGCACCCCTATATATGTTAGGGAATCTATTTACTTTGGATCCTTCTCCCTCACAACTTTTGTTTTGTCCCTTATTTCTTACATGGGATAGTTCTGATCATTGGTTTTATTATGTGCATTCCACACTCTGCTCAATCGTCCACTCTTTAGGTTTCATATGCGCGTGAGGACTATGATCCGTCCTACCAATTGTGGTTATTCCTCCTTAGCCACATCTTATTTGGAGAACTTACTTTCCCAACGTTTCTCAAATATTCTTTCCTTTATTACCTTAGTATGGGTTGTCCACTCATTTATACTTGTCATAGCATCTTTTGATGCTAACCCTTATAACTTGTATCCGTTTAAGCATGGTTCACATCCTCCTTGTTTCAAAATCTCTTATTCATCATTCGTGAGGCTCGCTTAACGGTTTTAAGATTTTAAACTATAAATCTGGTTTTGGCCATTGATTTCTTTAAGGATTTTCCTTCGTTTTTCCAATGTTTTGGCCTTTTCACTTCTTCATTCTTTGTCATGGTTTAAATCTAGGGTTCTCTCAAAGACCAGTTCTTCAAGTGTCTTCTTCTCTCCATTTTTCTTATCCAATCATTTGGGCAGTTGTATCACTTGTCCTTCCTGCCCATCCTTTGTCCTTCATAGAGTGTAGTCTTTACTACATCTCAGCCTTTCTTAGGAATTTGTTTATTCTCTTTGGTCGTCCCATTGTTACTCGTTTCTTTTTTCCATTTGGTTCTCCTGAAATTATTGTTTGGTTCTCCTACTCTCTTCAAGTAGGTCATACTAGGCCATCACAATACTTCCTTCTTTTGAAACATTTCCCAATTAAGGGTTAGTTCCTTGCACTCCACATTATGTCCATCTGCCCATCAATAATTCCTTTGGTTTAATTTACTTCTTAGGACCTCAGTACTTTTCCTTGGTACTTGATCTTTCCATCTAAACCAACATTTCATTTGTGAGCTTATCGCTCTTTCTATTTCGGTTGGTTCCATTTTCTCTTAATTGGGATATACATGTCTTTTTGAGGCTTCCTTCTTTGGTAGGATTCTTTCCTTTTCTCCTGACATTCCTTTTTACATTTGCTCTAGGGGATTTCTACCCTTAAATGACATCCCTTGATGTTGTCATCTCCTGTTTACCTTTACTCCTCAAATCTTGCAGGCACATCTTTCATACTCTATCTGCATCCTCATTTGTACCCAATAACTATCTATTTCTTTAAGGAGGGTACAAATCTTTCTTGTTTCAAGATTTATTGACAATTATGTGAGAGGCTTGCCTATTCCTTTCTTGGCTTGAGTTTAATTATTAATTTGGCCTTTTGGTCCCTTTAAGGATTTCTACCACCCTTCTTTTCCTGAGTATTTGTCCTTTCCACCTCACTCTTCTTTGTTCGAACTCAATTTATGGTTTTCCCGTGTATTAGTTCGTTAACTGCCTTGCCTCCACCATTCCTTTGGTCTAAGTTTCTTAGGGCAGTTGTTTTCTCGAGTCCTCCTTAACATCCATCTCACTGACCTTTTTAGAGTGTAGTCCTTTCTACCTCCCGGTCTTCCTTTGGGTGTCATTTATTCTCTTTGACTATTTTGTTATAACGACTTACTTCCTTTTGTCATGTTGGTCCGAAATTTCTATTTGGCTTCATTACTTTTTCCAAGGTGATTCATTCCTACGATCCCCATACATCCCGTTTGTCATCAAATATTCATCTTGTCTTCTCTTGTGGTTGCTCTCCCTTCTTTGCTCCCAATATTTAGAATTTTCTTCTTTCAAGGGAGATTTCTCTTTATTTTGTTTGTGGTTTATCTAGGTATTACCTTTAGTCCTTTTTTCTTTTTCTTCCTACCATTATGCTAAAATCTTGAAGAGCTTACTCTTGGATGTAATTGAAGTTCCGAGTAGGAGTTGTATTTCTAAGGATGATATCCTTTCGGGCTTCATATAGCTATGGGGGCATTATTATTGGAAAAATTTTCATTTCATGTCTTATTCCCCTATAGGTTAACTTGATTCCTATCCTTAGTAGGGTTGGGCACTTCTCCACACAGTGTCCCTATTATTCATACTTGTAATTATGTGAACATAAGTGGTTTCCCCCTGGTGTTTTTTCTAGAGGATGTTTAGTTTTGGTGCTTCTTTGTCCTTGAGTCTGGATACCTTGAGATTTTTCTTGTTAAGTATTCTTTGCCAAATGGTCACTTTAGTAGTCCTCCTATATTCCTTAATTCAACTTCCTTAACTTGGATGGGATTCTCCTTAATTTCTATGGTAGTACAGGCTTATTTGGTCGCTTTCTTTGGGGCCATCTTCCTTGAAGATCACATCATTTGAGGGACAATGTTTTTAGGATTTTGGAGTGCTTTATTAATAGAGGAGTACAGCATCTTGGGTGTTTTGGCCCTATTATAGGAGACGATCACAAAATAACTAGGGAGCTACAGGATTCTTGATAAATGTCCTCCTAGGTAAGGTTATATGTCCCTTTGCTAGCGTTTATAGCTTCACGCTTGGCTTCCTCTATACTTAAAGTTGTGTCCTCAATAGGTCTTAGCACCATTCTTCGAGATACTTCCCCATTTGGTCTTTTGAGATTCCTGCCATGCTTCAGGCATTTGGGAGGCTTCTAGGATTGTCTTCCTATGAAGATAGGGTGTTGAGTAAAGCCAGCCCTAGTTTTCTTGGTTCCTCTAATGGGAGCCATCTGAAAATTTTTAAGATAAATCCTATCATCCCGTCTCCACCCCAAAATCAATACTCCAAATTTCGCACGGTCACCTAGTATGACGAACTGCCCTTATACCCATCAGGTCATCTAGTGCCCTTAGGACGCATCACTACCCCTCTTGGGCGTCTTGATGGCCCCATAATCATAGTGCAAGCACAATCAATATTTTCTCATTATGCCATATAATCTATGGTGCCACTGGTCCAACGGCCCCGACTCTCAACTCAACTTGTAGTTGTTTGTCTTGACTAGTTTGTCGACCTGTCATGTCGCACTACCGCTAGTTGATTGAGTATGACGGTCCTATCTTGGTACCATGGCCAAACAATTTCTTTATTTAAAGTTTTATGGCATATAACTCATGTTCATTTATGAGCTACTGCTCGTGCCAACTGGCCTTAGGCCCACTGTACGAGATTTTCAAAATCGGGCATATTAGCCCCCAAGTTCCAAAACCGAGGCCCCCGACCTATAAGAGTTATTCGAGCTCATATCAAGAAGGTCTCCCAAATAGTTTAAGCATTGGCACATACTTAGGGGAGAGCACTTCCGACAAAATATATTTTCAACTGTCCATTATACCGACTAGGTACAAGGACAACTTCGCTCATAATCGATGAACGGGTTTTCAACTTCCTTCGAGTAAGTTTCATCATACCAACCGGTATGATTTACTTACAACCAGTAAGTAGTTTTTTAATATAGTTTTCACATCACTCTTCTAAGTTGTAATGTTTAAAATACCACATAATAATGGATTTTCATTCCGATATGCTTATCATTCCCAACCGGGTATGATATAAAATCCCACTCAGTAAGTGGTTTTTAACATTAAGTTGTGCTCATCATCCCAACCGGGTATGATGTTAGTAAACCCACTCGCCCACCGGTTCTTTGTATTCACACAAGCTTGTCCTTGCCGGTGTTCCTGGTACTTCATGTTCCTACACGATATGAACATCTCGGTTCATTATCCTTCGGCCTAATAGCCTTCATTCATTACAAATGAATGAGAAAGTCAAACTTTCGTTTATTTGCATTTACGTCCCTAAAGTTATTTCTCCTAAACCTAATGTCCCTAATGTCGGTTTTTCCTCAAATTGAGTCTCGAAACTTTTAAAATTTATCAAGGGACCTCAATTTATTCCATTTCACAAAAAGGGATTTAAATTTCCAAATTTCTAATTTGGTCCACCAACTTTTCCAAAATTACCATTTTGCCCTTCCTTTACAAAAATGGTAAATTTTACCCCAAAAATTCTAAAATTTCTCAATTGGCCCTCTAACATTTTTATCGTGCCCAATTGACCCTCAATTTTAGGAAATTGCATTTCGGTCCCTCGAATTTTTAAAAATTCCCAATTTTCCCCAGTTCCAACTCTTTAACACAACCAAATTTGATTTCATCAAATTAACCGATCAAACACCTCTAATTGTTGAAATTGAGTTTCTCCATGTTCATACAATTCCATGGAACTTTGAATCACGATTTTTAACGCAAGATCGAGCTCAAACGGAGCTTCGCCGGAAAATGAACTGTAGAGAGAGAAATCTTCGATTACTCACTGGTGAGGGCACAGCGGTCTGAGCTTTCAATCTGGGCAGATAGCTCTCATCCTAAGGTTCATCCAAGAATCAAGAATCACATCAATTGATGCCACATTGAGTTAGAATTTCATCATCGAAATTATGTTGGTTCTCTCTCTAACACCAGTCAGAAATTGCAGAGGGAAGCCGAATTGGCTTACCTTTCAGTCCTAATTCGGCCATGGGAGGGCTTGGTTTAGCCTGAGGAGGGCTCGAAATGGCTAATTTCAACTTGGCCAAAACAGGTCATCTTCGGTCCACCGGATCTGATTCACTGTTCCATCACGCCGGCATTCCTCCAGCGACCCTCGAAGCAAACGGAGACTACAGACGTGTAGCTAACTTCTCCTCGGTTTTAATGAACCTGACCTCACCTTCTTTGGCTCAGGAAAGACCCTATATCGGAGCTCTGGTTCAAGCTTTGCCGAAAAACTAAGCAACTGAGAGAGAGTGAGCTTTTCAGCTGTGGAGAGGATGAATGGAGAGGGGCTCTTTATATATGAACCTCAGGGACTTCTTGGCCATCCGATTGGCACCATTATGATAGGTATTGATGGTCGGAAACGTATTGAATGGAGACGTTTCTTCTTCGCTGGCACTACTTCAATTTTTTGGTGAGTGAATAGTGTTGTCATCTGGAGGAAGAAGATGACACTTTTCCGAACTGGACCGGAGCTACAAACCAGAGCTCCGACGATGTGTGAAATCTCCACCAAAGAAGCTCTGAAGGGTGGCATTGGAACCAGGGAAGAGTGCTCTAACTTCAGACACTCTCAAAATGATTAGACGATGCCACGAGAAAAGTACAAGAGATCGCACAGTGAAGTCGCTTTGGAGTTCGAAACAGCAATCTCCTCCCCGACCAAACCTCGACCCTCGCGGCCCTTCTACCACTCACATTGGCCATCTCTAACCGCCTAAGACCCTCCACAACACCTTCACAAGCCTTGGTAAGCTCAATTTTGCCACTCCTCGTCATAATTTCTAAGTTTCAAAGCTGCACCCCCTGAAAGTTCTCTCTTTAAATTCCTGCAGGACAACGGCGAATTATAGCAAGATTTAGTCCTGGTAGGTTCCCCTCGACTAGCTTTAGCTGCCTTTACCTCAAGCTCCGGCTACCACCCCTCCGTTAGTAAGATACGCAGGCTTTCTCTCTCTATTGTAAATATTCTGGCGAAGCTCCGACGAGGAGTAAAACTCAACCAAATTCAAAAATTCAAAGTGTAGGACGATCGAGGGGAGCTCGAGGAGACGAATAAAGGAAAGAATAAAAAAAATTAAGGACTTACAGGCCGCCAATTGGACGAGGTAAGATATAAAGATTCATATGCATGAATTGGGGAAGAAATGTGGGATTTTAACATCATACCTGATCGGAGTGATGTGAGAACGAAGTGGAAAACTACTTGTAGGTTGTAAGTAGAGAAAACCATACCCAGTTTGTATGATGGACTTCCTTGAAGGAAGAAAACCCGCTTGTCGGTTGTAAGTGGAGATAACATCACACTCGGTTGGTGTGATGAATTGAAAGATGATTTTGTCAGAAGTGTTCCCCCTTGACTGTGTGCCAATGCTTAAATTTTTTGGAGACCTTCTTGACGAGAGCTAGAAAAACTTAGATAGGCCAGAGGCCTCGTTTTTGGAACTTGTGGGGCTATATGCCCGGTTTTGGAAAATAACGTGCAGTGGGCCCAAGGCTAGTTCGCACGAGCAGGAGCTCGTAAACAAACCTAAGTTATGAAAGCCATGAAAAATTTTAATGAATTGATTATGTGATTTTGCTATAGTACCAAGACAGGACTAATATACTCAATGGATTGGCGGTAGTGCGTCAGGGCTAGGTTGACGGACCGGCCTAGACAAATAGTTATAGGTCGAGTTGTGGGTTGGGGTCGTTGGACCAGTGTCACCAAAGATAAATGGCTTTGTGGAAAAACAATTATTTGTGCAAGCACTTAAGGTTCAGGACCATCAAGATGCCCAAGAGGATAGTGATGCGTCCTAAGGGCTACTAGACGACCTAGTGGAGATAAGGGCAGTTTGTCGTGCCACCCATCAGGGAAGCACGACTTAGCTTCATGCGCATGAGACCGAGGTGGGGTCGGGATGAGGTCTCTATCCTCAAACTGACACGGAGTTATTTTCGGGTTTGAGAATCAGATGTCGCGAACATCCACTCAAACCCAAGGTAGAAGTGGACGGGCTTCTATCTTGGTGACCGGTAAAGACACTCTGAGCCACAAGTGGGTATAGTGGATGGGCTGCCCTGCGAATGTGTGATCCCTTTCTGATGAAAGGCGTGTGTTGACTACTAAACACACCTAATATGGAAAATGTGGAAAAAATATTTTGAAAACCAGAATTTGATAAAAGAACATTCTTAAAGGAAATAAGGGGTTTGTCACACTCCAACTAAAACTGTTTTGTTTATAATAACTCACTCCCAACATCCATTCACTAAGTTGTAGAAACTCACCCCTCTTTCATATCCCTTTTTAGGAATAGAGAAAATGACTAAGGAAAACACATGGATCTACCCATTGTTAGGTATGCTTAAAAGTTAATTTAACCTTGCATTTTTATTGATTTATGTTAATCCAAGGAGCAAGGTTAAATTACGCTTGGCTCCTCTTGATTTAAAGAAAGGGGAAAACCTCTCCTAAACCGAGGGAGCGGTGGGTTGATCAAGGGGATCCGACCAAACCGGGTCGAGGTGTGACATAGTCGCTCATACGTGAGAAAACGAAGGCTATTCTACCGAACCCTTATTGATAATGATATCAAAACCGTGTAGGACACGTGAGATCAAAACGCAAGCAAGAGAGAGCTAGTGTGGACTGGAAACTGACTGGGGACAAAGACATCACTGACAACGGGTGAGTGGGACTTTTATACATCATACCGGTTGGGATGATAAGCACTATTTTAAAGGTTGAAACCTACTTACTAGTTGTGAGTAGGAATAAACAAATATCATACCTGGTTGGTATGATGAGCTTACTTAAGGAAAGGAGAAACCCGCATACCAGTTGTAGGCGGACCTATCACCACACCCGGATGGTGTGATGAGTTAAAAAGTGGTTTTTGTCTGAAGTGTTCTCCCCTGACTGAGTGACAACAGCTTAAACTATTTGGGAGACCTTTTTGATGGGAGCTAAAGCAATTCTAATAGGCCAGGGGCCTTAGTTAAAAAGTGGTTTTTGTCAGAAGTGTTCTCCCCTAACTGAGTGACAATAGCTTAAACTATTTGGGAGACCTTTTTGATGGGAGCTAAAGTAATTCTAATAGGCCAGGGGCTCAGTTTTTGAACTCAAAGGGCTTAAGGCCCAGTTTTGGAAAAATACATGCAATAGGCCCAAGGCCAGTAGGCACGGGCTGGAGCACGTAAACAAACATGGTCAGGAAGAGCCATGAAAACTACTCTTTATAATGGAATATTGATTGTGTGATTTACCAAGGTATCAAGTCAGGATCGACAATGCTCAATGGATTGGCGGCAGTGCATCTGGGTCAGGTCGACAGACCGGCCTATACAAACAGTTGCAGGTCGGGTTGAGTGTCGAGGCCGTTGGAGCGTCGGCACCAAAGAGAATGGCTTAATCGTGAAAAACTATTGTTTTTGCATGCACTTATGGTACGAGACCATCAAGATGCCCTAGGGGGTAGTGATGGATCTTAAGGGCTGCTGGACGATATGATGGATATAAGGGCAGATTGTCATGCAAGTTGTCATGAAGCTCTGGGAGCTTCTTACGCATGAGAGTGGGGTGGGGTCAGGATGAGGTCTCCGTCCTCATACGGACATGAAGTGGCATTTGGGTTTAAGGGTCAGACATTTGGGATGTCTACTCAAACTCAGGGTAGAAGTCTGGGACTTCTATCTAGGTGGACAACAAAGTCGCACTAATTCCCAAGTGGGTGCAGTTTGGGGCTGCCCTGCGAATGCGTGTACCCTTCCTGATGAAGGGTATGTGTTTGTTTGCTAAACGCCTCCTAAGGCAAGGGGATGGGCTAAGAGAGCTAAACACACCCAATATGGAAAGGGAAAAAGGTTCTAAGATTTGAGTTTGAAAGAAATCCTTGAAAAAGGAATGGTAAAGCTTGGAAATGGTTTTGACTAATAAAACACTTTTTTAAAACTCTCTCCCAACACCCACTCACTGAGTTGTAGAAACTCATCATGTGCCTTTATCCCCTTTTTAGGAGAAAGGAAGACCAAGTTTAAAGACCATTCATAGTTGAACCCTAAGACTGGTATGTAGATTCTAAATATATTGAGTTTTGTATAATACTATTCCAAGAAAAACAGGAAAAGACACCTAACTCCTCGCGGTTTAGAAGGGAGTGGAACCCTCTTGAACCAAAAGGAGTGGTGGGTTGCTCATGGGGATCCGACCAAACTGGGTTGGGGCATGACAGCCTAGGACCATGAGGATCGAGCAAGCCAGCCCAAAATAAATAAGGGCGTGTAGAATGAAAAACGAGTAAGTCATGGGATAAGTTGTACCCTCAAGGGATGCATGGGTGGTCGATAATTTCGGAGGACCATAAAGGAATTTCTTCAAGCCCAAGCAAATATTAAGGCTAAGTCTGAGGAGAAGGATATTAGTTGAGTGTGTAAGGAAACGACAATGAGATAGGAGCTCTTCGAGCTCAAATTTCATGAGGAGTACCTCTCTCCCCACCTCATGAGCTAGAAGAAGTCGGAATTCATGAAACTTAGATAGGATCAAGGAGCAGTAACCTAGTATGAGAATAGATTTAACGTTATGTGAGGTGATTCAAGTGGCTATAAACTCCTAGAGGTGTCAGCTCTTAGACCCCACCGACCTCGATCGCCGACGAGCCTTCTCTAGTGAGTTTTTGGCTTTAACCTGACTTATATGCGTATGTGCATGAGTTTCTGATCAAGCTTGATTGGAGCAACTCTAACCAACTTTGGCCAAACTAATCTTATAGCAAGGTAGAGAGATTCCAAAGGACCTCCCCACTTAATTTCATAATTTTTAATGATAGTTTGTTTGTAGGTCAAAGGTTGAGTGCTAAATTGCAAAGATTTGAAAGTTAGGGGACCCAATTGCTATTAAGCTTTTAATGGGGTCTTCCTAAGGGGGAAAACAAAGTATATTGGTTGATTGCCTATTGTGAAAGGTCTAGGAACCTATTTGCAATAAAGGTAAAGTTAAGGATTAAAGTGAAAATACTAGTATTTGTATGACCAAAGGAGGACATTTGGACAGTCCAAGGATGTAAACTTAAATTAAAGAAGTTTAGGGACCCAAATGAGAAATTTGGGGGTTAAATAAATCATGGAGCCTAAGTTCTCCTAATGAGGGGCAAAATGGTAATTTTACCAAAACATAGGGGCTTGCTAGGAATTCTTGGAAAGTATGACTTGGGATTATTCCAATTCCTACTTGAGACCATAATGGTACTCAAGGTAACATGAGGGACCCAATTGAAAGACATGAGAAAGTTTAGATTCCAAGTTGAGAAGATGGAAAAAGTAAAAAGGGAAAAATTAATTTTGCCCAATGTAAAGACCAAAAGGGAATTTATAGAGGATGAAACCACTAGGTGGTGAGTCGAGAAATGTGAGCCCTAAAATAGGTGCACAATGAACATAGGCCCAAGAGGTTAACCTTAGATAATCTTAAACCGAGGTCAGGTCACCGGCTAGTGTAAAAAGAACATGGTCAGTGAAATAGTGAAATGGTTAGAAGTGTAATCGAACAAGATTATTAAAATCCTTATTGAGAATGCAAGAAGCACTCGAGCGGATTTTGGAAACCCCCGTGAAACCAACTTGTTTCATGTTGTGAGGTGAGTGGGCATTAAAAGCGAGACCAATTGGACCAACCAAAGGATTTCATACATGCTTGAGTTGATTAACTGCCCATGAGTATAAAGGTAGTCTTAGAACTCATATAAGCAATGTAAAATGACTAAGATCGTTCTCATTAAAACGAACATGATTTTATGGTTAAAGAAAGGATCGGCTCTGAAGACTGAGGTAGATAGCATGTTTTTGGTTTTAGAGAGTCGATAAACTACTTTGGGCCTTGCACATTGTTGTAACTTGGGAGAGATGGTTGAGTGACCGGTCAGGCTCCCCAACAAGTGTTATAGCTATGTCCATGAGTTGACCTAGCGACTAGGGCATGGAGTGTGTAGTGTGACCCTGGGGTTTGTGGATTGATGCCCACATTGAGATATGAGGAGATGACCAAGAGACAAGCCAGACTCCCCAGATTTGATTATAATGTTTAGGGAGGTGGTCTAGTAAAGGATTGGAATCCCAAGTATATCCATGTATTTATACATGTTTATTGTGCATTCTTATGCCATTTAAGTACTGGAGCTAGGTGGGTAACGCACTGAGCTCCCATGTAATGAGATGCATTAAGCACCATTACGTCACTCGATCATGTGTTACAAGGGCCATGACCTGTAGTCATGAGATTTCTTAATTAAAAACCCAGTATAGGAGAGTGAGGGTGAAAGATGGATGCATGTGAGGTTGTGTCATCGCCCAATGGAAAAATGGGAAGGAGATCGCGAAGTATTGTTAAATCTCCCATGTTTTCCCGAGACACCCGAGTGATGTACAGGTACCATCCCAGTACACTGATGTGGCGAGACGAGGGCATAATTTAGTTTCAAGTGTACGGTCATAGGCTGACGAGTGGCAGTAATGTGACTATGACCCAGGTGCTAGAGACACCCAACTACGAGACGGCACCTGAAGTGTTGGTTGTGGTCAAAGTTAACGCACGACTCCTATACTCCAATTCTTGGTTTGGTATTATCCAAGATGCGGTGCACTCCGGATGACATATAACTATGGGGCACAAGTAGCCCAAATTATGTGCGACCTTGAGTTGCCCATTATTTTGCAAGGGAGTGGCGGCAAGACTACAATGACCCCAAGTGCTGAGACACTTAGCAGCGAGACGAAACCTAAAGTGATGGTTGTGGTAAATAACACATTGGGTTGCTCCCACACTTCAGTTCCCATTTTGGTATCAACCAAGAGGCAGTGCACTTCAGGGTGTGTGATTGTGTTAAGGGTTAAGTAGCCCAACATGGTTAGGGCTTGTGCAGCCTAGGATGAGGCACAATCTATGAGTAGCCCAGGAATGCCGACTCTAACACCGTGTTTTTAGTAACCAAAAAAAAAATTTAGAATAGAAAAACCAAACTGGTTCAGATGAACTCGATCCCATTAGAATATTGAAGTTAAGTGTGCTTGCGTGAGAGTAGTGCTAGGATGGGTGACCTCCCGGGAAGTATTCATGTAGGGTTGCACCCTTTCAATAGTTGACAAATCATATCTTTTTTTTTAGTAATCCAAAATTAAAAACATACCAGCACTAATGCAGGATCCCTTTAGAACTTCGAAGTTAAGCGTGCTTGATGAGAGTAGTGCATGGATGGGTGACTTATTGAGAAGTATTCATGTTGCATCCCGAAATGTAATAATATACTAGCACTAATGCACCAGATTCTATCAAAACATAGAAGTTAAGCATGTTTGGGTGAGAGTAGTGTTAGGATAGGTGACCTCCTTGGAAGTTATTTTTTTTTAGTAACCCGAAATTTCGGTCAAAAGTAGTTTATGGAATTATATTATAAATTTAAAATTCAATTGATATAATTGGAATAAATAAAATGAAAAGTGTAAATTATTAGGTGAAAATAATGATATAGTTATATATATATTTTTATTTATTCTACGTCTGTAACGCGTAAATATTATAAATACATATATTTATTTATTGAAATTAATACCAATCATTTAATACATATATTTAATTATTGGAATTAATAAAAATAAATGCCCATCAATTTCTCAAGAATAATGACAATATTAACATTGTAGTAATAAATACTCCCCATTTAATACACAATTTCATCCACATTCATTCTCGTAACACCTAAAAACTCCTCTCTCTCTAATACTCCATTTCCCGGTGAAGCTCAAACCTGAGCTTCGCCTTGGGCATTTTTCTTAACCTCAGAAGGAGAGGTCGGGCTATTTAGATTTTGGGGGAAGTCAGCTATCTAATAGCAACATCCATTCGATCCGAGGATCGCTGAAGAAGCAATGACATAATCAAACAGTGAAATAGCTATGGTAGACCGAAGCTGCCCTATTTCGGTCTAGCTAAAATTTGCCAAATTCAGCCCTCCTCTAGCCAAACCCAGCTCTCCCAACATCCCCACAACCCTCATACGACCTCAACGATGCTGAAAGGTCAATAGTAGGAATTCTTGATCCGAGAAGGTACTTTAGGAAGAGAGCTACCTTTCCCGATAGAATGCTCGAACCATTGCACCTCCGACGGGACAAGTGTGATTAGAATGCCAGCAAGAGAAACCTCGTGTCAACTAGGAAAACCAACCGTGGATGAACACGTCATGGTTATCGGGTGAGTGTGTTATTCACATCATACCCGGTTGGGATGATGAGCACCTTTTCTAAATTAGAAGTCACCATGAGTGGGCTTACTAGCGTCATACCCAGTTGGGATGATGAGCACAGTTTAAAGTTAAAAACCACTTACCGGTTGTGAGTGGGATTACTAACGTCATACCCGGTTGGAATGATGAGCACAGTTTAAAGTTAAAAACCACTTACTGGTTGTGAGTGAGATTTTATATCGTACCCAATTAGGGATGATAAGTACCTCGAAATGAAAACTCACTACTTAGTGGTGTTTTAAACACACAACTTAAAGGAGTGATGTGAAAATTACACGGAAAAACTACTTACCGGTTGTAAGTAGATCATACCCGGTTGGTATAATGAAACTTCCTCAAAGGAAGTGGAAAACTCATTAATCGATTATGAATGGAGATGTCATTATACCCGGTTGGTATGATGGACAGCTAAAAACATATTTTTGTCAGAAGTACTCTCCCCTAACTGTGTGCCACTGCTTAAATGATTTGGAAGATGTTCTTGACGGGAGCTCGAATAGCGCTTATAGACCAGGGGCTTGGTTTTGAAACTTGGGGGCTAATATGCCCGATTATGGAAAATCACGTACAGTGGGCCCAATGCCAATCGACACGAGTAAAAGCTCATAAACAAACATGAGATATATGCTATAAAACTTTAAATAAATGAATTGTTTGGCCATGGTACCAAGACAGGACCGACATATTCAGTCAACTAGTGGTAGTGCGACAAGACTAGTCTCCAGACTAGTGAACATAAATAGCTGCAGGTTGAGTTGATGGTCGGGGCCATTGGACCAGTGACACCACAACTTATAACACATAAGATGAAAAGACTGATTTTGCATGCACTGTGTGTACGGGACCTTCAAGACGCCCAATAGGGGTAGTGATGTATCCTAGGTCCCTCGACGACCTGGTGGATATAAGGGCAGTTCGTCGAACCAAGTGACCTTGCGAAGCTCGACGTAGCTTCAAGCGCACGAGACTGGGGTGGGGTTGGGATGAGGTCTCTGTCCTCATACGGACATAGAGAATTGATTTAGGGATTGACGGTCGGATGTTGCGTACATCCACTCATTCTTAAGGTAGAAGTGGACGTGCTTCTATCTAGGTGGCCGGTAAAGTCGCTCTGATGCCACAAGTGGGTTCAGTGGCCGGGCTGGCCTGCGATTGTGTGTTTTGACCTTCATGAAGAAGGATGTGTGTTGGGTGATGACACGCCATAATTAATAAGAAATGGTGAAAATTTGAGATTTTTAAAGTGGAGAAAATCTAAAGGAAATTAAGGAGTCTGGCACACTCCAACTTGAAAATGTCACCCTCGGTAGGGTAAAGGTTTTAAAAACCAGTATTTGAGAAAAGAATATTTTAAAAGAAAATAAGAAGTTTGGCACACTCCGATTAAAGTAGTTTTGTTTATGAAAACTCACTCCCAACCCTCGCTCACTGTGTTGTAGAACTCACCCCCTCCCTCATATCCCTTTCAGGAAACTAAGGGAAAAAAATTTTAAGGACTTCCCTGTATAGGAACTATAAATATCAGGTATGTTTGTTTTTCAGTTTTGTATAATGTTATTCCAGGAAAGGTACAGGTTTAAAGGACGTCTTACTCCTTTCGCTTTTAAAAGAGGGGAAAACTCTTAGTAAACTAGGAAGAGTGGCGGGTTGCTCACGTGGATCTGACCAAACCGGGTCGGTGCGTAACAACTAGAATGGTATCAAAGCATGTTTCTTCAAATACATTATGAAGACTATATAACATAGTAACTAGGAGAAAGTTTTAAAATTTTCAAATGGCTCCCAAGAGACTAACCAAGAAAACTAGGACTCATGTCGCCAACATTGCCCAACAATCTATTCCCGTAGGAAGACCACCCTAAAAGTTCTCCAATGCCTAAGGTGTAGTAGAAAGTTATTGGAAATGAAACCACATAAGGGCACAAAAAAAAGGGTAAGAAGTAGAGACTAATTTTGCATGAGTTTTGGGGACAAAACTCCTAAAAAGGTGGCGAGTAATTGTAACACCGTATTTTTAGTAATAAAAAACAATTTATACCAGAAAAACCAAATTGGTTCAAATGAACTCGATCCCATTAGAATACCGAAGTTAAGCGTTCTTGCGTGAGAGTAGTGCTAGGATGGGTGACCACTCAATAGTTGTCAAACTATTAATTTTGCATTCTCTCGATAGTTGTCAAACCATATTGTTTTATTAACCCAAAATTAAATAACATATTAGCACTAATGCATCGGATCCTATCAAAACTCTAACTCCAAAGTTAAGCTTACTTAGGTGAGAGTAGTGCTAGGATAGGTGATCTACTGGAAAGTATTCATGTTGCATCCCCTCAATAGTTGTCAAACCATATTTTTTTAGTAACCTAAAATTAAATAACATATTAGCACTAATGCATCGAATCCTATCAAAACTCCAAGGTTAAGTAAGAACTCCAAAGTTAAGCTTGCTTGGGTGAGAGTAGTGCTAGAATAGGTGATCTACTGGGAAGTATTCATGTTGCATCCCCTCAATAGTTGTCAAACCATATTTTTTTAGTAACCCAAAATTAAATAACATACCAACACCAATGCACAAATATCTAATTAGAACTCTAAAGTTAAGCGTGCTTTAGTTGACAAATCATGTAGGGTTACACCCTTTCAATAGTTGACAAATCATATCTTTTTTTTAGTAATAAAAAATTAAAAACATACCAGCACTAATGCAGGATCCCTTTATAACTTCGAAGTTAAGCATGCTTGGTGAGAGTAGTGCTAGGATGGGTGACTTATTGGGAAGTATTCATATTGCATCGCCTCAATAGTTGTCAAACCATATTTTTTTATTAACCCAAAATGTAATAACATACTAGCACTAATGCACTAGATCCAATCAAAACTCCAAGGTTAAGTAAGAACTCCAAAGTTAAGCTTGCTTGGGCAAGAATAGTGCTAAGATAGGTGATCTACGGGGAAGTATTCATTTGCATCCCCTCAATAGTTGTCAAACCATATTTTTTTTAGTAACCCAAAATTAAATAGCATACCAACACCAATGCACAAAGATCCGATTAGAACTCTAAAGTTAAGCATGCATAGGCATGAGAAGTGCTAGGATCGGTGACCTAATGGGAAGTATTCATGTAGGGTTGCACCCTTTCAATAGTTGACAAATTATATTTTTTTTAGTAATCCAAAATTAAAAACATACAAGCACTAATGCAAGATCCCTTTATAACTTCGATGTTAAGTGTGCTTGGTGAGAGTAGTGCTAGGATGGGTGACTTATTGGGAAGTATTCATGTTGCATCCCCTCAAGGATATTTTTTATTAACATGTAATAACATAATAAAATTAATGCACCAGATCCTATTAAAACATTAAACTTAAGGGATCCTATATCATAAATGCATATATTTATTTATTGAAATTAATATCAATCATTTAATACATATATTTAATTATTAGAATTAATACTAATAAATGTCCATCAATTTCCCAAGAATAATGACAACATTAATACCATAGTAATAAATCCTCCCCATTTAATTGGCAATTCTACTCCTATATAAAGAGCTCATCCCCATTCATTCTCCTAACACCAGAAAAGTCCTCTCTCTATGTAATACTCCATGTCCCGGTAAGGCTCAAACCTGAGCTTCGACTTGGGCATTTTTCTTAACCTCAGAATGAGTGGTCGGGCTCTTTAGATTCCGGGGGAAGTCAGCTACTTGATAGCAAGCTCCATTCGATCCGAGGATCGCCGAAGAAGCACCGTCATAATCAAATAGTGAAACAGCTCCAATAGACCGAAGCTACCCTATTTCAGCCAAGCTAAAATTTGCTGAATTTAGCCCTCCTCTAGCCAAACCAAGCTCTTCCAACATCCTCATAACCCTCATGCGACCACAACAATGCTGATATGTCAATTGTAGGAATTCTTGATCCTAGAAGGTTTAGGAAGAGAGCTACCTTTCCCGATAGAAGGCTCAGATCGTTGTAACTCCGACAAGACAAGTGTGATCGGAACACCAACAACAGAAAGCTCGCGTCAACTTGGAAAACCAACCGTGGACGAACACGTCACGGTTAATGGGTGAGTGGGTTATTCACATCATACTCGATTGGGATGATGAGCACCTTTTCTAAATTAGAAGTCACCATGAGTGGGCTTACAAATGTCATACCCGGTTGGGATGATGAGAACAGTTTAAAGTTAAAAACCACTTACGGTTGTGAGTGGACATACTAACGTCATATCCGGTTGGGATAATGAGCATAGTTTAAAGTTAAAAAATACTTACCGGTTGTGAGTGGAATTTTATATCATATCTGGTTAGGGATGATAAGTACCTCGAAATGAAAACCCACTACTTAGTAGTATTTTAAACATCACAACTTAGAGTAGTGATGTGAAAATCACACGCAAAAACTAATTACTTTTTGTAAGTAGATCATACCCGGTTAGTATGATGAAACTTTCTCGAAGGAAGTGGAAAACCCATTAATCGATTATGAACGGAGATGTCATTATACCTGTTCGGTATGATGGGCTAAAAACATATTTTTGTCAGATATACTCTCCCCTTACTGTGTGCCACTGTTTAAATGATTTGGGAGACCTTCTTGACGGGAGCTCGAATATCTCTTATAGGCCGGAGGCCTTTGTTTTGAAACTTGAGGGCTAATATGCTCGATTTTGGAAAATCACATGTAGTTGGCCCAATGCCAGTGGACACAAGCAGAAGCTCGTAAACAAATATGAGATATATCACATAAAACTTTAAATAAATGAATTGTTTGGTCATGGTACCAAGACAAGACCGACATATTCAATCAACTAGTGCCAGTGCAACATGACAAGTCTCTGGACTAGTCAAGATAAACAACTATAGGTTGAGTTAATGGTTGGGGTTGTTGGACCAGTGGCACCACAGATTATAAGGCATGAGATGAAAATACTGATTCTGCATGCACTGTCTGTACGAGACCTTCAAGACGCCCAAGAGGGGTAGTGATGTGTCCTAGGGCCCTAGGTGACCTGATGGATATAAGGGCAGTTTGTCGGACCAAGTGACCTTGCGAAGCTCGATGTAGCTTCAAGCGCACGAGACTGGGGTGGGGTCGGGATGAGGTCTTTGTCCTCATACGGACACGGAGAATTGATTTTGGGATTGACGGTCGGATGTCACATACATCCACTCATTCTCAAGGTAGAAGTGGACATGCTTCTATCTAGGTGGCTGGTAAAGTCGCTCTCATGCCACAAGTGGGTTCAGTGGATGGGTTAGCCTACGGTTGTGTGTTTTGACCTTCATGATGAAGCATGTGTGTTGGGTGATGACACACCGTGATTAATAAGAAATGGTGAAAATTTGAGATTTTTAAAGTGGAGAAAATCTAAAGGAAATTAAGGAGTTCGGCACACTCCAACTTGAAAATGTCACCCTCGGTAGGGTAAAGGTTTTAAAAACCAGTATTTGAGAAATGAATATTTTAAAAGAAAATAAGGAGTTTGGCACACTCCGATTAAAGTTGTTTTGTTTATGAAAACTCACTCTCAACCCCTGCTCACTATGTTGTAGAACTCACCCCCTTCCTTATATCCCTTTTAGGAAACCAAGGGAAAACCCATCTTAAACACTTACCTGTATAGGAACTATAAAAATCAGGTATGCCTATTTTTTAGTTTTGTATAATGTTGTTCCAGGAAAGGTATAAGTTTAAAGGACGCCTTACTCCTCCTAGTTTTAAAAGAGGGAAAAATCCTTAGTAAACTAGAAAGAGTGGCGGGTTACTCACGGGGATCTGACCAAACCGAGTCAGGACGTGACACCAACCTGGTTCAGTACATCCCCCGTGTGCGGGACATAAGTTCCTAGTGTGTCACATATAGTAGTAATGCATCATTGGTTTGGGGGAACTAAAGAGGGAAACTAAGTATTTCTCATACATAGAACAGAGAATGAGTTGGTTGGCCTGAGACCTGTTGTCTTGATGGGGCATAATAAACCCCGATACTTAGAAGGGCTAAGTATGAATAAAATTATAGAAGATCATGTTAGGTGGTTTATGGGGGAGCACCAGTGTCCAATGCTCAATATTTTATCAAAATACAGGTAATAATCCGATGATTTGTGAAAGACAGATATATACCCAATATTTTATCAAAAGTGTAATAACCCGATTATTTATGAAATGTGAGCAAAAATCTAATATTTTATCAAAATACGAGAAATGACTTATGATTTGTAAGAAATATGTAAATACTCAATAAACTTTTGAAAGATAAGATGAAAAATTATGAAAGACAAGCAAATACTCAATATTTTTTTGATAAAATACACTCCGCATTTATTGAGAAACAATTGGAACAAATCAATACTTTTTATGCATACTTGGATGATAAGGTGTGTTTGAGGAGAACTAGTTCTATATCTAGGAAGAGATTGTATAATTGAATTAAAAGATTGTATCTTAATTGATTCATATAACCATTTAATTGATAGACCAATGTAGAGGAAGAATCAATACTCATAACCAATTAATTGATTCAGAAATGAGTAAGTAGAGACTGAAAATGTCCCATTGTTATAATTATTCTTAATTAATAAATTCATTTTATTTTGGAAATTGTCAGGTTTTACATTGGTTCTCACAATCTTTGATCTCGTCAATAGCCGGATTTAACTTTGAGAATAAGACTTCATTGGAGAAAATGCTTGTATTCCTTACAGAAGAGTACAATGTAGCGCGATAGCACCGTTCACATAACCTCAAAGAAATAGCTCATCCCTTCTGTTGCTGCATTTGTTTTCTCAGGTTCCCAAGAGGACCGTACTCTTTTTTCCACTGATCAGAATTGCTACAACCACACGTTGTCTTGTTTAAATTTGTCCCGCATCTCAGACACAGGCCCTTGCAGTTGGGGTTGCACACAGCATTAAGGGTGATCTCGAGGTGGACCAAGTCCCTTACGTGCTTTGAGATATCAATCTCTTTCTCTTCAAGAGGGAAGTATAGCCAGTCATCCATATCAATATCAGCATCATCGGTGTCATCTTCCTCTTCCTCGTCTCTGAACCCTGATGATGAATTAGAGTTATCTTCCCTGAAGATTGTACCCATGTTGAGTATTTCAGGCATCTCAATGGGCTCATTGGTCAAAACGAGGGAGAAATTGGAGTACACAGGCTGAGCTGCAGGATCCCCGCACCTGAAAATATGAACACAGTATAGAATCTACGGAATGGGGACTAGATCCGATTGGCTAAGCAAGTAGATTGAAAATGGATAAAATGGTAACATCAAATGTCCTAAAGCAAACCTTACAGGGATTGTGGAAGAAGCATATAGAAATACCTATTGCATCCGAGAGTGATAACAGTCCTAACAATACCATCCAGCCTCAATTTCTGCTTCCTTTTCTTCTTTCGTGACACATCAATCGAAATTTGAACTGGAGTCCCAAATGGGAAATCCTTAACAGATTTTGTGACACGTAGGCCCAAGGCAGAGGCCTGAGATTTGGATATGTCCGTGGAGAGCTTTTCTAGACCGAGCCTCTCTAGTGTTGTGCAGTACTCCAAATGGGATACCAAAGAGTTCCTCCTGTACATTACAGCTCCTTCCCAAGGCGATTCTGTATCTTCGTTTCCATCTAACTCTAGACCCAACCAGTCAAGTGTTACTGCACTGTCTGGGTCGAAATCGGAGCTCCCAACTCCTACTGCAGCAGATCTTGAGACTGCACAATGTCTTTGTCTCAAAGCTTCGGAAGTAATCTCAGTTGCTAAAAGGAATGAACCCTGGTATGCAAGTCTATGCAATTTGCAGGCTGATGTTCCCAACCAACCCAGATGAGCCAGAGGTATGAAGGTTGAGGGAATCAACATTGACATCTTAATCACTACAATTAGCAACTCTCAACCCGAAAAAGGAACGATCTTCCTTAAATCAGTTAGTCATTTACTATATTGCCGCACTGAATGCAATAGATTCCACCCTGCAAAGGAACCGAAGAGAGATTCCACATCAGCCTTGAACAAAGAAACAACTCGTAGAGCCGAACATGAAAGATGAAATATCAACGAGGACAATTATATTTTAATCTGAAATGAAAACCCACGCGAAGTTAAAGCAAGTAAAAACATATTAAGCCTGGATATGAAAACAGAGCAACAATTATTGGCTGCGGCATTTCTTGAAACACTTTGCGTCCACAGTGAGCAGATCCCAACAATAATATCCTTGAGTTCACTCAGATTATCAGAAATGAATAGTATACAGAAAGGCAATACGATAAGGGGAGAAAAATTATTTATCTCGCTTGTTTCTTGAAAAGATGCAGGCGATATGTAAAATCAGAACTACTCAATGTCACCGAAGATGAACAAGAAGAACTAACCTACTCAAAATTTAGACGGGTAGGAAATTAGGAAGCTGCTTAGAGCTCATAGGAAGAGAAACACAGAGGGAGTCCGCAGAAGCAGTCGAGCCGAAGAAGCTAGCGGGCGGATTAAGGAAGAATCTATACAACATCCAGAGAAGAGGCATCGGCAGCACCAGAACATTTAATATGGGCTGGACCAAGAAAATTTCAAACGGCCAGTCCAGGCCCAGACTGTTTTGTTCATCTCCATTCATCTGAACTAAATCGAATTTTTGGCACAAGAAACTGATTGTAATTTGGATGCGCGCAGAGCCCTAGGGGTTTTTTTTTTCATGTTTTCGGGCCTGAGGTGGATCCATGGAGGTTATAACGGAGTAAGAGGTGGAGTAGAATGATTTTGCAACCATTGGTCCATGATTATCACAGCGAAATATCATAGCACACGGTCATAACCCCAAAAGCTCGAGCTCGAGCTCTCACCGTTTTTCTCCTGACTAAATATTTAACTTATAGAACCAATTGGATCATATTGAAATGATGTAGGTTCTATCTAGTTTGAAAATTTTCAGTAGATTTTAAATAATAAAATTAAAAATAGATTTTCCAATTCCAATATAATTTAATTAAGTTATAGTAAGAAAATAAATGGGCTATCAAGAAATAGGAAATTAACATGGAGAAAAGGTACCATCATCTATGAAAGTTCAAGAATTCATCTATAATATCTAGTTGCTGCTCATTTGATCTTTGATTGTCTTTTAACTTCCCCAATCATTCAACAACCTAAAGGTCATGGTTTTGGGGTGGGAATAGCCCAAGTTGCCCCACATTCCACACCTGGAAAGCATTCAATGACATGAATTTGCGGAACCGGCAGGCATGAATGTCGGTAAGACAATGAAGGAAGAACACTAAGAAGCAATACCTTTGACATTTAATGGATCTCCCTTTGACATGATTTCAAGCTATCAATCCTTTTAAAGTGCAACACCAATCATTTCTTGATTTGATTTTCCTCATATATTTCTTATTCCATATATATCCCATTAATTTGGATAATTAATTCCACTTAAAGTAATATATATTTTTTTGTAGCAAGATAAAGTTATGAAAGGTCATAATATTGTAAAATGATAATTTATATACAAACTGTATAAAAATATTATAAAATGTGTTAAATCTTACCAAGGATGTAATTGCTCATATGCAATGGCTTCATAAATAGAAATAGTTTGACTTGACAATATAAGGTAATTTGGAGTTTTTTCCTTTAATTACAAAAAATCTCATGTTCAAATTATAGAGGATGATGGCCTTAAAAACTGTGTGATTTGGAAAGCTATCACCTGATCCGAGTACCACCCTATTTGCCCTTATATCCTTTTTTTTTCTTCAACTTTCCATATTAAGAGCGCTTTCTTATAAGTAGTGAAATTAGAATTCATTTTTATCATATATGATTATACTAGAAGCAATTGGTTAAAATGTAAGGCATTTTTCCATTTTAAGTAAGGTTCCATGGGAGTTTGAATCCTTTTTAAGTAAGACATACTCACCAAACTCTAGCCCAAATTTACAATTGTTATTGCTCAGTGGCTTCTGGATAGTATATGGTTCATAATAAAAAAAGTCAAAGAAGTAAAATACTGCCACTTGTATCATATATGGTATGCGAGATATTATATACATACAAACTTTCATCGGGATTCGTTGAACCAGTATTATTAGTGCGTCCAAAGAAGCCAAGTGCTTGTACATTATTATTAGTTAGCGGGATTCGTTGAACCATTATTATTAGTGCGTCCAAAGAAGCCAAGTCCTTGTATATTATTATTATTATTAGTTAGCAAGACCATCTTTTCAAACATCAATTTAATTTGCATGTAGATATAGAGTAAACAGATTGATAGATTATAAAATAGGGACAAAGATATTGAAAAGGATTATAATAAATATTAGTAACTGTGTTCAATCATTATAATTGAACTATTTTATAAGGTGAAAAATTTCTAAGCGTAATAAGTTGAAATTACGGGTATATATGAAATAATTGAAAGTGTTAATAAAATTATAAGAACATTTATTTTGATATTCTAAATAATAGAATGTTGGTGATTATATCATGAGATAAGATTTTTCATAGCAAAGTACACTTAAATTTAAGTGTAGAAAATAAAATTTGAGATTGTAGCCTATAGATCAAGTCGAAATGATATCATATATGAATTTAATTCTTTTGTCCTTATTATTGAACAAAATGAAAATGAATATTTTTATTTTTATTTTTGACATGAAAAACTAGATTATTTGTGAGATAATAGCATACAAATTATCAAATAAGAGTGATTGGGATGAAAATACAAATCTCATGAGATGAAAATACAAATCTCATGAATAATAGATTTAATTCATATGAGTTCGATGATGGCACTATTAATACTTTTGTAGTGAACTTATGTACTGTAGCGAGTAATAGTCTGTTATTTTTTGAATTACATGAGATAATCTTACTCATAAGAAAAATGTCAGAACCTTCGACGGAATGACAAACAAAGGTTCTTTCAAGTATACTTATACATTCCTCTAGGTCTGCTTTCCTAAAACCTTTCACTTCCTCTTCACTCTTACCATGTCTTATCCTGGAGTTGCTTGAAAAGGTTTTCCGCATTTACTCTTTTTAGGGGTTCTTGTACCTTAACTCTACTCTTATTTATCTCTCAAACTCTTGGTTTTTCTTAGAGGTAATCCAATTACTCATGATTTCCTAATTCTTATATCAGAACTCTTTCTCAATTCGTTATGGTCCTTAGGATTTCTTTTAATACTCCTGCACTTTTTTATGCTTACTTCCTTTACACGGGACCCCCCACTCTTTCCTTTCTTCCTACCCTTGGTTTGGGTATATCTTTTCTGGTGATTCTAGGCAGATTCTTGGCCCTTCTCTAAAACTCATTTCTCAGTCTTGTTGCCTTGTTACTCCACATTCCTAGTTTGTGTGGGGGAACTTATTTGGCTATCTTAGGGTTAGTGTTAACTAGAGGTGACACGTAGTCTTCCTCTTTAGGTGGTCTTCTCTCCATCTACTACCCCGATCATGATTGATATACTTCAAATCTGTTAGTTGTAGCTATCATTATCAGGGAGATTAAATTTTAATTAAGGAAAACTGAGCTTTTATTCATTCAAAGAGGTAGTTTCTTGCCTTACAGGAATTCATTACTTCCTAGTCCCTTGGAGTCATAGGCAGGGAGTTAATCTTCAAATGGTTTTGGGATTCATGGTTCGAGGGTTCTGATGAACTGGTTGATGTCCATCCATACTCCCGCTGGGCTTCCCTAATAGGACAAACTTGATGAATTGCCTTGAGTCCATACCTTCTTAACACTTGAGCCTCGCACTCGTAGGTCCATTTCATCCATTGGGGAGGGTTGAAGTTGGATTAAGCTGGTGAGGGTACTTGGTGGACTTTCATAAAGATGGTGTGGGCATCCCAATAGTTGTCCCATGCCTTCTTCTTGGTTGGAGTTCCTTTTGGCAGTTGTGGGGATGGAGGGGATGTCGGGCTCCTTGGAGGAGGAATAGGTTCTTCCTGCCTTGGAGGAGGATATGTGATGCCTTTTGGCTCTATTAGGGCTCCAACAAGTTTCCTATAGTCCTTGACCATATCATTGGGCACTCTCTTCTTGCCCTCTATGAATCTTTGAATGGTTGCCTCTCTGGAGGTATGCATCTTTTTCACGATCTCATGTGGGGGTTTGGTTCGCACGACGAACTTCCTAGGAACTCTTCTTCCTATAGGTAGTTAACTTTTTGTCAGTGTCAGGGCATAGTATTGATAATGCTTTTTAGGGAACAATGGCTCTGATACCACTCAAGTTGTCACGCCCTCGACCTAGTTTGGTCGAATCTCCGTGAGCAACCCGCCACTCCCTTTGGTTTATGAAGATTTTCACCCTTTTCTAAACCGCAAGTAGTAAGGTGTCCTTTTTCCTGATTTTCCTAGAATAGCATTATACAAAACTAAATATATTAAATCTTACATACCTTTTTTAAGGTTCGGCTACAAAAAGGTCTTTAGGGTTGGTTTCCCTTGGTTACTTGAAAAAGGGGTAAAGGGAGGGGGTGAGTTCTACAACTTAGTGAATGAGTGTTGGGAGTGAGTTTTCATAAAACAACTTTAATTAAAGTGTGCCAAAATTTTTATCTTCTTTAAGAATGATCTTTCCTCAAATTCTGGTTTTTCAAAACCTCTTTCCATTTGCCATCTGGTGTGTTTAGCAAACAACACACGCCTTTTATTAGGAAGGGAACACACATTCGTAGGTGCAGCCCGTCCACTGCACCCACTTGTGGCTCAGAGAGTTTTTACCAACCACTAAGATAGAAGCCCATTCACTTCTACCCTGGGTCTGTGTGGATGTTCACGACATCTAACCCTCAGACTCGAATATCACTCATTGTCCATATGAGGATAGATACCTCATCCTGACCCCACCTCGATCTCATGTGCAAGAAGCTACATTGAGCTTCCTAACTACTGGCACGACGAACTGCCCTTATCTCTACTATATCGTCAAGTAGCCCTTAGGACGCACCACTACCCCTCTTAGGCGTCTTGATGGTCCTATACCTCAAGTGCATGCACAAAACAACAGTTTTCATATAGCCATTTATCTTTGGTGCCACTGGTTCAACTACCTTGATCCTCAACCCGAAATACAACTATTTGTCTAGGCTGGTCCGTTGACCTGACCCTAACGCACTGCCGTTAGTCCATCTTGTACTGTCTGTCCTGACTTGGTAACATGACAAAATCACGCATTAGTTTCATTAGAGTTTTCATGGATTTCTCAATTCAAGTTTGTTTATAAGTTCCTACTTGTGCCCACTGGCCTTGGGCTGACTACATGTGATTTTCCAAAACTGGGCATTTAGTCTCACAAGTTCAAAATCTGAGGCCTTCGGCCTATATGAGCTATTCTAACTCCCGTTAAGAAGGTCTACCAAAAGTTTAAGTATTGGCACACAATCAGGGGATAACACTTCTGACAAAACATATTTTCACTTCATCACACCAACGGGGTGTGATGATATATCCGCTTATAACCGGCAAGCGGGTTTCTTCTTCCTTCAAGGAAGACCATCATACCAACCGGGTATGGTTTCCTCTACTTACAACAGGTAAGTAGGTTTTAGCTTAGTTTCCATCACCCCGTCTGGGTATGATGTTAAAAGTCTCACTTACAAGTGACTTTGCATTTCTAAAGTGCTCACCATCCCAACTGGGTATGATGTAAATAAGCCCACTCACCTGATAATTATGGCATATTCTTCTCCAGTCAATTTTCACACCCACGCTGGCTTATCCTTACCGGCGTTTCGGTCTCTCATGTTCCTACACGATTTGGGCACCCTTATTTATTAAAGTTTGGCATACTACCTTTGTTTCTCACATATGAGCGACTTGGCTCAAAATTACTATTTAATTGTACTTAGGTCCCTAAAGTTCATGTCTCTTAACTTTAGATCCCTAATGCCAACTTTTGTCCAATTTTGGTCCCGAAGCTTCCAAAAATTATTTTAGGTCCTCAATTTACTAAAAATTGTTTAATGGGCTCAAGTTTTTCAAATTTCCAATTTGGTTCCTAACATTTAAAAAATTACTATTTTGCCCCTACTTTCCAAAAATGACAATTTGCCCCCAAATGTTTCAAAAATTGACCAAATGTGATGAGGATGAATGGAGATGAGCTCTTTATATAGGGAGCTCGGGGACCCTCTGCCCGACAACTTTCCTATTTAGTCGAGCTTATCCTCGCACTAAAATGACCTAATTGGAGCCATTTTTCCTTAATTGGCGTTATCCATTTTTGCATTGAATGAATAATGCTATCATCTAAAGGAAGAAGATGACACTTTTTCGAACCGGACTGGACCTATCCGACCGGGTTCAATGCTTAAACTGGCTGGTTTAGGCCCGATTCATCCAATTTTCTCAAAATTAAAAAATTTTAAATTCATCTAAATTCATCCTCTATCCAATGGTGGCTTCAATTCCCCAATTTGAATATTTTAAGACACCTAGAAAAATGAATTTAACAATCGGTTCAATAATGGTTCATGTCCAATTCATCTGAACCGGTCTGGTTTTCCCTTCCAATTTGTCTCAAGGTCCTTCTCCAAGCATTTTTTGACTCATTGAGTCATTTGGGGTTTGTCGATTTCCTGTTTCACCCTTTCTCTATCGATTAAAGTTCATGAACTAGCTCGATTTTCTCTCTTGGGTTGATAGGTTCTTTCCCCGGTTTTTCTTATCTTTTAAGGATGGAGTTTACATCCAACGACCATCTTGGTACCCATGAAAAGTTGAGGACCTCAACTTTCCATTGCCACCTCAATTGACCCTCAACTCCACTTCTATAGTTCCTGGTGAGATCACACATTACATGATCTTTGGAAACTCGAAACAAGGCACCAGTTTTAGAGGCCAATTTCGATGATTGTGATGGCCCTCATGAGATGATAAAATTTAGTAAGTTTCTTGTACCACTAGCTTTCCATAGCCTCCATCCTTGCAAATTTGAGTAAGATTTGGGTATGAATTAAATCATCTAAGTTTTAGATCATGGGTTAAGTGGCCGAGCTAACTAAAATGCACATTGTAGGAGCTACAGACCACCAATTGGGGTGATTCATGTGGCTACAGACTCCTTGAGGAGTTATAACTAGCCTCGACAACTGATGTATCGTCTTCGGTGAGTTCCCAACTCTAACATGATTCTTACTCGCTTGCATGCAAGTTTCTAGTCAAGCTCGATTGGAGCAATTCTGAATGACTTCGACTAAACCAAGTTTACGGTGGCTTAAAGGGAGGCTAGAGGGACTTTAACACTTAATTTGGGAATTTTTACAGATATTTTTGTCATGGGTAAAAGGCTAGGGACTAAAATTCAAAAAATTGAAAGTTAGAGACACAAGGGTGAAAATAATGTTTTGGAATTGATTGGAAAGTTTAGTGATATCACACCCCAACCCAATTTGGATGAAATCCTGTGAACAACCTGACACTCCTCCTAATACTATAATAAAGGCCACCACTATTTTCATAGTATTGTTAGATGTAAGGCGTAAGACAATTAGAAAAACAATGTATCATATTATATTTTCCAAAATATGTTGGAATGTATATGGTGTTGTACATAAATCTGTAAAAGGAATTAATGTACCAATTTGGTAGTTTATATCCTAATGTCCTCCTTGACATTTTGTGCTCTAAAAGGGATAAGGGATGGTATGAGTCTACTACTAAGTGCATAGGGTTTACTAACAATTGTGACTTTTTATCCATGATTCGGTACATACTTAAAGGATGTGAGGATTTCATTTACTTTAAAAAAACAAGGGATTTTGCTTAATAAATTAAACAAGTAATGACTTGTTTTATCATTGAAAAATATTCCAAATGATTTAAATTCACTACTTGTATCTCACAAGCAAAAATAAGTTCCTTCCTACCCTAAAAAACTTATCATGGTTCATATATGGTGGATTTTCCAATGGTTTGTATCTTACAAACACATAAATACCATTTGTCATGACCCGACCCAGTTTGGTTGGATCCCTCTGAGCAACCTGACATTCTCTCGGTTTATTAATGCTTTTCCCCTTCTTTAAACCATGAGGAGTAAGGTGTCATTTATACATGTACCTTTTCGGGAATAACATTAATCAAAACTACATAAAATTTAAACTTTCATATCTGTCTTGTAGGTTTAGCTAGTTGAAGGTATTTAGGTAGGTTTTTCCCTCAGTTACTTGAAAAGGGGTAAAGGGAGGGGTGAGTTCGACAACTCAGTGAATGGGTGTTTTGAAACATGAGTTTCTAGAAAAAAATAGTTTGAATTTGAGTGTGCCATACTCCTTATTTTGATTTAAAAAACCATTCTTTAATTAGATTCTCGTTTTTCAAAACTATTACTCATCATTAACCAAAGTCAGTGTGTTTAACAATCAACACACGGCCTTCATCATGAAGGGATCACATATTCACAAGGCAGCCCATCCACAACACCTACTTGTGGTATCAGAGCAACTTTACCGGTCACCTAGATAGAAGCCCGTCCACTTCTACTGTCATGCCCTAGCCTGGTTTGGTAAGATCCACGTGATTAACTTGCCACTCTCTCAGTTTATTAAGGGTTTCCCCTTCTTTAAACCGTGAGGAGTAAGGCACGCATCCTTTAAACTTGTGCCTTTCCTGGAATAATATTAATCAAAACTACATGAAATTTAAACTTTCCATACCTGTCTTGCATGTGTAGTTAACTAGAAGTTTTTGGGTTGGTTTTCCCTTGGTTACCTGAAAGGGGTATAAGGGAGGGGGTGAGTTCGACAACTCAGTGAACGAGGGTTTAAGACTTGATTTTCAAAAATAATATTTTGAATTGGAGTGTGCCAAACTCCTTATTTTCCTTTAAAACATTTCATTTTCAAATCTTAGTTTTCATAGCCATTTCTCATTACCATGTTGTATTTATCAACCAACACATGCCCTTCATCATGAAGGGAACATACATTCGCAGGGCAACACATCCACTGCACCCACTTGTGGCGTCAGAGCGACTTTACCGGCCACCTAGATAGAAGCACGTCCACTTCTACCCTGAGAATGAGTTGATGTACGCGACATCCCACCCTCAATCTCGTAAATAAAACTCCATGTCTATATGAGGACAGAGACCTCATCCCAACCCCACCCTGGTCTCTTGCGCATGAAGCTACATCGAGCTTCCCTGACCGCTGGCATGACAATCTGTCCTTATCTCCACCATGTCGTCCAGTAGCCCCTAGGATGCATCACTGCCCCTCTTGGGCATCTTGAAGGTTCCGTACCTCAGTGCATGCACAAAACAACAATTTTCCATATAAGCCATTTAATCTATGGTGCCATTGGTCCAAAGGCCCCAACCCTTAACTCAACTTGTAGCTGTTTGCCTCGACTGGTCCATTGACCTATCATGTTGCACTGCTGCATGTTCATTGAGTATGTCGGTCATGTCTTGGTACCATGGCAAAACATATCATTCATTAAAATTTTTCATGCCTTAAACTCATGTTTGTTTACTAGCTCTGGTTCGTGCTAACTGGCCTTGAGCCTACTATACGAGATTTTTAAAATCGGGCATATTAGCCCCCAAGTTCTAAAATTGAGGCCTCCGGCCTATCTGAGCTATTTGAGCTCCCGCCAATAAGGTCTCCCATAAAGTTTAAGCAATGGCACATAGTCAGGGGAGAGCGTTTATGACAAAATATTCTTTTTATCTGTCCCTCACACCAACCGAGAGTGAGGACATCTCTGCTTATAACCGATAAGCAGGTTTTCTACTTCCTTCCAAGAAGTCCATCATACCAACCGGGTATGATCTACTTACAACCGGTAAGTAGTTTTTCCACATAATTTCCACATCACTCCACTTAGGTGTGATGGTTAAAATTCCACTTATTAGTGGGTTTTCATTTTCGAGTTGCTTATCATCCCAATCGGGTATGATATAAAATCCCACTCACCCGATAACATAGTGATTTCCTATTAACCGGTTCTTTGTCTTCACGCGAGCTTGTGTTTGCTAGTGTTCCCGGTACTTCGTGTTCCTACATGAAATAAACATCCCTGTTCATTATCCTTTGACCTAATAGCCTTCATTCATCACAAATGAATGAAATGCCCAAACTTTTAGTTGTTTACATTTAAATCCCTAAAGTTCTTTTTTTAACTTTAGGTCCTTAATGTTCTTTTTCTTTAACTTTAGGTCTCTAATGCTAATTTTCCCCCAAATTAAGTACTGAAACTTCTAAAATTTTCCTTGGGACCTCAATTTATCTAAAATCACAAAAAAGGGGTCAAGTTTGCCAAATTTCTAATTTGGTCCCCAACTTTTCAAAAATTTCCATTTTGCCGCTACTTTACAAAAATGGTAAATTTGACCCCAATAATTCCAAAAATTGACCAATTGGTCCTCCAACATCTTTTCCATGGTCAATTGGCCCTCGATTTAGGGAAATTACACTTTAGTCCCTCAAATTTTTGAAATCCCTAGTTTCCCCAAATTTTTCCTTTTAAACTGGCCAAATTTGATTTTATCAAATTGACAGATCAATTGAGGTTCATTGTTGAAATTGAAAGTAAAATTGAGTTCCTACACATCCATATGATTCAATTGCACTTTGAATCGCATAAATTGACGCTAGAATGAGCTCAAAGGGAGCTTCACAGGAAAACTAGACTTAGAGAGAGAAAGCTTCGAAAGCTTACTGTTAGGGGCGTGACGGTCTGAGCTTTTGATCTGGGCAGATAGCTCTTGTTCTGAGGTATCTCCAAGGATTAAGAATCACATCAATTCATGCAAAAATTGATGGAGAATTTGGTAAGTGAAGTTTCACCGGTTCTCTCTCTAACACTGATCGAAAATTATAGAAGGGAGCCAAATTGGCTTACCTTACCACTCTAATTAAGTTGTATGAGGGCTGTGGAAGTGTTGGGAGAGCTTGGTTAAGCTTGATATGGGCTCAAATTAGTCGTTTTAGCTTGGCCAAAAATGGCAACTTTGGTCCGCCGGAGCTGCTTCACTGTTCTATCACACCGACATTTCTTTGCCGATTCTTAGAGCAAATGGAGACTACCGTTGGGTAGCTGATTTCTTCTTGAATCTAAAGAACCCAGCATGTCCTTCTTTGGCTCAGAAAAAAGCCCAAGTCAAAGCACTAGTTCGAGCTTCACCAGAAAATGGAACAATAGTGAGAGAGTGGAGTTTTTAGGTGTGTGGAGGATGAATGAGGAGGGGTTTTTTATATAGGAAGCTCGGGGACTCCTTGGTCGTCCGATTGCTGCCTTTATGGTGGTCATTCATTACTTGAAACTCCTTGAATGGAGACTTTTCAGCTTCACTGGCGCTGCTCGATTTTTCGGCGAGTGAACATTGCTGTCATCTAAAGGAAGAAGACGACATTGTTCCAAACTAGACCGTACCGGTCCGAACCAGGTTCAATGCTTAAACTGGCTAGTTTAGGTCCGATTCGACCGAGTTTTTCAAAATTAAAATTTTTTAAATTCATCTAAATTTATTCTAAGCTACCTAAAAAAATGAATTTAGCAACCAGTTCAATAGTGGTTCAAACTGGTTTGGTTTTCTTTCCCAAATTGTCCTAAAGTCCCTTCACAAGGTTTTTATGACTCTTTGCTTCACTCGTGATTTGTAAATTTCCCGATTTGCCCGTTCTCTTGTGGTCAGGGTATGTGAACCATTTCAGTTTTTCTCACTTGGGTTGACTGGTTCTTTTTTCGGTTTTCCTTAACTTCAAAGGGTAGGGTTTACACCATTTCTTAATAAAGGGATAAAACATTTGCAGAACAGATCCTCAAAGACTACCTTTTATATTTGGTTCCGTATTTCAGCATGCACAAACATAATTCTTGTTAGTTAATACCTTTATATTTGGTGCTACTAGCCCTACGGGCATGCTGGCTTAGCTTTGATTTGCATGTAGATATAGAGTAAACACGTTGATAGATTATGAAATAAAGACAAAGATATTGAAATAGATTATAATAAATATTAGTAACCGTGTTCAATCATTACAATTGGCCTATTACTTTATATAAAATAAAGTATAAGATATGATGGGAAAAATCTCTAAGTGAAATAAGTTGAAATTATGGGTATATTATAACTAGAATATCGTGTGAAATGATTGAAAGTGCCAATAAGATTATAAGAATATTTATTTTGATATTCTAAATAATAGAATGTTAGTGATTATATCATGAGATAATAATTTTCAAATCTAATTATAATAATAACATTCTGATAACTTTTATTACTTTCCTATAAAATTATGTGTAGAGAATAGATTTTGAGATTGTAGCCAAGTAGACTTAAATTTAACAGTAGAAAATAAAATTTGAGATTGTATCCAAAAGAATTAACCAAGTTAAAATGAGACTGTATATGAATTTGATTCTTTTGTACTTATTATTGAACAAAATGAAAATGAAAATTAATATTTTTATTTTTATTTTTGGCATGAAAAACTAGATTATTTGTGAGATAATAGTCGACAAATTATCACATAAGAGTAGGTGGATGGGATGAAAATACGAATCTCATGAATAATAGATTTAATTCATACGAGTTCGATGATGGCACTATTAACACTCTTGTAGTGAACTTTTGTACTATAGCGAGTAATAGTTTGTTATTTTTTCGAATTACATGAAATAATCTTACTGACACTGGCCTTGATGAATGACGTGGCATCTTTGATGAGTTCCCATCTTTGACCCGACTCTTACTCTCTTACATGCAAGTTTCCTATCAAGCCCAATTAGAGTAATTACGGCCCACTCTGGCCAAGCCAAGTTTATGATGTCCTAGAGGGAGGCTAGGTGGACCTTGACACTATATTTAGGAACTTTTAGAGATTATTTTATCATGGGTCGATGGTTAGGGACTAAAATGCAAAGATTTGAAAGTTAGGTAACCTAAATATTATTGAGATGGAAAAATAAAGTTTTGGGGGTGATTGGAAAGTTTGGTGAAGTTTGTAGACTATGTTTGCCTTTTTTGGAAGTTCTAGAGACCTATTTGCTATAATGACAAAGTGAAGGACCAAAGTCCAAATATGAGTATTTGTGCGGCCAAAAAGCAACTCTTTGGTAGCCCAAGGACCTAAACTTAATTAAAAAGTGATTAGGGACCTAAACTAGAAAAATGGGGTAAAATGGATCCTAAAGCCAAAGTTATAAAGAAGAGGGGCAAAATGGTTATTTTGGCAAAACATAGGAGCCATTCGTCGATTAATGAGAAATAGAGCTAGGAATTGTTCCAATGCCTATTTGGGACAATAATGGAACTTTAGAAAAATTGAGGGACCCAATTGCAAGACTTGGAAAAGTCTAAGGTCCAGAAATAGGAAGATTGAAAGAATAGGGGAAATGGTAAATTTGCCCAAGTTAAGGACCAAGTGGTAATTTAGGGAAAATTGAACCACTCGGTGGTGAGTAAAGGAAATATGGTCACTTTAATAAGTGCTAAGTGAAAAGAGAATGATAATAAGCCCGAGTGATTAACCTTAGAAAATGTTAGGATTAAGGGCCAAGTTACCAACTAATGAATCGGGTAACCGGGACCCGTAAGGGCTAAACTGTATAATCATATGAAAAGTACATTAGGTTGAGTTGTGGAATGGTTAGATGTGAAAGGGACACTCCTACGGAACTGAGAGCAGGATTTCAGGAACCTTGTAGAATGAACAATTTCTATGAATTAAGGTGAGTGGGTGTAATGACGGCGTGTCGGATTGGACTGACCGAAGCCTAAAATAATATGCTTGATTGTTTGCATGAAAATATCATCAATCTGACCTTAGAACTCATATAATAAGTGCAAAATGAATAAGTACATGCCCACTAAAGCAAACACAATTTTAATGGCTAAAGTAAGAATCGAGCATGAGACCAAGATATGTTGTATGCTTACGATTTGGTGGAACCGGGAAATTGTTAGGCCATGGTCCATTTTGCTGATTGAGGAGACGATCAAGTAACATGAAAGACTCCTAATTAATGTCATTGCTTTGTTTATATGCAGTATGATCAACCAAGCCATAGAGTATACCATGAGATTTGAGTATAGGATGAGATGCCCAACTACATGATATGGGGAGACGGTCGAGTGTTAGGATGGTCTCTCGAGCTTGTTATGCTGTGTGGGGAGTTAGTCGAATGAAGGGACGAACTCCTTAGTGTATCCATGTTATGAGCATGTTGATTTATGATGCATCACTATGTGATTTGGGGAGTTGGGCGAGTGATGCAATAAGCTCCCACTAATGAGATGATGTGTGCACCATTATGTGATTAGGTCATGAGCACCATGAATATGTGATTAGGCCATGAGCACCATCAATAAATATCACATGACTATGTGTCATGCGATATTTATTGAGACATCAGTATAGGAGATAGATGTAATGGAGGGGCATCTAGCAAAGTTGTACTGTCGCCCATGGGAAAAAGAATGGAGTTCGAGGAGTTTTGTGTAATCTTCCATATTTCCCGGGACACTTGGATGATGTACGAGTACTGTCCCAATGCACCGCTATGATGAGACTATGGCAAAATTGAGTCACATGGGCACTGGTGAGTGGCAATAATGCGAGCATGAGCCCAGGATCTAGGACATCCAGTTGCAAGATGACACTCAAGAAGTGTCAGTTATGGTAGAGTGACAACATGGCTCCCATGCTCTAGTTTCCTAGATTGGTATCACCCATGCGATGATACACTTCAAGGCATGTTATTGTGTTTAGGGCTTGAGTAGCTCATTTTCCATGGCCTGAATAGTCCATTGTATGGGGACTAAGTATCCTAAGTGTGAGGTCCCAAGTAGCCTAGGATGAGGTACCGTACGTGCGTAGCCTAGAAGTGACGGTATAGTGTAGGCCATACATCGAACATGAGTTCATGGTGTTTGCATACTTTGTGATATGTGAAATCACTGTAGCTAATATGTAAAAATTAGGGGAAACCTAGAGTAACTTGATAGTATGGTAGACTACGGATCCGATGGTCTGAGACAGAGGTCTCAAAGGGCCAAAGTAAACCCCGAGACTCGAGATCCTTAAGTCCTAGTAATATGATGAAAAATATTATATTAGGTGGTTTATAGGGGAATGTCTAAGTCGTAAGCCATGTAGTGGCCTAATGTTAGTGCACTATTCATCGAGTTGTGAGCTCACTCCCATCCCCTATGCAAATTCCAGCTTGAGCCAAGAGGGCTGAAGATAGTAAGTAAGAGGATCTTCTCGAGGCACATATTACTCGAGGTAACCTCATACCCAGCTCACAAAGGTGCTTTAAGTTTTCTAATCATGTTTCTATTTTTCCAATATATTTTTGTAAACCACCTTGGAGTTTATTGAGAAACTTTAAAAGAAAGGTTTCAAATTTCCACTACATATTACAGTTGTTTTATCGGAACCCTCGATCCCTCCGATTTTCACAATAGTGAAAGTACCCACCATAATGGTTATCGCCGGGGACGGGTAGAGGGTCACGGGTCTCTAGCCGACAAGATCGGGTCAGGGCATGACAATACATACCCCAAACTTTGAAATGGGAAAGTTCACCCTAAGGGTCCCCTCTAATTATTGAAAGATGATCAGACAAATCCCAAGTAGAAATTGGATTGAACCGAGATTAGAGCCATTTAAGTAAAATGGCTCCAAATTATTAAGGGATATCAATGAATTAAGGAAATGAAAATGTTGAGCCCAATAAATAGGGAATATGAACAAGGATTTTTATAAAATTGGATGGGGCTAAGAACCAGGTAAATCAAGGGTGAATTGATTAACGGGTGGCCAAAATCAGTCAAACCATCTCGGAGCAGTAACCCCCCATCCCCGATTTTTAATCACCACCGGTGTGTTTATCAACCAACACACATCCTTTACCATGAAGGTAACAAACATTCGCAAGGCAGCACGTCCACTGCACCCACTTGTGGCGTCGGAGCGACTTTACCCACCACCTAGATAGAAACACATACACTTCTACCCTGAGAATGAGTGGATGTACACGACATCCGACCCTAAATCCCGTAAAAAAAACTCCGTGTCCGTATGAGGATAGAGTCCTCATTCCATCCCCATCCCGGTCTCATGCAAATGAAGCTACGTCGAGCTTCCAAGACTGTTGGCACGACTAATTGCCCTTATCTCCACCATGTCGTCCAGTAGCCTTGGGACACATCACTACCCATCTTGGGCGTCTTGAAGGTCCTATAACTTAGTGCATGCACAAAAAAACAATTTTCCACATAAGCCATTTAATTTGTTGTGCCACTGGTCCAACGGCCCCAACCCTCAACTCGACCTACAGTTATTTATCTTAACTGGCCCATTGACCTGTCATGTCATACTGTCGCGAGTCCATCGCGTATGTCAGTCTTGTCTTGGTACCATGGTCAAACAAATCATTCATTTAAATTTTTCATTGCTTAAATCATGTTTGTTTATGAGCTCCTTCTCGTGCTAAGTGGCCTTGGGCATACTGTACAAGATTTTCAAAATTGGGCATATCAGACCCCAAGTTCCAAAACTAAGGCCTCTGGCCTATTTGAGCTATTCAAGCTCTCATCAAGAAGATCTCCCAAAAAGTTTAAGCAGTGCCACACAGTCAGAGGAGAGAACTTTTGACAAAAATAAACTTTTAGCTGTCCATTACACCAACCGGGTGTGATGACATCTCCGCTCATAACCGATGAACAAGTTTCCTACTTCCTTCTAGGAAGTTCATCATACCAACCGGGTATGATTTACTTACAACCGATAAGTAGTTTTTTTACATAATTTCCACATCACTCCTCATAAGTGTGATGGTTAAAATACCAGTTAGTAGTGGGGTTTCATTTCCGAGGTGCTTATCATCCCAACCGGGTATGATATAAAAATCCCACTCACCCAATAACATAGAGATTACCTCTTAACCAGTTCTTTGTCTTCACACGAGATTTTTCTTGCTGGCATTCCTGGTACTTCGTGTTCCAACACGATATAAATATTCTTGTTCATTATCCCTTTATCTATTAGCCTTCACTCATCGTAATTGGAAGAAATGCTCAAACCTTTTGATTTATTGCAATTAGGTCCCTAAAGTTCCTTTTTCTATAACTTTAGGTCCCTAATGCCAATTTTCCCCCAAATTGAGTCCTGAAACTTCAAAAATTTACATTAGGACCTCAATTTATTCAAAATCCCAAAAGGGGTTCAAGTTTCCTAAATTTCCAAATTGATCCCCAAAATTTTCAAAATTACCATTTTGCCCCTACTTTACAGAAATGGTAAGTTTTACCCCAAAAATTCTAAAAATTGACAAATTGGTCCTCTAACATCTTTATCATGCCCAATTGGCCCTCAATTTTATGAAATTGTACATTTGTCCCTCGAATTTTTGAAATTTCCAAAATTTCCCCAATTTCAATCTTCCAACTCAGTCGAATTTGATTTCTTCAAATTGACGGATCAAATGAGTTTAATTTTTAAATTGACATTACATTAGAGTTTCTACACCTCCATACGATTCAATTGCACTTTGAATCACATGATTTGACATCAGAATGAGCTCAAATGGAGCTTTTCCGGAAAACGGGACTTAGAGAGAGAAAGCTTACTGTCGGGGGTGTTGCGGTCTGAGCTTTTGATTTGGGCAGATAGCTCTTATCCTGAGGTTCCTCCAAGGATCAAGAATCACATAAATTGATGCCAAATTGAGAGATAATTTGGTTAGTGAAGTTTTGTCGATTCTCTCTCTAGCACTAATTAGAAATTATAGAGGGAAGCGAAATTGGCTTACATTTCCGCTCTAATTTAGTTGTAGAAGGATTGTGGAAGTGTTGGGAGGGCTTGGTTTGGCCTAAGAAGGGCTCGAATTGGCCGATTTTAGTTGGATGGAATAGGGTAGCTTCGGTCCGTTGGAGCTGCTTCATTGTTTTATCATGCCGAAGTTTCTTCGACGATCTTGGGAGCAAATGGGTACTATAGACATGTAGTTGGCTTCTCCCCGAATCCAATGAACCTGACCATACCTTCTTTGGCTCAGAAAATTCCCAAGTGAGAGCTCTGGTCCGAGCTTCATCATAAAATGGAGCAGTAGGGAGAGAGTGGTGTTTTCAGGTGTAAGGAGGATGAATGAGGAGGGGCTCTTTATATCGGAAACTTGGGGACTTCTTAGCCGTCTGATTGGAACCTTTATGGTGGTCATTCATTGCTTGATACTCCCTATCCAGAGACTTTTCATCTTCGCCAGTGCTTTTCGGTTTTCCGGTGAGTGAACATTGTTGTCATCTGAAGGACGAAGATGACATTGTTCTAAACCGGGTTCAATGCTTAAACCGGTCGGTTCAGGCCCGATTCGATCGAGTTTTTCAAAATTAAAAATTTTTAAATTCATTATTTATCAAATGGTGGCCTCAATTCTCCAATTTGAATTTTCTAGGCCACCTAGAAAAATGAATTTAGAAATTGGTTCAGTAGTGGTTCAAAACATTTCAGGTCTAGTTTACCTGAATCGGTTTGGTTTTCACATCCAATTCATCCTAAAGTCTTTTCTCATGACTTTTGTGACTCTTTGGTCACTCGTGATCCATAAATTTCCTGGTTTGCCCTTTCTCTATCTGTTGGGGTTCGTGAACTGGTTCAGTTTTCTCACCCGTGTTGACTAGTTCTTTTCCCGATTTTCTCATCCTGAAGGAGCGATGTTTACAAATTGACTTAGCAACCTATGACTCGACATAATGTATCACCTCCAACCACTTAATAACATAAATCTTCTTTGCAACAAGTGAAAGGGATTTGCTAAGAAAACCACATTTGTGATCAAATCCCACCCAATAAAAATTGTCATAGAAGTGACAACTCATCCATTCTATCACTCCATATGAGCAATTGAGTTATCATCCCCTCATTTTGTTGGAATTTTACTTTGAAAGTTGAGAGAGAGAGTTAGCGGTGTTCCTTAGACAATGGACATTTTCTTGTGAAAATTCTCCTCGCTCATACCACCAAGCTTAGTGATTTATCTGTCCTCTTGCATGCACGAAGGTTGCCTATCCATCTTCAATGGTATCACACCCCAACCCGGTTTCACTGGTTAGACTTGTAAACAATCAGCCACATCCTCCCTATTTTACAACAATGGGCGCCAAATCATTGTAAGCTTGACAGGATTTAAGACTCATAATAAAACATACAAAGTTATTTTCCAAAAATTTTCATTTAGAGTTGGAAAATATACATTATAAATAATACCAGGATCAAGTACTGAATGTAAAACATACCTTTGGAAAATTTATATCTTTCCAATTCTTTGATGTGTCCGAAAAATATCTTAGTTTCTAAAAATGGGTATTGGAGGGGAGTGAATTCACTACTTAGTGAGTAGGACTAGTTGACATCATGACATTAAGTGCACGACACGCCTCTATCTCATGATTGGGATATTCTTGGTCTCCCCCTTATTGGATAATCGTGTATTTAATTTACTTATTTCAAACATGGGACTTGATCCCAGTAAACCCAGTTTCTAATAATAAGAAACCCAAAAATGGAAACGGAAAATTTCGGGAGAAAACCAAAGTTCAAAGTGAACTGGAATTGATATCGAGAAACCAAAAGGGGAAATTGGAAAGCCCTAAGTGTTCAATTAAGATCCAAAGATGATGGAAATGGAACATGAACCAAGTTGGTTGTGAGAACCGAACCGGTTTAGGGTGTATTAGACCCCAACCGAATTGAACTAGAAGGAACCAATTCAAAGATTAATTTTTCTTGATGGCTTAGAAACATCAATTTGGAAAATTGAAATCACCATTATGTAGAAAATGAATTTAGACAAATGTAAAAAATTTTAAATTTAAGAAAACTAGTCGAATTGGGTCTTAGTCGGCCGATTTTTTATTTCGGGTGACCGAATGCAGTTCGACCGAGCCAGTCAACGGTCCAGCTAGTCAATGGACTGCCTGCTAGGTTAGCGCCCAGTTAGTGCATGACGCGTGTCTTAGCATGCCCAATCAGCTGCTCGGTTAGCTTCTCAAAGCACTAGCCAATTAGAGCGTGACACATGTCCTCGGTTAACGGTCAAAAGAAAAAAAACCATGTCACAAAAGACTGACCAATAAGGGAGTGACACATGTCCACAAAGAATGATCAACTGGGGAGAAGCCTCATTAGTAGATGTGACCAATAAAGTGTTGAGACATGGCAAAGGTGCCACATAAGTGGTCGACATGGATGTCGGAGAATAATCGACCAATCATAGGTCGACATGTGGTAAAGCCACGTAGGATGGTCCCAACCAATCAGAGGTTGATACGTGGCATTGACAGAGTGCGTTAGGTGGGAAAACCATCAAATTTAAATATGGTAATTAGAGGACGCCACATGTCATGGTCAATGGAGGCATATATTTGGTCAACAGCCATATCGATGTAGGCGACCAAAGATAGGTCACCACATGTATGGTCAATGAGTTAGGGGTGACTCAGACATTGTGTGAGAAGGCTCGTCAATGATGCTAGTCAATCATAGGATGACATGTGGCAAATCGCATGTGTGAAGCTCGCATGCACACACACAGTGTCATCTTCAACCATTGAAATGTACAGATAAGGACAAACAGAATAACAACCATTACTTTGGTAGCTGAAAAGTCCTCTTGACAGGGTCGTAAATGGGAGAAATCATGGCCGATTGATTGGTAAATGGATGGAATGGTTAGTACTCGATCTCCCTATATAAAGAGCCCATCTCCATTCATCCTCCACATCACTAGAAAGCTTGAAGAAGAGTAACAAATCCATTTTTCGACCATCTCTAAACCAGAGCTATGACATTGACCCTTTTCTCCACCCCAACCACACAATTTAGTTCCCTAGAATCTTGAGGAAGTCCTCCACCTTTCTACATAACTCATTTAGCTCTAATGTATCTGGAGAAGTGCCATTGAGGTCACACAGTACCATCGCTCCCTCAGTAGTCTATAACTAGAGTTGATCGTGCTTTGTTCAAGCCATCCTTAGGCCAACCACGACCAAATCTAGCCCTCCTAACCTTTCCTGGAGGAGTCCACACCTTTCATGAATCGTAGTGGTAATTCCCCTTCGCCGGAATTTACTATTCATAGTGCATTTTTGCCCAAAAATTAAGTTAAGAAATTCACACTACTCAGGCTACCAATTGAGGTGTGGTTTGATCCAACAAGGATCCCTAAGAAGAGAGCAACCCATTGGAATCAAAAGCTCCGATCGTCGCATCCTCATCGGTGAGTAATTGAAGCTTTCTCTCTCTAGAATGATTTTCCAATGAAGCTCCATTTGAGCTCATTTCTAAGCCAAATTTAATGATTCAAAGCTTGAAATGATTTTGGGGACATAAGGAAGATGATTAGAATCATGTTAGGACTCAATTGGGAAGGATTAAGGTTGAAATGATGATTTTCAATTTGGAGGACTAAATTGCAATTTTGAAAGTTTAGGGATTTAATTGAAAATTTTGAAATAATTGGGGATCATTATATAATTAGAGAGAAATATTGTACCCAATTGGAAATTTGAGAAAGTAGTTACCCAAATTGATGATTTAACAATCCTAAGTACCTAAGTACCTTAAGGGCCAAATTATAATTATAGATAAGTTATAGGTCTTAAATGTAATTAGCTTATTACTTGGGACCTAATTGCTCAATCTAGCTGGTCACCTGACTCCCTAGCCAGTAACCCAACCCTCGGCGTAACCTTGTCTAAGGTTAACCTCTCGAGCCTAATCTCATTCGCTTTTTACTTTGCACTTATCGAAGTTCCCACATTTCCTTGCTCACCATCTAGTGGTTCCTTTTTTCCCAAATTACCATTTGATCCTTACTTTGGGCAAAATGACCATTTTGCCATTATTCTTTACAAATTTCTCTTTTTGGACCCTAGATGTCCCAAGTCTTTCAATTGGGTCCCTCAAGTTTCCTTGAGTCCCATTATGCTTCCAAATAGGATTTGGAACAATTCAAACCCGTATTATCCATGAATCCCTAAAATGCCCCTGAGTTTTATCAAAATTACCATTTTGCCCCTTTTCTTGAGAACTTAGGCCCCATGATTCATCTAACCCCCAATTTCTCATTTGGGTTTGTAAACTTTCTTTAATTAAGTTTAGGTCCTTGGACTACCCAAAAGTCATCTTTTGGCTGTAGAAATACTTGTATTTGCACTTTAGTCCTTAACTTTACCTTTATTGCAAATATGCTCCTCAACCTTCCACAATAGGCAACCCTGGTCCCCAACCTTCACCAAACTTTCTAATCAATCCCAATACTTTAATTTACCCCTCAGAATAACCCATAAATAGCTTAATAGCAATTGGGTCCCCTAACTTTCAAATGTTTGAAATTTAGTCCCCAACCTTTGACCCATAAATAAAGTATCTTTAAAAATAATCAAATTAAATGTAGAGGTCTCACCGGCCTCCCTCTAGAATGTTGTAAACTTAGTTTCATCGGAGTAAGCCAGAGTTTCTCAGATCAGGCTTGATTAGAAACCCGTGCACTGTAAACCCCACCCTTTTGAGTTAAGGAAAATCGGGAAAAGAACCGGTCAAACCGAGTAAGAAAACCAAACTAGTTTACAAACCCAATCATTTGGGAACAAGCAATTTAGAAATTTACAACTTCCATGTAATCCAAAGGGTTCATAAAACCTTGGAAAAGAACCTTAAGATAAATTAGAAAAGAAAATCCAAATTGGTTCAGATGAATTAGATCCCATTAGAACACTGAAGTTAAGCGTGCTTGTGTGAGAGTAGTTCGAGGATGGGTGACCTCCTAGGAAATATGTTTTTTTGAACACTTTTCTCTCTCTCTCTCTCTCTACTGCTCAATTTCCCGATGAAGCTTGAACCAGAGCTTCAACTTGAGCATTTTTCTTAATCTAGGAAGGAGAGGTCGTACTCTTTAGAATTGGGGAGAAGTCAGCTACACACATGTAGTATTCGTTCTCTCTAAGGGTCGTCAGAGAAGTGCCAGCATGATAGAATAGTGAAGCAGCTCCGGCAGACCGAAGCTACCCTGTTCTAGCCAAGCTGAAATCAGCCAATTCGAGCCCTCCTGTAAACCCCACCCTTTTGAGATAAGGAAAAACCAGGAAAAAGAACTGGTCAAACCGAGTGAGAAAATCGAATCGGGTCACTAACCCGATCATTTGTGAATGGGCAATTTGGGAATTTACAACTCTTGGGTGATCCAAAGGGTTTATAATACTATGGAAAAGAACCTTAGGATGAATCGGAAGAGAAAAACTAGACCAGTTTGGATGAACCAGATCCAACTGGATTGAACCGATTTATGAACTAAGTCGGTTTATGAACTGGAACCGATAGATAAAGGGCAATTTATGGATCCCTTATGACCTGAAGAGATTTATAAACCTTGGGAAGGAACCTTAGAACAAAGTGGGAGAGAAAAACCAGATCAGTTTAGGTGAACTGGACCCGAACCAGATTGAACCTGTTTAAGGACCGAGTTGGTTTATGAACCAAAATCGATAAAGAGATGGTAAACAAGGAATTTTATGGATGATAAGTGATCCAAGGAGTCACAAAAGACATGGAAATGGACTTGTGAAGGAATTGGGGATGAAAAACCAAACTGGTTCAGGTGAACTGGATTTGAACCACCATTGAACTAGATCCTAAATGTATTTTTCTAGGTGGCTTAAATAATTCAAATTTGAGTTTGAGGCCACCATTGGATAGAAAATGAATTTTGATAAATTTAGAAATTTTTAGATTTGAAAAAATCGGTCGAATGAGGGGTGAACCGGTCGGTTTAAACTTCAAAGCTAGTTCGGACCGGTCCGATCCAGTTCGGAACAGTGTCATCTTCTTCCTTAGAATGACAACACTGTTCACTCACCGGAAAATCGAAGTAGCGTCAGCGAAGAAGAAACACTTGCATTTGATACGTTTCAGGTCTTCAATGCCTATCATAACGGTGCCAAACAGATGGTGAACGGGTCCCCGAGCTCCCTATATAAAGAGACCCTCTCCATTCATCCTCTCCACATCTAAAAACTCCATTTTCTCTCAATTGCTACATTTTTTGGCAAAGCTCGAACCAGAGCTTCGATATGGGGTCTTTTTTGAGCCAAACAAGGTGAGGTTGGGTTCTTTAGAATCGGGGAGAAGTCAGCTACAGGCCTGTAATCTCTGTTTGCTCTAAGGGTCGCCCGAGAGACACCAGCGTGATGAAACAATGAAGCAGCTCTGGCGGACCGAAGCTGCCCTGTTTTGGCCGAGTTGAAATCGGTCATTTCAAGCCCTCATCATGCTAAACCAAGCCCTCCCAACACTTCCTCAGCCCTCAGTCGAATTAGGACTGAAAGGTAAGCCAATTCGACTCCCATTTACAATTTCTGATCGGTGTTAGAGAGAGAGTTGGCCGAATTTCAATGATGAAATTCTAATCCAATTTGGCATCAATTGTTGTGATTCTTGATTTTAGAATGAACCTCAGAACGAGAGCTATCTGCCTAGATCAAAAGCTCGAACTGCCATGCCCTCACTGGTGAGTAATCGAACCTTTATCTCTCTATAGTCTATTTTTCGGCAAAGCTCCGTTTGAGCTCGTTCCAACGTTAAAACTCGCGATTCAAAGTTCTATGGAATCATATGAACAGGGAGAAACTAAATTTAAACTTCAACTTCAACTTCAATTTCAATAATTAGGGGTGTTTGATTGGTCAATTTGATGAAATCAAATTCAGCTGTGTTAAAGAGTTGGAATTGGGGGAAAATGGAGATTTTTGAAAATTCGAGGGACCAAAATGCAATTTCCTAAAATTGAGGGTCAATTGGGCATGATAAAAGTGTTAGAGGGCCAATTGTGGAATTTTAGAATTTTTGGGGTGAAACTTACCATTTTTGTAAAGGAAGGGCAAAATGGTAATTTTGGAAAAGTTGGGGGACCAAATTGGAAATTTGGGAAATTAATCCCCTTTTTGTGTAAAGGAATAAATTGAGGTCCTATGATAAATTTTAAAGGTTTCGGGATTCAATTTGAGGAAAAACTGGCATTTGGGACTTAAAAGTTAAAGAGAAATAACTTTAGGGACCTAATTACAAATAAATGAAAGTTTGACTTTCTCATTCATTTGGAATGAATGAAGGCAATTAGGCCAAAGGATAATGAGCCAATATGTTCATATTGTGTTGGAACACAAAGTACCGGGAATGCCAGCAAGGACAAGCTCGTGTGAATATGAAGAACTGGTCTAGTGGAATTCACGACATTAACGAGTGAGTGGGTTTACTAACGTCATACCCAGTTGGGATGATGAGCACCACTTAATTTAAAAACCACTTACCGGTTGTGAATGGGATTTAATATCATACCCGGTTGAGGATGATAAGCACATCGCAATGAAAACCCACTACTATGTGGTATTTTAAACATCACGACTTAGAGTAGTGATGTGAAAACCTTGCTGAAAAACTACTTACCGGTTGTAAGTAGATCATACCCGGTTGGTATGATGAAACTTCCTCGAAAGAAGTTGAAAACCTGTTCATCGGTTATGAATGGAGATGTCCTTATATCGGGTCGGTATCGTCACACCCCGACCCGGTTTGGTCGGATCCCCGTGATCAACCCACCACTCTCCTGGTTTATTAATGGGTTTCCCCTTATTGTAAACTGTAAAGAGTAAGGCGTCCTATAAGCTGCACCTTTTTCCTGGAATAGCATAATCAAAACTGTATGAAATTTAAAACTTTACATAACTGTCTTACAGGCATCTTAGTTGACGGTCTTTAAGGGTAGGCTTTCTGGGATTTCCTGAAAGGGATATAAGGGAGGGGGTGAATACGACTACTCAATAAATGGGTTTTTAAAAAACTTTTGACTTTTAAGAAAATAATTATTATTGGGGTGTGCCAGACTCTTTTCTTTTTCAAAAATCCCTTCATTTAAAAATTTGGGTTTTCCCACCATTTCTTAGTTACTGGTGTGTCATCACCCAACACACATCCTTCAACATGAAGGTTACACATATTCGCAAGTCAGTATCACTACTAAACCCGCTAGTGGCTTCGGAGCGACTTTTCTTGCCACCCGGATAGAAGTACGACCGCTTCTACCTTGGGAATGAGTGGATGTACGCGACATCCGACCCACAATCCCAAAATCACTTCTTTGTATCCATATGAGGACAAAGACCTCATCCTGTCCCCACCCCGGTCTCATGCGCTTGGTTCTACTCCATATTTCGCACAGACACCTAGAACGACGAACTGCCCTTATAGCCACCAGGTCGTCCAGTGCCCTTAGGACGCATCACTACCCCTTATGGGCGTCTTGGTGATCCCATACTCACAGTGCATGCACAAACAATATTTTCTCATATTACCATGTAATCTGTGGTGCCACTAGTCCAACGGCCCCGACTCTCAACTCAACCCGTAGTTGTTTTTCTTGACTGGTCCGTCGACCTGTCATGTCGCACTGCCGCTAGTTGACTGAGCATGTCAGTTCTATCTTGGTACCATGGCCAAACAATTTACTTATTAAGTTTTATGGCACATATATAATGTTTGTTTACGAGCTACTGCTCATGTCAACTAGCCTTGGACCCACTGTATGAGATTTTCAAAATTGGGCATTTAGCCCCCATGTTCCAAAACTGAGGCTCCCGGCCTATTAGAGCTATTTGAGCTCCCATCGAGAAGGTCTCCCAAATTGTTTAAGCATTGGCACACAGTTAGGGGAGAGCACTTCCTACAAAATAGGTTTTCACTGTCCATTATACCGACCGTTATAAGGACATCTCCATTCATAACCGATGAACGGGTTTTCAACTTCCTTCGAGGAAGTCTCATCATACCAACCGGGTATGATCTTCTTACAAGTGATAAGTAGTTTTTTCGCAATATTTTCACATCACTTTCTCTAAGTGGTGATGATTAAAATACTACTAAACAGTGGGTTTTTATACTGAGGTACTTATCATCCCCAACCGGGTATGATATATATAATCCCACTCACAATCGGTAAGTAGTTTTTTAATTTAAATTGTGCTCATCATCCCAACCAGGTATGATGTTAGTAAACCCACTCACCCGTTAATACCGTGAATTCCATTAGACCGATTCTTGGTATTCACGCGAGCTTGTCCTTGCTGGCGTTCCTGGTACTTCGTGTTCCTACACGATATGAACATCTTGGTTCATTATCTTTCGGCCTAATCTCCTTCCGAGGTTAAGAAAAATGTTTAAGTCGAAACTCTGGTTCGAGCTTCACTGGGAAATGGAGCAGTAGAGAGAGAGAGAAGTGTTCAGGTGCGAGGAGAATGAATTGGGACGAACTTTTTATATAGGTGTAAAATCGTGTATTGAATGGGAGAGATTTATTACTAGTATTAATATTGACATAAATTATTGGTATTAATTTCAATAATTTAATTTCAGTATTAAATTATTTGTATTAATTCCAATAATTTAATTTAGGTATTAAATTATTGGTATTAATTACAATGAATAAATATATATATTAATTTATGGCCATTTATGATAAGGCGTAAATTTCCAGGTTACAAAAAGAATCATACTTCCCAGGAGGTCACCCATCCTCACACTACTCTCAGGTAAGCACGCTTAACTTCAAAAGGGTGGGTTTTACAGGTATAATGGACAGTGAAAACATATTTTTATCAAAAGTGTTCTACCCTGACTGTGTGCTAATGCTTAAACAATTTGGGAAACCTTCTCGACGAAAGCTCGAATAGCTCTTATAGGCCAGGGAGACCTTAGTTTTTGGAACTTGGGGGCTAATATGCCCAATTTTTTAAAATCTCGAACAGTGGGCCATAGGTCAATGGGCACGAGTGAAAGCTCGTACTCGAACACAATATATGTGCCATAAAACTTTAATAAGTAAATTGTATGGTTATGCTACCAAGGCTGGTCCGAAATTCCTAGTCAACTAGCAGCAGTGCGACATGACCGATCTCCGGACCAGTCGAGACAAACACCTGCAAGTTGAGTTGCAAGTCAGGACCGTTGGACTAATGACACCATAGATTACATGGCATAATAAGAAAACATTGTTTGTGCATGCACTATGAGTACGAGATCATCAAGACACCCATGAGGGGTAGTGATGTGTCCTAAGGGCCTTGGACGACCCGATGAGTATAAGGACAGTTTGTCGTTCCAGATGACCGTGCAAAATTTGGAGTAGCACCAAGTGCACGAGACTAGGGTGGGGACGGGATGAGGTCTCTGTCCTGATATGGACACGAAGAATCAATTTCGGGATTGAGGGTCAGATGTCACATACATCCGCTCATTCTCAGGGTAGAAGTGGTCGTACTTCTATCTAGGTGGCCGATAAAGTCGCTCCGAAGCCACAAGTGGGTTTAGTGATCGTGCTGACCTATAAATGTGTGTAACTTTCATGATGAAAGATGTGTATTAGGTGATGACACACCGTGATAATAAGAAATGGTGGAAAAACCTGAATTTTTAAATGATGGGATTTTTGAAAAGTGAGGAGTCTGGCACACTCCAATATAAATATTTTCTTAAAAGTTGAAAGTCAAACCATTTGAAACCCATTCATTGGGGTGAAACTTACCATTTTTGTAAAGGAAGGGCAAAATGGTAATTTTGGAAAAATTGGGGGACCAAATTGGAAATTTGGGAAATTATACCCCTTTTGTGAATTTGAATAAATTGAGGTCCTAAGATAAATTTTAAAATTTTTGGGACTTAATTTGAGGAAAAATCAGCATTAGGGACTTAAAGATAAAGAAAAATAACTTTAGGGACCTAATTGCAAATAAATAAAAGTTTAGGTTTTCTCATTCATTTGGAATGAACGAAGGCTATTAGGCCAAGGGATAATGAACCGAGATGTTCATATTGCCAGCAAGGACAATCTCGTAGGAATACAAAGAACCGGTCTAGTGGAATTTACTACATTAACGTTAGACCCGGTTGGGATGATGAGCACAGTTTAAAGTAAAAACCACTTACCGATAGTGAGTGGGATTTTATATCATATCAAGTTAGGGATGATAAGTACCTCGGAATGAAAAACCCACTATTTAGTGGAATTTTAAACATCACAATTTAGAGAAGTGATGTGAAAATCACATGGAAAAACTACTTACCGGTTTTAAGTGAAAACCCGTTCATCAGTTATGAGTGGAGATGTCCTCATACTCAGTTGAAAACATGTTTTGTGAGTAGTGCTCTCCCCTGACTGTGTGCTAATGCTTAAATGATTTGGGAGACATTCTTGATGGGAGCTCGAATAGATCTTATAGGCCAGGGGCCTCACTTTTGTAACTTGGGGGCTATTATGCCCGATTTTGAAAATCTCGAACAAGTGGGCCATAGGCTAGTGGGCACGAGGAGGAGCTCGTAAACAAATATGAGATATGTGCCATAAAACTTTAATAAATGAATTGTTTGGCCATGGTACTAAGACAGGGCCGACATATTTAGTCAACTAGTGGTAGTGCAACATGACAGGTCGACGGTCCAGTCAAGACAAACAGCTACAGGTTGAGTTGAGGGTCGGAGCCGTTGGACCAGTGGCACCACATATTATATGGCATAATGTGAAAATACTGATTGGCATGCACTATGATTACAGGACCATCAAGATGCCCAAGAGGGGTAGTGATGCGTCCCAAGGGCCCTAGATGACTTGGTGAGTATAAGGGCAGTTCATTGTACCAAGTGACCGTGCAAAATTTGGAGTAGCACCAAGCGCATGAGACCGGGGTTAGGATGGAATGAGGTCTCTATCCTCATACAGACACAGAGAATTAATTTTGTGATTGAGGGTCGGATGTCGCGAACATCCACTCATTCTCAAGGTAGAAGTGGACGTACTTCTATCTAGGTGGCCGGTAAAGTCGCTCCGATGCCACAAGTGGGTTTAGTGGATGTACGAACCTGAGAATGTGTGTTTGACCTTCATGATGAAGGATGTGTGTTGGGTGATTACACACCGTGATTAATAAGAAATTGTGACAAAAATCGAGATTTGAAAGGAAAGGATTTTTGAAAGAAAGTAGTGTGGCACACTCCACTACAATTCTTTTTTCTAAAAGTTAAATGTTTTGAAAATCCATTCACTGAGTCGTTGTACTCACCCCTCTCCCTTATATCCCCTTCAAGAAATTTTGGGAAGCCTACCCTTAAAGACCATCAACTAAGACGCCTGTGAGACAGGTATGATAAATTTAAAATATTATGTAGTTTTCATTTATGTTATTTTAGGAAAAGGTGTAGGTTTAAAGGACGCCTTGTTCTTTACGGTTTATAATAAGGGGAACCCTTTAATAAACTGGGAGAGTGGTGGGTTGATCATAGGGATCCGACCAAACCGGGTCAGGGCGTGATAAATTGGGTTAAATTGCCATTTTTGTAAAGTAGGGGCAAAATGGTAATTTTTGAAATATTAGGGACCAAATTGGAAATTTGGAAAAATTGTACCCCTTAAACAAGTTTGAATAAATTAAGGACTCAAAGTGAATTTTTGGAAGTTTCGGGATTAATTTGGGGAAAAGTTAGCATTAGGGACCTTAGGTCAAGGAAAAAGAACTTTAGGTACCTGAGGGCAATTAACTAAAAATTGAGTTTAATAGATAAGGATGTCCACATCCTGTAGGAATACAAAGAACCAAAATGCCAGCAAGGATAAACTAGTGTGTAGGCAAAAACCATTTAAGAAGGAATACACAACGATTAATGAGTGAGTGGATTTATTCATATCATACCCGTTGGGATGGTGAGCACTTCGTAAATGAAAAACCACTTCTATGTGGGATTTTAACATCACACCCAATTGGAGAGATGTGAGACTAAGTGGAAAAACTACTTACCATTGTAAGTAGAAAGATCAGACTCGATTGGTATGATAGACTTATTGGAAGGAAGGAGAAAACCCGCTTGCCGGTTGTAAGTGGACACGTCATCACACCCGATTGGTGTGATGAGATGAAGGTTATTTTGTCAGAAGTGCTCTCCCATGACTGTGTGCCAATGCTTAAAATATTTGGGAGACCTTCTTGACTAGAGCTAGAACAACTCAGATAGGCCAAAGGCCTCAATTTTGGAACTTGTAGTCTAAAATGCCCGATTTTAGAAAATCACGTACAATGGGCCCAAGGCCATTTGGCACGAGCAAGAGCTCATAAACAAACATGATATGTTAAAGCCATGAAAATTCTTAATGAATGAATTATGTGATCTTGCCATTGTACCAAGACATGACCAACATACTCGATGGACTGGCCTTAGTGCGGCAGGGCTTGGTCGACGGACCGACCTAGACAAACAACTACAAGTCGAGTTGAGGGTCAGGGCCGTTGGACCAGTGGCACCAAAGATAAATGGCTATGTGGAAAATTATTGTTTGTGCATGCATTTGAGGTTCATGACCATCAAGATGCCCAAAAGGGGTGCTGATGCATCCTAAGGGCTACTGAACGATATGACGGGGATAAGGTCTGTTTGTCATGCCAATAGTCAGGAAAGCTCGATGTAGCTTCATGTGCATGAGACCGGGGTGGGGTAGGGATGAGGTCTCATCCTCATACGAACATGGAGTTTAGTTTAGGTTTAAGGGTCGGATGTTGCAAACATCCACAAATACCTAAGGTAGAAGTGGATGGGCTTCTATCTAGGTGGCCTATAAAGTTGCTCCGACACCACAAGTGGGTGCAGTGGATGGGTTGCCTTGGGAATGTGTGACTCCCTTCAAGATAAAGGGCGTGTGTTGACTGTTAAACACAACTAATGTGGATAATGAGGAAAAGAATTTTGAAAACCAAAGTTTCAGGAAGGAATATTTTTAAAGGAAATAAGGATCTGGCACACCCTAATTAAATATTGTTCTTTTGATAACTCATTCCCAACACCCATTCACTAAGTTGTAGAAACTCACCCCTCTTTTATATCCCTTTTCAAGAGTAGAACAAATGACTAAGGACTCTCAGAACTACCATTTGTCAGGTATGCATAAAAGTTATTTTAAGCTCGTATTTTTATTGATTTATGTTATTACAAGGAATAAGGTTAAAATTTACGCATGGCACCTCATGATTAAAGAAAGGGGGAAACCCCACTTGAAACAAGGAAGTGGTGGGTTGATCACGAGGATCCGACCAAATCCGGTCAGGGCGTGACAACTTGAGTGGTATCAGAGCTAAGTTCCCTTGAAGCATTATCAATACTATGCCATGACACAAATGAAAACTTGATTACCGTGTAGGAAGGAGAGTTCCTAGAAAATTTGCCATGAAATCCAATCCTCCACACTTGACCGTGAAAAAGATGCCTACCCCCAAGGAGGCGGCTGGTCAATGATTCTTGAAGGGCGAGAAGAGAGTACCAAATGATATGGTCGAGGATTAGAGAAAACTCCTTGGAGGCCTACTAGAGCTAGAAGGCATTACCTATCCTCGTCCAAGGCCGGAAGATCCTAACCCTCCTGCAAGGAGCCTAACAACTCCTCTAGACCCACAGCGACCAGAGAGTACTCCCACTAAGAAAGAGGCTTGGAATAACTATTGGGATGCCTATGCCACTATCATGAAAGTCCATAAAGTATGATGTGAACCCCGCCAATATACTAACGACACCCTACACCAAATATGGAATAGACCCCAAGACTTTCACAACGCAATTTAGACGAGTAATATTAAGTAATATTAACTCAACATTATTGAGTAATATTAAGTTTAGACGAGTCAATGAATTAAAACTATAAACAACTTTAACTAATGAAAACATAATTATAAAATGAATATAATGATTATATATAAAGATAATATCTTTTGAATATTTAGTTGAAAATAAATATTTTGTTTCCAATTTATTGAAAAAAACATTCCAAAAATAAATCAAAAATTTATAATCAAAATTAAATACAATAATTCTAGAAATATAATGCAATAAAACTTCTTTAAATAATAAATAAACAACATTTGACACATCATCAATATTAAGAGATGTCATTTTTAAGAATTTTTTTAACTATGATACACATAAAATATCTCCCCATTTTAATCCTAAGTAATATATAAATTAATTCCTTGAATAAATGAATCCAAGCAAATACTTTAGGAACTGAAATATGAATGTACAAAATATGAAATTGTTGGCTAAACTTATCCTTTCCATATGTAATGCATTAAAAACAAAATTTCCCCATATTTCTTTCATATATGGAACAAAAATATATTTATACAATATTGCAATAATCTTAACTAGCCTAGATTTTCCAATAAGTACCACCACTTATGATTTTTTAGTAAATAACTCACATAAAGAAAATTGAGAGATGAATAATTTATTTTACTAAGAAAGAAACCAATTTTGAAAGTAAAACTTTTCAAACACATCCTTTTTTATAACTATCAATCATTTCACAAGAATTATGATATGCATATACCTTAATACAATAATGTAATTTAGTAACAATTAGTGTAAGCAAAACAAACCTTCGTGTTATTGCATTAACAACTATATATTTCATACCTTGTCTATATTTGATCACATATGGAAAAGTCTTGATGAAAACCACCCACCTTGCATTACGCTTATTCAACTTGTGTTGCCTCTTATGGCGCAAATCAAATACATGATTCATGTAAATAGCATAATCTTTTGGTCTTAGCTGTCATATTTGTAGAGGTTGAGAAAACACAAATATCCCATTATCATAGGTAGGATAGTTGAAGGCTACTTTGCTAAACTTTTCACTAAAATATATAATCAATACACCTCCAATGCCTACTTTTGATACTTCACAATTAAGTTTGAATAATTTAGTAAAATTGGGTAATTCAAGTAATAAGAATCTAGTTAGTTTATCCTTAAAATATTTGAATATATTTTCTTGCACATCACATAATTTAAATAAAATATACTTTTCTAAAAACATAGTGAGATGTATAGGACAACTATTAAATTTAGTAATATAATTCATATAAAAATAAGTAAATCTAAGGAAACTTCTCATCTTACTTACCAAATAAGGTGTTGGCCAATCTTGAATTGTCTTAATTTTCTTTTGAATGAAAATCCCTTCAAAACTTGCAACATATTTAGAAAATATATGATTATTCCAACAATATATATATATTTACTAAAATTAGAAAATAATATATATTTCACAAAATATTTAAGCCAATTTTTAAGTAATTTTCATATTCATATAAGGACATATTATATATTATTATATAATCAAAATATATATCAACCAACTTTTCAATAAAAGTATTTAAGAAATAATTCAATAACCTAATAGAAGTATCAGTTGCATTATTCAAACAAAATATCATAATCAACCAATCATATAAACAAGTTTTATTTTTAGTATAGTTTTTAATTCATATTTATCTTTAATTTGAATTTTATTATATTCACTTTTAAGCTTTATTTTTAAAATCATATAAGATTTATGCAAATTATTTACCATATGATCTAAATAAGGAATAGAGTATCAAAAATATACATGGGGATTGTTAACAACTCGACAGTCAATATATTCCTACCAAGTCTTACCCCTTTTGGTTAGTTGCACAACTAGTGGATTAATTCTCTTTGGTACGATTCTCTTATCCATCAGCTTTATGACTTGGTGTTGAGTTAGATGTTTGATTGCTTGAGTTAGTGCTAAACCATGCAATATCTTCTTTGGAACATGCTTGAATTCCTACAAAAAAGGTATAATATTGCTCAACAAATATCTGACAATAAGGTTAGTATTTAAAAATATATCCTTATACACATGTATTGTAAGGACATGTAAATTTATATTGATCTCACTTTTTCTTTTAATAAAATTATTTTTACTCTCTTTCTTTTCAATTATGACAATTTTCTTTTATTTTTCAATTTTGGCTTTTCTCTCATCTATTTTAACTCTGATTTTACCCTTTGTAAATTGCGAGGAGTAAGGCGTACTTTTACCTTTCTTTCTTGGAATAGCATTATGCAAAACTAAATATTTTATAACAAACATACCTGTTATCTCATTATTCAAATTAGGAGGGTTTTTAAAAAGGGTCTTTCCTCGATTACCTAAAAGGGGTAAAAGAGAGGGGGTAAGTTCTACAACTCAGTGAGCGAGTGTTGAGAGTGAGTTTTCAAGACAACAAACTTTATTCAAATTGTGCCAATAATATCATTTCCTTTAAGAACGATCTTTCCTCAAAGTCTAGTTTTCAAAACATTTTTCCCATTACTATATTAGGTGTGTTTCATAAACATCACATTTCCTTCATAAGGAAGGGTACACACATTCGCAAGTGCAGCTCGTCCACTGCACCTATCAAGCCCCGACCCGGTTTGGTTGGATCCTTATGAGCAACTAGCCATTCTCCCCGTTTATTAAGGGTTTTCTCCTTCTTTAAACCATGAGGAGTAAGGCATCATTTAAACTTGTACTTTTCTTAGAATAACATTAATCAAAATTGCATAAAATGAAACTTACATACCTATCTTATAGGTTGAGCTAGCTGAAGGTCTTTAGGTATGTTTTTCTCTTAGTTACCTGAAAAGGGGTAAAGGGAGGGGGTGAGTTTGACAACTCAGTGGATGGGTATTTTGAAACATGAGTTTCTGAAAAATAGTTTGAATTGGAGTGTGTCAGACTCCTTATTTTCTTGAAAATCATTTCTTCCTCAATTTCTCGATTTTCAAAACCATCACTCATTACCCATTGTCGGTGTGTTTAACAATCAACACACACCCTTCATCATGAAGGGATCACACATTCGCAGGGTAGCCTATCCACAACACCCACTTGTGGCGTCGGAGCAACCTTATCGGCCACCTAGATAGAAGCCCATCTACTTCTACCATGGGAATGAGTGGATGTTCACGACATTCGACTCTCAAACCTAAAAGAAACTCTGTGTCCGTGTGAGGACAGAGAGCTCATCCCGACCCCACCCTGACCTCATGCACATAAAGCTACGTCGAGCTTTCCTGACTACTGGCATAACAATCTGCCCTTATCTCCACCATGTCTTCTAGTAGCCATTAGGACGCATAACTACCTCTCTTGGACATATTGATGGTCTCGAACCTTAGTTTATGCACAAATAATAATTTTTCCATATAAGCCAATAATCTTTGGTGCCACTAGTCCAATGGCCCCGACCCTCAACTCGACCTACAGATGTTTATCTTGACTAGTGCATTGATTTGGCTCGTCGCACTACCGCTTGTCCATCGAGTGTGTCGATCCTATCTTGGTACCAAGGCCAAATCACATCATTCATTAAAATTTTAATGGCTTAACATCATGTTTGTTTATGAGCTCCTGCTCATGCCAACTGGCCTTGGGTCCACTGTACAAGATTTTCAAAATTTGGCATTCTAGCACCAAATTTCTAAACTCGAGGCCTCTAGCATAACTAAGCTATTCGAGCCCCTATCAAGAAGGTCTCCCAAAATGTTTAAGTAGTGGCATACAGTTAGAGGAGAGCACTTTTGAGAAAAATAACTTTTCACCTGTCCATCACACCAACCGGTTGTGAGAACATCTCTGCTCAAAACCGATATGCGGATTTTCTACTACCTTCTAGGAAGTTTATCATACCAACTGGGTATAACCCAACCAGGTGTGATGTTAAAATTCCACATAATAGTGGTTTTTCATTTTTGAGTTACTCATCATCCCAACCGGGTATGATATAAAAATTCCCACTCACATGAAATTCGTAGTGTATCTTTCATCTTAACCGACTCTTTGCCTCATACGAGCTTATTATTTTTGGCATTCCTGATATTTTGTGTTTCAACACGATTTGAACATACTTATTCATAAATTTTTGTCATAATAGCCTTTATTCATCACGAATGAATAAAATGCCCAAACTTTTAATTATTTTTCTTTAACTTTAGGTCCTTAATGCCAATTCTACATAATAGTGGGTTTTCATTTCTGAGATACTCATCATCCCAACCTGGTATGATGTGAAAATTCCTACTCACACTACATTCATAGTGTATCTTTTTACTTAACATGCTCTTTGTCTCACGCGAGCTTATTCTTACTAGCGTTACTGATATTTCATGCTCCTACACGATATAAACATCATTGTTCATAAATCTTTGTCCTAATAGCATTCATTCATCACGAATGAATAAAATGCCCAAACATTTAATTATTTTCATTTAGGTCCCTAAAGTTCTTTTTCTTTAACTTTAGATCCCTAATGCCAATTTTTCCCCAAATTGAGTCCCGAAAGTTCTAAAACTCACTTTGGGAACTCAATTTATTCAAAATGACAAAAGGGGTTCATGTTTCCCAAATTTCCAATTTGGTCCCCAACTTTTCAAAAATTACCATTTTGCCCCTACTTTACAAAAATGGCAAATTTGACCCCAATAATTCCAAAAGTCAACAAATTGGTCCTCCAACATCTTTTTCATAGCCAATTGGCCCTAAATTTTGTGGAATTGCACTTTAGTCCCTCGAATTTTCAAAATTCCCAAATTTCCTCGAAATTTTCCCCAATTTCCCCTTTTCAAACTAGTTGAATTTGATTTCATCAAATTTGCCATTCAATTGGGTTTAATTGTTGAAATTGAAGGTAAAATTGAGTTTCTACACTTTCACACAATTCAATGAAACTTTGAATCGCATCATTTGGATCCGAATTGAGCTCAAACAAAGCTTAGTCGGGAAATTCAACTTAGAGAGAGAATGCTCTGAAAGCTTATAGTCGGGGGTGCGGCAGTCCAAGCTTTCAATTTGGGCAGATAGCTCTCATCATGAGGTTCCTCCTAGGATCAAGAATCGCATCAATTCATACTGAATTGAGGGAGAATTTGGTCAGTGAAGTTTTCCCAATTCTCTCTCTAATACTGATTGGAAATTAAAGAGGGGAGACAAATTGGCTTACCTCTACGCTCTAATTCAGTTGTATGAGGGCTGTGGAAGTGTTGGAAGAGCTTGGTTTGGCTGAAGAAGGGTTCAAATTTGAAGTTATTAGCTCGACCAAAATAGGGCAGCTTTGATTCGCTGGAGCTGCTTCACTATTCTATCACACCGACGATCTTCGAAGCAAATGGATACTATCGTTGGGTAGCTGACTTCTCCTCAAATCTAATGAACCCAACCTCACCTTCTTTGGCTCAGAAAAACCCCAATGTTGGAGCTCTGGTTCGAGCTTTACCAGAATATGGATCAGTAGGGAGAGAGATGAGTTTTCAGGTGTGTAAGGTGGATGAATGAGGAGGAGCTCTTTATATAGGAAGCTTGGGGACTCCTTGGCCGTCGAATTGGTGCATTTTTTGCTGTCATTCATTACCTAAAACTTCTTGGCCTGAGGCTTTTCATGTTTGCCAGCACTGCTCAATTTTTCGGTGAGTGAATAGTGCTATCATCTAAAGGAAAAAGAAGACACAGTTCTAAACCAGACCGGACCGGTCCGAACTATGTTCAATACTTAAACTGACTCGTTCAAGCCCAATTTCATCGAGTTTTTCAAAATTAAAAATTTACAAGTTCATATAAATTAATTCACTATCTAATGGTGGCTTAAATTATCAAATTTTAATTTTTTAAGCCACCTAGAAAAATGAATTTAGAAATTGTTTCAATAGTGGTTCAAACCGATTCAATCCGTTTCAAGTCTGGTTCACTTGAACCGGTTTGGTTTTCTCTTCCAATTCATCCTAAAGTTCTTTTCCATGACTTTTATAACTATTTAGGGCACTCAGAATTTGTAAATTTCCTATTTTTCCCTTCCTCTAACGGTTGGAGTTCGTGAACTGGTTCAATTGTCTCACTCGGGTTGACCGGTTCTTTCCCCAATTTCCTCGTCTTTAAGGGATGGGGTTTACAACTCTCCTCTCCTTTTGGGTGTTTTGTCCCCAAAACTTAATTAGCAACCTTTTTATTAGGAATAATTTCCTTTGGTGTCAACTTTGTGTTTGCTTGGCATGCTAACTCTTTGGTTGTTCTTTTAATTAGCCCTTTTTATATCATTCATTTAAGGAACTTCTTTTCCTATCCAATGTTAATCGTTAACTGCTTTTTCCAAAGTGAGTCGTACTTACGATCTTGAGACATCACTTTTATCGTCAAATGCTCGGCCGGTCTTCTCTTATGGAGGTGTTCCATTCTTTGCTCCTAATTGGTTGGAAATTTCTTCTTAAGGGAGAATTTTCTTCAGCTACACTTTGTCCTATTTGCAGTTTTATCGAGGTTCTACTTTTAGTTCATTTTCCTTCTTGCCACTATATTAGGATCATGAAGAGCTTCCGCCTAGATGTGGTTGAAATTTTGAGCAGGAGTTGTGTTTCTAGGGATGGTATCCTTTTAGATTTCCTATAGTTGTAGGGGAGTTATTTATAGAAAGTGTTGTTCTAAACCCTTGTGGTGTGGGATAGTCCTTCACTTCATGTTCCATTTCCCTTACACCTTGTAATAGGTCGTTTCCTTGCTCATTTGTTACTCCAAGAGTTCTCCTAGAGTCCTTAATTACCTTGACAATTTTCTTGTCATGCCTTCTTTGATCAATAATTCCCTTGATTCATTCCTTTATTTGGGATGGGGATCTCCTTGGTCTCCGTGGTGTCTAGGGAAATGTGGGTTTGTTTGGTTATTTTCCTTGGGTAATATTGCTACAGCTAAGGCATAAGGTCATATCATTTTGAGAGATAGGGATTTAGAAACTTGGAGTTCTTTATTAGTGGAGAACTAGTACAATTTGTTGGGGTCTCAGCCCCATTACAAAAAAATGTTTATGAAATAGATGGGGAGCAACGGGGTTCTTGACAAGAGTCCTCCTTGGTAAGGTTATAAGCCCTTGATGGCGTTCTTGACCTTTGGCTTAGCTCCCATCATACTCAGGATTGTGACCTCAACAGGTCTTGGCACCATCCTCCTGGATACTTCCCACTAATGACTCTTGGTTCTTTGGGACTTCTTGGGTATTCTTCTTACACAAATAGAATGTTGGTAACGCCAGTCCTAGTTTTCTTGGTTCCTCTCTTGGGAGCCATCTGAAAATTTTAAAATTTCACTTAGTTAGTATGTTATATAGTCTTGATAATGTATTTGAGAAAATAGGCTCTGATACCACTCAAGTTGTCATGCCCCGACTCAATTTGGTCGGATCCCCGCGAGCAACCCTCCACTCTCTTGGTTTATTAAGCGTCTTCCCCTTCTTTAAACCGTGAGGAGTAAGGCATCCTTTAAACTTGTACCTTTCCTGGAATAACATTAATCAAAATTGTATAAAATTAAACTTACATACCTATCATACAGGTTTAGCTAGCTGAAGGTCTTTAGGTAGGTTTTTCCCTCGGTTACTTGAAAAGGGCTAAAAGGAGGGGGTGAGTTCGACAACTTAGTGAATGGGTGTTTTGAAACATGAGTATCTAAAAAATAGTTTGAATTGGAGTGTGTCAGACTCCTTATTTTCTTGAAAATTATTTCTTTATCAATTTCTCAATTTTCAAAACCATCACTCATTACCCACAGTCGGTGTGTTTAACAATCAACACATGCCCTTCATCATGAAGGGATCACACATTCGCAGGGCAGCCCATCCACTACACCCACTTGTGGCATCGAAGCAACTTTACTGGCTACCTAGATAGAAGCCCGTCCACTTATACCCTAGAAATGAGTGGATGTTTGCAAAATCCGATCCTCAAACTAGAAAAGAAACTCTGTGTCCATAAGGGGACAAAGACCTCATCCCGACCCCACCCAGGCCTTATGCGCATGAAGCTACATCGAGCTTCCCTGACTGCCGGTACAACAATTTGCCCTTATCTTCACCATGTCGTCCAATAGCCTTTAGGACACATCACTACCCCTCTTGGGCATCTTGATGGTCCTGAACCTCAGTGCATGCACAAACAATAATTTTTCTATATAATCCATTAATCTTTGGTGCCACTGGTCCAACGACCCCGACCCTCAACTCGACCTACAACTATTTGTCTTTACTTGTCCATCGACCTGTCTCATCACATTGCCCCCAATCCATTGAGTATGTCGGTCCTGTCTTGGTACCATGGCCAAATCACATCATTCATTAAAATTTTCATGGCTTAACATTACATTTGTTTACGAGCTCCTGCTTGTGCCAACTAGACTTAGGCTTATTATATGAGATTTTCAAAATCGGGCATTCTAGCTCCCAATATCCAAAACTTTAGCCTCTAGACTAACTGAGCTATTCGAGCTCCCGTCAAGAAGGTCTCCCAAAATGTTTAAGCAATGGCACACAGTTAGGCGAGAGCACTTCTGACAAAAATAACTTTTGACTTGTCCATCGCACCAATTGGGTGTAAGAACATCTTCGCTCAAAACCGATAAGCAGGTTTTCTACTTCCTTCTAGGAAGTTTATCAAACCGATATTTGAGAATAAGTATTTTTTCCGCGTGTTTTCTCACATCACTCCAACCAGGTGTGATGTTAAAATTCCACATAATAGTGGGTTTTCAATTCCGAGTTACACATCATTCCAACCGAGTATGATGTGAAAATTTCCACTCACATGATATTCACAGTGTATCTTTCTTCTTAACTGGCTCTTTGCCTCATGTGAGTTTATCCTTGCTGGCGTTCCTGATACTTCGTGTTCCTACATGATATGAATATTATTGTTCATAAATCTTTGGTCTAATAGCCTTCATTCATCACGAATGTATAAAATGTCCTAAGTTTTAATTATTTGCATTTAAGTCCCTAAAGTTATTTTTCTTTAACCTTATGTCCCTAATTCCAATTTTTTCCCAATTTGAGTCCTGAAAGTTCTAAAATTCACTTTGGGACCTCAGTTTATTAAAAATCACAAAAAAGAGTTCAAGTTTCTCGAATTTCCAATTGGTCTCCAACTTTTCAAAAATTACCATTTCCCTCTACTCTTCAAAAATGGAAAATTTGACCCCAATAATTCCAAAAATTTACCAATTGATACTCTAACATCTTTTTCATGGCCAATTCGCTCTAAATTTTAGGAAATTGCACTTTAATCCCTTGAATTTTCAAAATTCCCAAAATTTCACACAATTTTCCCCAATTCTCCCCTTCCAAACTAGCTGAATTTAATTTCATCACATTGACCATTTAATCATGTTTAATTGTTGAAATTGAAGGTAAATTTGAGTTTCTACACTTTCACATGTTTCAATGGAACTTTGAATCGCATCATTTGGATCCGAATTGAGCTCAAACAGAGCTTTGTCGTAAAACTAGACTTGGTGAGAGAGAGCTTTGAAAGTTTACCGTCGAGGGTGTGGCGGTCCGAGATTTCATTCTGGTAAGATATCTCTCATTGTGAGTTTTCCTCATAGGATCAAGAATCACATAAATTCATGCCGAATTGATGGAGAATTTGGTCAATGAAGTTTCGTCAGTTCTCTCCAAATTGGCTTACCTTTCCACTCTAATTCTATGAGGGTTGTGGAAGTGTTGGGAGAGTTTTGTTTGGCATGAGAAGGGATAAAATTGGCCATTTTTAGCTCGGTTGAAAAAGGGTAGCTTCGGTGTACCAGCACTTCTCGAGCGATCCTCGGAGCAAATGGAGACTACCATTGGGTAGCTGACCTCACCTTCTTTAGCTCAAAAAAACCATAATGTCGAAACTCTAGCTCGAGCTTCACCGAAAAATGAGGAAGTAGGGAGATAGAGGAGTTTTTAGGTGTGAGGAGAATGAATGAGGAGGAGCTCTTTATATAGGAAGCTCGGGGACACATTGGTAGTTAGATTGGCACCTTTATGGTGGTCATTCAATGCTTGAAATGCCCTCGCTAGAGACTTTTCATCTCTGCTGGCGCTGGTCGATTTTCCTGTGAGTGAATACTGTTGTCATTCAAAGGAAGAAGATGACACTATTCCAAACTAGATCGGACTGATCCAAACCGGGTTCAATGCCTAAACTGACTGGTTCAGGCTCAATTCGATCAAGTTTTTCAAAATTTAAAATTTCTAAATTCATCTAAATTCATTCTCTATCCAATGGTGGCTTAAATTCTCAAATTCAAATTTTTTAAGTCACCTAGAAAAATGAATTTACATCCAATTCACCTGAACCGATTTGGTTTTCTCTTCCAATTCATCGTAAAGTCCTTTTCCATGACTTTTATGACTATTTAGGTCACTTGGGATTTGTAAATTTCCCATTTTTCTCTTCGTGTAACAATTTGGGTTCGTGAACCCATTCAATTTTCTCACCCGGTTTGACTAGTTCTTTCCCTGGTTTCCTTGTCTTTAAGGAACGGGGTTTACAACACCCACTTGTGGCTTGGAGTGCCTTTACTGGCCACCAAGATAGAAGTCCATCCACTTCTACCTTGGGTCTTCATGGATGTTCTCAACATCCGACCCTCAGACCAGAATGCCACTCTATGTCTGTATGAGGACAGAGGTATCATCCCAACCCCACCTCGGTCTTATGCGTAAGAAGCTACTTTGAGCTTCCCGACTGACTGTTATGCCGAACTGCCCTTATCTTAACCATGTCATCCAGTAGCCCTTAGGATCCATCACTACCCCTCTTGGGTGTCTTGATGGTCATGTACCTCAGGTGCATGCACAAAACAACAATTTTCACATATAGCCATTTATCTTTAGTGCCACTGGTCTAACGGTCCCGACCCTCAACCCGACCTACAACTGTTTCTCTAGGCCAGTCCATTGACCTGGCCCCGATATATTGCCACCAGTCCATCGAATATTGTCAGTCCTTACTTGGTACAATGGCGAAATCACACAACAAGCTAATTAGAGAATTAATGGCCATCACATTTCAAGTTTGTTTACGAGCTCTTGCTCGTGCCCACTAGCCTTGAGCCCACTAGCCTTGAGCCCACTGCAAGTGATTTTCCAAAAATGAGCCTTTAGCCCCATGAGTTCAAAAACTGAGGCCTTTGGCCTATATGGACTGCTCTAGTTCCCATCAAGAAGGTCTCCCAAATAGTTTAAGTATTGGTACACAGTCAGGGGAGAACACTTTTGATAAAAATATATTTTCACTTCATCCACCAACCAGGTGTGATAATATCTTCGCTTACAACCGGCAAGTGGGTTTCTCCTTCATTCAAGAAAGTTCATCATACCAACTGTGTATGATTTCCACACCTTACAACCGGTAATGAGGTTTTAACATAAATCGCCTATCATCCCAATCGGGTGCTCATAAATTATTGATTAATTGCACTTAGCTCCCTAAAGTTTGTTTTCCATAACTTTAGGTTCCTAATGCCAACTTTTCCCCAAATTGAGTCCCAAGGTTTCCAAAATTCCCTTCGAGTACTCAATTTATTCAAAATTGTATAATGGACTCAAGTTTTCCAAATTTCTAATTTGGTCCCCAACTTTTCAAAAATTACAATTTTGCCACTACTTTTGAAAAAGGGAAATTTGACCCCAAATATTCCAAAAAGTTGACCAATTGGTCTTCCAACATCTTTCTCATGGCCAATTATCCTTCGATTTTGGGAAATTGTAAAGAGGTCCCTCAATTTTTTGAAATCCCCAATTTTCCCCAAAAATTTCCCCCAATTTCTCCCCTCCATACTAACCGAATTTGATTTCTTTAAATTGGCCATTTAATCAGGGTTAATTCTCAATTTGAAGGTATGGATCAGTTCTTACACTTCCATCTGAGTCAATTGAGCTTTGAACCGCAACATTTGGGTTCGAATTGAGATCAAAAGGAGCTTCGCTGGAAAACTGTTTGTAGAGAGAGGAAGCTTTGAAAGCTTACCGTCAAAGGTGCGGCGGTCCAAGCTCACAATCTAGGGAGGCAGCCCTCCTCCTGAGGATCCTTCTAGGATCAAGAATCATTGCAATTGAAGTCAAATTGAAGGTGAATTTAGTCAATGAAATTTGGCACTTTCTATCTCTAACTCTGACTGGCTATGAGTGAGAAAGTGCCAAATTGGCTTACCTTTTAGCTTTGTTAAGGTCATATAAGTGCTATGGAGGGTGTTGGGGTGGCTTGGTTTGGTCGGAGGAGGGCTGAATTTGGCCGAATTCAGCTCGGCCAAGATAGGGCAACTTCAGACCGTTGGAGCTGCTTCACTATATAATTCCTTGGGTCGAAAGGAAGTTGTTGTCATGTAGTTGACTTCCCCCAGAGTTTATAGGACCCAACCTTTCCTTCTATGCTATGAAAAAGACTTAAATCGAAGCTCTGGTTTGGGATTCATCAGAAAATAGAGCATTTGAGAGAGAATGAAGATTTGAGGTGTGTGGAGGATAAATGGAGAGGAGCTCTTTATATAGGGAGCTTGGGGACCCTCTACCCCACAACTTTCCATTTTGGTCGAGTTTATCCTCACCTTGAAATGGTTTGATTGTAGTCGTTTGTCCTTCATCGATGTTATCCATTTTCTTCATTGAATGAATAGTGTTGTCATCCTGAGGAAGAAGTTGACATTGTTCCGAACGATACCGGACATGTCCGACTAGGTTTAATGCCTAAATCGGTTGGTTCTGGCCCGATTCGACCAATTTTCTCAAAATAAATTTTTTTTAAATTAATCTAAATTCATTCTCTATCTAATGGTGGTTCAATTCTCCAATTTGAATGTTTTAAACCACCTAGATAAATGAATTTTGAAATCGGCTCAAATATGGTTCAAACTTGTTCAACCCGGTTCAATCCTGTTCGAGTCCGGTTCACCCTAAACTAGTCTGGTTTTCTCTTCCCAATTGTTCCAAGGTTCTTTTCCATGATTTTTATGACTCTTTGAGTTAATCAGTATTTGCCAATTTCTCATTTTACCCTTTTTTTACCTGTTTGGGTTCGTTAACCAGCTTGATTTTCTCTTTTGAATTGATCGGTTCTTTTCCTGGTTTTTCTTATCTTTAAAGGATGGGGTTTACAACTCTCCCCACCTTTTAGGATCTTTGTCCCCAAAACTAAATCATCATCCTTAGCATCGGGAATAATTTCCCTTGATGTTAACTCAGGTTTGCTTGACATGCTAACACTTTGGCTGTTCTTTCACTTAGCCCCTTTAAATCACACACTTAAGGAATTTCTTTTCCTTTCCATTATTTACTCACTCCATGGAGTTTATCATAACTAGGCATGCCTTTCCCATGAGTCCAAAGTTATATCCTTAGGTCCACTTCTTCCTGTGCTTAGGGCAAGATTCTTCCTCTTGAGGTTTCTTGCCTAGGATTTCAGGATTGGGAGCTTCAAAATACCCAATCGTTATTGTGTATAGTTATTCTCTTGATCATTGAAACCCTTAGCTCGATGTTCTTTCAAGCTAATTATTTTCACTGGTTTTAGTGTTATCACCTTTTCGTCCTATTTTGACCCTTACTCCATCCGTTGTTTATTACAACTTCGGTCCAAATTTTATGATTGACCTTGTCATACTTAACTAACTGACTCTTCCTTACTTGAGTCACACCCCCCGGACGGTTGGGCTTACATGTCCCTTATAGCATGACATGTTCTAGAACCTATCTCTGTCCATTAGAATTCTAGAACACTTATTAGAGGATTGTTCTCAACTTTCTGACCTTTCGGGGATCGTATAACTTTGTACCACTTTTCATCTGGTAGTATTACTCGACTACCTTTTTTGATATCCAATCATCCTTCTTGTCTTAAACGTCATGTCTTACAGACACATTGGGATTCTTCCCTTCTTATGTCCTATCTCATTTCCAGTGGCATCCTTTACTTAAGTACTTTCCGTTTCCTTAATCCACTCATACTCGTTCATGACCATTTCACGATTCTTTATACTAAGTTTATCCCTTTTGGTACACATGTCAATTGCTTGGTTTGTGGAGTTCCCTTTTTACGGTTTCATTTTCTACTATGTCTTTCAAAGTAGAGACTTTCTCCTTAGGGCTACATGTTCAACCTTCTTACCATTCTTGAAGGTTTCATTTTTTCATCTCCTTACACCCTTTCTATATTAGGGCATTTGCCCGCTTTCAATCTTCCATTGTCTTAAAATCTCCATTTCATCCCTTATTCCCTATCCGAGGAACTTCCGATTATCAGGTTTTATTTTGTGTACTCCACATTATGCCCACCTGTCTAGTCTTTAGGCTGCATTAAGTGAGCATGGACCACGACCAGTCTTGATGTCAGTGGTCATTTCCCTTAATCATTCGTCAACTTGGCCCTAACGCACTGCTGCCAGTCCAACGAATATTGTCGGTCTTGACTTGGTACCATGGAAAAATCACACAACCGTTTTATTAAGAATTTTCATGGCTTTCATATCTCATGTTTATTTACGAGCTCCTGCTCATAGCAACTGACCTTAGGCCCACTGCATGTGATTTTCCAAAACCGGGCATTTAGCCCTACATGTTCAAAAATCGAGGCATCCGACGTATCTGAGCTAATCTAGTTCCCGTCAAGAAGGTCTCCCTAAGAGTTTAAGCATTGGCACAATGTCAGGGGAGGACACTTTTGACAAAAATATAATTTTCACTTCATCACACCAATCGGGTGTTATGATACCTCCGCTTTCAACCGGCAAGCAGGTTTCTCCTTGCTTCAAGTAAGTTCATCATACCAATCGGGTATGATTTACTCTATTTACAATCGGTAAGTAGGTTTTAACTTTATTATCCCATCACCCCAACTGGGTATGATGTCAAAATTCCACTTATAGGTGGTTTTTCATTTCCAAAATGTTCGTCATCCCAACCGAGCATTATGTGAATAAGCCCACTCACATGATAACTGTGACGTGTTTGTCCTCGGTTAGTTTTCCAAATCGATGCGAGCTTTCTCTTGCTTGTGTTCCGATCACACTTGTCCCTAGACTATTTGGGTAACATTTTTACTTAAGGTTTTGGCATAAAAGCCTAGGCTCACAAATTATCGAGAAACTGCATTTAGGTTCCTAAATTTTATTTTTTTTCACTTTTGGTCCCTAATGCCAACTTTTTCCCAATTTGAGTCCCAAAATTTCCTTTTAGTCCTCATTTTACTCAAAATTGCATAAGGGGATCAAGTTTTCCAAATTTCCAAATTGGTCCCCAACTTTTCAAAAAATTACCATTTTGCCCCTACTTTCCAAAAATGGCAATTTGGCCCCAATTATTCCAAAAATCGACCAATTGGTCCCTCAACATCTTTTTTCATGGCCAATTGGCCTTCAATTTTGGGAAATTGCATAGAGGTCCCACAATTTTACGAAATTACCAAATTTCCTCAAAATTTTTGCCTAATTTCTCCTAATAAAATTGATCGAATTTGATTTCTTCAAATTGGCAATTCAATCAGAGTTATCTGCTTAAATTGAGGGAACAGATCAGTTCCTACACTTCCATATGATTCAATTGAGCGTTGAACCACATCATTTAGGTCTGAAATGAGCTCAAACAGAGTTTCGTCGAAAAATTGTGCATAGAGAGAGAAAGTTTCGAAAGTTTACTATCAAAGGTGTGGCGGTCTGAGCTCTCTATTAGGGAAGGTAGCTCTCTTCCTAAGGTACCTTCTAGGATCAAGAATTTCTCTTTTTAACTCTGACCTACAACGACTAAGTAGGATGAAATTGGCTTACCTTTTAGCTTAGTCGAGGTCGTGTGAGGGTTGTGGGGATGTTGTGAGGGCTTGGTTTGACCAGAGGAGGGCTGAATTTCACCGATTTTAGCTCGACTGAAACAGAGCAGCTTCAGTCCTTCAGAGCTGCTTTATTGTTTGATTCCGCCAGCGATTCTCCAGCGGTCCTCGGATTGAATGGAGGTTGCTATTAGGTAGCTGACTTCCCGATAGTCTAAAGAACCCGACCTCACCTTTTGAGGCTAAGAAAACTGCCCCAAGTTAGAGATCTGGTTTGAGCTTTACCAAAAAATAGAGCAGTTGAGAGAGAATGGAGATTTAAGGTGTAAGGAGAATGAATGGAGAAGAGCATTTTATAAAGGGAGCTCATGGACTCTCTCCCTGACCATTTCACATCTTGGTCAAGCTTATCCTCGACCTGAAACGCCCTAAACGGAGATGATTTTCCTTCGTCAGCACTATCTGTTTCTACATTGAACGAACAGTGTCATCATCTAAAGGAAGAAGACGACACTGTTATGAACCAGATTGGACCGGTCCGACCGGGTTCAATGCTTAAACCGAGCGGTTCAGGCCTAATTCGACCAATTTTTTCAAAATTAAAATTTTTTAAATTTATCTAAATTCATTATTTATCCAATGTTTGGCTTTAATTCCCTAATTTAAATATTTAAGCCACATGGAAAAATGAATTTAGCAACCGGTTCAATGATGGTTCAAACCAATTCAATCTGGTTCAGGTCCGATTCATCTAAACCAGTCTGGTTTGCTCTTCCAATTCATCCCAAGGTTCATTTACATGGTTTTTATGACTCTTTGGGTCACTTGGTATTTTTAAATTTCCCAATTTGCCCTTTCTCTACTGGTTAAGGTTTATGAACTGACTCAGTTTTCTATTTAGAAATGACTAGTTCTTTCCCCAGTTTTCTTTTCTATAAAGGACAGGTTTACAAGGGAGAAGTGAAAAGGCCAAAACATTGGAAAAGAAGGATGAAGGAAATTCTTAAAGAGATCAATGGCCAAGAAATAGATTAACGACCAAGCTCAAACCATGAGAAGGTTAAGTAAGCCTCTCGCAAGGTGATCAAGAGACCTTGAAACAAGGAGGATTTGAACGCCTCCCTAAAGAAATAAACTTGTACTAGGGTACAAGTAGGAATAAGGGCTATCGAAGTGTTGGGAAGTCTTGGTTTGGCTGGAGGAGGGCTAAATTTGGCCGAAATCAGCTCGACCAAACTAGGGCAGCTTCGGTCCATCGGAGTTACTTCACTATTTGATTCCGTCGACACTTCTCCGATGGTTATTGGGTCGAAAGGAAGTTGGTGTAAGGTAGTTAACTTCCCCTTCAGTCTATAGGACCCGACCTTGCCTTTTGAGGCTGAGTAAAAGGCCTATATCAGAGCTCTTGTTCAAGCTTCGTCGAAAAATGGAGTAGTTGAGAGAGAATGGAGATTTGAGTTGTGTGAAGGGTGAATGGAGAGGAGCTATTTATATAGGGAGCTTGGGGACCCTCTACCCATTTTGGTCGAGCTTATCCTCGCCCAAAAAACGGTCTGATTAGAGCTATTTTTCATTCACCAGTGTTATCCATTTTCTGCATTGAATGTACAATGCTATCATGTTGAGGATGAAGATGACACTGCTCCAAACTAGACCAGATCGGTCCGACCAGGTTAATATATCGATCGGTTCAAGCCTGATTCGACCGATTTTCTCAAAATTAAAAATTTATAAATTAATATAAATTCATTCTCTATCTAATGGTGGCTTCAATTCACCAATTTGAATATTTTAATCCACCTAGAAAAATGAATTTAAATACCAATTCAAATGTGGTTCAAACCAGTTCAATTAGGTTCGGGTCCAGTTCACCCTAAACTGGTGTGGTTTTCTCTTCCCAATTGTTCCAAGGTTCTTTTCCATGATTTTTATGACACTTTGAGTCACTTGGGATTTTCCAATTTCCCATTTACCCATTTTTTACTAGTTTGCGTTCGTTAATCGTCTCAGTTTTCTCTTTTAAATTGACCGGTTATTTTTTTTATTTTTCTTATCTTTAAAGGATGGGGTTTACACCCAAAGTTTAATCTGGGTTCTCTAGAATCCTGAGGAAGTCAGCTACACATCGACATCATCCATTCAGCTCGAGGATCATTGGAGAAGCACCAGCGACTTGTATAGTACTGTGGCTCAATGGCAGTTTGTAACCCGAGCAGCTTGTGCTCAATTCAAGCCATCCTCAGACAAATTCCAGCCAAACCAAGCTCGCTAGAGCACCCATAGAAGTGCCATAACCTTCTCTGGGCTGAATTGTAAGTCCCCTCCACCGACCTTCACTGGAATTTACTGTTCATAATAAGTTTTGTCTGAAAACTAAATTGTGAAATTTGCACTTTTCAAGACATCAATTGAGGCGTTGTTTGATCTAGGAAGAGAGCAACCCATTTGGATCAAAAGCTCCAATTGTAAGATCCTCATTGGTAAGAAATCAAAGCTTTCTCTCTCTAGACAGATTTTCCAGTGAAGCTTCATTCAAACTCATTTCTTACCTATTTTTAGTATGCTAAAGCATGAAGTAATAAGTTTTGCCTGAAAACTAAATTGTGAAATTTGCACTTTTCAAGACATCAATTGAGGCGTTGTTTGATCTAGGAAGAGAGCAACCCATTGGAATCAAAAGCTCCAATTGTAAGATCCTCATTGGTAAGAAATCAAAGCTTTCTCTCTCTAGACAGATTTTCTAGTGAAGCTTCATTCAAACTCATTTCTTACCTATTTTTAGTATGCTAAAGCATGAAGTAACGAGGGGGGCATAGGGAAAATGAATGAGATCATGAAAAGGGACAATTAATCAAGTCTAAGGGGTCAATTGAACGAAAGAAGATTTTGGGGGCCAAATTGCAAATTTTGGAAGATTGGGCAATTTAGGGATTTCGAGTTACCAAAAATCCCTGTGAGCAACTCGACACTTCCTTTGGTCTAAGAAGGATTTCACATTATTTTAAACCGCAAGGAGTCAGGCGTCTTTTTACCTATTTTTTTTCCTAGAATAACATTACACAAAATGTAATATGTTAATAACTTTACATGCCCGTCTTAAGGGTTTGGCTTTGGGGTATTCCTTAAGAGTTCGTCTTCCTTCCTAAGGGGAGTTAAAGAGAGTGGGTGAGTTTCTACAACTTAGTGAGTGGGTGTTGGAGAAATGAGTTTCAAAAACACTTAGTTTATCAAAATCTTCAGCAAAATATTCATTAAAACATTTCATCCTTTTTAAGCCTTGTTGTGTTTATCTCTTTTAGCATATCCCTTTTCCGCGGGAGGCGTTTAGCAAATAAACACACGCCATTTATCATAAATGGTACAAACATTCACAGGGTAGTCCTTGACTACACCCAGTTGTGTATCAGCGTGCCTTTGCTGTCCGCCCTAATAGAAGTCCCAGACTTCTACCCTGAGTTTGAGTGGACATCCCAGATGTTTGACCCTCAGACCCAAAATTCACTTCATGTCTGTATGAGGACGGAAAACTCATCATGACCCCACAACTGTCTTGTGCACAAGAAGCTCCCAAAGCTTCATAACTAACTAGCACGATGAACTGCCCTTATCTCCACCATGTCGTCCAGCAGCCCTTGGAACCCATCACTACCCTCATGGGTGTCTTGATGGTCCCAAATCCATAAGTGCATGCACAAACAATAGTTTTCATAATTTAGCCATTCTCTTTAGTGTCGATAGTCCAACGACACCGACACTCAAAATGGCCTATAGCTGTTTGTTTGGCCAGTCCGTCGACCTGACCATAACGCACTGCTGCCAGTCCATCGAGCATTGTCAGACCTAACATGGAACTGTGGCGAATCACCCAATTAATTTTCATATTTAAATAAGAGATTTCATGGCCCTTCCTATTCATGTTTATTTACAGGCTTCAACATATGCACACTAGGCTTGGGCCTACTGCACGTGTTATTCAAAAACTGGGCCTTGAGCCCTATGATTTCAAAACCGAGGTCCATTGGTGTTCTAGATCTCATCAAGAAAGTCTTCTAAATAGTTTAAGCAATGATATAATGTTAGGGGAGAACACTTCTGACAAAATCTTCTTTTTATCTAATTACACCAACCAGGTGTGGTGATAGGTACGCTTATAAACGGTATGCCGGTTTTTCCTTTCATTAAAGATGCTCATCATACCCATCTAGTATGATGTTTAAATAATCCCACTTATGACCGGTGAATAGGTTTTTTCTTTAATAAAAGTGTTCATCGCCCCAACTGGGTATGACGTTTAAAATGTCCCAGTCACAGTGGTTTTTCTTTTCAATCAAATCTTGCTCATCACCCCCACCAGGAATAACATTTGAAAGGTCTCACTCACTCAATTACTGTGACACGTTCATCCCCAATCAGCTTCCAAGTCCTGCTTGAGCTCCTTTGCTCACGTCCTTATCTGAATTCGTTCCTACATGGTTTGAATATCCTCATAAGGATCAGCTTGGCATGAAAGGCCCTTCCATTTCCAAGTATTTACATTTAGGCCATTATTTTTTCCTTATTGCTATTTGGTCCCTAAAGTCCATAATCTTTGACTTTAGGTCCCAAACGCTCAATTATTTTTAATTAAGTCCCTAGGCTTTGAATATCCCTCTTAAGTCCTTAATTTTCACAAAATTGAATATGGAGCTCAAATTTCCCAAATTTTCAATTTGGTCTCCCAAATTTTACAAAATTACTATTTTGCCCCTAAATTCCAAAAATGGCCAATTGGTCCCAATTCTTTAAAAAATTGACCAGTTGGTCCTCCAACATCTTTCTCATTAACAATTTACCTTCAATTTTGAGAAATTGCATGGAAGTCCCTCAATTTTCCAAAATCCCTAAAAGTTTCCTCAATTGTTCTCCAATTTCTACCCCTCTACTGGCCGAATTTGATATTTTCAAATTAGCCATTAAAATAGGATTAATTGCTCCAATTAATGGTATGGATTGGTTCCTACACTTCAATACGATTAAATTAAGCTTTGAATTACAACATTTGTGTTCAAAATGTGCTCAAATGTAGCTTTATAGGAAACTGTACGTAGAGAGAGAAAGCATCGAAAGCTTATCGTCGGAGGTGCGGCGGTCTAAGCTCTTGAACTAGGAAGGTAGCTCTCATACTTAGGGTCCTTCTTGGATCAAGAATTTCTACAATTGATGTCAAGATCAATGTGAATTTAGTTAGTGAAGTTTAGCACTTTCTCTCTCTAGAACCAATCTAAAAGAATGAAGGAGAGTCAAATTGGCTTACCTTTTGCCTTTATGGAGGTCGTGTGATGGTTGTGGGCATTATGGGGAGGCTTGGTTTGACCATAGGTGGTTTGAATTGGTAGAATTCCAATCGGCCAAAACAAGGCAGCTTCAAACCGATGATGCTACTTCATTATTCGATCCTGCCGATGCTTCTCCGATGATCCTTGGGTTGAAGGGAGGTTTTTGTCAGGTAGTTGACTTTCCCAATAGTTTGTAAGACCTGAGTTTGCCTTATAAGGTTGAGAAAAGTTCCCAAGTCAGAGCTTTAGTTTGAGCTTCACCGGAAAATGGAGAACTTTGGGGAGGGAGGCGATTTGATTTGTGTGGAGGATGAATGGAGGGGAGATCTTTATATAGAGAGCTCAAAGAACCTCGGACCTACACGTTTCCATATTTGTCGAGCTTATCGTCTTTAGAATATAACCAAATTGGAGGGAATATTCCCTCATCGGAAAAGGAAGGTTTTTCTACCATATGAATAGTGTTGTCCTTTCAAGAAGAAGATGACACTATTATGGACCGGATTGGACCGGTCCAACCGAGTTTGGTGAGGAAAATCGACCGGTTCATGATCGATTCTCTCAAAATTAAAAATTTCTATACTAGTCTAAGTTAATTTTCTATCTTATGGTGGCCTCAATTTTCCAATTTGAGATTTCTAACCCACCTAGAAAAATGAATTTTCCAATTTGGTTCATTATGGTTTAATCCAATTCAGGTCAAGTTCACCCTAAACCGGTCTAGTTTTCCCATCCAATTTACTTCATGGTTCTTCCCCATGATTTTCATGACTTTTTGGTCACTTGAAAATTTCTAATTTCCCATTTTAACCCTTCTTTATCATTCTCATTTCCTTAAGTGGTTCGATTTTCTCATTTAATTAATCGGTTCTTTCTTGGTTTTCCTTGATCCGAGGTGATGGGTTTCACAACTCTCTCATGCTTTTTTGAGTTTTTTCCCAAAAAGTTGATTATGAATAATTTCCATTGATATCAACTTGGGGTTTGCTTGACATGCTAACACATTGGTTCTTTCTTCACTTAGCCCCTTTAAACCACATGCTTAAAGAATTTATTTTCCTTTCCATTGTTTACTCACTCCATGGAGTGTATCCTGATTAGGTGTGTTTTACCCACAAGTCCAAAGGTAAACCCTTAGGTCCACTTCTTACTCTGCTTAAGGTAAGACTCTTCTTCTTAAAGGTTTTTATCTAGGTCATTCGGGTGGATGTTCCATAAACGTTCAATCGTCCCCGTTTCAATTTATTTCCTTGGTCATTGATGCTCTTTAGCTCTGCATCCTTTTGGACTTTTTGTCCTTAACCCTGTGGGTTTTGATATGATTCCCTTTTTATCTTATGTTGGTCCTTCATCTACCTTTTGTTTACTACAGCTCTGGTCCCAATTTTTAGGTTTAGCTTTGTCATGTTTAACAAACGGACTCTTTCTTACTTGAGTCACATTTTCCTGGGAATGTTGGACCTACATGTCCCTTACAACATAACATGTTATAGAATTTTCTTTATCTATTATAGTTCTAGAACATTTTCTAGATAACGATTCATGCATTTCCAACCGTTTGGAGTTGTGTGCCTTCGTTCCTTCTTGTTATCTGGTGGTGTTCCCCAACTACCTTTGGCATTATCCAATTGTCCCTTTACATTTTTACTTGATGATCGTGTCAGTTTTTCCTTATCTACTCATTCCTTACCCACTTCCTTATTGTTTTTTCCCCAATTCCAACCATCGGGTTTCTCGATGACTTACTGACATTTTGGGATTCTTCTTCTCTTATGTCATTACTCACTTTCAATAGTGTCCTTTACTCAATTACTTTCCTTTCTTCCATCCACACTTACTCGCTCGTGATCATTTTACCATTCTTTATTTCGAGTTGATCGCTTTCGGTCAACTTATCGATTCTTTTGTTTTGGGAGTTCCCTTTTTATGGATTCATTCTCTACTATGTCCTTCAAAGTACAAAGTTCCACTTTAGGAGCTACACGTTCAACCTTCTTACCATTTCTTAAAGGTTTCCTTTCTTCATCTCCTTACACCCTTTTTATATTGGGGCATTTGACCGCTTTTAATCCTTCATTGCCTTAAAATTCCCATTTTTTCCCTTATTCCCTATCCAAGGAACTTCCATTTATTGGGTCTTATTTCATGTACTCTACACTATGCCCAACCATCCACTCTTTAGGCTTCATTAAGCAAGTGTGGACCAAAACCAGTCTTGATGTAAGTGGTTATTTCCCTTAATCACTTCTTAATTGGATGGCTTACTTCTCTAAGGTTTCTCAGATGTTCTTTCCCTTATTTCCTTATTATGAGTTGTAAACCCCACTCTTTAGAGATAAGGAAAACAAGGAAAAGAACAGGTTTTGCTGAGTGAGAAACCTGAACCGGTTCATAAGCCCATCATAGGGAAAATGGGCAAGTTGGAGAAACTTTAACTCTCAAGTGACTCAAAGATGTTCCTAAACCTTGGAAAAGAAATTTAGGACAAAATGAGAGATAGAAACCGAACAGGTTTGGGTGAACCGTACCCGAACTAGATTGAACTAGTTTAAGAACCAAGCCAGTTTAGGAACTGAAACCCATAGAGAGGGGGTAAACTAGGAAATTTAGAGACCCTGAATGACCTAAGGAGTCATGAAAGTCACAAAAAAGGGCTTTAAGATGAATTGGAGATGAAAACCGAACCAGTTCAGGTGAACCAAATCCGAACTGGATTGAACCGGTTTGAACCACTATTGAACCGGATGTTAAAATCAATTTTCTAAGTGGCTTAAAAAATTCAAATTTAAGATTTCAGGCCACCATTAAATAGAAAATGAATTTAGTTGAATTTTTAGATTTGAAAAATTCGGTCGAATTGGTGGTGAATCGGCCGGTTTAAGCTTTGAACCCGGTTCAGACCAGTACAGTCCGGTTCGGAACAATGTCGTCTTCTTCTTTCAGATGACATCACTGTTCACTCACCGAAAAATCGAAGCAGCACCGGTGAAGAAGAAATATTTTCGTTCAATATGTTTTAGGCCGTGAATGTCTGTCATAAAGGTGCCAACGGACAGCCGACGAGTCCCCGAGCTCCCTATATAAAGAGCCCCTCTCCATTCATCTTCTCCACACTTGAAAAGCTAACTCTCTCTCAGTTGCTTAGTTTTCCTGCAAAGCTCAAACCAGAGCTCTGATATAGGGTCATTTTTTAGCCAAAGAAGGTGAGGTTGGGTTCCTTAGAACCGGGGAGAAGTCAGCTACACGGTGGTGGCATCCATTCATTCCGAGAGTCGTTGGAGAAGCACCGGCGTGATAGAACAATGAAGCAGCTCTGGCTGACCGAAGCTGCCCTATTTTGGATGAGCTAAAATTGGCCAATTCGAGCCCCCCTTAGGCCCAACAAAGCTCTCCCAACACCTCCTCAGTCGTCCCATGGTCGAAATAGGACTAAAAGGTAAGCCAATTAAGCTTCCCTCTTCAATTTCCGACCGGTGCTAGAGAGAGCCGACAGAATTTCAATGACAATATTTTAATCCAATTCAGCATCAAATGATGCCATTCTTGATCCTAGGTGGTACCTCAGGAGGAGAGCTACCTACCCAAATAGAAAGCTCCGACCGTCGCGCCCTCACCGGTGAGCAATCGAAGCTTTCTCTCTCTATAGTTTATTTTATGGCTAAGCTCTGTTTGAGCTCGTTCTAGCATTAAAACTTACAATTCAAAGTGCTATGGAATCGTATGAACATGTAGAAACTCAATTTCAACTTCAATTTAAAAAATTAGAAGTGTTTGATTGATCAATTTGATGAAATCAAATTCAGTTGTGTTATGGAGTTAAAATTGGGGGAAATTTTGGGAAAAATTGAGGATTTTTGAAAGTTCTAAGGACCAAAATGCAATTTTATAAAATTGAGTACCAATTGGGTATGATAAGAATGTGAGAGAGCCAATTGAGCAATTTTAGTGTTTTTGGGGTAAAACTTGAAGGGCAAAATGGTAATTCTGGAAAACTTTGGGTGCCAAATTGGGAATTTGGGAAACTTGAGAACCCCTTTTATGAAATTGAGATCCCAAGAGGAATTTTTGAAGTTTTAGAACTCAATTTGAGAAAAAAAAACCAGCATTTTGGACATAAAGTTAAAGAAAAATAACTTTAGGGATCTAAATGCAAATAAAGGAAAAGTTAATTTTTTTCTCATTCATTTGGAATGAATGAGGGCTATTAGGCCAAAGAATAATGAACAACTATGTTCATTTTGTGTAGGAAAATGAGACATCAGGAATGCCAGCTCATGTTAAGCTTGTTAGGGATGGAAACCAACTAAGTGGAATTTCACTACACTATTAGGTGAATGGGATTTTATATCATACTTGGTTGGGGATGATAAGTACCTCGAAATGAAAACTCACTACTTAGTGGTATTTTAAACATCACAACATACATGAGTGATGTGAAAATGACATAGAAAAACTATTTACAGGTTGTGAGTAGACCATACCCGATTGGTATGATGAAACTTTCTCGGAGGAAGTGGAAAACCCGTTCATCGGTTATGAGCGGAGATATCCTCATACTCGGTTGGTATGATGGATAGTTGAAAATTTATTTTGTCGAAAGTGCTCTCCCCTAACTATGTGCCACTACATAAACGATTTTGGAGACCTTTTTGACGGGAGCTCGAATAGCTCTTATAGGCCGGGGGCCTCAGTTTTGGAACTTGGGGGCTAATGTGCATGGTTTTGAAAATCTTGAACAGTGGGCCATAGGCCAGTTGGAACGAGAAGAAGCTCATAAACAAACATGAGATATGTGCCATAAAACTTAAAATAAATGAATTGTTTGGCCATTGTACCAAAGCAAGACCGACAAACTCAGTTAACTAGCGGTAGTGCGACATGATCGGTCTACAAACTAGTCAAGACAAGCAACTGTAGGTTGAGTTGAGGGTAGGAGTCGTTGGACCAGTGGCACCACATATTATATGGCATGATGTAAAAATATTGATTTGTGTATGCACTGTGTTATGGGACCTTTAAGAAGCCCAAAAGGGGTAGTGATGTGTCATAGGGCCCTAGACGACTTGATGGGTATAAGGGCAGTTCGTTAGAACCAAGTGACCTTGCGAAGCTTGGAGTAGCTTCAAGCGAAGCTCGGGGATAGGATGAGGTCTCTTTCCTCATAACAAACATGGAGAATTATTATAGGATTGAGGGTCGGATGTCGCGAACATCCACTCATTCTTAGGGTAGAAGTGGATGTACTTCTTTCTAGGTGGCTGGTAAAGTTGCTCTGATGCCACAACTTGGTTCAATGGACGTACTAGCCTACGAATGTGTGTTTTGACCTTCATGATGAATGATGTGTGTTGGGTGATGACATACCTTAATTAATAAGAAGTGATGATAAAAACCCAAAATTTGAAAAGGAAGGGTTTTTTTTAAAGAAAATAAGGAGTCTAGCACACTCCAATATAAATATTTTTCCCAGAAGTTAATTTTGAAATAACCCATTCTTTAAGTTGTAGAAACTCACCCCTCTTTTCTATCCCTTTTTCAGGAAAAGAGAAAATGACTAGGAATAACATTGAGCCTTACCCTCTATCAGGTATGCTTAATTTTCTTAAGCTTGCATTTTATTTGATATATGTCTTTACAGGGAACAAGGTTGAAAATACGCCTGGCTCCTCTCGAGTTAAAGAAGGAGGAAACTCCTCTTGAATCGAGAGAGCGGCGGATTGTTCATGGGGATCCAACCAAACTGGGTTGGGGCTTGACAAATAGAGTGGTATCAAAGCCTAGTTCCCTTGAAACATTATGAATATTATGCCCTGAGATTAACCTAACTCTTAACTATCATTGTGTAGGCGAGTCCCTAGAAAATTCACGGTGAAATCCAATCCTCCACCTATAATCGTGGAAAAGACATCCAACCCAAGGGAGGAAGCTGTCCAAAGGTTTCTAAGGGGCAACAAAAGTGTGCCCAATGACATTGTGGAAGACTACCAGAAACTAGTCGGAGGCTTACTAGAACCATCATCACCTCCTAGAATTCCAACCCCTCCTCCTCCAATCCCATAACAACGGGAAGGGAATCCCACCAAAAAGAAGGCCTGGGATAACTATTGGGATGCATATGCCACCTTCATGAAGGTCCACCAAGTACCTCCACCCACTCAACTTGGCTTCAATCTGTCTCAATGGGTGAAGTGGACTTATGAGTGTGAGGTGGAAGTACTAAGGCGCAACGGATTGGTGGCCATACATGAAATTTGTCCTATTAGGGTTCATGAATGGACCCCAATCAATTCCTCATAGCCTTCTAATCTAGAGTCTCATAAATGTTCTAGGGTTAACTTTAGCCCTATGACCCCAAGGGATTAGGGGTCGAAAATTCCTATAATAAGCCAAATTATGGCAAGAAAATAATTCCTAAATAAATGAAAGTAGAAGTTTGTTAAAACCTCTGAGATTCTCTTGATAAAATTTATGAATATGATAATAAAAGTTTAAGTAAAAGGGTAGAAAATTTCCCTAAGGAAAAAAAGATGGGTTATTGATGGTTAAACTCAACCGTTAAGACTTACCCGTAGAAACACAAAAAGGAGTAATTCTTCTGAAGGGGATCCTAAGAAAAGGAAAAAGGGAGTTGGAGGAGCAACCATCCTATAGTACAAAATTTTTTGGAGAGCCTAAGAAGTTAAAAACTAAGCTCTGAGAATTAAGGATAAGGAAAAACCTAGGAAGAAGTAGAACATCCCAAAGGAACCACAAGAATAGAAGTTGATTGAGAAGAAAAGAATTAAGTATAGAGCCCACCAAGGAAAGATGGAGAGAAAGTACAACAACAGGAAGTCCTAGGTGTAACAAATTACTATTAAAGAACTAAGATACAGATTCTTTAGGAATTCCAAATGATAAGGAGACATGTGGAAGGTAAAAGTATGGATCAAAGAAAGAAAAAAAATAGGAGTAGATGAATCATACCAAATCCTTAAGTTTAGGAGAAAACTTAAAAGGGAAATTTCCAAAGAATAGGGAGATCAAACATCGGAATCCCAAAATGGAAAAAACTAGAAGGATGATGAAAAATAGGAAGTTGGATCAAGGAAGGAGAAAGCTCCATGTCAATTGATCGAAGGAGGGTTGCCATACCAAGGCCGTGATGAGGTCCTCGGTAAGGAGTACGAGCTTCCTTGGTGGCACGGGACACTTCCCTGCAAAATGTCCCTCGATCCCTTGTGACTTTTACCATACCTTGGTCATTGGAGATCTTTTAGGGCCATCTTCCTATTAGAATAGGGTTTTGGGCAGTGTTGGTGACGTCAATCTTAGTTTTCTTGGTTCCTTGACTAGGAGTCATATGAAAAACATTTAGGTAGTTTTTCTCTTAGTTCTTATGTAATATAGTCTTGATAATGTATTCAAGGAAATAGGCTCTAATACCACTCAAGTTGTCATGCCCCAACCCAGTTTGGTCAAATCCCCATGAGCAACCCGCCACTCCCTTTGGTGTAAGATGGATTTCACTTTCTTCTAAACTGCGAGGAGTTAGGCGTCCTTTTACATATTTTTTTCTTGGAATAATGTTATAAAAAACTTAATGTGTTAATAACTTTAAATATCGATCATAAGGGTTTGGCTTCGGGGCATTCCTTATGGGTTTGTCTTTCTTCCTAAAAAGGGGTTAAAAGGAGGGGGTTAGTTTCTACAAATCAATGAGAGGGTATTGGGGAAATAAGTTTTAAAAACACTCAGTTTATCAAAATCTTTAGCACACTGTTCTTTAAAACATTTCATCCTTTTTAAGCCTTGGTGTGTTTAGCTCTTTTAGCACATTCCTTCCCTCAGGAGGCGTTTAGAAAACAAACACATGCCCTTTATCATAAAGGGTACAAACATTCACAGGGTAGTCCCAGACTGCACCTACTTTCAGATCAAGATGCCTTTGTAGTCCACCCTGATAGAAATCTCGCACTTCTACCCTAAGTCTGACTGGATGTCCTAGACGTCTGACCATCAGACCCGAAAATCACTTCGTGTCAGTTTGAGGACAGAGGCCTCATCCTGACCCCACTCTTCTCTTATGCGCAAGAATCTCTAAGAGCTTCATGACTAACTGGCACAATGAACTATCCTTATCTCCATCATGTCATCCATCAGCCCTTAGAACCCATCACTACCCCCTTGGGCATCTTGATGGTCCCGAATCCATAAAAACATGCACAAACAATAGTTTTTATAATTTATCCATTCTCTTGGGTGCCGAAGGTCCAACGACCTCAACACTCAATCCGTCATGTAGTTGTTTGTCTGGCCGGTCCATCGAGCTAGCCCTAACCCACTACCACCAACCCATCAAGTGTTGTCAGTCTTGACATGGTACCATGGCGAATCATACAATTAATTTCCATGTTTAAATAAGAGTTTTCATGGCTCTTCCTATTCATGTTTGTTTACTGGCTTTAGCACGTGTCCACTGGCCTTGAGCCCATTACACGTGTTTTTCAAAAACTGGGCCTTGAGCTCTATGAGTTCAAAATTGAGGCCTTTGGCCTATTAGAGCTGTTCTAGCAATGGCACGTAGTCAGTGGAGAACACTTCAGACAAAACCTTATTTTTAACTCATTAAACCAACCGGGTATGATGATAGGTCCGCTTACGACCGGTATGCGGATTTTTCCATTTAGTAAAGAAGCTCATCATACCCATCAGGTATGATGTTTAAATAATCACACTTACGATCAGTAAATAGGTTTTTCCTTTAATAAAGTGCTCATCACCCCAACTGGTTATGAGGTTAAAAGTGTCCCACTCACGGTGGTCATTCTTTTCAATTAAATCATGCTCATCACCCCAATGGTTATGAGGTTAAAATATCTCACTCACCCGATAATTGTGGCATGTTCGTCCCCAATCAGCTTCCAAGTCCTACTTGAGCTCCTTTGCTCACGTACTTATCTGAATTTGTTCCTACATGGTTTAAATATCAGCATAAGGAATAGATTGGCATGAATGTCTCTTCCATTTCCATGTATTTCCATTTAGGACATTATTTTTGCCTTATTGCAATTTGGTCGGTAAAGTCCATAATCTTTCACTTTAGGTCTCAAACGCTCAATTGTTTTTAATTTAGTCTCTCAGGCTTCCAATATCCCTCTTAAGTCCTTAATTTTCTGAAAATGGTATATGGGGCTTAAATTTTCCAAATTTCCAATTTGGTCCCCTAACTTTAACAAAATTACCATTTTGCCCCTAAGTTCCAAAATTTGCCAATTGGTCCCAATTAATTAAAAAGTTGACCAATTAATCCTCCAACATCTTTCTCATTGCCCAATTGACCTTCAATTTTGAGAAATTGCATGGAAGTCCCTCAATTTTCCAAAATCCCCAAAAGTTTCCTCAAATTTTATTTCTTCAAATTGGCCATTCAAATGGGGTTAATTGCTACAATTGATGGTATGGATCGATTCCTACACTTCCATAGGATTCAATTGAGCTTTGAGTTGCAACATTTAGGTCTGAAATGAGTTCAAATAGAGCTTCATCGGAAAACTGTACGTAGAGAGAGAAAGCTTCGAACGCATACCATCAGAAGTGCAGCAATCTAAGCTCTTGATCTAGGAAGGTAGCTCTTGTCCTTAGGGTCCTTCTAGGATCAATAATTACTACAATTGATGTCCAAATCAATGTAAATTTGGTTAGTGAAGTTTAGCACTTTCTCTCTCTAGAACCAATCTGCAACTATGGAGGAGGGCCGAATTGGATTACCTTTCGCCTCTATAGAGGTCGTGTGATGGTGGTGGGGAATATGGGGAGGCTTGCTTTGGTCGTATGAGGTCTGAATAGGGCAACTTCGAACCAATGGAGTTGCTTCATTGTTCGATCCTGTCGGCATTTCTTCGACAATCCTTGGGTTGAAGAGAGGTTACTATCAGGTAGCTAACTTTCCCTAGAGTCTGTAGGACTCGAGTTTGCCTTCTAAAGCTGAGAAAAGTGCCCAAGTCTGAGCTATGGTTTGAACTTTGCTGGAAAATGGAGCACATTGGAGAGGGAGGTGATTTGAGGTGTGTGGAGTGTGAATGGAGGGGAGTTTTTATATAAGAAGCTCAGGGACCCTCTACCCTACATGTCATGCCCCGACTTGGCTTGGTCGGACCCCCGTGATCAACCTACCACTCTCCCGGTTTATTAAAGGATTTCCCCTTATTGTACACCATAAAGAGTAAGGTGTTCTTTAACCTGCACCTTTTCCTGGAATAGCATAATCAAAACTACATGAAATTTAAAACTTTACATACCTGTCTTACAGGAATCTTAGTTGACGGTCTTTAAGGGGAGGCTTTCCGGGATTTCCTGAAAGGGGTATAAGGGAGGGGGTGAGTAGGACTACTCAGTGAATGAGTTTTTAAAAGCTTTTGACTTTTAAGAAAAATATTTATATGGAGTGTTCCAGACTCATTTGTTTTAAAAAATCCCTTCATTTAAAAATTCAAGTTTTTCCACCATTTCTTATTTACCACGGTGTGTCATCACCCAACACACATCCTTCATCATGAAGGTTACACATATTCAGAAGTCAGTATCACTACTGAACCTGATAGTGGCTTTGGAGCGACTTTTCCTACCAGCCGGATAGAAGTACGATCACTTCTACCCTAGAAATGAGTGGATGTATGTGACATCCGACCCACAATCTCGAAATCACTTCCGTATGAGGATAGAGACCTCATCCTATCCCCACCCCGGTCTCATGCACTTGGTGCTACTCCAGATTTTGCACAGACACCTGGAACGACGAACTGCCCTTATAGCCACCAGGTTGTCCAGTGTCCTTAGGACGCATAACTACCCCTCATGGGCGTCTTGATGATCCCATACTCACAGTGCATGCACAAACATGTAATCTGTGGTGCCACTGGTCCAACGGCCCCGACTCTCAACTCAACCTGCAGTTGTTTGTCTTGACTGGTCCGTGGACCTATCATGTCGCACTGCCGCTAGTTGACTGATCATGTTGATCCTATGTTGGTACCATGGCCAAACAATTCACTTATTAAGTTTTATGGCACATATATCATGTTTGTTTACGAGCTCTTGCTTGTGCCGACTAGCCTTGGGCCCACTGTACGAGATTTTCAAAATTGGGCATTTAGCCCCCAAGTTCCAAAACCGAGGCCCCTGGCCCATCAAAGCTATTCGAGCTCCCGTCGAGAAGGTCTCCCAAATTGTTTAAGCATTGGCACACAGTCAGGGGAGAGCACTTTCGATAAAACTATGTTTTCTCTATCCATTATACTGCCCAGGTATAAGGACACCTCCGTTCATAACCGATGAACGGGTTTTCAACTTCCTTCGAGGAAGTCTCATCATACTAACCGGGTATGATCTACTTACAATCAGTAAGTAGTTTTTTCGCATGATTTTCACATCACTTCCTCTACGTAGCGATGTTTAAAATACCAATTAATAGTGTGTTTTCATACCGAGGTACTTATCATTCCCAACCGGGTATGATATAAAATTTTCACTCACAACCGATGAGTGGTTTTTAATTTTAAGTTGTACTTATCATCCCAACCGGGCATGATGTTAGTAAACCCACTCACCCATTAATGCCTTGAATTCCACTAGACCGGTTCTTTGTATTCACGCGAGCTTGTCCTTGTTGGCGTTCCTGGTACTTCGTGTTCCTACACGATATGAACATCTCGGTTCATTATCCTTCGGCCTAATCGCCTTCATTCATTCCAAATGAACTAGAAAGTCAAACTTTCATTTATTTACAATTAGGTCCTAAAAATTATTTCTCTTTAACTTTAAGTCCGTAATGTCAGTTTTTCCTCAAATTAAGTCCCAAAACTTCTAAAATTTATCATAGGACCACAATTTATTCCATTTCACTAAAAGGGGATTAATTTCTCAAATTTCCAATTTGGTCCTCCAACTTTTCCAAAATTACCATTTTGCCCCAAAAATTCTAAAATTTCTTAATTGGACCTCCAACATTATTTTCATGCCCATTTGGCCCTCAATTTCATAAAATTTCATTTTGGTCCTTTGAATTTCAAAAATCCCCAAATTTCCCCAAAATTTTCCTCCAATTTCAACTATTCAACACTGCTGAATTTGATTTTATCAAATTGACCGATCAAATACCTCTAATTGTTGAAATTGGAGTTGAAATTGAGTTGCTACATGTTCATACAATTCTAAGGAACTTTGAATCGCATATTTTAATGCCGGAATGAGCTCAAACGGAGCTTCGTCGGAAAATAGATTATAGAGAGAGAAAGCTTTGATTTCTCACCGGTGAGGGCATGGTAGTCCGAGCTTTTGATCTGGGTAGATAGCTCTCATCTTAAGGATCATCCTAGAATCAAGAATCTCATCAATTGATGCCGAATTGAGTTAGAATTTCATCATTGAAATTCTGTCGGTTCTCTCTCTAGCACCGACTGAAAATTGTAGAGGGGAGCCAAATTGGTTTACCTTTAAGTTGTAATTCGGCCGTGGGAGGGTCGAGGAAGTGTTAGGAAGGCTTGATTTGGCCTAAGGAGGGCTTGAAATGGCCGATTTCATCTTGGCTGAAATAGGGCAGCTTCGGTCCGCTGGAGCTGCTTCACTATTCCATCATGTCGACGCTTCTCCAACGATTCTCAAATTGACTGGAGTTTGCTACCAGTCAAAGCTCTGGTTTAAGCTTCATCAAGAAATGGAGCAGTAGAGGGAGAGAGAGAGAGGTGTTCGAGTGTGAGGAGAATTCATACTTCTCAAGAGGTCACCCATCCTTACACTACTCTCGAGCAAGCACGCTTAACTTCAAAGTTCTTATGGAATCTTGTTCACCTAAACCAATTTGGTTTTGATCTTCTAATTTTTGGTAAATGTCTTTTCCAAGGTTTAATGAACCCTTTGGATCATCCGGAAGTTGTAAATTTTCATATTGCTTATTCCTAAATGTAAACTGGCTCAGTTTTCTTATTCGGTTTGACCGGTTCTTTTCCCAGTTTTCCTTAACTCAAAAGTGTGGGGTTTACACTACAAGTTGCAATATTGGTCAAAATTATCCTCTTAAGAAAATGCCCAAATTGGAGTAAATATTTCATCGCCAGTAAAGGAAGATTTTTCTACTATATGAACAATGTTGTCATTACAAGGAAGAAAACAGTACTGTTATGGACTGGACCAGACCGATCCGACTAGGTTCAGTGATGAAAATTTGTTAGTTCAAGCCCGATTCAATTGGTTTTCTCAAAATTAAAATTTTCTAAATTAGTCTAAATTCAATTTCTATCTAATGGCTGCCTCAATTTTCCAATTTAAGATTTTGAAGCCATCTAAGAAAATGAATTTTCCAATCTAGTTCATTATGGTTCAATCCGCTTCAGGTTCGATTCACCCTGAACCAATCCGGTTTTCCCATCCAATTTACTTCATGGTTCTTCCCATCATTCTTGGTTCTCTAAGTGTTTCAGTTTTCTCATTAAATTGACCAGTTCTTTCCTAGTTTTTCTTAATCCGAGATGACAGTTTTCACATAGGGCATATAAGGGAAGCGCATCATCCATCATGTTTTGAAGCTCGGAGTAGCTTCCTGCCCACTAAGACCAAGGTGGAAGGGTGAAGAGGTCTCGTCCGTTAGCGTACACGAAGCATTTTTCAGGTATGAGGGTTGGACTACTGATGTGCACTCAGATTAAGGGTATAAGTCAAAGAGTTCTATCAATGTGGATGGTAAATACGCTCTAGTCCACAAGTGGAGTAACCGGGGACTACTCTGCAAATGTTTGAACCCTTTTTGCTAAAAGGTTGTCTGTTTATTTGCTAAATAAATCCAGAGAAAGAGAGTATTTAATGAGTTAATTCCACACAACAATGAACATGAAAGATATTATAAATCCTTATGAAAACTCATCTTAATACCCGCTCACTAAGTTTTAGAAACTCATCCTCTCCCTTTTAAATTTTTCTTGGGAAAGAAGACAATCCCTTAAGTAATCCTTACTCCAAGTCTGAAAATCCAAGGTAACTTACCTTTAATGATTACAGTTTTGTATAATACTATTTCAGGGAACAATTACCAAAGGTACGCCTAACTTCTGATGGTTTTGGAAGTAGTAACTCTTCCTAGATTAAAAAGAGTGGTGGGTTGCTCATGGGGTTCCGACCAAAATATGTCGGGACGTGACAACTTGAATAGTATCAGAATCTGTTTATTCGAATACCTTATCAAGATTACATAACATAAGACTAAAAAAAAAAGAAAATACCTAATCCTCCATAGATGGCTCCCAAAAGAGGAACTAAGAGAAAGAGGGCAGTTGTCACTGACACTGCCAAAAACATTATTCTTGAGGGAGAGTTCAGAGGGGCTCAGGTGACCTCACCAGGACTAAGTTTATAACACTAAACTTTGTACAAAGAATTTACACGAGTGTTCAGGAGGCCGAACCTTGCTCTTAAAGCAGATACCAACTCCCACACTGGACATGAGGAAGTACAATTTCACTCCACCTCCATCCCTACACCTCCTCTAATTGACATTCCCAAATACCTTAAGACACTACACCAATTGTAAGTCATTCCAAGGAGAGAAGGACATTTGGGGCAACCATGGACTAGTTGGCCGGTATTAAGAAATTCATGGGAATCATAAGGATGCCTCTGGAGGAAATGGTAACCCTGGTCGAATTGTTCTTAGAGGCCAACACCAAGAGGTGGTGGGAGAATGTAAGGAATTTGTCCACTACCATACCCACATGGGAACAATTTGAAGAGAGGTATTTAGAGGAATACTTAGCTCCCCACTTGATCAACGAGAAGAAGTATGAATTCTTCCAACTTTGACAAGGATATAACACCATCTCAGAATACGAGACTAGGTTAAATGAGGCAGATTAGGCCATCAATGTGAGCGTATAGTACAGCCAAGATGCTGTCAGGTAGAACAGGCCGACTAAAAGGAAGAAAGAGGCCAAAGCAGTCGAGGAGTTCAAAAGGAGCAAGGCAAGATGAGGTGGGGGACAAGGATAGGGTTCCATAGGAGAGGGGAAGGCCACCAGGCTCAAAAGGAGGCAAGTACAATCCCATAAAAGGAGGAGCCCTTACTACCCCAAGTGTTAGAAAAATCATGAGGGGTCATGCCAAACATTATACAGAACATGCTTTAGTTGTGGACAACTTGTGCACTTTGCTAGGAACTTCCTAGCCCTTTGGAGTAACGTGCAACAAAATACCCTCCAACCACCTCAGAGGAACCCAAGGGCACTAGACGGAGGATGAGACACAACCACTGCATCGAGGGTACCAGCCAAGGTATACAACCCCATGCAGGAAGAAGCACGAAAGGATCCTATTACCGTAACTGGTATTTTCCAAACCCACCTTGGACAAATAACAAAAAATTATGTAATTTGTCATCATTATAATAAATAAGAAATTCTATTCCCTTAAGAAATCTTGTTATTTGGCATAATTAGGGTACATACAACTGTGGGGAAGAGAAGTTTACGCCCTCTTTGACTCATGGGTGGAGAGGTCTTTTATCATAGAAAACTTGGTTACAAACCTTCCTGAAGAACATACCTCCCTTGAGCCAAGCCTCAACATCCTCACCCCATTAGGAGAAGGGCTAAATCGAGACAAGTATTTACAAGGATTGCAAGTTAAGATTAACAGGATGAATTTGGAAGCGAACCTAATCCCAATAGCTTTAAAGGAAGTAGACATAATATTTGGGTTGGACTAGCTAAGTACTCACCAAGCCAGGGTAGACTTTGGAAAGAAAGTGCTAACTTTCCACGTCCCACCAACACAAGGAGTAAGGTTCGAAGGAGACAAAAAGATGGAAGGAGTATATCTAGTGTCACATATAAAAGCTTAGAGCATGATGCGAAAAGGATGCAAGGCATTCCTTGCAATGGTCACCAATGTGAGCTCATAAAAGGAGCTAGAAAGTATTCCAGTAGTAAAGCACTACCCAAAAGTATTTTCGAAGGAATTACCCAAGTTACCCCCAAATCATCAGCTAGAGTTCACCATAGAAGTGATGTCTGGGACACACCCCATATCACAAGCTCCCTATCGTATGGCCCCTACGGAACTTAAAGAATTAAAAGAATAGTTGGACGAGTTGTTGGAGACGGGTTTCACATGTCCGAGTCAATCCCTGTGGGGTGCATCGGTTTTATTCGTAAAGAAAAAGGACGGGAGCATGAGACTGTGTATAGATTACAAAAAGTTAAACCAAGTAACTATAAAATATAAGTATCCTCTCACGCGGATTAATGATCTATTCGACCAATTAAGAGGGGCGACTTACTTCTCAAAGATTGATCTCTGGTCAAGGTATCACTAGCTAAGGATTTGATATGGAGATGTACCAAAGACTGTGTTTTAGTCACGTTACGACCACTACGAGTTCAGAGTGATGGCCTTTGGATTGAAAAATGCCCCCACAACTTATAGATGATGTAACGAAGAAAATCCAAATAATAAGAAGTGGACTTAAGGTAGCCCAGGATCGACAAAAGAGCTACACCGACCAGAAGATGAAGGATCTAGAGTTTGAGATAGGAGACCGAGTATTCCCTAAGGTAGCACCATGGAGAGGGATACTTAGGTTTCAACAATGAGGAATGTTGAAATTGAGGTACATTGGTTTGTACGCCATAATTCAAAGGGTTGGACTAGTGGCATACAAGCTTGAGTTGCCTCCGGATCTACAAAGAATACACGACATGTTCCATGTGTCGAACTCCGAAAATATGAGCCCAATCCCAGTGATGTATTGGATCAGCCACCACCCGAGCTAGAGCAAGACCTGTTCTATGAGGTGAAGCCGATACAAATCCTCGACAAACAAGAGAAAAAACTAAGGAACAACAGGATTCCCATGGTGGCAGTTCTTTGGCGAAACGGCCAAGCAGAAGCGGAGACATGGGAAACAGAGTCTGTTATGTGGAATAGGCAACCTCAACTGTTCAATATGTAAAAGTTTTGAGGAAAAAACTCTTAAAAGGTGGAGAGAGTTGTAAATCCCATTCTTTCAAAAGGAGGAAGCGAAAAAGGAGAACTATAATTTTTCAAAAGAAAATCGAGGATCCAAGTAAACCAAAAATGGTAAAGAAGTATTAAAACGAGAATTTGGAACATCCCATGTAAACCCTATCACTTAAAGACAAGGAAACCGGTGAAAAAATTGGTCAACCCAGCTGAGAAAACTAAATGAGTTGACAAACCCCGACCACTAGAGAACGGGTAAATTGGGAAAATTACAACACCCGAGTGACCCAAGTCATAAAAACCTTGGAAAGGAACCTTAGGATAATTTGGTGAAGAAAACCAGACCGGTTCAGGTGAACTGGATTGAACTAGTTTGGACCGGTTTGAACCATCATTGAATTGGATGCTAAATTCATGTTTCTTATTGGCTTAGAAAATTCAAATTGGAGAATTGAGGCCACCATTGGATAGAGAATGAATTTAGATGAATTTTAAAATTTTTTATTTTTAAAAACAAAGTTGAATTGAGCCTGAACTAGCCGGTTTAAACATTGAACCCGGTTCGGACCAGTTTGGTCCATTTCGGAACAATGTCGTCTTCTTCCTTCAGACGACAACACTGTTCACTTGCCGTTAAATCGACCAGCGTCGGTGAAGATGAAAAGTCTCTGTCTAGGGGGTTTCAAGCAATGAATGACCACGGTTAAAGTGTCAATTGGACTGCAAAGATGTCCCCAAGCTTCCTATATAAAGAGCCCCTCCTCATTCATACTCCTCACACTTGAAAACACCACTCTCTCCCTACTGCTCCATTTTTCATTGAAGCTTGATCCAGAGTTTCGACTTGGGTATTTTTTTGAGCCAAAGAAGGTGAGGTTAGATTCATTAGAATTGGGGAGAAGTTAGCTACCCAACGGTAGTCTCCATTTACTTTGAGGGTCGCTGGAGAAACACCGGCGTGATAGAACAGTGAAGAAGCTCCGGTGGACTGAAGCTGCCCTATTTTAGCTGACCTAAAAATGGCCAATTTGAGCCCTTCTCAGGATAAACCAAGCCCTCCTAACGCTTCCACAACACTCATATAGCTGAATTAGAGCAAAAAGGTAAGCCAATTTGGCTCCCCTCTATAAATTCCGATCGGTGCTATAGAGAAAACCGACAGATCTTTATAGACCAATTTCTCCTACATTTCAACATGAATTGAGATGATTCTTGATCCTAGGAGAAAACTCAAGACAAGAGATATCTGCCTAGATTGAAAGCTTGGACTGTTGCACCCCCAACAATAAGCTTTTGAAGCTTTCTCCCTCTACATTCAGTTTTTCGGCAATGCACTATTTGATCTTATTCCGACGTCAATTTCTGTGATTAAAAGTGCAATTGAATTGTATAGATGTGTATGAAATCAAATCCACCTTCAATTTCAACAATTAACTTCGATTGATCGATCAATTTTATTAAATCAAATCTGGTCAGGTTGGAAGGATGAAATTAGGGAAAATTTTGGGATTTCAAAAATTGGAGGGACTAAAGTGCAATTTCCTAATATTGAGGGCCAATTGGGCATGGAAAAGATGTGGGATGACCAATTGGTCAATTTTGGAATTTTTTGGGGGTCAATTTTACCATTTTTGTAAAGTAGGGACAAAATGGTAATTTTGGAAAAGCTGGGGACCAAATTGAAAATTTGGGAAACTTGAACCCCTTTTGTGATTCTGAATATATTGAGGTCCCAAAGTGAATTTTAGAAGTTCCAGGACTCAATTTAAGGAAAAATTGGCATTAGGGACCTAAAGTTAAAGAAAAAGAACTTTAGGCACCTAATTTCAAATAATTGAAAAGTTTTGATATTTTATTAATTCGTGATGAATGAAGGCTATTAGGCCAAAGGATAATGAACAAGCATGTTCATATATGTAGGAACACAAAGTATTGGGAACGCTAGCCAAGACAAGTTCGCGTGAAGGCAAAAATCCAGTTATGAGGAAATTCACTACACTATGGTGTAATTGGGATTTTCACATCATATTTGGTTGGGATGATGAGCACCTCGAAAATGAAAACCCACTACTGAGTGAAATTTTAAACATCACACCTGGATGGAGTGATATGGAAATTACGCGAAAAAACTACTTACCGATTGTAAGTAGATCATACTCGGTTGGTATGATGAACTTCCTGGAAGGAAGTAGAAAACTCATTCATCGGTTATGAGTGGAGATGTCCTCACACCCGGTTGGTGTGATGGATAGCTGAAAAATTAGTTTTTAGAAGTGCTCTCCTCTGACTGTGTGCCACTTCTTAAACATTTTGGGAGACCTTCTTTGCAGGAGCTCGGATAGCTCAGATAATTCGGAGGCCTCGATTTTGGAACCTGGGGTCTAATATGCCCGATTATGAAAATCTCGTATAATGGGCCCAAGGCCAATTGGCACGAGGAGGAGCTCATAAACAAACATGAGATTAAACCATGAAAACTTTAAATGAATGATATGTTTGGCCATGGTACCAAGACAGGACAACATACTTGATGTACCGGTGGTAGTGAGACAAGACAAGTCGTGAAACTAGTCGAGATAAACACCTGCAAGTCGAGTCGAGGGTCGGGGCCATTGGACTAGTGGCACCAAAGATTTAATGGCTTATAAGGAAAACTATTGTTTTGTGCATGCACTGAGGTTCGAGATTATCAAGACACACAAGAGGGGTATTGAAGCGTCCTAGGGGCTACCGGATGACATGGTGGAGATAAGGGTAGTTAGTCGTGACAGCAGTCAGGGAAGCTCGATGTTGCTTCATGCGCATGAGATCGAGGTGGGGTCGAGATGAGGTCTCTGTCCTCATATGGACACGAAGTTTCTTTATGGGATTGAGGGTCGGATGTCATGTACATCCACTCATTTTAAGGGTAGAAGTGGACGGGATTCTATCTAGGTGGCCGGTAAAGTCGCTCTAACGCCACAAGTGGGTGCAGTGGACATGCTACCCTACGAATGTGTGATCCATTCATGATGAAGGGCATGTGTTGATAGTTAAACACACCAAATGTGGTTGATGAGGATTAAAGGTTCTAGAAACCAAGAAATTGAGAAAATGGTCTTAAGAAAATAAGTAGTGTGGCACACTCCAATTCAGACTATTTTTCTGAAAATCAAGCTTTAAACACCCATTCACTGAGTTGTCTAACTGACCCCCTGCCTTATACCCCTTTTCAGGTAATCAAGGGAAAATCCTACCTAAAGACTTCGAGTTAGCTACACCTCCAAGTCAGGTATGAAAGTTTAAAATTCCATGTAGTTTTGATTAATGTTATTTCAGGAAAGCTACAAGTTTAAAGGATGCCTTACTCCTAATGATTTAAAGAAGGGGAAAACCCAAAATAAACCGGGAGGGTGGCGGTTGCTCATGGGGATCCGACCAAACCAGGTCGGGGCGTGACAACTTGAGTAGTATCAGAGTCTGTTTCCTTGAATACATTATCAAAACTAGATAACATAGTAACTGATAGGTATAATTTTAAAATTTTTAGATTACCCCAAGAAAAGTAGCCAAACAAACCCACGCAGCCTTAGCCATCCCGAAAGCCATGGAGAACCCCATCCTAAGGGAGGAAATGAACTAGGAGTATAGAAGGACCTTGGAGTAATCCTGGGTAAAAGAGGACTCCACAAGAAAGCCTCCAAGGTGTTCGGGCTCAAGTACGGCAAGGCATCAAACCACCTAAAATCCCTTAAAAAGGCCCCACAATGCTCAAAGTATGGGAGGAACCACAAAGGTCCACGCAAGGAGATGACCTGTTATAGATGTGGGCAATGGGGACATTACATTTGAAGATGCTCAACATTTCAAAGGACAGGACCCGAGAGGATCTACTATGTGTGTAGAGGGGTGGGACACATAGCAAAGAATTGTCCCACATTGCAAGGAATCCAAGCGATAGCTTCCAATAAGGACACCTCCACCCCTATAGAAGCCCGAAGGGATAACATTACAAGAACCACAATTTCGGCTAGGGAACCCAATCTCACCCTGGAAGAAATCCTTATAGACCATATCTTAGTACTAAGTATTCCCCAATCTCTATCCCTTATTAATACCATTGTATGCCTTAATTACCCGAGGAAGGATCACGTAAAGAAGATCAAGGGTAGGACATTAAGAAAACCCAGAAATAGTATAATATGGATAAAGGTGAATTTTCCCTTAAGGACCACTTACAAGCCACCTAGGAGCAAAGAAGGAAACACCTCCTCCATAGAAGAGAAGTCGAACGATGAAAGACAACTAGGATGCCTTGAGACAACAAGGTATGATCTACTTTGGAGAAACAGAGGAACCAAGTAGGGTCAAAGACTAACCTAGCGAGGAAGGGGGAGGTGGAAATGCTAGAATAGTGGAAAGGAGGATGAAGAAAATCCTTAAAGAAATAAATGACCGAAAATGAAATGATGACCACACTCAAGCCATAAGGAGGATTTAGTAAGTCTCGCACAAAGGGGTCATGGAGCAAATAGTGGCTAAACTTTTTCCAAGGAAGGAGACCCTAGGAAGGCATACACGTTACAACTAAGAAGTAATGGACTAAGTGATGAAGAATGAAGAGATGTAGTACACACTGAGGTGAAAGAACCGAGGGAAGTATACTAAGAGGAACTAAAGAGAAAGTTAAACCTAAGGAACAGGTAAGTACGAAATAGCATCAAAGGACGCGGTGACAAGTAAGAATGGGTGGGCTATCCATGTTAAGGAAATAAAGGAAAGAACATCTGAAAAACCTTGGAGAAGTAAGCCCTCCAATTCGGAAGTCGGTAAGGAGAAAACAACCAATGAATCAATACTGGTCGTGGCCCACGCTCGTTTAATAAAGCCCAAGAAGTAGATGGTTGGACATAAAACAGAATGCTAGGAACCAATCTATTAGCATGAGCTCCTCAAAGAGAAGAGAAGGACCAGAAAGGAAATGGAGGACATTGAAGGATAAAGAGTGGGCAACAATACTGATCTTAGAAAGGTGTAAGAAAGGAAAGAAGGAAAATCCTCTAAAAAGTGTTAGAGAGATTGAACCAGGACGAAAATCCTTAGGTAGAAGGATAAAAGTAGGAAGTGATACCTCAAAAAGGAAAGTTTTGAAGCTAAGGAACCACTAGATGGATCCTGAGAGGCTTAACCCGATATAAAAGAATTCATATAGAACCATAAGTGGTTAAGGGTATGTCGAGATGGTCAAAGTATTACCTAATTTGGAAAAGCGAAGAAGCAAATTAGAGATTTCTGATGAAACTAGTAAAAGAAAGCAACCAGCAGCAATACAATGGTCAAGGAGAATAAACGAGACCCTAAGAAGGACCAAAAGATAGTGGAGACTACACCCTAAAGAAGGCTAATAGAGTGGGCATAGTGTTGAGTACATGAAATAAGACTCGATGATTGGAGATACCTTGGATAGGAAAGTGACGGGTGAACTTGGAAATTATGGTCGGCAATTGATTAAGGTGGGCAAAAAGCCCTACTTCAAAAGGGTGAAAGAATGCGAGGAAAGGAAACATTCAAGAAGTAGTAAGAAATTCGAACATATAGCACCTAAGCGGGAAATCTCTACTTCGAAAGACATAGTACAGAATGAAAATTGTTAAAAGAGAACTCCCCAAACAAGAAAATCATGAAATGATCATAAGTAAAGAAGAGTGAGTTTGGGAAAAGGAAAATCTTTGAGTAAAGGATATCAACCGATATGAAGAAAGACAAAAGAAGGGAAGAATCCCAGTATGTCAGTAAGTCATCAGGAAATCTAATGATTTGCACAAGAAAGACCCAACAAGGAAGTTGAGAAAGGACGAATGGGTAAGGAAAGCCGACATGGTTGTATAGGACATTTTCTCAAGTCATGAAGGATGATTGGACAATGGTAAGGGTAGTCGAGGGATATTACCCGATGAAAGAGGGATGAGGTTATACAATCCCTAAAAGGGTGGAAAGTTGAAAACTACCCTAAAGGAGGTGTTGTAGAAGTCTAATGGACAGAGACAGGTCCTTGAATATTTCATATCATAAGGGACTTGTAAGCACCAACAGTCCCGAGTAAAATGTGAGTCTAGTGAGAAAGAGTCAGTTAGTAAGCATGACAAGGTCAAATATAATTTTGACTTAAGTTGTAAAAAATGAAGGACGAAGGAAGGGGCAAAATAGGACGAAAGGGTAATAACACTGAAACTTTGAAAATAAGTACGTAATGCTCCAAAGAACCCCGAGCTAAGAGTTCCAATGATGAAAAGAATAACTAGGCAAAGTAACGATTAGGCATCTTAGAACTCCCAATCCAGAGATATTAAGTAATAACCTTAAGGGGAAAAATCTTGACCTAAGGAAAGGAAGATGTGAACCTAAGAATATACCTTTGGACTCACATGCAGGATATACTAGTTATGATAAACTCCATGGAAGGAGTAAACAAGCTAAAGGAAATGAAATTCCTTAAGCGTGTGATTTAAAGTGGTCTAAGTGAAAGAACAAACGAAATGTTACCATGTCAAGCAAACCCCAAGTGGAAATCAAGGGAAATTATTCCCGAGGCAAAGGATGTTAATTTAGTTTTGGGGAAAAAACTCCTAAAAGGAGGGAAGAGTTGTAAACCCCATCCCTTAAAGACAAGGAAATCGGGGAAAGAACCAATCAACCCGAGTGAGAAAACTGAACCGTTTCACAAACCTCGACCAATAGAGAACGGGTAAATTGGGAAAATTACAACTCCCGAGTGACCCATAGAGTCATAAAAACCTTGGAAAGGAAGCTTAAGACAATTTGGGGAAGAAAACCAGACTGGTTTAGGTGAACTGGATCCAAACTGAATTGAACCATTTTGGACCGGTTTGAACCATCATTGAACCAGATGCTAAATTCATTTTTCTTGGTGGCTTAGAAAATTCAAATTGGAGAATTAGGGCCACCATTTGATAGAGAATGAATTTAGATAAATTTACAAATTTTTAATTTTGAAAAACTTGGTCGAATCGGGCTTGAACCGGCTGGTTTACGCATTGAACCCGGTTTGGACCGATTCGGAACAATGTCCTCTTCTTCCTTCAGATGATAGCACTATTCACTCGCCAGAAAATCGAGCACTGCCGGTGAAGATGAAAAGTCTCCGGTCAGGGAGTTTCAGGTAATGAATGACTGCCATTAAGGTGCCAATTAAACGACCAAGAAGTCCACGAGCTACCTATATATAGAGCCCCTCCTCATTCATCCTCCTCACCTAATTAGAGGTTGACACATGGCAATGGCACTATGTATCACGACCCATTTAAATCAGCCAGTCAGAGGATGCCACATGTCATGGTCGATGGCTGACCGAACATGGTCAACAACCACATTGGAACAAGTGGCAAATAGGAGGCCACCATGTGTCTAGTCAGCGAGTAAAAGGCTAACTAGGCTGCTGAGGAGGATGTTGTGTCAGCAAAGCCAGCCAATCATGACTCACTACGAGGCAAGTCGACATGTGTGAAGGTTGCACGTGTGACACAAAGTCTTCTTCCTCACTAGGTTAAAAGAGAGAAGGGGATAAGGGAGAGGGAGAATGTCCCCGGTGACTCGGAAAAAATGCCGGTATGGCCGCTAGCAAGCGAGTTGGAGGTCGAGTCCTACGCCGACAGGTAGCCTGGATAGTTGCCAAGCTCCCTATGAAAAGAGTACCCCTCCCCTCCCATTCCTCATCCCAATAGTAATCAAAGAAGGAGAAGAGGTCAACTTTCTAGTGAAGCTTAAACCTGAGATCTAGTGTCGAGCTTTTTCTCTACCTCTAAAGCTCCCACGATGCCATTGGAATTGGAGAGAAGTCCTCCACATGACTGCGACTTCAATTAGGTTGAAGGACCACCACCCGAGATCTGGCAAGCTCAAACAAGACTTTTGCTCCCTCGCTTGATGAGGAGCCAAATTCTTTGACCTGCACCCCAGCCACCCTCTACCTCAGGCACCTAAACTGACCATTCGCCAACCTTCCTTCACTAATACAAGGCCCTCCACAATTTATATAGTAAGCCAATTTCGCATCACATCATCGAAATTTCAAAGTTATAGAGGCTAACCTGCCTAAAATTCTCTATACAAATTTGTAGTGCCCCAATAGGTAATTGGCCAGCAAGTTGATCCTAGAAGGACCCATTGGAAGAGTACTAGCTGCCCATATCAAGAGCTCTAATTGTTGCCCCCTCATCGGTAAGGAAACCGAGCTTTCTATCTACAAACTTTTTCCATCAAGGCCTCATTTGTGCTAAAATTGACAACAATTAAGGTGATTCAAAGGTCAAAATGATTGTGGTGAGATGGGAGGAGCGATTAGCAACATGATAGGGGGCAATTACCCAAGTTTGGATGATCAATTTGATTAATCCAAGATTTGGGGGTCATAATGCAATAAATTAAGGGAAATTGGGTGAAATTGAGGATTTTTGGAAATGTGGGGGCCAAATTGCAAATAATGAAAAGTTGAGGATTTGAATGGAAATAAAGGAAAATTAGGGACCTAAAGGGAAAAATGAAAACCTTGGGGACCTAATTGATGATAAGTGGGACATTAGGGATCTAAGGGTAAATTTTTTAGCTTTAGGGATCTAATCCTAATTACGACATAATTAAGGACCAAATTGCCAATACAGTAATTATGAGGTCTTTCCTAGCAATTGTACTAATGTTAATGTTTGGACACAACTGGATGGGCAATTCAAGGATCGTGCACGAGAGCACGGGGCCGGCCAAGACACCGTCGGAGGCAAGTTACCCCACCCTGGGTGAGTGGGTTTAGCATCTCACCCGGTTAGGTTGATGAGTACTGTATTCCCTATTTGAAGAAGGTTTTCCAAGACTGCCTTCCTGACTAATTGCACAAGCTTAAAAATTTTTGGAGGTTGTCATGATTATGCATGGTGCATGCAATAGTCAGGTTAGTATCATTTGAGTGGGCCCAAGGCCAATGGGCATAAGCATAGGCCCGTCGACAAGATAAGGCTTTTGTGCTAGAAAAGTTTCATAAAATTGGATAATTGTATGATTTACTTACTATGCTGATGTTAGATAGACGAACTCATTGGGTTAGTAACTATTGAGCCGAAGTTGGATCATCAAACTCGTTAGGCTAGTAGTTACAGAGCCAAAGTTAGGTTGTCGGTTTCGTTGGGCCAGTAACACCAAAGATGAAGGCTATAACCAATGAAAACTGTTGATTGTGCATGCCATGAGTTCGGATACATTGAGGTAGGTATGGGGTAGTGGTGGTTCCAAGGGCTCCTAGACGACCCATGGAGCATAAGGGCAGTTTGCCATCTAGTATGTTAAAAAACCTCAGGGAGCTTCATGTAGACTAAGACAAACGTCGGAGGGGGAGAGGTCTCATCCCACACTACGGACACAAAGTATGGCTTAGGGTCTGAGGGTCGGATAACTAATGTCCACTCAAACTTGTGGTAGAAGCCACGAGCTTCTATCAGGGTGGATGGTAAAGGTCCTCCGATCCACAATTGGAACAATCGAAGACTGTTCAATGAATGTAAGACCCCTTTCATGAACAACACACTAGAAGGATGGGAAACTGATGAAGCACTATGAACTAATGAGAAGCCCAAACAAAACTACCTTTAAGATTCCCCGCTCACTGAGTTTAAAAACTCATCCCCTCCCTTTCACATTTTTTTAGGAAAGAGATGGTCCTTCAAGAGTTTCCCCCCGCCAAGCTTCTAAACTCAAGTACTATTAACTCTATTAGTTTTACATAATCTTATTCCAGGGAACAATGGTAGACATTACGCCTAACTCTTCGCAATCTGGGGAGTAGTGACTCCTCTTGGTCAAGCAGGGTGGCGGGTTGCTGACAGGGTTCTGGCCAAAGCCAGGTCTGGGCGTGACACACGCACATTATCATCTTCAAGAATTGAAATGTACAAATATAGATAGACAGAATGGTGGCCATTACTCCGACAACCAAAAAATCCTTCCAATAGGGTTGTAAATGTGAGAAATCATGGCCAATTGATTACTTAATGGACCGAATAGTTAGTCCCCAATCTCCCTATGTAAAGAGATAATCTCCATTCATCATCCTCATCCCTCAAAATCCTGAAGAAGAAGAACAGCTCCATTTTCTGAAAATCACTAAATTAGAGCTTTGACATCGACCTTTTCTCCACCTCCAACCGCGCAATTTAGTTCCCTAGAATCCTGAGGCAATCCTCCACCTTCCTACATAATTTATTCTGCTTGAAGATCGTCGGAGAAGCACCAGCGAGCTCGCACAATACCATTGCTCCCTCAGCAATCTGTGACCATAGTTGATCGAGCTCAATTCGAGCCACCCTCAGGCCAACTACAACCAAATCAAGCCTTCCAGTCCTTTCCTGAACTGTCATGGTAAGTCTCCTTCGACGGAATTTGTTATTCATATTACGTTTTTTCCCAAAAGGTATGTTATGAAATCTGCACTACTCATGCCACCAATTAAGGCACATTTTGATCCTAGAAGGATCCCCGGGAAGAGAGCAACCCATTTAAATCAAAAGCTCTGATTGTCAGACCCTTACTAGTGAGTAATCGAAACTTTCTCTCTCTAGAACAATTTTCCGACGAAGCTTTGTTTGAGCTCATTTCTAAGAAAAATTTAGTGATTTAAAATTTGAAAAAATTTTGGGGACATAAGGAAAATGATTAGAATCATGTTAGGACTCAATTGGGAAGGATTAAGTTTGAATTGATTATATTCTATTTGGAGGACTAAATTGCAATTTTTGAAAGTTTGGGGATTTAATTGCATTTTTTAAAAGTTGGGAATCTTTCTAAAATTAGCAAGAAATATTGTACCCAATTGGAAATTTGAGAAATTAAGAACCCAAATAGAATATTTGACAATCTTAGGGACATAATTGGAATTAAGTTATACCTTAAGGTTCAAATCATAATTATAGAAAAGTTTCGTGTCCAAATGTAATTACCATATTACTTGGGATCGAATTGCCCAATCTATTGTAGGAATGAATCACCTACAAGTTCGTGCAAAGGAAAGACGTGTCAAGCTCGGAAATCCCAAGGATGAACAAATTTCAGAATACGAGTGAGTGGGATTTTTGGCATCATGGCCATTTTGGGTGATAAACGTACTTTTATAATACCAAAAGTTAAACACCATTTTCTAGAAATAGTCTTCCCTAATCATGTGGAACTACTTAAAATGTTTGGGTGATATTTATGTTGAAAGCATGAAGCACATATTACCTAGAGCTAGAATTGCTCCAATGGGCCCAAGGCCCTTTGGAAAAACTCGTGAATTTGGCAAAAGGCCAATGGGAATGTGCTTAAACCCGTAGACAAATTATGATTTATAAGTCTTATGGAAAACTTTCATAAATGGTGAATTTGTGTGACTTAGCTATCGAGCCAAAGTTGGGTCGTCGAAAATGTTGGGTTGGTAGCATCAAATATAAAGGTCTTAATTAAAAAGACTATTGATTGGGCATGTTGTCATACCAAACAATTGAGGCGCCCGATATGTGGTAGTGTTGGTTCTAAGGGCTGTTGGATGGCTTAGGGAGCATAAGGGAAGCTTTCTCGTTCCAGTATGTCAAGGAGCTCTCGGAGCTTTGTGCACATTAAGACCAAGGAAGAAGGGGGTAAAGGTTTCATCCCACAATAGCGGATAAAAGAAGTGATGAGGTCTGGGGGTTTGGTAATAGTGCTCACACAAACTATGTAGTATAGTTTGTGACATCTCACTTAGGGTGGACAGTAAAGACACTATGGGTCACTAGTGGAACATATCGAGGTTGTTGCCCTTTATGGATTAATGGTGTTTGTATGTTTGTGCAAAACAAACCATGGTGGATTTAAATTAAATCACTCCGACTAGGAATGTACCTACTTTAAGCTTGATAAAATAAGCTAATAAATTTATAAGAAAACCTTTTTTATGAAACAGTAGAAAAGTAGTGGCTTGTGATATTCAAGAAAGGGAAATTCTACTTAAGTGCATCATAGACATGAAGTCATGATGTCATCAAAAACCTATTCACTGAGTTGTAGAACTCACCCATCCCTAAACCCTTTCAGTAAAAATTATAAAGAGGAGTGTGTGTGAAGATTTAACTTCTTGATAAGTCTTATGCATTAATCATAATCTGATATATTTTATGAAAACATATTTCCTTCAATTTATTTTTTTAAATATTTTCAAGTTACACCTGATTGCTACCAGTACCATAGTGGTAGATATCAATTTAAATACTATAATGAGTGGTAGGTTGTTCATAGGGTTCCGACCAAACTGGATGGGGGTATGATGTGCCACACACTCACTTGGACTCCGCTCGGGCAACACTCCTGGGTTATCATGACATGTGCCCCAGATCAGCAACTTAGGCAAACAACATAACACAAGGGGCACTCGTGGCCCTAAACACACAAATACAATTCACGTGGAATGGATAGCCATTAGGCAAATCCCAAACTGAGAGCTAAACTGTGGAAGGCCCCATGGCTCTCATCCCTATCACTGACACCTCACATGTTACCTGCCATCTCGGTACCTTAGCACCGTAGGGTCCTGGCAGCCTTATAATCGCTCGCCTGTACAATGTAGCATTCAAAAATACATAATAAATTCAGGCTACTTGAGCCTTGCATAATCATAACAACCTCTCCTGAATGCACTGACCACTCTTAGGACGACATCAGACAAGGACCTGGAATGAAGGGGTCGTGAACCTTCACTATACTCATAGTTGGTGTCTCAGCACCCGGGTCATAGCCTCATTCCCTTCAGTCACCGACATATGGCCCCTTACACACATTCCTCATTTCCACCATCTACATGTCGTAGTGGTGTATTAGGATGGTACCCGTTCATGTTTCGAGTGTCCTAGTATAACATGGAAGTATCACATTGTACCTCCCCCCATCTCCTTTCCATTTTTCCCTCAGGTGATGTCACAACCTCTAAGGTGTCTCATGGTCACCCCCATCTCCCATACTAGTATTAATAACATGACACACAATCATAAGGTGGTGCTCAAGGCCAATACTTAGAATAGTGTCACATGCACTACGTTATGGGAGCTCACGCAACACATGCCCAAACTTCATTTCACTCATAGTTGGTGTCTCAACACTGGGGTCATAACCGCATTCCCTCCAATCACCGACAAATGGCCCCTTACACATACGACTCATCTCGACCATCTACATGTCAAATTGGTGTACTAGAATGGTACCTGTTCCTGTTTCGAGTGTCTCGGGATAACATGGAAGTATCACATTGTACCTGTAAACCCCACACTTCTGAGTTAAGGAAAATCGGGGAAAAGAACCGGTCAAACCGAGTAAGAAAAACGAGCTGGTTTACAAACCTGATCATATGGGAACAAGCAATTTGGAAATTTACAACTTTTGGGTGATCCAAAGGGTTCATTAATGGAATAGTGAAGCAGCTCCGGCGGACCGAAGTTGCCCTATTTCAGCCAAGCTGAAATCGGCCATTTCTAGCCCTCCTCAGGCCAAACCAAGCCCTCCCAACACTTCCCCAGCCTTTCCACGGCCAAATTAGGATCGAAAGGTAAGCCAATTCAGCTCCCCTTTACAATTTTCGATCGGTGCTAGAGAGAGAGTTGACCGAAATTCAATGACAAAATTCTAATCCAATTCTGCATCAATTGATACAGTTCTTGATTCTAGGATAAACCTTAGGATGAGAGCTATCTGCCAGATTGAAAGCTCTGACCGCTGTGCCTTCACCGGTGAGTAATTGAATCTTTCTCTCTCTATAGTTCATTTTCCGGCGAAGCTACGTTTAAGCTCGTTCTGACATTAAAATCTGCGATTCAAAGTTTCTTAGAATCATATGAACATGCAGGAACTCAATTTCAACTCCAATTTCAATAATTAGAAATGTTTGATCGATCAATTCGATGAAATCAAATTCGGTAGTGTTGAAGAGTTGAAATTGGGGGAAAATTGGGGATTTTCAAAATTCAAAGGGCCAAAATGCAATTTTATAAAATTGAGGGTCTATTGGGCATGGAAATAATGTTGGAGGACCAATTGAGGAATTTTGGAATTTTTGGGGCAAAACTTACCATTTTTGTAAAGGAAGGGAAAATGATAATTTTGGAAAAATTGGGGGACCAAATTGGAAATTTGGGAAATTAAATCCCTTTTTGGTGAAATAGAATAAATTGAGGTCCCAAGATAAATTTTAAAAGTTACAGGAGTCAATTTGAGGAAAAACCGACATTAGGGACTTAAAGTTAAAGAGAAATAACTTTAGGGATCTAACTGCAAATAACTAAAAGTTTGGGTTTTCTCATTCATTGGAAATGAATGAAGGCTATTATGCCGAGTAATAATGAATAAGGATGTTTATATCGTGTAAGAACGCGAAATACCAGGAACGCCAGCATGGATGAGCTCGCGTGAATACAAAGAACCGGTCAAGTGAAATTTTATATGATACTCGGTAGGGGATGATAAGTACCTCGATATAAAAACCCACTGTTTAATGGTATTTTAATCATCACCACTTAGAGAATGTGATGTGAAAATTATGCAAAAAAAACTACTTATTAGTTGTAAGTAGATCATATCCGGTTGGTACGATGAGACTTCCTTGAAGGAAGTTGAAAACCCGTTCATTGGTTATGAACGGAGATGTCCTTATACCGGTTGGTATAATGGACAGTGAAAACCTATTTTGTCGGAAGTGTTCTCCCCTGACTGTGTGCCAATGCTTAAACTATTTGCGAGGCCTTCTTGATGGGAGCTCGAATAGCTCTTATAGGCCGGGGGCCTCGATTTTGGAACTTTAGGGCTAGAATGCCCAGTTTTTTGAAAATCTCCTACAGTGGGCCCAAGGCCAGCTGGCAAGAGAAAGAGCTCGTAAACGAACATGATATATGTGCTATAAAACTTAATAAGTGAATTGTTTGTTTATGGTACCAAGATAGAACCGACATGCTCAGTCAACTAGCGGCAGTACGACATGACAGGTTGACGAACTAGTCAAGACAAACAACTGTGGGTTGACTTGAGAGTCGGGGCCGTTGGACCAGTGGCACCATATATTACATGGCTTGATAAGAAAACATTGTTTATGCATGCACTATGAGTATAGGATCATCAAGACGCCCATGAGGGGTAGTGATATGTCATAAGGGCCCTAGACGACCCGGTGAGTATAAGGGTAGATCGTCGTTTCAAGTGTCTGTGCAAAATTTGGAGTAGCACCAAGCGTATGAGACCGGAGTTGGGATGGTATGAGGTCTCTCTCCTCATACGAACACAAAGAAGTGATTTTGGGATTGTGGGTTGGATGTCGCATACATCCACTCATTCCCAGGGTAGACGTGGTCGTACTTCTATCCGGGTGGCAGGAAAAGTCGCTCCAAAGCCACTAGTGCGTTCAGTAGTGATACTGACTTGCGAATGTGTGTAACCTTCATGATGAAGGATGGGTGTTGGGTGATGACACACCGGTAAATAAGAAATAATGGAAAAACCCAAATTTTTAAATGAAGGGATTTTTGAAAAGAAAGGAGTCTGGCACACTCTATATAAATGTTTTTCTTAAAAGTTAAAAGTAGACCTTTAAAAACCCATTCACTAAGTAGTCGTACTCACCCCCTCCCTTATATCCCTTTCAGGAAATCCCAGAAAGCCTACCCTGAAAGACAATCAACTAAGATGCCTGTAAGACAGGAATGTAATGTTTAAAATTTCTTGCAGTTTTGGTTATGCTATTCCAGGAAATGGTGCAGGTTTAAAGGACACCTTACTCTTTACGGATTATAATAAGGGGAAACTCTTTAATAAACTAGGAGAGTGGCGGGTTGTTCATGGGGATCCGACCAAACCTAGTCAGGGCGTGACAACTAGAGTGGTATCAGAGCCTGTTTCCTCGAATACATAATTAAGACTAGAAAATATAGTAACTAATAGGATTTATCCTAAAATTTTCAGATGGCTCCCAGGAGAGGAACCAAGAAAACTTGGAATGGCTCTACTCAACACCCTAGCTTCGTAGGGAGACAACCCTAGAAGCTTCCCAAATGCTTGAGACCGGGCTGAAATGTCAAAAGACCAAATGGGGAAGTATCCTAGAGAATGGTGCTAGGACCTATTGGTGGCACAACTAAGTATGGAGGAAGATGTTTATCAAGAATTCCATAGCTCCTTAGTTATTTTGCAACTATTTCCTGTGATAGGGCTGAAAGCCTAATCTTTTGTATCCCCCTGTTAATAAAATACTCAAATTCTTGAAACTCTCTTTCCTAATGATGCAATCTTGTTGGGAATATGGCCAAGGTAAATAAAGTAAACCCACACTATCCTGGAAGCTAAGGAAAAGTTACATCTCAGTTATGAAAGATGAATCAAGGAATTAAGAAACCTAGGAAGACTCTTACCATGACCCTTTAGCAAAGGAGATTCAATAAGAAAATTGTCAAAGTGATCAGACTCAAAGAACGGTAGAGCACCAAACCAATAGTAACCTTGGAAATGCCCTACTCAAAGGAAAGAAGGGACCACAACAATCCATGTAAAGGAATAACCTATCACAAGTATGAACGATTGAGACATTACCTGAAGAAGTGCCCAACCCTACTACGGACAAGTACCAAGATAAACTATTATAGGTGTAAGGAAAGAAGGGGTGTTTCACACCTCATAAATTCAGGGCAATAACTTCTCAAAGGCCATGAAGGACTGGAGACCGACACCATGGAGTTGGCTAAGTAAGCGGTTCACCAAGAGGTCAAGAAATGACGAGGTAAATGCAAAATTTAAATTTCTTCTTAAGAAGGTCAACCCGAGAAAGATACCTCAAGAGTAGGGATATGGTACATGGGAAGTATATCTAGAACCCTCTCATAAGGGGCAAACACAAAGAAACGTCCTTTGGAAACTCTAGAGAGTGGCACAATGAGAGTGAAGAAGAGAAGGAATACGTTGGGAAAGGGAACTCTGGAGGGATGCATACAACTAAGTACCATGAAGGAATCATTGGATTGGAAGATGGACATAACATGAAGTGCAAGGCACCGACCCACCATTAGAAACTTCTTGATGGAAAGACATATTGGAGGCCAATTATGACCTGTCTTGGAAGAGTAATAGAGCCAAATAATGGGATGTATTAGAATGAATCACCTTGGAAAAAGTAATGAAGCCAAATAGGGTCAAGGAGAATAAATGACACCCTAAGAAGGACTACACCCTAAAAAGGTCAGTGAGATGGATGTTAAGGATAGGAGGACTCAAGAAACAGCTGCCCTAAGAAACTTAGACCAAACAAATGGTGGAGGCAAAGCAGTTAATGAACAAATACTCGGGAAAGCCATAATGTAAGTTCCAACAAAGAAGAGAGAGGTGGAAAGGTCAAATACTTGGGAAAAGAAGGATGCAAGAAATCCTTAAAAGGACCAAAGGCCAATTAACGACTAAACTCAAGCCAAGAAAGGAATAGGCAAGCCTCTCCCATAATGATCTTGAAACGAGGAAGATTTGTATGCTCCCTAAAGAAATAGACAGGTACTGGGTATGAATAAGGATGCAGATAGAGCATAAAAGATGTGCCTACAAGATTTGAGGAGTAAAGGTAAATAGGAGAAGACGACATCAAGGGATGTCATTTAAGTTTAGAAATCCCCTAGAGCAAATGTAAGAAAAGAATGTCAGGGGAAAGGCAAAGAATCCTACCAAGGAAGGAATCCCCGGAAAGACATGTGTATCCCAATTAAGAGGAAATGGAAGCAACCCTTATTTAGGAAATGTTTTCCAAGGAAGTATTGTAATGGTCCAGTGTGACCTGTTTGGAGAGAATAGGAGAATCATATAGAAAGAGGAAAACTAGTAACGGCGGACAGCCAAAGATAATGAACAAAACCCTAAGAAAGGATGAGATGTAGTAAAGACTACACTCTATGTTGGACAATAGGATGGGCATGAATACAACTGCCTAGACGATAGGACCAAAAAAATAAAGAGAAAGAGACAGTTAAAGAACTGGTATTCGAGAGAACCATCGATTTAAACCACAACAAAGAAGGGAGAAGTGAAAAGGCCAAAACATTGGGAAAGAAGAATGTAGGAAAATCCTTAAAGTGGTCGATGGCCAAAACCGGGTTTATAGACTTAAGATGGTTAAGTGAGCCTCACGAAGGGCGAACAAGAGAATTTGAAACAAGGAGGATGTGAACCCTCCTTAAACGGAAATAATCTAACGAATTAGCACCAAAAAGATGCTGTGACAAGTATGAATGAGTGGACAACTCATACTAAGGTAATAAAGGAAAGAATGTTTGAGAAATGTTGTGAAAGTAAATCCCCCAAATAAGATGTGGTTAAGATGGAATAACCACAATTGGTAAGGCGGGTCATAGTCCACACGCGCATATGAAGCTTAAAGAGTGGACGACTGAGCTTAGGGTGGAATGCACGGAATAAAACCAATAATCAGAAGTATCCCATCTAAGGAATAAGGGATAAAATAAAAGTTGTGGATCAAGAAGGATTCAAAGCAAACAGATGCCTTAACATAGATAAGGGTGTAAAGAAAGGGAGAAAGAACCATACAATAAATGATAAGGAGGTTGAGCATGTAACTCCTAAGATGGAAATCTCTATTGTAAGAAACATAGTAGAGAACAAAACTGGAAGGAGTGAACCTCCCCAAGCAAAGTAATCGACACATAGATCGAAAGCAATTATTGTAAAATGAAGAATCATGAAGTGATTTATGAGCAAGTAAAAGTGGATTAAGGAAAAAGGAAGTCATTGAATAAGGGATGTCACTAATGAAGAGAAAGGACATAAGAAGGGAAAAAAATTCTCGTATGTCTCATCAGGAAACCGAACGATTGGAATTGAAAGGACCCAATAAAAACATTGGGAAAGGATGAGTAGGTAAGAGAAATCCATGCGGTTATATGAGACATAACATCAAAGGCATGATGGATGAGAGGATAACGGTAAAAAGGATAGTTGAGGAATGCTATCAAAAGAAAAGAGTGATGAAGTTATATTGTAAACCCCACACATTTGAGTTAAGAAAAACTGGGAAAAAGAACCGGTTAAACTGAATAAGAAAACCAAACCGGTTTACATTTGGGAATAAGTAATATCGAAATTTACAACTTTCGGGTGATCCAAAGGGTTCATTAAACATTGGAAAAGAAAGTTAAAACAAAATAAAAAACAAAAACCAAATTGGTTCAGGTGAAATAGATTATATAAAAACTTTAAAGTTAAGCGTGCTTACCTAAGAGTAGTGTGAGAATGGGTGACCTCTTGGGAAGTATGATTTTTTGTAACCCGAAATTACGACATATAAAGAGGTCACCCCCATTCCATTCTCCTTACACATGAACACTTCTCTCTCTCTCACTACTGCTCCATTTCCCGGTAAAGCTCGAACCAGAGCTTCGACTTCAACAAAGGTCGGGCTCTTTAGAACCGGGGAGAAGACAGCTATCTGATAGCAAACTCCAGTCAATACGAGAATCGTTGGAGAAGCGCCGGCGTGATAGAATAGTGAAGCATATCCAGAGGACCAAAGCAGCCTTATTTCGGCCAAGCTGAAATCAACCATTTCAAGCCCTGCTCAGGCCAATCCAAGCCCTCCCAACACTTCCTCAGCCTTTCCACGGCCGAATTAGGACCGAAAGGTAAGCCAATTCAGCTCCCCTTTATAATTTTTTATTGGTGCTAGAGAGAGAGTCGACCGAATTTCAATGACAAAATTCTAATCCAATTCCGCATCAATTGATGCGATTCTTGATTCTAGGATGAACCTCAAGATGAGAGCTATCTGTCCAAATCGAAAGCTCGAACCGTCGTGCCTTCACCGGTGAGTAATCGAAGCTTTCTCTCTCTATAGTTCATTTTCTGGCGAAGCTCCGTTTGAGCTTGTCCCGGCATTAAAACTTGCAATTCACATTTCTGAAGAATAGTATGAACATGTAGAAACTCAATTTCAACATCAATTTCAACATCAATTTCAACAATTAGAAACGTTTGATTGGTCAATTTGATGAAATAAAATTCGGCTATGTTAAGAAATTGGAATTGGGGGAAAATTGGGGATTTTCGAAATTCAAAGGACCAAAATAAAATTTTATGAAATTGAGGGTCAATTGGGCATGAAAATAATTTTAGAGGACCAATTGCGGAATTTTGAAATTTTTGGGGTAAAAATTACCATTTTTGTAAAGGAAGGGCAAAATGGTAATTTTGGAAAAGTTGGAGGACCAAATTGGAAATTTGGGAAATTAAACCCCTTTTTGTGAAATGGAATAACTTGAGATCCCACGATAAATTTTAAAAGTTACGGGACTCAATTTTGGGAAAAAACTGACATTAGGGACTTAAAGAGAAATAACTTTAGGGACCTAATTGCAAATAACTAAAAGTTTGGGTTTTCTCATTCATTAATGAATGAAGGCTGTTATGCCGAGTAATAATGAACAAGGTTGTTCATATCGTGTATGAACGTTAAATACCGGGAACGTCAGCAAGGACAAGCTCGCGTGAATACAAAGAACCAGTCTAGTGGAATTCACGGCATTAACGGGTGAGTGGGTTATTCACATCATACCCTGTTGGGATGATAAGCACAGTTTAAAGTTAAAAACCACTTACCAGTTGTGAGTGGGTTATTCACATCATACCCAGTTGGGATGATGAGCAAAGTTTAAAGTTAAAAACCACTTACCGGTTGTGAGTGGGTTATTCACATCATACCCAGTTGGGATGATGAGTATAGTTTAAAGTTAAAAACCACTTACCGGTTGTGAGTGGGTTTACTAACATCATACTCGGTTGGGATGATGAGCACAACTTAAAGATAAAAACCACTTACCAGTTGTGAGTGGAAATTTTATATCATACCCGGTAGGGGATGATAAGTACCTCTGTATAAAAACCCACTGTTTAGTGGTATTTTAATCATCACTTAGAGAAAGTGATGTGAAAATTATGTGAAAAAAAACTACTTACCGGTTGTAAGTAGATCATACCCGGTTGGTATGATGAGACTTCCTCGAATGAAGTTGAAAACCCATTCATCGGTTATGAACGGAGATGTCCTTATACCGGTTGGTATAATTGATAGTGAAAATCTATTTTGTCAGAAGTGTTCTCCCTTGACTGTGTGCCAATGCTTAAACTATTTGGGAGACCTTCTCGACAGGAGCTCGAGTAGCTCTGATAGGCCAGGGGCCTCGGTTTTGGAACTTGGGGGCTAAATGCCTGATTTTGAAAATCTCGTACAGTGGGCCCAAGGCCAGTTGGCACGAGTAGGAGCTCGTAAATGAACATGATGTATGTGCCATAAAACTTAATAAGTGAATTGTTAGGCCATGGTACCAAGATAGGACCGACATGCTTAGTCAACTAGCAGCAGTGCGACAAGACAGGTCGACGAGCTAGTCAAGACAAACAGCTGCGGGTTGAGTTGAGAGTCGGGGCCATTTGACTAGTGGCACCACAGATTACATGGCAATATAAGAAAACATTGATTGTGCATGCACTGTGAGTACGGGATCATCAAGACACCCATGAGGGGTAGTGATGCATCCTAAGGGCACTGGACGACCTGGTGGCTATAAGGGCAGTTCGTCGTTCCAGGTGTCTGTATGAAATTTGGAGTAGCACGAAGCGCATGAGACCGGGGTGGGGATAGGATGAGGTCTCTGTCCTCATACGGACAAGAAGAAGTGATTTCAGGATTGTGGGTAGGATGTCACGTACATCCACTCATTCCTAGGGTAAAAGTGGTCATACTTCTATTCGGGTGGCAGGAAAAGTCGCTCCGAAGCCACTAGCGGGTTCATTAGTGATACTGACTTGCGAATGTGTGTAACCTTCATGATGAAGGATGTGTGTTGGGTGATAACACACCGTGGTAACTAAGAAATAATGGAAAATACAAATTTTTAAATACTCATTCACTGAGTAGTCGTACTCACCCCCTCCCTTATATCCCTTTCAGGAAATCCCGGAAAGCCTCCCATTAAAGACCGTCAACTAAGATGCCTGTAAGACAAGTATGTAAAGTTTTAAATTTCATGCAGTTTTGATTATGGTATTTTAGGAAAAAGGTGCAGGTTAAAGGACACCTTACTCTTTACGGTTTACAATAAGGGGAAAACCCTTTAATAAACCGGGAGAGTCGCGGGTTGACCACGGGGATCCGACCAAATCGGGTCGGGGCGTGACAACTAGAGTGGTATCCGAGCCTGTTTCCTTAAATACATAATCAAGACTATAAAAAATTTTAACTAATAAGATTTACCCTAAAATTTTCAGATGGCTCCCAGGAGAGGAACCAAGAAAACTAGGAATGGCTCTACTCAACACCTTATCTTCGTATGAAGACAACCCTAGAAGCTTCCCAAATGCCTAATGCATGGCAAGAATCTCAAAAGAGCAAATGAGAAAGTATCCCAGAGAATGGTGACAGGACCTATTGAGGTCACAACTCTAAGTATAAAGGAAGTCAAGCGTGAAGCCATAAAATGGGGCATATAACCTTATATAGGAGGATGATTATCAAGAATCTCGTAGCTCCCTAGTTATTTGGTGACCATATTCTGTAATAGGGCCAAAATCTCCAACATACTGTACTACTCTATTAATGAAGTACTCCAAATTCCTAAAAAAACCCTGTCTCTCAAATGATGTGATCTTTAAGGAAGACTCCAAAAAGGAAAAAAAAAACTCCCACAGTATCCAGACTTAAGGACGAAGGAGCACCAAAACTAACAATTCCCAAGAAAACGCCAGGAGGAACCACTTATGTTCATGTAATTACAAACATGAATGATAGGGACACTGCGTGGAGAAGTGCCTAACCCAACCAAGGACAGGAATCAAGTTAACCTAGAGGGGAATAGGACACAAAGTGAAAAACTGTCCCACATCGCCAGGAGTCAGGACAATATTTTCCAAGAATAAACACCCCACAACTATAGGAAATCCGAAAGGATACCATCCCAAGAAATGTGATTCCATTTGCAACCACAGATAAGAGGAAACTCTTCAAAATCTTAGCAAAGTGGTAAGAAGGAAAAAGGGGTAAAGGTAGGACATCAATAAAACCACAAATGGAACAAAGGATAGCTGAAGAGAATTCCCCCTCTAAGAAGAAAATCCAAACAATTTAGGAGCAAAGAAAGGAGTGCATCCACAAGAGAAGACAAGACGAACATTTGATGACAAATGGGACATATTGGGATTACAGGAATAAATCACCTTGGAAAAAGCAACTATGTCAAATAGGAAGTTCGGACCAACAGGACAAGAGAAAGCAAGTCGTTACAACAAGATAGTAACAGGGAACAAATGACACCTAAGGAAGACCGGGAAGTAGAAGGGACTACACCATAAAAAGGTCAGTGAGATGGATGTTAAGGATAGGAGGACTCGAGAAACAGCTCCTAGGAAACTTAGACCAAACAAATGGTGGAGGCAAAGCAGTTAACGAACAAATACTCGGGAAAGCCATAATGTAAGTTCCAACAAAGAAGAGAGAGGCAGAAAGGTCAAATACTCGGGAAAAGAAGAATACAAGAAATCCTTAAAAGGGCTAAGGGCCAATTAACAACTAAACTCAAGCCAAGAAAGGAATAGGCAAACATCTCCCACAATGATCCTAAAACAAGGAAGATTTGTACGCTCCCTAAAGAAATAGACAGGTACTGGGTACAAATAAGGATGCAAATAGAGTATAAAAGATGTGCCTAAAAGATTTGAGGAGTAAAGGTAAATAGGAGAAGACGACATCAAGGGATATCATTTAAGGGTCGAAATCCCCTAGAGCAAATGTAAGAAAAGAATGTCAGGGGAAAGGCAAAGAATCCTACCAAGGAAGGAAGCTCCGAAAAGACATGTGTATCCCAATTAAGAGGAAATGGAACCAACCCTTATTTAGGAAATATTTTCCAAGGATGGAAGTATTGTAATGGTCCATTATGACATGTTTGGAGAGAATAGGAGAACCATGTAGAAAGAGGAAAACTAGTAATGGCGGACAACCAAAGATAATGAACAAAACTGGATGGAGTGAGCCTTCCCAAGCAAAGTAATCCACACATAGATTGAAAGCAATTATTGTAGAATGAAGAATCATGAAGTGATTTATGAGCAAGTAAAAGTGGATTAAGGAAAAAGGAAGTTATTGAATAAGGGATGTCACTAATAAAGAGAAAGGACATAAGAAGGATAAAAATCCTCGTATGTCAATAATCATCAGGAAACCCAACGATTGGAATTGAAAGTACCCAATAAAAACGTTTGGAAAGGATGACTAGGTAAGAGAAATCCATGTGGTTATGTGAGACATAACTTCAAAGGCATGATTGATGAGAGGATAACGGTAAAAAGGAAAGTTGAGGAATGCTATCAAAAGAAAAGAGGGATGAAGTTATATGATCCCTGAAAGGTCAAAAAAAAAAAAGCTAAGAGACACCCTCAAGGAGATGTTCTAGAAATCTAATGGACAAAGACAGGTCCTAGAAAATGCCATGCTGTAAGTTGTATGTAAGCCCAACAATCTCGAGGAGAATATGACTCAAAGTAAGGAAGAGTCGGCTAATAAGCATGACGAGGTCGAATATAAAAATTTGGACTGAAGTTATAATAGACAACGAATGGAGGAAGGGTCAAAATGGGATGAAAAAGTGAGAATAAAGAAAATCATGGCAACCAGTACGTAACGCCCGAAAGAACATTGAGCTAAAGGTTTAAACGACCAAGGGGTTAACTAGACATGGGAATGGTTAGATATCTTGGAATTTCCAATCTTGAGTACAGAACCTCAAAGGGAAGAATGTGCTCTAAGTAAAGAAAGATATAAATCTAAGAATATACCCTGAAGGGAGTAAATAATATAAAGGAAAAGAAATGGGGCATCAAAGGAAATGATTGCTCATGCAAGGATGTTAACTAAGTTTTGGGGACAAAACTTCTAAAAGGAGGGGAGAGTTGTAAACCCCACACATTTGAGTAAAGGAAAACCGGGAAAAAGAACCGGTCAAACTGAATAAGAAAACCTAACCGGTTTACATATGGGAATAAGTAATATCGAAATTTACAACTTTCGGGTGATCCAAAGGGTTCATTAAACATTGGAAAAGTCACTTAAAACAAAATAGAAAACAAAAACCAAATTGGTTCAGGTGAACTAGATTCTATAAGAACTTCAAAGTTAAGCTAAAGAGGTCACCCCCATTCCATTCTCCACACACCTGAACACTTCTCTCTCTCTCACTACTGCTCCATTTCCCGATAAAGCTCAAACCAGAGCTTCGACTTCAACAAAGGTCGGGCTCTTTAGAACCGGGGAGAAGACAGCTATCTGATAGCAAACTCCAGTCAATATGAGAATCGTTGGAGAAGCACCGGCGTGATAGAATAGTGAAGCAGCTCCGGCGGACCGAAGCTGCCCTATTTCGGCTAAGCTGAAATCAGCCATTTCAAGCCCTGGTCAGGCCAATCCAAGCTCTCCCAACACTTCCTCAGCCTTTCCACGGCTGAATTAGGACCGAAAGGTAAGCCAATTCGGCTCCACTTTATAATTGTTGATTGGTCCTAGAGAGAGAGTCGACCGAATTTGAATGACGAAATTCTAATCCAATTCTGCATCAATTGATGCGATTCTTGACTCTAGGATGAACCTCAGGATGAGAGCTATCTGTCCAGATTGAAAGCTCGTACCGTCGTGCCTTCACCGGTGAGTAATCGAAGCTTTCTCTCTCTACAGTTCATTTTGTGGCGAAGCTCCGTTTGAGCTTGTCCCGGCATTAAAACTTGCAATTCACATTTCTGAAGAATCGTATGAACATGTAGAAACTCAATTTCAACTTCAATTTCAACAATTAGAAAGGTTTGATGGATCAATTTGATGAAATAAAATTCGACTATGTTAAGAAGTTGGAATTGGGGGAAAATTGGGGATTTTCGAAATTCAAATGACCAAAAAGAAATTTTATGAAATTGAGGGTCAATTGGGCATGAAAATAATTTTAGAGGACCAATTGAGGGATTTTGAAAGTTTTGGGGCAAAAATTACCATTTTTGTCAAGGAAGGGCAAAATGGTAATTTTGGGAAAGTTGGAGGACCAAATTGGAAATTTGGGAAATTAAACCCCTTTTTGTGAAATGGAATAAATTGAGATCCCACGATAAATTTTAAAAGTTACGGGACACAATATGAGGAAAAAACCGACATTAGGGACTTAAAGAGAAATAACTTTAGGGACTTAATTGCAAATAACTAAAAGTTTGGGTTTTCTCATTCATTAATGAATGAAGGCTGTTATGCCGAGTAATAATGAACAAGGTTGTTCATATCGTGTAGGAACGTTAAATACCGGGAACGTCAGCAAGGACAAGCTTGCATGAATACAAAGAACCAGTCTAGTGGAATTCACGGCATTAACGAGTGGGTGGGTTATTCACATCATACACAGTTGGGATGATGAGCACAGTTTAAAGTTAAAAACCACTTACCGGTTGTGAGTGGGTTATTCACATCATACCCAGTTGGGATGATGAGCACAATTTAAAGTTAAAAACCACTTACCGGTTGTGAGTGGGTTTACTAACATCATACTCAGTTGGGATGATGAGCACAACTTAAAGATAAAAACCACTTACCAGTTGTGAGTGGAAATTTTATATCATACCCGGTAGGGGATGATAAGTACCTCTGTATAAAAACCCACTGTTTAGTGGTATTTTAATCATCACTTAGAGAAATTGATGTGAAAATTATGCGGAAAAAAAACTACTTACCGATTGTAAGTAGATCATACCCGGTTGGTATGATGAGACTTCCTCGAGGGAAGTTGAAAACCCGTTCATCGGTTATGAACAGAGATGTCCTTATACCGGTTGGTACAATTGATAGTGAAAATCTATTTTGCCAGAAGTGTTCTCCCTTGACTGTGTGCAAATTCTTAAACTATTTGGGAGACCTTCTCGACGGGAGCTCGAGTAGCTCTGATAGGCCTGGGGCCTCAGTTTTGGAACTTGGGGGCTAAATGCCCGATTTTGAAAATCTCGTATAGTGGGCCCAAGGCCAGTTGGCACGAGCAGGAGCTCGTAAATGAACATGATATATGTGCCATAAAACTTAATAAGTGAATTGTTTGGCCATGGTACCAAGATAGGACCGACATGCTCAGTCAACTAGCAGCAGTGCGACATGACAGGTCGACGGACTAGTCAAGACAAACAACTACGGGTTGAGTTGAGAGTCGGGGCCGTTGGACTAGTGGCACCATAGATTACATGGCAATATAAGAAAACATTGTTTGTGCATGCACTGTGAGTACGGGTTCATCAAGACGCCCATGAGGGGTAGTGATGCGTCCTAAGGGCACTGGACGACCTGGTGGCTATAAGGGCAGTTCGTCGTTCCAGGTGTCTGTGCGAAATCTAGAGTAGCAGAAGCGCATGAGACCGGGGTGGGGACAGGATGAGGTCTCTGTCCTCATACGGACATGAAGAAGTGATTTCGGGATTGTGGGTAGGATGTCACGTACATCCACTCATTCCTAGGTTAGAAGTGGTCGTACTTCTATCCAGGTGGTAGGAAAAGTCGCTCCGAAGCCACTAGTGGGTTTAGTAGTGATACTGACTTACGAATGTGTGTAACCTTCATGATGAAGGATGTGTGTTGGGTGATGACACACCGTGGTAACTAAGAAATAATGGAAAAATACAAATTTTTAAATGATGGGATTTTTGAAAACAAAGGAGTCTGGCACACTCCATATAAATGTTTTTCTTAAAAGTCAAAAGCTTTTAAAAAAACCCATTCACTGAGTAGTTGTACTCACCCCCTCCCTTATATCCCTTTCAGGAAATCCCAGAAAGCCTCCCCTTAAAGACCGTCAACTAAGATGCCTGTAAGGCAGGTATGTAAAGTTTTAAATTTCATGCCGTTTTGATTATGCTATTCCAAGAAAAAGGTGCAGGTTAAAGGACGCCTTATTCTTTACGGTTTACAATAAGGGGAAAACCCTTAAATAAATCGGGAGAGTGGCGAGTTGATCACGGGGATCCGACCGAACCGGGTCGGGGCGTGACATATATGATCCCTAAAAGGTAAAAAAAAAAAAAAAAACTAAGAGAGACCCTCAAGGAGATGTTCTAGAATTCTAATGGACAAAGATAGGTCCTAGAAAATGCCATGCTGTAAGGGGTATGTAAGCCCAACAATCTCGAGGAGAATATGACTCAAAGTAAGGAAGAGTCGGCTAATAAGCATGACGAGGTCGAATATAAAAATTTGGACCGTAGTTATAATAGACAACGGATGGAGGAAGGGTCAAAATAGGATGAAAAAGTGATAACAAAGAAAACCGTGGAAATAAGTACGTAACGCCCGAAAGAACATTGAGCTAAAGGTTTCAATGATCAAGGGGTTAACTAGACACAGAAATGGTTAGTTATCTTGGAATTCCTAATCTCGAGTACAGGACCTCAAGGGGAAGAATGTGGCTCTAAGAAAAGAGAGAGATAAAATCTAAGAACATACCCTGAGGTAAGGTATGTCTAGTTATGACAAACTCCATGGAGGGAGTAAATAATATTAAGGAAAAGGAATTTCTTAAGAGAAGGTTGTAAAAGGGACTAATTTCAAGGATGAGAGAAAAGTTTGTATCTTAAGTAAACACCAAAGGGGCATCAAAGGAAATGATTGCTCATGCAAGGATGTTAACTAAGTTTTGGGGACAAAACTCCTAAAAGGATGGGAGAGTTGTAAACCCCACACTTTTGAGTTAAGGAAAATCGAGGAAAAGAACCGGTCAAACCGAGTAAGAAAACCGAGTCGGTTTACAAACCCGATCATATGGGAATAAGCAATTTGGAAATTTACAACTTCCGGGTGATCCAAAGGGTTCATTAATCCTTGGAAATGAAACTTAAGACAAAATAAAAGACAAAAATCAAATTGGTTCAGGTGAACGAGATTCCATAGGAACTTTGAAGTTAAGCGTGTTTGCTCGAGAGTAGTTTGAGGATGGGTGACCTCCTAGGAAGTATAATATTTTTAACCCAAAATTTCGGTCTAAAATTTTTATCTGAACGTACGGCTTATCATAAATGGCAATAAATTAATATGTATTTAATTATTGTAATTAATACCTAAATTAAATTATTAGAATTAATACAAATAATTTAATACCGAAATTAAATTATTGAAATTAATACCAATAATTTATGTCAATATTAATAATGGTAATAAATCTCTCCCATTTAATACATGGTTTTACACCTATATAAAGAGGTCATCCCCATTCATTCTCCTCACACCTAAACACTTCTCTCTCTCTACTGCTCCATTTCCCGGTGAAGCTCGAACCAGAGTTTTGACTTAAACATTTTTCTTAACCTCGGAAGGAGAGGTCAGCTCTTTAGAACCGGGGAGAAGACAACTATCTGATAGCACACTCCAGTCAATCCGAGAATCGTTGGAGAAGCGCCGGCATAATGGAATAGTGAAGCAGCTCCAGCGGACCGAAGTTGCCCTATTTCGGCCAAGTTGAAATCGTCCATTTCAAGCCCTCCCCAGGCTAAACCAAGCCCTTCCAAGACTTCCCCAACCTTTCCACGGCTGAATTAGGATATAAAGGTAAGCCAATTTGGCTCCCCTTTACAATTTTCGATCGGTGCTAGAGAGAGAGTTGACCGAATTTCAATGACAAATTTCTAATCCAATTCTACATCAATTGATATAGTTCTTGATTCTAGGATGAACCTCAGGATGAGAGCTATCTTCCAGATCGAAAGCTCTGACCGCTATGCCTTCACCGGTGAGTAATTGAAGCTTTCTCTCTCTATAGTTCATTTTCCGGCAAAGCTACGTTTGAGCTCGTTCTGGCGTTAAAATCTACGATTCAAAGTTTCTTAGAATCGTATGAACATGAAGGAACTCAATTTCAACTCCAATTTCAATAATTAGAAATGTTTGATCGATCAATTTGATGAAATCAAATACGGTAGTGTTGAAGAGTTGAAATTGGGGGAAAATTGGGGATTTTCGAAATTCAAAGGGCCAAAATGCAATTTTATGAAATTGAGGGTCTATTGGGCATGAAAATAATGTTGGAGGACCAATTGAGGAATTTTGGAATTTTTGGGGCAAAACTTACCATTTTTGTAAAGGAAGGGAAAATTATAATTTTGGAAAAATTGGGGGACAAAATTGGAAATTTGGGAAATTAAACCCCTTTTTGGTGAAATTGAATAAATTGAGGTCCCAAGATAAATTTTAAAAGTTACAGGACTCAATTTGAGGAAAAACCAATATTAGGGACTTAAAGTTAAAGAGAAATAACTTTAGGGACCTAATTGCAAATAACTAAAAGTTTGGGTTTTCTCATTTATTGGAAATGAATGAAGGCTATTATGCCGAGTAATATTGAACAAGGATGTTCATATCGTGTAGGAATGCGAAATACCAGGAACGCTAGCATGGACGAGCTCGTGTGAATACAAAGAACTGGTGAAGTGGAATTCACTGTATTAACGAGTGCGTGGGTTTACTAACATCATACTCGGTTGGGATGATGAACACAACTTAACGATAAAAACCACTTACCGGTTGTGAGTAAAAATTTTATACCATACCGGTAGGGGATGATAAGTACCTAGATATAAAAACCCACTGTTTAGTGGTATTTTAATCATCACCACTTAGAGAAAGTGATGTGAAAATTATGCAAAAAAAAACTAGTTACCGGTTGTAAATAGATCATACCCAGTTGGTATGATGAGACTTCCTTGAAGGAAGTTGAAAACCCGTTCATCGGTTATGAACGAAGATGCCCTTATACCGATTGGTATAATGGACAGTGAAAACCTATTTTGTCGGAAGTGTTCTCCCCTGACTGTGTGCCAATGCTTAAACTATTTGGGATACCTTCTTGACGAGAGCTCAAATAGCTCATAGAGGTCGGGGGCCTCGATTTTAGAACTTGAGGGCTAGAATGCCGAATTTTTTGAAAATCTCGTATAGTGGGCCCAAGGCCAGTTGGCACGAGCAGGAGCTCGTAAACGAACATGATATATGTGCCATAAAACTTAATAAGTGAATTGTTTGGCTATGGTACCAAGATAGGACCAACATACTCAGTCAACTAGTGGCAGTATGACATGACAGGTCGACGGACTAGTCAAGACAAACAAGTGCGGGTTGAGTGGAGAGTCGGGGCCGTTGGACCAGGGGCACCATATATTACATGGCTTGATAAGAAAACATTGTTTGTGCATGCACTATGAGTACGGGATCATCAAGACGCCCATGAGGGCTAGTGATGTGTCCTAAGGGCCCTGGACGACCAGGTGAGTATAAGGGTAAATCGTTGTTCCAGGTGTCTGTGCGAAATTTGGAGTAGCACCAAGTGCATGAGACCAGGGTGGGGATGGGATGAGGTCTCTGTCCTCATACGAACACGAAGAAGTGATTTTGGGATTGTGGGTCAGATGTCGCGTACATCCACTCATTCCCAAGGTAGAAGTGGTCGGACTTCTTTCCGGGTAGTAGGAAAAGTCGCTCCGAAGCCACTAGCGGGTTCAGTAGTGATACTGACTTGCAAATGTGTGTAACCTTCATGATGAAGGATGTGTGTTGGGTGATGACACACCGGTAATTAAGAAATAATGAAAAATTCCAAATTTTTAAATGAAGGGATTTTTAAAAAGAAAGGAGTCTGGCACACTCCATATAAATGTTTTTTTTTAAAAGTTAAAGGTAGACCTTTAAAAACTCATTCACTGAGTAGTCGTACTCACCCTCTCCCTTATATCCCTTTCATAAAATCCCGGAAAGCCTACCCTGAAAGACAATCTAGTAAGATGCCTGTAATATAGGTATGTAAAGTTTAAAATTTCATGTAGTTTTGATTATGTTATTCCAGGAAATGGTGCAGGTTTAAAAGACGCCTTACTCTTTATGAATTATAATAAGGGGTAATAAACTAGGAGAGTGGTTGGTTGTTCATGGGGATCCGACTAAACCGGGTCGGGGCGTGATAGTACCTCTCCCCATCTCCTTTCCATTTTTCCCTCGGGTGACGTCACATCCTCTAAGGCATCTCACGATCACACAATCATAATGTGGTGCTCAAGGCCAATACTTAGAATAGTGCCACATGCACTACGTTATCGAGAGCTCGATGCAACACATCCCCAACTCCCCAACACTTTGCACACATCGTGCATCTCAAAATTCTTATACTAAAACATGGTTTAAACATGGGAGGTAAGATCTCACTGGTTGTGTCTAATATGAATCAAATTGGGCACGCTGTAATTCACAAGTTAAGGGCTAAAAGATTTGAAAAAGCATTGAATGGACTAATTAGAGCAATTGAAGAAACCCAAGTGGAAGTTCTGAATAAGTGTCCAATAAGATCCAAAGCCCAAAATAGGAGCCTAATAAGATGTCAAGAAGATAATTCAAATTTGAATTTTAAGTGGGAGATTTATTAATATAATAAATTTTCTAGAACATTGTAGAATAAAATAATATATTTCCAAATATGTTTACCACACGTTTGTGCAAATACCCCAAAAAGGTAAAACTTGGCGAATGTGCATTGATTATCAAACTATCAATAGTAGAACGGTAATGTATCGTCATCCTATTCCTTATTTAGATCATATGTTAGATTATTTGTATGGATGTTATTTGATTTCAAAAATAAATTTTAAAAGTGAATATAATAAATTTTGAATTAAAGATAAATATGAATTGAAAAATGTATTAAAGATAAAACCTGGTTTATATGAATGGTTAATTATGATTTTTTGTTTAACCAATACAACTAATATTTATATGTGATTATGGAATTATTTCTTGTATGCTTTCATTGAAAAATTTATTAATGTATATATTTAATAATATAATAATATATAATATTTTTGTATATACAAATGAAGAATATTTAAAATTTTCCTTGAATGTTTTAATGAAATGTATGTTATTTTCCAATAGTAGTAAATATATATATATATATATTATTGGAATAAGCTTATATTTCCTAAATATGTTGCTAGTTCTAAATGAATTGTAATTAAAAAAGAAATTAAGGTAATTCAATACTGGCCAACACCTTATTTGGTAAGTGAGATGAAAAGTTTTCTTAGATTAATTTATTTTTATATGGATTATGTTCCTAAATTTAATAGTTGTCCAATACCTCTCCCTATGTTTTTAGAAAAGAATATTTTATTTAAATTGTGTGATGTGCATGAAAATAAATTCAAATATTTAGAACATGAACTAACTAAATTCCCATTGCTTATATTACCCAATTTCAATAAATCGTTCAAAATTAATAATTGTGAGTTATTAGAAATATGTATTGAAGATGTATTAATTATATATTTTAGTGAAAAGTGGAGTGATGAGAAATATAGGTTGAACAAAAGTCATGCTAGGTGTGTGGTTTTCATCAAAACTTTTCAATATGTGATCAAGTATAGAAAATGTATGAAATATATAATTGTCGATGCACTATCATGAAGATACGTTATATTTAAAATCATTGATAGTAAATTTCATAGTTTTGATTATATAAAGAAATTATATGTAAATAATATTTATTTTTGTAAAGTGATTAGGAGTTATAAACAGGATATGTTTGAAAAGTTTTACTTGGAAAATATGTTTATTTTTCAAGAAAATAAATTATGCATCCCTATATTTTCTTTGTGTATGTTACTAGTTAGAAAATCACACATTATTGGACTAAGTGGACTATTTGGGGTATTTAACACTATTTCAATATTACAGGAAAATTCTTTATGTCCACATATAAAAAGGAATATAAGGAAATTTTGTTTTCAATTCATTACAAGTAAACAAGGTAAGTCTAGCCAACAATTTTGTATTTTGTATATTCATATTTCAGTTCCTAAAATACTTGTTTGGATTGATTTATTCATGGAATTAATTTATAAATTACTTAGGATTAAAAGGGGGAGATATTTTATGTTTCTCATAGTTAAACAATTTTTAAAAATAACACATCTTATTAAATATCATAAAACCAAGGTTATTTAAAATTTGGAGAAGTTGCTATATTGTATTATATTCCAAAAATTATTGTATTTAATTGTGATTCTAAATTTTTGAGTTACTTTTGAAATATTTTGTTAAGTAAATTGGAAACAAAATATTTCTTTTCTAAATATTAACTTTATATATAATTCTTATATTCATTTTACGATTAGGTTTTAATTAGTTGAAGTTGCTAGCTTTAATTCATTGACTCATCTAAATTTATTATTATTTAATAATGCTGAGTTAATAAAGAGAAAAGATAAGTTTCTAAAACAAATTCAGAAGACAACGTATGAAAATCATGTCAATCAGGGATTCAAGAAGATCATTTTTTATCCAGAAATTTGGGTTAAACTCCTTCCTATAGGAGGTTTATCAATTAGAGTTTTGAAGCTAATCAATAATACTAACAAATGGGTGTTATCTAGTAAGTATGATGTTATTTATATTTTTAATATTCCTAATTTAATATTTTTTATGTAGGTGACAAAAAGATTGAAGATTTGAGAATAAATCATTTTCAAGAGGGGGAGAATGATGTGAATCAAATTGGGCACGTTGTAATTCACAAGTTAAGGGCTAAAAGATTTGAAAAAGAATTGAATGGACTGATTGGAGCAATTGAAGAAACCCAAGTGGAAGTACTAAAGAAGAGTCCAATATGATCTCAAGGCCATAATAGGATCCCAATAAGATTTCAAGAAGGTAATTTAAATTTGAATTTAAAGTGGGAGATTATTAACATAATAAATTTTCTAGAAGATTGTAGAATAAAATAATATATTTCCAAATATGTCTAAAATAATATACTAAGTTTAGAATATTTATTATCTTAAATATTTTATATATGAATTGTTAGTGGTTGGCATATCAACCATAATATTTTATTTCCTTATTTAGAGAATACCTAACATTTTTAAGTGCCTATAAAAGGCTAACTTTAGAGCATTGTAAAGATAAATCTTTGATTTCAATATTATATTAAGGTTTATGTCTTTTTTCTCTTTTAAGAGAACTTTTGAACTTATCAGGTTTTTACTTGTGGCGTTCAAGTAATTAGACTTATTAATAGGGTTTTCTAGAAGCTCTTCTTAGAGGATTTGGGTGTGGCATCTACATATATCTGTACCTTATTTTTTAACCAAACAAGGTATATTCCATTCTTTTTACTTGCGTCATGAAAGTCTTGGGGTCTATTTCATATTTGGTGTAGGGTGTCGTGAATATATTGACGGGGTTTGCATCAGTCTCAACGTTTAAAATGAATGCACAGACACGAGCTAATGTCATTTGGCACACAATTGGCCCAACGGACCTGAGCTAGGGTCCACCATATAATTAGACCCGAATGCTATCATAGAAAAGCAAGCACACAAATTGGGAGTTCAGCCCTTAGCCGCCCTCTCCCCAAATTCTCACATGTCTCTAAGCTAACATAGATTTTTCCTTAGTTTCACACAAATCGATATTAATCTAACCTCCTAGTTCTCATGATCGGTTCTTTCATGCATTTTCCAAATGATCTTTGGATTAGTGGGCATGCTTTTACCGGTTCACGCTTCTTATTTAGATCATCAGGAATACACCATAAAAAGCTTATTCCCAATTGGGTCCCCTAACATTCAAATCTTTACAATTTGGTCCCCTACCATTGACCACAACTCAAGTGTCTCCAAAAATTCTCAAATCCCTCATGGCCTCCCTCTACATAGTCGTGTGCTTGGTTTCGATGGTGTCAATTAGAGTTGCACTGACTGAGCTTGATTAAAAAAGAAAACCCAACCCATAGAAAAATTAGGTCAACGTTGAAAACTCATCGAAGGTGGCACATCGGTCATCAAGGATGGTGGGGTTGGGAAGTTAACACCTCACAAAATATGCAGCCACCTGAAATGACTCAATTGGTGGTTTGTAGCTCATGTAATTGACATTTTAGTCAGATGAGTCTCTTTCTCCCGTGAAATGATGTTTCCAATATTTAATGTAGACCCATTTTTGGAACAATTCTGTCAAATTAGGTGGCTATGGAAAGTTGTTGGTGTAAGGAACTCACTTAATTTTTCTTAGCTCACAAGCTATGTCGAGGCGATCAAAATTGTCCCTGAAAATAGGCATTCTATTTTGGTTGGCTGAAGATCGGTTACTATATGATCTCATTGGTGCCGATAGAGGGAGAGTTGTAGGTCGAGAGTGAAGGCAATGGAAATCTAAGGTATACAGCTTTCTAGGGATACCAAGAATGTCATTGGAGGTGGTCGGACTGTGAAGTTATGTTTACCGGTAGCAAGGTTGCTAGAGTTAGGAGCAGTCAATGGTTGGGAGAGAATTTTGAGTAATTGTCGACGTTGTAGCAGCCTCAATTTATATGGTTGTGATCAAGACCTCCATTGCAATCTATCTATAACATCCTTTCATTAATTCTTAGCATGTAGTGCTGGCAATGAATTAATTTCCGCAAGCGATGGAGTCGGTGGGTCCACGGATGAGGTGTCGAGTAAAGCCCGGGAATCTAAGTTAGGAGTTAGGTGAAGAAGATGATATGCACGCACGTGGCTGCACATTCATTTACCCCGTGCTCTGCGCATGCAATGAGTGTGTGCACCCAACTTCCCTGCTCATCAGTTTGGCACTATAACAAACCAATTTTCCGTAAAATTCTCGGTCAATTCAATATATTTTGGCCTGGTTCACCATATTCCAAGTAGGTTCTTCAGAAAATAAAAATACCTAAAGATTCTACATTCAATTTCCTATTGAATGGACTCAAGAACTGCTCAATTTGGATTTGCTTTAAGCCCTTAAAATTTTGGGGAATTTTGTAACTCTATGTAGCCTAAATCTAGTTCGAACCTGTTTCTCCGGGTTCCCAATCATTGATTCCGGGTCCCATAACCCTGCTAAGGGTTTCCCTTTACCTTTTTTATTCCTCATAACATCTCCTTGACCTCTCCAATTAAATCAACTATGCAGTTCTTCATTGGTTCCCTATCTAATCCTAGTTCCCATTATGGTTCGACTCAGTTTTGAAGTTGAGATTTTCCTTGGCCTTACATAAGCACTCAAATAATCAAGCATGTATATTATGCTTTAGTGGCTCTAATAAAACTTGTCGTCAATGCCCACTCACCTCATAACATGAAACTTGCTGGTTCCATGGGCTTTTCGGAATCTAGTCTTGATGTCGCTGTAGTGCTTATGTGTTGTCTGTAAGGATTTGCAATAATAGGGTCAGTTCCACGTCTGACCATTTCAGTATTTCACCGACTGTACTCTTCCTATTTCTTTACAGTTTAGCGCTTTCAGCCCTGGCTACCCAACTCCCAAGCGTTAACCAAACCCTCGACCTAACCTTGCCTAAGGATAACCTCTCAAGCCTAATTTTATTCTCTTTTTACTTAGCACTTATCAAAGTTCCCACATTTCCTTGCTCACCAGCTACTAGTTCCATTTTCCCCAAATTACCGTTTGATCCTTACTTTGGGCAAAATTACTATTTTGCCATTATTCATTACAAATTCCTCTTTTTGGATCCTAGACTTTCCCAAGTCTTTCAATTAGGTCGCTCAAGTTTCCTTGAGTCCCACTATGGTCCCAAATAGGCATTTGAACAATTCCAAGTTGTATTTTCCATGAATCACTTAAATGCCCCTAAGTTTTGGCAAAATTACCATTTTGCCCCTCTTCTTGAGAAGTTAGGCCCATGATTCATTTGACCCCCAATTTCTCATTTGTGTCCGTACATTTCCTTTAATTAAGTTTAGGTCCTTGAACTACCAAAAAGTCATCTTTTTGTTGTAGAAATACTTGTATTTGCACTTTAGTCCTTAACTTTACCTTTATTACAAATAGGTCCCTAGACCTTCCACAATAGGCAAACTCGATCCCTAACCTTCACCAAACTTTTCAATCATCCCCAATACTTTACATTACCCCTTAAGAAGAACTCATAAATAGATTAATAGCAATTGGGTCTACTAACTTTCAAATCATTGAAATTTAGTCCCTGACCTTTTACCCACTTACAAAGTATCACTAAAAATTATCAAATTAAGTGTGGAGGTCCTGTTGGCATCCATCTAGGCTGTCGTAAACTTAGTTTCATCAGAGTAAGCTAGTGTTGCTGTGATCATGCTTGATCAAAAACTTGTGCATAGACGGGCATAAGTCGGGTCAAAGTTGGGAGGTCACTGGAGAAGGCTTATGTAAGCCCCGTTCTCTCAAAATAAGAAGTTGAAAATGAGAACCATAAAATTTCGAGAGAAAACCGTTGTTTAATGTGAATAGGAATTGGTAAAGAGAAAACTAAAATGAGAATTGGACAATCACAAGTGTTCAATAAAAATCCAAAAATAATGGAAATGGATCATGAACCAAATTGGAAATGAGAACTAGATCAGTTTAGACTGAACAAGACCTAAACCAAATTGAATAGGGAAGAACAAGTTCAAATATTTATTTTTCTAGGTGACTTAAAAATGTTAATTTGGGAAAATGAAGTCACCAATGTGTAGAAAATGAATTTATAAATTTTTAATTTTGATAAAACCCATCTAATTATGCGTGAACCAGCCGATTTTCGATTTTGGGTCACCAAACCCGGTCCGACTGAATCAGTCAACGGTCTAACTAGCTAACGAAATGCCTGCCATATCAGTGGCCAATCAGCGTGCATGACCTATCAGTGTGCAACATGTGGCGATGCACACCAAGTCAATGCTCGATTAGTGTTTGAAAGTGCTAACCAATCAAAGCATGACACGTGTCCCCAGTCATCGATCATATTAGGAAACATCCACGTAATTAGAGACCGACCAATGGGGGAATAATAGGTGTCCTCACTCTTGGGGTCATAAAGCATGGAGGACTGTCCCACACCACTAGGATTTAGAACAATACTTTCCAAGAAAGACACCCTCACAGCTATAGGAAATCCAAAAGGATATCATCACAAGAAATGCGACTCTAGCTCGAGTTTCAACCATAGACAAGAGGAAGCTCTTCAAGCTTTTAGCTAAGTGGAAGGAAGGAAAAAGGGCTAAAGGTAGGACCTCGATAAAATCACATACAAAACAAAAGGTAGCTGAAGATAATTCTCCCTTAAAGAAGAAAATTCCAACAATTTAGGAGTAAAGAAAGGAGTACATCCACAAGAGAAGACAAGCCGAGCATTTGACGACAAATGGGATATCTTGAGATTGCAAGTACAACTTCTTTTGGTAAAAGTAGAGAAGTCAAAATTGGAGTCTCTGACTAACATAGCAGAAGTAAGCAAACCATAAAAATAAGATAGTCAAAGAGAATGAACGACACCCTATGGAGGACCGGGAAGTAGTAAGGAATACATCCTAAAAAAGTCACTGGAAGAGTTATTAAGGACAAGAAGATTCGAGAGACAACTGCCTCAAGAGAATTAGACAAGGTGAATAGTAGAGGTGAGGTAGGTAACACACTAACACTCGTGAGGGTCATAGATTAAACTCCAGCAAAGAAGGAAAAAGGGGAAAGGCAAATATTAGGGAGAAGAAGGATGAAGGAAAATTCTTAAAAAGACCAATGGCCAAATTAACAACCAAACATAAGCCAAGAGAGGAGTAGGTAAGCCCCTCGCATGATCAAGAGATCTTGAAATAAGGAAGATATGAGCTCTCCCTAAAAGAAATAGACACGTACTGAAGTACATGTAAGGATGAGTATATAATGCAAAAGATGTTCCCGTAAGATTTCAAGAGTAAAGGAAAACAAGAGAAGCCAACATCAAAGGGTTTCATTTAAGGGTAGAAATTCCCCAGAGCAAATGAAAAAAAAAAAGAATTTCAGGAGAAAGGGAAAGAATCCTACCAAGGAATGAAGCCCCGGAAAGACATACATATCCCAATTAAAAGCAAATGGAACCTAACAAAATGGAAAGAATGATAAGCTCACAAATGAAATGCTAGTTGAGATGGAAAGATCAAGGACCAAGGAAAAATATTCATGAGGACCTATAAAGTAAATTAAACCAAAGGAATGGATAAATAACATGGTAGCATCAAAGAATGTCATAATGAATAGGAGTTGGTGGACTACAATAATAAGAGAATAAAAGAAAGAATATATGAGGAATCTTGGAGAAGTAAGCCCTCAATTTTGAAATAAATTAGGTAAAATGACCACTGACATCAGGACAGGTCATGGTCCACACTCACTTAATGGAGCCTAAAGAATGGACAGATGAGCATAGTGTAGAGTATATGAAATAAGACCAATAATCTGAAATTCCTTAGATAAGGAATGAAAGGAAATTTTAAGACGAATAAGGATTTAAAGTGGGCAATTGCCTCAACATAGAAGAAGGTGTAAGGAAATGAAGGAAGGAATCTCTAAAAGATGGTAAGAAGCTTGAACATGTAATTCTTAATGTTAAAACCTCTACTTTGAGGAATATAGTAGATAATGAAACCTTAAGAAGGGAACTCCCAAAACAAAACAATCAATACATAGATCAAAAAGAGATCAACTCGAAATAATGAATCGTGAAATGGTCATGAGCAAGTAAGAGTGGATTAAGGAAAAAGGAAAGTCCTTGAATAAAAGATGCCACTAAAGAAAAGAAAGGACATAAGAAGGGAAAAATCCTCGTACGTCAATAAGTCATCAGGAAACCCAATGATTGGAATAAAAAAGACCCAATAAAAAAACTTGTGAAAGGATGAATAGGTAAAAGAAATAGGACAAAAATGTGATAACAAAGAAAACCGTGAAAACAAGTATGTAACGCTTGAAAGAACATCGAGCTAAGGGTTTCAACTACTAAGAGAATAATTAGACACGGGAATGATTAGGTATTTTGGAACTGCCAAACCTGAAAATCTGGGTATGGACACTCAAGAGGAAAAATCTTGCCATAAGTAGAGGAGGAAGTGGACATTAAAGGAAATTAACCCAGATGTGAAATATGCGGATTAAGTTTTGAGGACGAAACTCCTAAAAGGAGGGGAAAGTTGTAAACCCCACTCTTTTGAGTTAAGGAAAACCGGGAAAAGAACCGGTCAAACCGAGTGAGAAATAGCAGACCGGTTCACAAACCCGATTTTTTTAGTGTTCATAAAACCCTGGAAAAGAATCTTAAGACAAATTAGAAGAGAAAAAATAGAGTGGTTCAGATGAATTGGATCTCATTATAACACCGAAGTTAAGGAAGTATGTTTTTCTTTTTGTAATCCGAAATTTTCGTCAAAAAGTTTTATGCGAATTTGTGTTAATTAGTATTAATCATATGCCATATGATAAATAGCCATAAATTAATATATACATTTAATTATTGGAATTAATACCCATAATTTAATACCTAAATTAAATTATTAGAATTAATACCCATAATTTAATACCTAAATTTAATTATTGGAATTAATACTAATAAATAACGACCAATTTATGGCAACATTAATACTAGTAATAAATCTCCCCCATTTAATACACAATTTTACACCTATATAAATAGCTCATCCCCATTCATTCTCCTCACACCTGAACACTTCTCTCTCTCTCCCTCTATTGCTCCATTTGTCGATGAAGCTCGAACCAGAGCTTCGACTTGGGCATTTTTCTTAACCTCAGAAGGAGAGGTTGGGCTCTTTAGATTCTTGGGAAATTCAGCTATCTGATAGCAACCTCCATTCGATCCGAGGATCGCCAAAGAAGCGCTGACATAATCAAACAATGAAACAGCTCTGGCAGACCGAAGCTGCCCTGTTTCGGCCAAGCTAAAATTTTCCAATTCGTGCACTCTTCAGGCCAAACCAATCCTTACCAACAACTCCACAAACCTCCGACAATTGAATTTGGACTGAAAGGTAAGCCAATTCGGCTCCTTTATGCAATTTCCGACCGGTGTTAGGGAGAGAGTTAGCAGAATTTCAATGATAGAATTCTAATCAAATTTGACATCAATTGATGTCATTCTTGATCCTAGGAGAAACCTCAGAAGGATAGCTACCAGCCCAAATAGAAAGCTCAGGCCGCTACACCCTCATCGGTGAGTAATTGAAACTTTCTTTCTCTATAGTTTGTTTTCTAGTGAAGCTCCATTTGAGCTCATTCTGGTGTTTAAGCTTGCAATTCAAAGTGCTATGGAATCGTATGAACATGTAGAAACTCAATTTCAACTTCAATTTCAACAATTAGAAGTGTTTAATCAATCAATTTGATGAAATCAAATTCGGCTATGTTAGGAATTTAAAATTGGGGAAAATTGGGATTGTCAAAAATTTGAAGTACTAAGATGCAATTTTATAAAATATAGATTCAATTGGGCATGATAAGAATGTAAGAGGGCCAATTGAGGAATTTTAGAATTTTTGGGGTGAAACTTACCATTTTTGTACATGAAGGGCAAAATGGTAATTTTTGAAAAGTTGGTGGACCAAATTGGAAATTTGGGAAATTAAACCCCTTTTTGTGAATTTGAATAAATTGAGGTCCTAAGATAAATTTTAAAAGTTTCGGGACTCAATTTGAGGAAAAACCAGCATTAGGGACTTAAATGTGATAACTTTAGGGACCTAATTGCAAATAAATAGAAAGTTTGGTTTTCTCATTCATTTGGAATGAATGAAGGCTAATAGGCCGAGGGATAATGAACAAGGATGTTCATATCGTGTAGGAATATAAAGTGTTGGGAATGCCAGAAAGAACAAGCTCGCGTGAATACAAAGAACCGGTCGAGTGGAATTCACTGCATTAATGGGTGAGTGGGATTTTACATCATACCCGGTTGGGGATGAAAAGTACCTTGAAATGAAAACCCACTATTAACTGTATTTTTAAATGTCACAACTTAGAAGAGTGATGTGAAAATGACATGAAAAAACTACTTACCAATTGTAAGTAGATCATACCTAGTTGATATGATGAAACTTCCTCGGAGGAAGTGGAAAACCCGTTCATCGGTTATGAGCAGAGATATCCTTATACACGGTTGGTATGATGGATAAATGAAAATATATTTTGTTGGAAGTGCTCTCCCTTGACTGTGTGCTACTGCTTAAACAATTTGGGAGACCTTCTTGACAGAAGCACGAATACCTCTGATAGGTTGGGAGCCTCAGTTTTGGAAATTGCGACATAACAGGTCTCTAGACTATTCAAGACAAACAGATGTAGGTTGAGTTGAAGGTTGGGGCCGTTGGACAAGTGGCACCACAGATTATATGGCATGATATAAAAATACTGATTGTGCATGCACTGTGTGTACGGGACCTTCAAGATGCCCAAGAGGGGTAATGATGTGTCCTAGGGCCCTGGACGACCTAGTGTGTATAAGGACAAATCGTCGGACCAGGTGACCTTGCGAAGCTCGACATAGCTTCAAGCGCATAAGACCGGGGTAGGGTCGGGATGAGGTCTCTATCCTCATACGGACATGGAGAATTGATTTCGGGATTGAGAGTCGCATGTCCCGTACTTCCACTCATTCTTAGGATAGAAGTGGACATGCTTCTATCTAGGTGGCCGGTAAAGTCGTTCCAACGCCACACGTGGGTTCAGTGGACGGGCTAGCCTGCAATTGTGTGATTGACCTTCATAATGAAGGATGTGTGTTGAGTGATGACACACCATGATTAATAAGAAATGGTGATGAAAATAGAGATTTGAAATGAAAGGATTGTTGAAATAAAATAAGGAGTCTAGATCACTCCAATACAAATCTTTTTCCTAAAAGTAAAATTTTGAAAACCCATCCAATGAGTAGTTGTACTCACCCCCTCCCTTATATCACTTTCAGGTAGACCAAGGAAAACCTACCCAAGACCTCCTATTAGTTACACCTGTCAGACAGGTATGATTAATTTAAAATTTTATGCAGTTTTGATTTATGCAATTTTACGAAAGGTGCAGATGTAAAGGACGCCTTACTCTTCATGGTTTATAAACAAGGGGCTACCCTTAATAAACTAGGAGAGTGGCCTGTTGATCATGGGGATCCGACCAAACCGGGTCGGAGCCTGACAGTGGACATCCTAGACATCTGACTCTTAGACCCGAATAACACTTCGTGCTCGTATGAGGATGGAGACCTCATCCTATTCCTACCCCAGTCTCGTGCGCATGAAACCCAAACATAGTAGCTTCTGGAAGCCTAAACACAATAGCTTCGTGGAGTCCAAACACAGTAGCTCCATGAATTTTAAACAAAGTAGCTCCATGACAAATTGATACGACGAGCAACCCAAATGTAGTAACTTCTCCTTCCCTTATCGCCACCATGTCGTTCAGTAGTCCTTGGGACACATCACTACCCCCTTGGGCATCTTGATGGTCTCGAATCCATAGGTACATGCACAAATAATAGTTTTCATTTTCTTAGCCATTCTCTTCCGAAATGATGGTCCAACGACCCCGACACTCAACCCGGCCTGCAACTATTTTTCTGACTAGTCGGTCGACCTGACCCTGATGCATTACCATTAGCCCATCAAGCCTTATCGATCCTAACTTGGTATCGTGGTGAATCACACAGTTAATTCGACTTTTAATGAGAGATTTCATGACTATCCCTATTCATGTTTGTTTACGGGCTTTAGTCCGTGTCTACTGGCCTTGGGCCCAATGCACCTGTTTTTCCAAAAACTGGGCCTTAAGCCCTATGAGTTCAAAATCGAGGCCCCTAGCCTATTAGAGCTACTCTAACTCCCATCAAGAAGGTCTACCAAATTGTTTAAGCAGTTGTCACATAGTTAGTGGAGAACACTTCTGACAAAATCTCTTTTAAATTCATCACATCAACCGAGTTTGATGAAAACTCCGCTTACAACCGGTATGCGGGTTTTCCTTTCCTCAAGAAATCTCATCATACCAATCGAGTATGATATTTGATAATCCTACTCACAACCCGTGAGTAGGTTTTTTGTATTCAACACATGCTCATCCTCCCAACCGGGTATGAAGCATAAAAGGTCACACTCACATTGGCTTCCAATTTATTAAATGTACTCATCATTCCAACCGGGTATGAAGTATAAATTAGCCCAATCAAATGATGACTAATGTGTTCATCCCTAGTCAGCTTCCGAGTCCACGCTAGCTTTCCCTTGGTGGCATTTCAGACTCTCGTGTCCCCACACAATTTGGGTATCCTTATAAATTAAGTTTTGGCATGACAACCTTCATTTTCTCATGTATGAGCGACTAGGCTCAAAATTCTTGAATTATTACACTTAGGTCCCTAAAGTTCATTTTTTTTTCTTTACTTTAGGTCCCTAATGCTAACTTTTCACCAAATTGAGTCCCAAGGTTTCCAATATCCACTTTGGATCCTCAACTTATTCAAAATTGTGTAAGGGGCTCAAGTTTTCCAAATTTCCAATTTGGTCCCCAATTTTTCAAAAATTACTATTTTGCCTCTACTTTCCAAAAATAGCAATTTGGCACCAACTCTTTCGAAAATTGACCAATTGATCCCCTAACATCTTTCTCATTGCCAATTCAACTTCAATTTTGAGAAATTGCATGGAGGTCCTTCAATTTTTCGAAATCCCCAATTTTCCCTAATTTCTTCCCCCAATTTCACTTCTTTATACTGACCAAATTTGATTTCTTCAAATTGGCCATTCAATCGAGGTTAATTGCTCCAATTTATTGTATCGATCAGTTCCTAGACTTCCATACAATTCAATTGAGCTTTGAATCGCAACATTTAGGTATGAAACTAGCTTAAATGGAACTTCACTGAATAACAGTTCGTAGAAAGAGAAAGCTTACTGTCGGAGGGGCGGTGGTCTGAGCTCTTGATCTGGGGAGGTAGCTCTCGTCCTTAGGTTCCTTTTAGGATCAAGAATTGCCATAATTGAAGTACATATGAGGATGAATTTTATCAATAAAATTCAGCACTTTCTCTCACTAACACTGATCTACAATAATGGAGGGGGGCCAAATTGGCTTACCTTTCTCCTTCGTGGAGGTCTTGTGACGGTCGTTGGGGTGTTGGGGAGGCTTGGCTTGGCCGGAGGAGGTCTAAGTTTGGCCGAATTCAGCTCGGCCAAAATAGAGCAGCTTTGATCTGTCGAAGCTACTTCAGTGTTTGATTCCACCGGAGCTTCTCCAGCGGTCCTCAGGTCGAAGGGAGATTGCTGTCAGGTAGTTGACTTTCCCTAGAGTCTATAGGACTCGACCTTGCCTTCTAAGGCTAAGAAAAGCGCCCAAGTCAGTGCTCTAGTTCGAGCTCCATCGAAAAATGGAGCACTTGAGAGAGAATGGCGATTTGAGGTGTGTGATGGATGAATGGAGGAGAGCTTTTTATATAGGGAGCTCAAGGACCCTCTACACTACTAGTTTCCATATTGGTTGAGATTATCCTCTTCCGAAAATGCCCAAATCGAAGGGAATATTCCCTCACTGGAAAACGAAAGTTTTTCTGCCATTTTAACAATACTGTCATCTCAAGGAAGAAGACGACACCATTTTGAACCGGTCCGACCGGGTTCAATGGCGAAAATTGGCGAGTTCACACCAAATTCGACTGGTTTTCTAAAAATTAAAATTTTCTAAATTAATTTAAATTTATTTTCTATATAATGGCGGCCTCAATTTTCCAAATGGAGATTTTTAAGCCACCAAGAAAATGAATTTAGAGACCGATTAATATATAGTTCAAATCTGTTCAATCCGGTTTATCTGGTTTAGGTTTGGTTCACCCAAAACTGGTCGGGTTTTTTCATCCATTTTACTTTAGGGTTCTTCTCATAACTTTTATGACTTTTTGGTCACTTGAAATTTTCCAAATTCCCATTTTATCCCCTCTTTATCATTCTTGGATCCTTAAGTGGTTTGGTTTTCTCATTAAATTGACCGGTTCTTTCCAGGTTTTCCTTGATCCAAGATGATGGGTTTCACATTTACCGTCCATCCTAATAGAGGTTAACAACCACTACCCTGAGTTTGAGTGGACCCATTCATACTTCATGTGAGTCCTACCACCTTAGATCAAGGAAAACTTGGAAAGAGTCGGTTAATTTAATGAGAAAGCTGAACCACTTAAGGAACTGAGAATCATAAAGAGGTGTTAAAATGGGAAATTAGAAAATCTCGAGTGACTAAAAAGTCATAAAAATCATGGGGAAGAACTATGAAGTAAATTGGATGGGAAAATCGGATCGGTTCAGGGTGAAGATTGAGATCTCATACTATCGCACCTCCAATGGTAAGCTTTCAAAGCTTTCTCTCTCTACATATAGTTTTCCGGCAAAGCTCCTTTTGAGCTCATTATGGATCCAAATGCTACAATTCAAATCTCAATTGAATCATATGGAAGTGTAGGAACTGATCCAACCATCAATTGAATTAATTAACCTCATCTGAAAGGCTGATTTGATGAAATCAAATTCGGTTGGTAGAGAGTGGTGAAAATTGGGCGAAATTGTGGGGAATATTGGGAATTTTAAAAAATTGAAGGACCTAAATGCAATTTCTCAAAATTTAAGTTCAATTGACAATGAGAAAGATGTTGGAGGACCAATTGGTTAATTTTTGAAAGGATTGGGACGAATTGGCCATTTTTGGAACTTAAGGGCAAAATGGTGATTTTATAAAAGTTGGGGGACCAGATTGGAAATTTGGGAAATTTATAGGTCGGGTTGAGTGTCAGGGTTGTTGGATAGTCAACACCAAAGAGAATGGCTAAATTATGAGACCTATTGTTTGTGCATGCACTTATAAAGTCGGGAACATCAAGATGCCCAAGTTGGGTAATGATGGGTTCTAAGGGCTGCTAGACGACATGGTGGAGATAAGGGCAATTCGTCGGGCCAGTTAGTCATGGATTTTTGATAGCTTCTTGCACATTGTGACTGGGGTGGAGGCGAGATGTAAACCCCGCTCTTTTGAGCTAAGGATAACCGGGAAAAGAATCGGTCAAACTGAGTGAGAAAAACCAAACTAGTTTCCAAAACCAATCATTTGTGAATGGGCAAATTGGAAATTTACAACTCCGAGGTGATCCCAAGGGTTCATAATACCATGGAAATGAACCTTGGGATGAATTGAAAGAGAAAAATCAGACCGGTTTGGATGAACTAGATCCAACTAGATTGAACTGGTTTATGAACCGAGTCGATTCATAAACCATAACCGATAGAGAACGGGCAAATTAGTGAAGTTCAACTCCCTTGTGCTCCAAAGAAATTTATAAACCTTGGGAAGGAACCTTAGAAAAAAGTGGGAGAGAAAAACTAGACTGGTTCGGGTGAACCGGACCTGAACCAAATTAAACCGGTTTAAGAACCAAGCCGATTTATGAACCGGAATCGATAAAGAGATGGTAAACCGAGAATTTTATGGACCCTAAGTGACCCAAGGAGTCACAAAAAAACATGGAAATGGACTTGTGATGGAATTGGGGATGAAAACCAAACCAGTTCAAGTGAATCGAATCTGAACTGGTTTGAACCACTATTGAATGAGATCTTAAATTCATTTTTCTATGTGGCTTAAATAATTCAAATTTAAGATTTGAGGCCACCATTAGATAAAAAATGAATTTAGATAAATTTAGAAATTTTTAAATTTGAAAAACTCGGTCGAATGATGGGTGAACCGACCGATTTAAGCTTCAAAGCTGGTTCGGACTGGGACGGTCCAGTTTAGAACAGTGTCATCTTCTTTCTGAGGATGACAGCACTATTCACTCGCTGGAAAATCGAAGCAGCGTAGACAATGAAGAAATGCTTCCATTCAGTACGTTTCAGGTCCACAAAGCCTACTATAATAGTGCCAAATAGATGGTCAACGGGTCCCCAAGCTCGCTATATAAAAAGCCCCTCCCCATTCATTCTCTCCACACCTGAAAGGCTCACTCTCTATCAGTTGCTTAGTTTTCAGGTGAAGCTCGAACCAGAGCTCCAATATAGGGTCTTTTCTATGCCAAACAAGGTGACGTATGGTTCTTTAGAACCGGGGAGAAGTCAGCTACATGCATTTAGTCTTCGTTTGCTCCGAGGATCGCCGAAGAAACGTTGGCGTGATGAAATAGTGAAGCAGCTCCGGTGGATCGAAGCTGCCCTGTTTTAGCCGAGTTAAAATCAGGCATTTCGAGCCCTCCTCAGGCCAAACCAAGCCTTCCCAACACTTCCTCAACCCTCCCACGCCGAAATTAGGACTGAAAGGTAAGCCAATTTGACTCACCTCTACAATTTCCGGCCGGTGCTAGAGAGAGAACTGATAGAATTTTAATGATGAAATTCTAACTCAATTCTGCATCAATTGATGTGATTCTTAATTTTATGATAAACCTCAGGACGAGAGCTATTTGCCCAGATTGAAAGCTCGGACCGTTGTGCCCTCACCAGTGAGTAATCGAAGCTTTCTCTCTGTATAGTCTATTTTTTGACAAAGCTCCGTTTGAGCTCATTCTGGTGTTAAAACTTGCAAATCACAATTCTATGGAATCATATAAACATGGAGAAACTCAATTTCATCTTCAATTTCAACAATTAAAGGTGTTTGATGGGTCGATTTGATGAAATCAAATTCGGTTGTGTTAAAGAGTTGGAATTGGTGGGAAAATTGGGGGAAATTAGGGATTTTCAAAAATTCGAGAGGGACCGAAATACAATTTCCTAAAATTGAGGGTCAATTGGGCATGGTAAGAATGTTAGAGGGCCAATTGAGGAATTTTAGAATTGTTGGGGTGAAACTTACCATTTTTGTAAAGGAAGGGCAAAATGGTAATTTTGGAAAAGTTGGGGGACCAAATTGGAAATTTGGGAAATTAATCCCCTTTTTGTGAAATGGAATAAATTGAGGTCCTATGATAAATTTTAAAAGTTTTAGGACTCAATTTGAGGAAAAACTGCCATTAGGGACTTAAAGTTAAAGAGAAATAACTTTAGGAACCTAATTACAAATAAATGAAAGTTTGACTTTCTCATTCATTTGGAATGAATGAAGGCTATTAGGTTGAAGGATAATGAACCGAGATGTTCATATCGTGTAGGAATACGAAGTATCGGGAATGCCAGCAAGGATAAGCTGCGTGAATACAAGTTAAAAACCACTTACCGGTTGTGAATGAGATTTCATATCATACCTGGTTAGGGATGATAAGCACATCGTAATGAAAACCCACTACTATGTGGTATTTTAAACATTACGACTTAGAGTAGTGATGTGAAAACCTTGCGGAAAAACTACTTACCAGTTGAAAGTAGATCATACCCAGTTGGTATGATGAAACTTCCTCGAGGGAAGTTGAAAACCCGTTCATCTGTTATGAATGGAGATATCCTTATATCGGGTCGGTATATTGGACAGTGAAAACATATTTTTGTCGGAAGTGTTCTCCCTTGACTATGTGCCAATGCTTAAACAATTTTGGAGACCTTCTCGAATAGAGCTCGAATATCTCTTATAGGCTGGGGAGGCCTCGATATTTGGAACTTGGGGGCTAATATGCCCAATTTTTGAAAATCTTGAACAGTGGGCCATAGGCTAATGGCCACGAGCGGAAGCTTGTAAACAAACACGATATATGTGCCATAAAACTTTAATAAGTAAATTGTATGGTCATGGTACCAAGTCTGGTCCAATATTCTCAGTCAACTAGTAGCAGTGTGACATGATCGGTCTCCAGACCAGTCAAGACAAACAGCTGCAGGTTGAGTTGAAAGTCGGGGCCATTGGACTAATGACACCATAGATTACATGGCATAATAATAAAACATCATTTGTGTTTGCACTATGAGTACGGGGCCATCAAGACACCCAAGAGGGGTAATGATGCGTCCTGAGGGCACTAGACGACCTGGTGAGTATAAGGGCAGTTCGTCGTACTAGGTGAACATGAGAAATTTGGAGTAGCGCTAGGCACATGAGATCGGGGTGGGGACGGGATGAGGCCTCTTTCCTCATATGGACATGAAGAATCAATTTCGGGATTGAGGGCTGCATATCACATACATCCGCTCATTCTTAGGATAGAAGTGGTCGTACTTCTATCTAGGTGGCTTGTAAAGTTGCTCTAAAGCCACAAGTGGTTTCAATGGTCGTGCTGACTTGTGAATGTGTGTAACCTTCATGATGAAGAATGTGTGTTGGGTGATGACACACCGCAGTTAAAAAGAAATGGTGATAAACTCGAGATTTGCAAATGAAATGGTTTTGAAAGAAAGGAGTCTGGCACACTCCTAAAATAAATGTTTTCTTAAAATTCTAAACGTTTGAAAACCCATTCACTCAGTGGTAGTACTCACCTCTACCTTATATCCCTTTGAGGAGATTTCGGAAAGCCTACCATTAAAGACCATCAAATAAGACGCTTGTGGGACATGTATGATAAATCTAAATTATTACACAGTTTTGATTTATGTTATTCTAGGAAAATGTGCTGGTTAAAGGACGCCTTACTCTTTACGGTTTATAGTAAGGGGAAATCCTTTAATAAACTGGGAGAGTGGCGGGTTGATCACAGGGATCCGACCAAACCGGGTCGAGGCGTGACACGAGATGAAGTCTCCGTACTCATATCGAACACGAAGTATTTTGGGTCTGAGGGTTAGACAGTTGATTTCTACTTAGACTTTGGGTAGAAGTCAGGGACTTCCATCAGGGTGGATGGTAAAGACGCTCCAATCCACAAGTGGATACAATTGTTAGAACTGGATCTCGTGAATGCTTGAACCCTTTATGAGAACGGGCATGTGGTTGTTTGCTAAACACGTCACGAGCAAGGGGAAAATGTGTAAACCCTTTGTGAAAAATGGGCACGTACGGTTGTACATGAAACACTTCTTGAGCAAGGGGAAGTGTTAATAGTTGAACTAACAAAACAATGAAGGAATTTAAAAAGGATAAATATTTTGATAAATAATATTTTTTGAAAACTCACCCCTCAATACTTGCTCACTAAGTTGTAGAAACTCACCCCCTCCCTTTAAGGAAGGAAGACAAACCCTTAAGACAAAGACAAGTATGTAAGTTTTTAACATATTCAGTTTTGTATAATGTTATTCCTAGAAAATTAGGTAAAAGGGTGCATGACTCCTTGCAGTTTAGAAGGAAGTTAAATCCTTCCTAGACCCAAGGGAGTGGCGGGTTGCTCAAGGGGATCCGACCAAACCGGGTCGGGGCGTGACACTTCATGTCTGCTTTGAGGAATGAGACCTCTTTCCTCCTGTTGTCTCGATCTCCATACACAAGAAGCTCCTAGAGCTTCTCGACATACTAGACAACGGACTGCCCTTATACTCCCTGAGTCATTCAACAGCCTTTGAGACGACCACTACCCTATACAGGGCATCTCAATGGTCCTACATCACGTGCATGCACAATCAAGAATCTTATTCATTTATAGTCATTATCTTTGGCTCTCGAACCTAAGGGTCGGTTGGCTCAACTTCGGCCCATGCGCACCAACCCAACGGGTTCGATGACCCGGCTTTGGCTTAGTAGCTACTCAGCCCAACATGCCCAATACTCAACCTTGATTTGGTGGGTATCACACAACATTATCCATTATCAGAACTTTAAGTTGTTCATAAACATGTTCATTCTTAATGAGTCCGTACCTGTGGCCATCGGCCTTGGGCCCACTTGTATCATCGAGCCTAAGCCCGAGAATTAGCTCCCAAATATTTTATGTAGAGTCACCCAGTGAGAGGAGACTAATTCTGAGAAAAATCAATTTAGAGACAAAGCCATCGTCCTAGTTAGAACCGATGTTGTAGATTTCCCACTCACCCAGTAGTAGTGACGTGGCCATCCCAGTGAGGTCTTAATTTGTGCTAAGCGCCCTTGCACCGATACTTGAAAAATCAGCTCCTACTTGGTTCGCGCACCCACATCAGGAGAATTGATATAAGGGACCTCATAATTTTATGTATTTGCACATAGGCCCTCACATTATGCCTTAATTTCATTTCGGTCCCTTAAAGTTTATAACTTTACATTTAGGACCCTACTATTCATTTCATCTCAATTATCCTTCATATGTCCTTCGTTTCTCTAAAATCACCAATTGGCCCTCAATTTTTCCAAAATTGCCAATTGGTCCTTAAATTTCCAAAATTTTCTAATTGGCCCTCCATTTCATCAAATTGCCCAATTGGGACTCAATTGGGAGTTAATTTCATAAAAATGCCCCAATTTTCCTTAAATTACAATTCGGCCTCTAATTGTCCAAAAATCCCCAAATAGCCCATTTTTTTCAAAAAATACAAATTAGTCCCCAAAACATCATTTCGTTCAATTGATCACTAAAACTTGTTTAATTGTCCCCATTCGTGATCTGAATCATCTTTCCTATGTCTCCCTCATCATTTCAAGCTTTAAAACACTTCATTTGACTCAGAAATGAGCTAAAACAAAGCTTTGTCAAAAAACATAGTATAGAGAGAGAGAGAGAGAGAGAAAGGTTTGATATCTTACCGGTGAGTGTCTAACGACCAAAGCTCTTGCTTTCTCTGAATTGTTCTACTCTTAGGGATCTTTCTTGGATCAAACCATGCCTCGATTGGTGGCTTGAGCAGTGGGAATTTCTCAGTTTAAATTTTTGCATAAATGCACTATCAATTGTATTTTTCGGCGAAGGACGGTGGAGGGGACTTACAAACTTAGGTCAGGGAAGGTCAAGACACCTCTTGGTGTGGTCTATAGAGCTTGGTTTGGTCATAATTGGTTTGGGAATGGCTTGAATTGAGCTCCAGCGGCCTGGGTTGCTGACCGTCGCAAAGAAGCGATATTTTGCGAGCTTCCTAGCTCTTCTCTAGTGGTCCTTGAGCTGAAGGGAGGGTCCATCTAGATAGAGAACTTCCTTCCGGTTATAGGGGCACCAAATGCAGCTTTAGAGGTTGAAAATAGCCCTGTTGGTAGAGCTCTGGTTCGCTTCTCATCGAAAAATGGAGTACTTCACCTACTTCGCTCATTTGTGGGATGGGGGAAGACATGTGGAGGGGTGCTCTTTACATAGGGAGGTCGGCAACTGACTAAGCTACCACCCGACATAGGTCTCGACCTCTGACTCAGCCACCGACTATCATACCGGAGCTTTTCCTGGGTCTTGAGAGGGCCAGCCTTCCCCCCCTCTCTCTCTCCTTTCTATCAGATGACTAAGGAAGAAGACGATGATTTGTCAGACGTGCTACGTGGCATGCTGTGATTGGTCAAATTTTCTAATATGGCATTCATACTCAGTCGTTGCGTAAGCCATTGACCGTTGAATGGACACATGATAGCCTCCCATTGGCTGCTCGTGTGTATGGTGCACGCTGACCGGATGTCCACTGACCATTGGCCGCACATGTAGCAGCCTCCCATTGGTTGCTCGTGTCTGCGTGGCTACTGGTCGGGTGCCCGCTGACCATTGACTAGTCCGGTCTGTTGATTGGTCGGACTGTTGACCAGTCCGGTCCAACTAGGTTTGGTTACCTAAATTGAAAAAACGGTCGGTTCATGCTCGATTTGACCAATTTTCTAAAAATTAAAATTTTCTAAATTCATCTCGATTCATTTTCTATCCAATGGTGGCTTTAATTTTCCAATTTTACATTTTTAAGCCACCTAGAAAAATGAATCGTTGAACCGGTTCACTATGGTTCAAATTGGTTTAGGTTTCATTCACCCTGAATCGGTTCAATTTTCCCATCCAATTCACTTCATGGTTCTTCCCCATGATTTTTATGACTTCTTGGTTACTTGGAATTTTCAATTTTCTCATTTTAACCCTTCTTTACCATTTTTGTTCGTTCACTTAACGACTCAATTTTCTCATGAAAATTGCCGGTTCATTTCTCGGTTTCCCTTGGTTCGAGAGGACGGGTTTCACAAAGAATATCCTTTCCCCTTAGAATTGTTTCCACTCTTAGTGTTCTTCCACTGCCGATCCAAAGTTTGAACAGGTTCCATCTTTTGAGGTGATTCTTATCTTCATTCCTCCTTTCATTTTTTCCATCAAACTCTCCACTTCCCTTAGGAATCTTCTTTATCCTCTTACATGGGAGTTATTTGATGGCATTATTTCATGTAGTGTTTCCTTTCGAGGGCCTTCTCGTACCCTCTTATCTTATGGTCACATTAAAACCTTCCTTTAAGCTTGTCAAGCATTTTCTATACAGGGCATCACTAATACATTCAGTCCACCAAGAGACGTATCCTTTCATTTTGATGGCATTCATGCCTTATATAAATCCAAGATTTTGGGTTATCCAACTCGAGTAACCCGTTTGTGTATCCTCCTTCTTCGAGGGTCCTCCCCTCGGGACCTTTGACTCCACTATCTTTCCTACTCTAGCATTTCTACTTAGGCATCTTGTCCCCTTCACAAGCATCCAATTACTCCCTAGACTTTATTTAGGATCATCCTTGATTCGAGTACAAATATCTCTTGGTGGTACAAAATAGTTTCATCTGCCTAGACTTACCTATGCTCCTTGAACTTTTTCCTCCCAACATTCGCCCTTCAATCCATTAAGCTCATGGAACTCAGTTCCACCTTTACCCTTTCGTGGTATTCATTCATGGCTTGGGATATTATCCATATGCTCAATACATTCATCCTCATGATTTGTCATTTGGATGTACTTCGTACCGAGTCTTCACCATTTCCTTCATCCGACATGTCTAGTTCGATCTCCTATACCATTTTCTTTAGGGTGATAAAGTGGCACATCACTCGATTCTTCATTAAAGCATTCTTTCGGGAATATTAGCTTTATTTCACCTTGTCACCTTATGATCTTAAGCACACTCTCCATGAATGTTGTTTTTTCCTTGATGATTTTCCTCCTTATATCTTTTCTCTCCTTCCCATTCTCACATACTATATGCTTATTAATGGTTTCCTCACAACTATTTTAGTTAAGGTGTATGAGTTCTCTATCCCCACACCAAATGGCACTACCCCTACCTTGATTCCTCCATAGCCTTCTTGGACCTTCAGTCTACCTGCTTCCATGTCTAACGTCATGTTGTCTTTACAATCGTTTTCTCGAATTTTTGAAATGTTGGTTCATTTTTTCCGTACTGCTTCCTAATTAGTCATTCTTGATTCCTGTTGTTGGGTCTCCTCACTCCTTTCACCATGGGCCCTCTATGCATCATAGAGCTCCACTTATTTGGGGACCACCCATCATTAAGGGTTTCTATCCCTTAGTCCATGAACATTCATCTGTGATCATTCCTTCCATCTCTCAGGTGGAGGGGCTCCCTCCCCCCCCCCCCCAGGGTGCATAATTATCCTCTTGGGTTCCCTCTTAGGAACTTCACTTATTCATCCACTTTCTCCTCGTACCACGAGGTAAAGACTTCCATCTCCAGGGCCTTGTGCCCCATCTTCGTAATGCTCTTTGAACTTCCTTCCTATCTTTGCACTCTCTTGCTTCCATGCATTTGTCTATCTTTAATCCTTCATTGTATTTGGGCTATCCAATTGAAATTTCATATCCAAGGAATCCTCATTACCGGGGTCTTATTTTTGTGTACACCATGCTATGCCCCATCGTTCGACCTTAAATTTTTGGTAGTTGGGGGTGGATGAAAACCATCCTAGATGTCCACCTATCTTGGATATCGTTCCTCCAGTAATTGGATCCACCCATCCTTGATTGAACTATGTACCTTTCCAGGACTCCTATCCTTGATACTTTTCATGTCTCTCCTTCATAAGTCTTTTCACTTACAAGTATTTGACTTATCCAAAATGTTATGGCCTCAATTGACATCATTTCTCTTGGTTACACATTCCTTAGGTTTATATTTCATCTCGAACTCTCACGAGTACATCTTCCTTCCCCCTTGTGTGCGATCCTCTCCCTCAATTTGCATTCTATTTATTTGTAAACTAAAGGTTATAGATATTTCTTTCTATATATTATTTTCTCGACTTCCTCGCCAACAATCTTATAGGGTCTTTAAGTGACTTATTCTCTAATCCTATCTCACTTGCCAATTTTTTATCCATGTTCTATGGATTTCCCAATATTCCAAAGATTGGCATTGTTTTTCTCAGGGAACTCCATTACTATGCCTTCAATAGGATTAAGAACCTCTATTATCCACCTCTCTCTTAAGTGTTAGTCTTTTACCCTCTTCCTAAAAATGGGGATTTTTTTTCAGAGAGGGATTTTTAAAAAACAATTTTATTTATCAACTTTGGTGGCCAGAAGGATGGCTTATTACAAACTCAAGCAATTACTCAAATTCCTCCATATACCCTTCCAACCCCACATATTTACCAACCTAGAGTCCATTATTGGTGAGTTGCGGGATTCTTCGTCGGATGGGCTAGTTCCTCTCTTGGGTGAGCATTGGCCTACATGCTACCTCTCACACCTAGTACATGGGTTCATACTTTGCTATAAATACTCCAACGAAGATGCCTCACTTCGTGCTCCCCTGACTCTAACTTCATGAGTGACAGTGATCCCAAATGTTTCTAGGACTATGGCCTCATACTCAAAAGCTTGCTGCATTTGATTCATTGGATATGGGTTGCTTATCACAAGTGGGTTACTCTTGGGTTTTCGGGTGGAGGGGTCTCATCTTCCACCGAACATTAGGATGTTCTCTTACTGGAGTTCCTCTAAGGGATGTACTCATCGATCACATTCCCCTACATGTCCCTGGGGTTCTTCCAAGGGATGTATATCTCACTCATGTTTCTATTCATATTTCCCTGAAAGTGATTTACGGTTTGTTATGCTTCCGAGTTTTTGAAAATTTTGATTAGAAAACTTTGCTCTGATAATACTTAAGTTGTCATGCCCCGTCCTGATTTGGTCGAAATCTTGTGATCAACCCACCACCCTCTCTATGTCATAATGGTATTTCTACCAAGATGGCCCAAGGAAGGTAAAGGCTTACTTGTACATATGTTTTCCAATACAAATTTATAAAGCCTTTAGTTACCTTCAAGCCGAAGTTAAGTCTCGCCTTTTAAGCTTCCACTCTTCTTGGCGCAAAAGGTTTCCCCTCAAAAGGAGTTAAGAGAGTGGTAAGTTTTATAACTTAGTGGATGGGTATTACAAAAAGTACTTTAATGGTTTTCTTTTATAAATTTCCCTCCATTTTTCTTAAAGAGTTTTTAACATGAAAAAAAGCACCCTTTATCATCAAAGGGTTTCATACATTCACTTGTGGTCTGGAGCACCTTTACCAACCACCTTAAAAAAAGTTACACATTCTACTACAAGTATGAGTGAGCCTTACCATCCATATCTCATACCTCAATTTCCTCCATGTCCGCAATAGTGGGACAATATCTTTCCACCTATTTCCTTAGTCTCAATGTGCATGAAGTTCCCTAAGCTTCCTAACTCAGTAGATGACAAACTTTCCTTATGCTACCTGAGTCATCCAGTTGCCCATGGAACGAGTACTACCCCAAATCGGGCGTGTAAACCCCGCACATTTGAGTTAAGGACAACCGGGAAAAGAACCGGTCAAACCAAATAAGAAAACCAAGCCGATTTACATTTGGGAATAAGCAATATGGAAATTTACAACTTGCAGGTGATCCAAAGGGTTCATTAAACATTGGAAAAGAAACTTAAGACAAACTAGAAAATAAAAACCAAATTAGTTCAGGTGAATTAGATTCTATAAGAAATTCAAAGTTAAGTGTGCTTGCTTGAGAGTAGTGTGAGGATGGGTGACCTCTTGGGAAGTATGATTTTTTTGTAACCTGAAATTTCGGTCAAAAATTTTTATGCAAAAGTACGGCTTATCATAAATATCCATAAATTAATATATATTTAATTATTATAATTAATACCAATAATTTATGGCAATATTAATACTAGTAATAAATCTCGCCCATTTAATACACGGGTTTTACGCCTATATAAAAAGGTCATCCCAATTTCATTGTCCTCAAACCTTAACACTTCTCTCTCTCTCTCTCTCTCTCTCTACTGCTCCATTTTTCGGTAAAGCTCGAACCAGAGCTTTGACTTGAACAAAGGTCGGGCTCTTTAGAACTGGGGAGAAGATAGCTATCTGATAGCAAACTCTAGTTAATCCGAGAATCGTTGTAGAAGCACCAACATGATGGAATAGTGAAGCAACTCCGGCGGACCGAAGCTGCCCTATTTCGGCCAAGGTGAAATTGGCCATTTCAAGCCCTCCTCAAGCCAAACCAAGCCCTCCCAACACTTCCTCAGCCTTTCCACGGCCGAATTAGGACCGAAAGGTAAGCCAATTCGGCTCCCCTTTACAATTTTCGATCGGGGTTAGAGAGAGAGTCGACCGAATATCAATGACAAAATTCTAATCAAATTCCGCATCAATTGATGCAATTCTTGATTCTAGGATGAACCTCAGGACGAGACCTATCTGCCCAAATTGAAAGCTCGGACCGTCGTGCCTTCACCAGTGAGTAATTGAAGCTTTCTCTCTCTGTAGTTTATTTTTCAGCGAAGCTCCGTTTGAGCTCATTCCGACGTTAAAATCTACGATTCAAACTTTCTTAGAATCGTATGAACATGTAGGAACTCAATTTCAACTCCAATTTCAATAATTAGAAGTGTTTGATCAGTCAATTTGATGAAATCAAATTTGGTAGAGTTGAAGAGTTGAAATTGGGAGAAAATTTGGGGATTTTCGAAATTCAAAGGGCCAAAAATACAATTTTATGAAATTGAGGGTCAATTGGGTATGAAAATAATGTTGAAGGACCAATTGAGGAATTTTAGTATTTTTGGGGCAAAACTTGCCATTTTTGTAAAAGAAGGGCAAAATGGTAATTTTGGAAAAATTGGGGGATCAAATTGGAAATTTGGGAAATTAAACCCCTTTTTGGTGAAATTGAATAAATTGAGGTACTAGGATAAATTTTAAAAGTTACGGGACTTAATAGGAGGAAAAACCGACATAGGGACTTAAAGTTAAAGAGAAATAACTTTAGGGACCTAATTGCAAATACCTAAAAGTTTGGGTTTTCTCATTCATTGGAAATGAATGAAGGTTGTTATGCTGAGTAATAATGAACAAGTTGTTCATATCGTGTAGAAACATGAAATATCAGGAATGGCAGCAAGGATAAGCTCGCGTGAATACAAAGAAACGGTCTAGTGGAATTCATGGCATTAACGGTTGAGTGGGTTTACTAACATCATACCTGGTTGGGATGATGAGCACAACTTAAAATTTAAAAACCACTTACTGGTTGTGAGTGGGAATTTTATGTCATACGCGGTTGGGAATGATAAGTTACTCGGTATAAAAACCCACTACTTAGTGGTATTTTTAATCATCACTACTTAGAGAACGTGATGTGAAAGTTATGCGCAAAAACTACTTACGGGTTGTAAGTAGATCATACCCGGTTGGTATGATGAGACTTCCTCGAAGGAAGTTGAAAACCCGTTCATCAAGATGTCCTTATACTGGTCAGTATGATTGACAGTAAAAACCTACTTTTGTCGGAAGTGCTCTCCCCTAACTGTGTGCCAATGCTTAAACAATTTGGGAGACCTTCTCGACGGGAGCTCGAATAGCTCTAATAGGCCCAGGGCCTCGGTTTTGGAACTTGGAGGCTAAATGCCCGATTTTGAAAATCTCGTACAGTGGGCCCAAGGCCAGTTGGCAAGAGTAGGAGCTCGTAAATGAACATGATATATGTGCCATAAAACTTAATAAGTGAATTGTTTGGCCGTGGTACCAAGATAGGACCGACATGCTTAGTCAACTAGCGGCAGTGCGACATGATAGGTCAACGGACTAGTCAAGACAAATAGCTACGGGATGAGTTGAGAGTCGGGGCCGTTGGACTAGTGGCACCAAGATTACATGGAAATATAAGAAAACATTGTTTGTGCATGCACTGTGAGTAAGGGATCATCAAGACACCCATGAGGGGTAGTGATGCGTCCTAAGGGCACTAGACAACTTGGTGGCTATAAGGGCAGTTCGTCGTTCCAGGTGTCTGTGCGAAATCTGGAGTAGCATGAAGCGCATGAGACCAGGGTGAGGACAGGATGAGGTCTTTGTCCTCATACGGACACGAAGAAGTGATTTCGGGATAGTGGGTCGGATGTCACGTACATCCACTCATTCCCAGGGTAGAAGTGGTCGTACTTCTATCCGGGTGGCAGGAAAAGTCGCTCCGAAGCCACTAGCAGGTTCAGTAGTGATACTGACTTGCGAATGTGTGTAACCTTCATGATGAAGGATGTGTGTTGGGTGATGACACACCGTGGTAAATAAGAAATGGTGGAAAAACCCGAATTTTTAAATGAAGGGATTTTTGAAAACAAAGGAGTCTAGCACACTCCATATAATTGTTTTTATTAAAAGTCAAAAGCTTTTAAAAACCCATTCACTGAGTAGTCGTACTCACCCCCTCCCTTTTATCCCTTTCAGGAAATCCCGAAAAGCCTCCCCTTAAAGACCGTCAACTAAGATGCCTGTAAGACAGGTATGTAAAGTTTTAAATTTCATGCAATTTTGATTATGCTATTCCAAGAAAAGGTGCAGGTTAAAGGATGCCTTACTCTTTACAGTTTACAATAAGGAGAATCCTTTAATAAACTGGGAGAGTGGCGGGTTGATCACGGGGATCCGACCAAACCGGGTCGGGGCGTGATAGGGCGCCTCAATGGTTTCATATCTCATGCATGCACAAACATCAGTCCTGTAGTTAAGACCTTTATCTTTGGTGCTACTAGCCCCCTTGAGATTGATGACGCAACTTTGGATCAATAATTACAAGCTCAACGTGTTCAACGACTCAGCTTTGACGTGGTAACCACCAACCCAATGAGTTTGGCAAGCTGACCTTGGCTCGATAGGTATCACACACAATTTACCATTTATATGAGTTTTTCATTTGCTCATTACTCGTCTAGTTGTCTATGGGCCTAAGCCCATGCCTATTGGTCTTGGGCCCACTAGAACATCTTCCACTCTTCTTAGAAATAGCACCCAAAAGTTTTAAGTGGTTTCATGCTGTTCGGGAAGACTATTTCCGAAAAAATTGTTTTCAAATTGAAAACATGCTCACCACCCTAATCAGGCGTGATGTCAGAAATTCCCACTCACCCGGATGTTGTGACTCATCGGTCCTGGGCGAATTTCCTATGTCTCGGGGTCTTCTCGTGATTGTAGGTCTTCTCACGATTGTAGGTCTTCTCATTATTGTAGGTCTTCTCATGATTATAATGGAGCACATGGTCTTCTTCGATCGTTTGTGGGATAGAGAGAACGAACGGGGATGAGCTCTTTATATAGGGAGCTCAGCAACTGATAGGGCTACTAGTCTACCTAAGAATCGGCCTTAGACTCACCCATTCATGATCGTTCCGAAAGAGTGTTCGCTCTCTGGAGACTTAGTCACCCTTTGTGTTGTGCATTCGAGCTTCACAAGTGCGAGTTGCCATGTGGCACGCTGTGATTGGCCAATTTTGCGAACTTGGCTTCCCACTCAGCGTCTGAGTGACTCTTTGACTCCTTGACCAACAATATAGTGACCTCACATTGGTTGCTCATTCTTACGTGGCTACTGACCAAACTTGTGAAACCCATCTCCTTGGAACAAGGAAACCAAGGAAAAAACCGTGGCTTTGAGAAAATCGAGTCAATTAATGAATCGGAAATAGTAAAGAAGTGTTAATATGGGAAATTGGAAAATCCCAAGCGACAAAAAATTCATAAAAATTAAGGAGAAGAACCATGAAGTGAATTGGATGGAAGAACCGGATTGGTTCGAGGTGAACCGGACCCGAACCGGACTAAACCGGATTGAACCATAGTGAACCAGTTCAATGATTCATTTATCAAGGTGGCTTAAAAATTATAAATTTGGGAAATTGAGGCCACCATTAAGTTGAAAATTAATTTCAAAATTTTATATTATAGAAAACCGGTCGAATCATGACTAAATCGGCCGATTTTTTAATTTGAGTCATCGAACCCAGTCAAACTGGACCAGTCAATGGTTTAGCCTGTTAACGAACTGAACCAGTCAAATGTCCAACCTGTCAATAGACTGGACCGATCAATGGCGGCGAGTTAGCAGCCACACAAGCATGAGTAGCTAATGGGAGGCCACCACAAGTCTGGTCAATGGTCAGAGGACGACCAGTCAACCTGCCATGCAGACACGAGCAGCCAATGGAAGGCTATCACGTGCTCGGACAATGGCTAACACGGCGGCTGATTTGGAACAACATGTCAAAAAAACTGACCAATCATAGCACACCACATGGCACACCTACCACATCATCGTCTTCAACCTCAGTCTGCTAACATAAAGAGTAGAGAGAGTGAGGTCGCTTTCTCGAGTGACTCGGGAAGAGCTCTGGTATGACCACCAGTTGCCGAGTCGAAAGCCGAGTCTTATGCCGGTCGGTAGCCCGGTCAGTTGTCGAGCTTTCTATATAAAGAGCACTCTTCCATTCGTTCTCAACATCCCAGAATCGAGCGAAGAAGGTGAAGTGCTTAATTTTCCAGTGAGCAGCAAACCAAAGCTCTGACATCAAGGCTTTTCTGCACCTCTAAAGTTGTATTTGGTGTCATTAGAACCAAGAGAAAGTCCTCTACCCAGCTACACCCTCCCTTCAGCCCGATGACCACTGTAGAGGAGCGAGGAAGCTGAAATAGTGCCACCGCTCCTCGACTATCAGTAGCTTGAGCTCAAGTTGAGCCGTCCTGAGGCTAATTCCTGCCAAACAAAGCCCCCTAAACTCCACTTAGTGGTGCCCCAACCTTCTCCCGAGCTAAGATGTAAAGCCCCTCCGCCGACCCTTCACTAGAAAATAATGTTTAGATTGCATTTCTGCAAATGTTTAAACTAAGAAATTCACACTGCTCAGGCCACCAATTGAAGCATGGTTTGATCCAGGGAGGACCCCTAGGAGTAGTGCAACTCAGAGAAAGCAAGAGCTATGGTCATCAGACCCTCACTGGTAAGATATCAAAGCTTTCTCTCTCTTCATTGCATTTTCCGAAAAAGATCCGTTCGAGCTCATTTCTGAGCCAAATCGAGCGTTTGAAAGCTTGAAATGATGATGGAAACATAGGGAAGATGATTCCAATCACGAATGGGGAAAATTAACCGAGTTTTGGGATCAATTGAATGAAATTATGATTTGAGGACCAAATTGCAATTTTTGAGAAAGTAGCAAATTTGGTGATTTTTGGAAAATTAGGGGGCCAAATTGTAATTTAAGGAAAATTGGGGTGTTTTCAAGAAATTAACCTACAATTGTGGCCCAATTAGCCAATTTGATGAAATAGAGGTCCAATTGGCAATTTTTGGAAAATTAAGGACTAATTGGTAATTTTGGGAAAATTGAGGACCAATTGGTAATTTTAGAAAAATTAAGTACCCATGAAGGATAATTGGAAGTCCTACGGACTTAATTAAGAATAAGTCGAGTATTAGGGACCTAAAGTCAAAATTTATGAACTTTAGGGACCTAATTGCAATAAGGCAGAAATGAAGGACCTATATACAAATATATGGAAGTAAGAGATCTTTTATGCCAAACCATCTTGATGGAAATACACGGGCCATGTAGGAACTAGTTATATGAGTACTGGTGCCAAGGAGTACATTGGATATTGGAATCCAGCTAGGGCAAATTCATTACACTACTGGTGAGTGGCATTTTCAATGTCATACCTGGTTGGGGGTGATGAGGACCACTTTTAAGTTTGAAAATCATTTTTGTAGGAATGGTCTCCCCTAACTGCTTGAAATTGCTTAAACATTTTAGGAGATGGTTCTGTTGGGAGCTAGAATTGCTTTAACAGGCTCAAGGACTCGGATTCAAAAACAATAAGGTTAAAGGCCTAGTTTTAGAAAAACTCATGAAGTGGCCTCAATGCCAGTGTCCACGGGTTGGAACCCATAGACAAGCATGCTTATGAGAACCATGAAAAATCTCATAAAACTAGAAATGTTGTGTGACTTGCCACGGGGCCAAGACAGGACAAACAAAGCTCGATGAGCTAGTGGCAGTGCGCTAGGACTAGGTCAACGGGCTGGTCAAGGCAAATAGCTACATGCTAGGTCGAGTGTCAGGGTTGTTCAACCTTTGGCACCAAAGATCATGGTTAATGATGAAAAACTATTATACACATGCATTGTGATGTGGGTCCATCAGGATACCAGATATGAGGTAGTGATGGATCTCAAGGGCTACTGGACGACTTGTATGCAATAAGGGTGGGTTTGTCGTGCTACTTTTTCATGAAGCAGGTAGCTTCCAATGCACCGAGACCGAGGCCAGAGAAGAAATGAGGTCTCATCCCACAAAGTGGACATTATGATGTGATTAGGGTTTGAGGGTCGGACGTATGATTTCCACTCAAACTATGGGTAGAGGCTATTAACCTCTACTATGGTGGATGGTAAAGATTCTCTCGTCCACAAGTGGAACAGTCGAGGACTGTTATGCAAATTTGTGTGCCCTTTGTATGATAGGAAGGGCATGTGGATGTTTGTTGAAGCACATCCCAAGCAAGGGAAAGTGTTGAAGAAGAGATGAATTCATATTACAACAAGCTAAAAGTACAAAACATTTTGATAAACTAATTGTTTGAAAACTCACTTCCCAATCCCCGCTCACTTATTTGTAGAAACTCACCCCCTCCCATTAAACCTTTTTTAGGAGGAACACCTTGCCAAGAAGAGCAGAAGCTAGGGGAGAAATCCAAAGGTACCACAACTAGGTAAACTATTATTTAGATGTTTTGTAAACTTTGTTATGGAAAACAGTTGTACTCTAACACCTTTACCTTCCTCAGTCTATTTGGTTGGAATACCAAATTAGTACGAGGAAGGGTGGCAGGTTGATCACAATACTCTAACCGAACCGGGTCAAGACGTGACAAGACTCAACTAGCCATTTGACCATTAAATGTGGTGTCCTCTAATTGGCTGATTTAAATAAATTAGATTTCTCTCCGGACATATTTCTCCACTACCATATGGTAGCCCCTAATTGGCTGAAATAATCAGACGTGGCTCTACCATGTCACGACTTCTGATTGGTCGGTCATTTCGCTGACATCGTAGTTGGTCATTCAGGTGGCACCTTTGCCACGTGTTAGTTCCTTATTAGCCAGCCTGGTTGACGAGGCATCTCCTCAGTTTACCTTTGACTGAGAATATATGTCACTCTCCTATTTGTTTATTATCGATGATGTGGATTTGACCGTTGATTGAGGGCATATGTTATGCTCTGATTAGTCAACGCTGACAAAACGGCTGACTATGCACACTTTGCCATGTGTCATTCGCTAATTGGTCCTGCCTGTTGACTGGGTGCTCACCTAGCAGGCGATTTGTTGATATGTTCTGTCGGATTGGGTTCAGTGACCTGAAATAAAAAATTAGCTGGTTCTGGCCCGATTCAAATGGTTTTCTAAAATCAAATATTTCTATATTAATTTCCTACCTAGGGGTGACTTCAATTTCCCAATTTGACGTTTTTAAGTTACCTGTAAAAATCAATCTTTGAACCGGTTCTTCTCGGTTTAGTCTTGTCCTATCTGGTTCAGGCTGAATTCACCCTGAACGAGTTTGGTTTTCCCATCCTATTCCATTCATGGTTCTTCTCCATGACCTTTGGGTCTTTATTGGCTACTAAAGATTTTTTAATTTCTTGTTTTAGCTCTTATTTACCAATTATATTTCACTATGGTCCCAGATTTTCCTTTTAAAATTTTCATTTCTCCTCCCTGATTCATTATTTCGAGAGTACGGTGTTTACATCAAGAGTAAATATATATGGATGGCTTCCATACTTACTAGGATCATTAAAGGTAGCAAATTACACTAAGGTAACAGTACCTTCAAAAGTTACTCTTAGTTTGAGTTATTAGTATCAGGGAATTTGAAAATCTTATTCCTTCATAATATTTTATGTGTTTCATAGCCTAATGCCTTTCTTATCGGTTAGAAATATATGTTCAACAATAAGCCTATCCTCCTGAGGCATAAAAATCTTTCATAGTAGTTGGTTCAAGTGAAGGATATCAAGAATGAGTCTCTCAAGTCCTATAAGTATGCTATTTGGTTTTTATACCAAGTATGATGGTTTTTATTAATCATTTTATGTATTCTTTGTAGACTTGGAGGGAAAGCATACAGGGGATTCATCCATAATCTAACATAAGGTTTCCCCTTCATGTTCCAATATTGATTCTAAGTTGTTAAACATAAGGTACTTGATTTATTAATCATAGGATTACATCAACAATGGAATTCTTACTGTTATTGTCAAAATTCTCTAATTGTTACTGTCATGCCCCGACTCGGTTTTGTCGAATCCCCGTGATCAACCCACCAATCTGCCGGTTTATTAAAGGGTTTCCCTTATTATAAATTGTAAAGAGTAAGACGTCCTTTAAACCTGCACCTTTTTCATGGAATAACATAATCAACACTGCATAACATTTTAAATTCATCATACCTATCTCACAGGCTTCTTAGTTGATAGTCTTTAAGGGTAGGCTTTTTAGGATTTCCTGAAAATGATATAAGGGAGACGGTGAGTATGACTACGCAGTGAATGGGTTTTCAAAAGTTTGGACTTTTAAGAAAACGTTTATTATTGGAGTGTGCCACACTCTTTTCTTTCAAAAATCCCTTTATTCAAAATCTTGGGTTTTATCACCATTTCCTTATTTAATCAAGGTGTGTCATCACCCAACACACATGCTTCATCATGGAGGTTAAACACACATTCGTTGGTCAGTACGTCCACTGAATCCACTTGTGGCTTCGGAACGACTTTACCAGCCACCCGAATAGAAGTACGTCCACTTCTACCCTAAGAATGAGTGGATGTTTGCGACATCCAACCCTCATTCCTGGAATAAATTCTTCATGTCTGTTATAAGGACAATGACCTCATCCCGTCCCCACCCCAGTCTCATGCGATTAGTGCTACTCCAAATTTCGCACGGTCACCTAGTACGATGAACTGCCCTTATACTCACCAGGTTGTCCAATGCCCTTATGACACATCACTACCCCTCTTGGGCATCGTGATGATCACGTACTCATAGTGCATGCACAAACAATGTTTTCTTATCAAGCCATGTAATTTGTAGTGCCACTGGTCCAACGGCCCCGACTCTCAACTCAACCCATAGTTGTTTATCTTGATTGGTCCGTCGACCTGTCATGTCGCACTACCGCTAGTTGAATGAGTATGTCAGTCCTATCTTGGTACCATGGCTAAACAATTTCTTTATTTAAAGTTTTATGGCATATAATTCATGTTTGTTTATGTGCTCCTGTAGGTGCCAAATGGCCTTGGGCCACTGTACGAGATTTTCAAAATCGGGCATATTAGCCCCCAAGTTCCAAAACTGAGGCCCCAACCTATCAGAGCTATTCGAGCTCCTGTCAAGAAGGTCTCCCAAATAGTTTAAGCATTGGCACACAGTCAGGGGAGAGCACTTCCAACAAAATTATATTTTCAACTGTCCATTATAAGGACATCTCCTGTCATAACCGATAAATGGGTTTTCAACTTCCCTCAAGAAAGTTTCATCAAACCAACTGGGTATGATCTACTTACAACTGGTAAGTAGTTTTTTCGCATGTTTTTCACATCACTACTCCAAGTTGTGATGTTTAAAATGCCACATATTAATGGGTTTTCATTCCGATATATTCATCATTCCCAATTGGGTATGATATAAAATCCTACTCACAACCGGTAAATGGTTTTTAACTTTAAGTTGTGCTCATCATCCCAACCGGGTATGATGTTAGTACACCCACTCACCTGTTAATGTCATGAATTCCACTAGATCAGTTATTTGTGTTCACGCAAGCTTGTCCTTACTAGCGTACCTGATACTTCATGTTCCTGCATCATATGAACATCTCGGTTCATTATCCTTTGGTCTAATAGCCTTCATTCATTCCAAATGAATGAGAAAGTCAAACTTTCATTTATTTGCAATTAGCTCCATAAAGTTATTTCTCTTTAACTTTAAGTCCCTAATGTCGGTTTTCCCTCAAATTGAGTCCCAAAACTTTTAAAATTTATTATAGGACCTCAATTTATTCCATTTCACAAAAAGGGGATTAATTTCCCAAATTTCCAATTTGGTCCCCCAAATTTTCCAAAATTACCATTTTGCCCTTCCTTTACAAAAATGGTAAGTTTCACCCCAAAAATTCTAAAATTCCTCAATTGGCCCTCTGACATTTTTATCATGCCCAATTGACCCTCAATTTTTAAGAAACTACAATTCGGTCCCTCGAATTTTTGAAAATCCCCAATTTCCCCCAATTCCAACTCTTCAACACAGTCGAATTTGATTTCATCAAATTGACCAATCAAACACCTCTAATTGTTGAAATTGAGTTTCTCCATGTTCATACGATTCCATAGAACTTTGAATTGCGAGTTTTAATGCCAAAACGAGCTCAAACGGAGCTTTGCCAAAAAATAGACTATAAAGGGAGAAAGCTTCGATTACTCACCGATGAGCGCACAGCGGTCCGAGCTTTCAATCTGGGCAGATAGCTCTCGTCCTAAGGTACATCCTAGAATCAAGAATCACATCAATTGATGCTGAATTGAGTTTGAATTTTATCATTAAAATTCTGTCGGTTCTCTATATAGCTCCGACTGGAAATTGCAGAGGGGGGCCGAATTGGTTTACCTTTCAGTCCTAATTCGGCCGTGGGAGGGCTGAGGAAGTGTTGGGAAGGCTTGGTTTAGCTTGAGGAGGGCTCAAAATGGCCGATTTCAACTTGGCCAAAATAAGGCAGCTTCGGTCCGCCGGAGCTGCATCACTGTTTCATCACGCCGGCGTTTCTCTAGCGACCCTTGGAGCAAACGGAGACTACAGGCATATAGCTGACTTCTCCCCAATTCTAAAGAACCCGACCTCACCATGTTTGGCTCAGAAAAGACCCCATATCAGAGCTATGGTTCAAGCATCATCAGAAAATGGAGCAGTTGAGAGAGAATAGATTTTTCAGGTGTGGAGAGGATGAATGGGGATGGGCTCTTTATATAGGGAGCTCGGGGACCCATTGGCCATCCGTTTGGCACTGTTATGATAGGCATTGAAGACCTGAAACGTACCAAACAAAAGCATTTCTTCTTCGCCGGTACTGCTTCGATTTTCTAGTGAGTGAATAGTGCTATCATCCCGAGGAAGAAGATGACACTGTTCCGAACGAGACCGGACTTGTCCGAACTGGGTTCGAAGCTTAAATCGGCCAGTTCACCCCTTATTCGACTGGCTTTTTCAAATCTAAAAATTTTTAAATTCATCTAAATTCATTTTCTATCCAATGTTCCCTCAAATCTCAAATTTGAATTATTTAAGCTACCTAGAAAATTGAATTTAGGATTTGGTTCAATAGTGGTTCAAACTAGTCCAAACCGGTTCGGATCAGGTTCACCTGAACTGATTTGGTTTTCATCCCCAATTCCTTCACAAGTCCATTTGCATGTCTTTTGTGACTCCTTGGTTCACTTAGGGTCCATAAAATTCTCGGTTTACCATCTCTTTATCGATTCTGGTTCATAAACTGACTCGGTCCTTAAACTAGTTCAATCTAGTTCGAGGCCGGTTCACCCGAACCAATCTGGTTTTTCTCTCCCACTTTGTTCTAAGGTTCCTTCCCAAGGATTATAAATCTCTTCGGGTCACAAGGGATCTATAAATTTCTCTGTTTGCTCTTTCTCTATCAATTCCAGTTCATGAACCGTCTCGGTTCATAAACCGATTCAATCGAATTGGATCCGGTTCATCCAAACCAGTCTAGTTTTTCTCTTCCAATTCATCATAAGGTTCTTTTCCATAGTATTATAAACCCTTTAGATCACCTAGGAGTTGTAAATTCTCAAATTGCCCATTCACGAATGATCGGGTATGTGAACCGATTCGGTTTTCTCACTCGATTTGACCGATTTTTTTCCCGGTTTTTCCTTAGATCAAAAGGGTGGGGCTCACAGTTGCCTTATGTTATTGATTTTTTTATGCTTTTTGGATTCTATAACTATTGTTTATTTTCCCACAGGAGTTTATGTGTGAATTTGCTTCCCTTTCTGGTTCGGGAAAAAAAAATATATTGCAGTAGAGCAAACAAATTACTCTAGATTCTTAGGAAAACTAGTTTACCATGGTAGCAGAAGTAATAGGGATGTTGTTCATATGTCATGCGAGGAGATGACTAGTTGATGACTGAGTCTTGGTCCACTCTCATAGATCACACCTTACCTTTAGTATTTTCTTTATTGCCTTTATTTCAACGTGCCATGGATTGGAATTGATATTTAGATTCCTTGTTCTGACATGGGTTTCATTTATTGTCTAGATTCATATGTGGATGGGTTCTACATTGTAGAAGATTTACTTTAGGCCTTCTTTATTCTTTTTGGATTTGATGTATGGGTTTGGGCTTAGTCTTCCTGTTGTTAGGCCATAATTATAAGCCCCTACTCTTCAGTATTCCTTTTATATAACATAATTATGTATGTACTTTAATGCAATCTCATATATCTAATGCATGTTTTCTTTATATTTGATTGGAAATTAATATTATTCCATACAAGTATATAAATATATATATACCTTATTATGTTTTAATCTATCATTCACAACCTATATAGTTATAAATAATTAATAATTAAATATATATATTTCAAAAATATTTATATTCCACTTAAATTCAGCGGTTTTAACTTGATTCAATCAAGTTATTTATTCTGACCAAATTAGTTCATATAAACTAATTAATTTAGATTTGTTCCAATTTATTTCAAACTATCACTCAAATTAATTGAGTTTATAGTTCAAGTTAAATTTCTTATTGAAATTTTTTAGTCCCAAAGTTATGGTGTGACAGTCATGGTCATTGAAAGTGAGGTCATTGGAAAATAATGTGAGTGAGCTTTCTAATAGAATTCTAATGGTTGGTTGACGGGAATTGGGTTGAGGCTTATATAGCTAGCTCGAGAGACCAAATGTCCATCACACCACGACCATAGGTGGTCGAATTAGACTTACAAAGTCTTGTAACTAACAATTTTCTCTTCATATGTTAGGGTCGGTAATCACACTACCTTTAACTGTGAATTAGTTCATTGTGTAGATTCGCATCGAGTTTCATCACCAATTTGGTCAATTATGCACACAATTTATTTTTATAAAAATTTCTTATTCAATTTTCTACAAATTGGGATCAAGAACATCCATATTCAATTTATCTATCTACCTAAAAAATTGGGAGGTTTAACACTTCAACCAATTTAATCAGTTTTGACCGTATTTTGGCCGATTCACCACTAATTCGTCTAGTTCTTGGCCTAATTCAATTTTTCTAAAACTCTCCATCAAATTTCTATATTAATTATACTCAATAATTGATATTTTCTAATTGCATAAGATCGCTTAAAAATTGAGTATTTTTTACCTCAAGTCGATTCGATCTCGATTCAAACCATTTTTTACTTGAACTTTTCTCGATCCTTGAATTCCAATCAAGGGAGGATCTTTTGATTAATTTATGGATTTATACATTGTATAAGTTCATGGTCTGAATGGGTTTCCTATCTAGCTTAATTCCAAATCTTAGTTTTTGGGTTTTCATTCTTGGTTCAATATCGATCTTCAATCCAATTGGTCTTAAATCCCAGTTTCTTAAATTGTTGTGTTAAAATTTCTCTCCTCCTTTTTAATAGTTTTATCCTCGAAACATTTATAGACTATAGGCAAGGAGATCCCCCTCCTAGTGGACTGAGGTCTTTCTACTTCTTATTTTTTTCATTCGATCATCCTTCCGTCATGCGCTCTCCTACTCTCCATTTACTTCTACATGACTCTAGCTTTGTGCTCAATCGACTTAGTTGCATTTGTGTCATTATATCCCTTACACTTGTCCAATCTATTTTTTTCATTTTTTGTATCCCGGAACATCAAGTTACTCCTTGTTATTATCTTCCATAGGCTCCCTTACAAGGCTCACGCAACTTCTATTAGTTGTCAGGTCATCACTAAGGCTAACATGTACATTTCATTGTTTCTATTTATACCATCTTAGTTTCCACAACTGCCATTAGCAAATGCTCATTCTTTTCAATTCTTCCCAAAATCATATGAAAACCTTTCTAGAAAGTACATTTTTGTACCTTGCCTTTACAAGCCTTCTACCCATATTTGCTTTGTTGAAACGGGTGCACACTTTGTGTTTTCTCGGGATAATCTCACATTATTCATATGGGAAGGGTTACCGAGTCTTGATGTGTCACACCCTAACCCGGTTTGGTCGAAATCCCATAAACAACCTACCACTCCCTTTGGTCTAAGAAGAGTCACTACTTCCCAATACCATGAGGAGTCAGGCGTAATTTCTTACCTTGTTCCCTGGAATAGCATTATACAAAATTCAATAGCTTAAAAATCTTAACATACCTAAATTAAGCCTTGTCCTCAAAATTTCATTATAGGGTATCTTCTTTCCTGAAAATATTTAAAGGGAGGGGCTGAGTTTCTACAACTCAGTGAGCGGTTGTTTAGTGTGAGATTTAAAAACAACTTAGTAACATTCAAACCATCGCTTTAATTCATAGTTCTGTTATGTGAATTTAGCTCTTTTAACACTTCCCCTTACTCGAGAGGTGTTTAGAAAACAATCACACACCCTTTATCATAAAGTGTACAAACATTTGCAGGTGTAGTACTTCAACTGCACCCACTTGGAGAACGAAGCGCCTTTATTGTCTAGTCTGATAGAAGTCCTCGACTTCTACCTTGAGTTTCAGTAGACGTTATCCGTCCAACCCTCATATCCGAATGTACTCTGTGTTCGCTTATGTGTGATGAGATCTCATCCTGAACCCACCCCGATCTCAGCCCAAGAAGCTACTATGAGCTTCATGACTCACTGGCACGACAATCTACCCTTATCGCATCCAGGTTGTCTAGCAGCCCTTAGAACCAACACTACCGCTCTTGAGTGTCTCGATTGTCTTGTATCATGGTGCGTGCACAAACAATTTTTTTGAATCATTATATTTGATGCCAATGGCCCTACGGCCCCAATTCTCGACTTGGGTACCATAGTTGTTTACCTCTGGCCTGTCGAAGCTATCCCAGCTCTCATAAAAAAGTCTCCCAAAATATTTAAGTTATTTTGCACAATCAAGGGAGATCTTTTCTAGAAAACAATTTTTAATTTTCAAAGAGGGCATTTATCACCTTAATCGGGTATAATGCCAAAAACCTCCACTCACAGTAGTTTTTTAATTGGAATGTACTCATCACCCCCAATAGGGTTTGATATTAAAAGTCCTAGTCACATTGGATTTTTAATTACAAAAGGACATGCATCACCCCAACTGGGTATGACGTTATACAACTCACTCAACCAATGACTGTGACATGTTCATCCCCAATCAGATTCCCAAATCCTTATCAAGCTCCCATGCTCACGTTCATGTCCAATTTATCCCTACATGCACTAATATTCTTATGAGGAAACGTTCAACATGAAAGACCTCTTATTTTTACTTATTTGCAACTAGTCCCAACTTTTGCCTTATTGCAATTATGTTCCTAAAGTTCATAATCTTTTTCTTTAGATCCCCTATACTCAATTGTTTTCAATTAATTCTTTAGGATTTCCAATATCCTCCTTGGGTCCTTAATTTTTAAAAATCACCAATTGGGACTTAACTTTACCAAAATTTTCCAATTGGTCTCTTAACTTTCTAAAATTACTGATTGGGCCCAATTTTCCCAAAAATGACCAATTGGCTCCAATTTTTCCAAAATGGCAAGTTGGCCCTCTAGGTTCCTCTACTTTGCCAATTGACTTAAAAATTACACAAAGGTCCCTCAATTATCGCAATCCCTAAAATTTCCCCAAAATGTTCCCCAATTTCATCCTTTCCGTTGACTCGAAATCAATTTCTTCAAATTAACCTTTCAAATTGTGTTAATTGATACCTATCATGGTCCTAATCAATTTCCTCACTTCCCTACAATCTGATTGAGCTTTGAATCATCATTTTTTGGTCCAAAATGAGCTCAAATGGAGTTTCATCGAAAAACTAAATGAAGAGAGAGAAAGCTTTAGTAACTTACTATTGGAGTTGCGGAGGTCTGAGCACTCACTTTGGGATGAAATCTTTTGTCCACACAATCTTTTGAGGATCAAGAACAGCTACAATTTGTGTTCTGAGTAGTGGAAATTTGGTTAGTGAAATTTGGCCACATTCTCTCTTTAGAATTAAGCAATTCCGATGAGGGAGGACCGAATTGACTTACACGATTGCTTTCGGAGGTCGAGTGTAGGCTGGAGAGACTTGAGGATGGCTTGGTTTGGCTGTAGGAGGTCGAGGATGGCCGAATTTCAATTGGGAAGAACAAGGTAGCTTCGAGTCATATGGAGTAGCTTCATTGTTTGGACCCGATAGCGCTTCTCCGATGGTCCTCTAGTCGAATGGAGGGTGTAGTTAGGTAGTTAAGTTCCTCCAGAGTCTGTATGACATGAATTTGCCTTTTGAGGTGGAAAGTACTGTCCAACTCGGAGCTCTAGTTCAAGCTTCATTGGGAAATCGAGCACTTCTTCTTCTTTAGATGTTTGAGGTGTGAGGAGTATGAATGAAGGGGAGCTCTTTATATAGAGAGCTTGGGGACCCTTGGCTATACTGGTTTCCATATCGGTTGAGCTTATACTCACCGAAAAATGCCATAATCAGATGGAATATTCCCTCACCAAGAATAGAAGGCACAATTCTTTACATGAACAATGTCCTCAACTAAATGAAGGAGATGATGCTGTTCTACACGTAAGAGCTTTGCACGTACGGACTTGCCATGTGGCGGTCCATGATCGGCTAGCTCAACTGATGCGGCTTCCTACTCAATTGCCTCATCAATCATTGACTTGTTAACCAGACACATGGCAGCCTCTCATTGGTTGTCCGTGTCTACGTGGGTGCTGACCAGTTTCTGCAGACCATTGAAGGGGACACGTGTCACTCTCTCATTACTTAGTCTTTTCAAAGGACATGCCTTTTGATTGGCCAGCGCTGACTAAGCAGCTGATTGGGAACGCTTCACCATGTGTCGCACGTTGATTGTTCGTGCCTACTAACTGGGTGCTGACTTGGAAATAGTCCGTTGACCAGCTGAATCGTTGACCGGTCGAGTTCGACTGGTTTCGGTGACCCGAAAATGAAAATCGACTGGTTCAGGTCTAATTCGTCCGGTTTTCTAAAAATTAAAATTTTCTGAATTAATTTTCTATCTAATAGTACCCTCAATTTTCCAAATTGACATTTTTAAACAACCTATAAAAATAAATTATTGAACAAGTTTATCACGATTCAATATGGTCCTATCCGGTTTAGGTCCAGTTCACCTAGAACCGATCTGATTTACACATCCAATCCATTCCCTGGTTCTTCATCATGATTTTTTTTATTTCTTGGTTACTTGGAATTTTCTAAATTCCCATTTTAACCCTAATTTACCATTTTTAGTTCATTTATGGGCTTGGTTTTCTCATGAAAAGTGTTTGTTCTTTTCCTAGTTTCCTTGGTCTGAGAGGACCAGTTTCACATGGTGCCTGAGGGTACTATTCCCATACTATGGTCAAGGAGGTACGAGTCTACACCATCGCACCAACGTATAGAGGCACCTGTAAACACTGTCCTTTGAGAATGAGAAAATCGGGAGAGAACTGGTCAGTTCTAAAGGGAAAACCAAACTATTTAACGAACCGAAAAGGATAAAGACAAGTCAAAATGGGATAGGAAAGCCCCAAGAGACCAAAAAGTCATGAAAATCATGGGGAATAACCATGAAGTAAATTGGAAGGGAAAACCAGACTAGTTCAGGGTGAACCAGACCTGAACCAGATTGAATTGTGTTGAACCATAATGAACTAGTTTGGGATAATTCATTTTTCTAGGTAGCTCGGAAATCTCAAATGGAAAAATTGAGGCCACCATTAGATAAAAAATGTATTTAGAGTAATTTAGAAATTTTTAATTTTGAGAAATCGGTCAAATCGGGACTGAACTGGACGATTTTCATTACCAAACCCAATCCGATCGGTCCGGCCTAGAACAATGTTGTCTTCTTCATTGGGCTGACAGTATTGTTCATCAATGCATAAACTTTCCTTTCCCAATGAAGGAATATTCCCTCCGGTTTAGGCATTTTCGAGGGAGGATAAACTCAACCAGTATGGAAACTTGTAGAGAAGAGGGTCTCCGAGCCCCCTATATAAAGAGCTCCCATCCATTCATCCCCCACACACCTCAAATCACCTCCCTCTCCAAAGTGCTTAATTTTCTGACAAGGCTCAAACTAGAGCTCCGACTTGGGCACTTTGCTCAACCTTTGTAGGCATACTCGAGTCCTACAGACTCCAGGAGAAGTCAGCTACCTGACAGCAACCTCCCTTCGACCCAAGGATCATTGGAGAAGCGCTGGTGGGATCAAACAGTGAAAGCTTCATCGGTTTGTAGCTTCCATGTTATGGCCGATCTGAATTCAGCCAACATAGACCACCTACGGGTAAACCAAGCCTTCCAAAAACCCCCAAGGCCACCACTCAATCTCTATAGAGGAAAAAGGTAAGCCAATTCAGCCACCCTCTGTCGTTGTAGTTCTGTTCTAGTGAGAGAAAGTGTTGTATTTCCCTAGCCAAATTCACATTGATCCTGATATCAATTGTAGAAAATCTTGATCCTAGAAGGACCCTAAGGACGAGATCTACCTTTCCATGTCAAGAGCTCAGACCACCGTTCTAAACCCCATCCCCTTAAAGATAAGAAAACTAGGGAAAGAACTGGTCAACCCAAGGGACAAAACTGAACTGGTTCACAAATTCCAACCGTTAGAGAATGGGAAAATTCATAAATTTATAAATTTTGAGTGATCCAAAGAGTTATACAACCATGGAAAGGGACTTTGGTATAAATTGGAAGAGAAAACTAGAATGGATCAAGTGAACTGGACCAAAATTTGATTAAACTCGTTTGGACCGGTTTGAACTATCATTGAACCGGTTGCTAAATTCATTATTCTAAGTGGCTTAAAATATTCAAATTGGGGAATTGAAGCTACCATTGGATAGAGAGTGAATTTAGATTAATTTAGAAATTTTTAATTTTGAAAAACTTGGTCGAATCATGTTTTTTTAGCCTTAGAAGGTGAGGTCGGGTTCTTTAGATTCCGAAAGAAGTCAACTACCTGACAGCAATATCCGTTCGATCCGAGGACTGCCAGAGAAGTGCTGGCATAATCAAACAATGAAGCAGCTCCAACGGACTGAAGCTGCCCTATTTCAGCTGAGCTGAAATTAGCAAAATTCAGCTCTTCTCAGGCCAAACAACGCCCTCTCGACACTCCCACAACCCTCGCATGATCATAATAGAGCAGAAAGGTAAGCCAATTTGGCCTACTCTGTCATTTTCAATCGACGTTAGAGAGAGAATCTATGAAAACTTTACTAACCAAATTGTCCCTTGATTTGATATGAATTGTATCAATTCTTCATCCTAGGAGGAACCTCGGGACAAGAGCAACCTGCCCAAATAGAAAGCTCAGACCGATGCATCTCCGACGGTAAGCTTTCGAAGCTTTCTCTCTCTAAGAATAATTTTCCGGTGAAGCTCCGTTTGAGCTCATTTTGGCCTCAATTCATGTGATTCAAAGCTCAATTGAATCATATGGATGTTTAGAAACTGAATTATATCTCCAATTGAAGCAATTCACCATGATTGAATAGATAATTTGATGAAATCAAATTCGGCCAGTTTGAAAGGGAAAAATTTTGGGAAAATTTGGGGATTTCGTAAAATTGAGGGACCAAATTACAATTTCCCAAAATTCATGGCCAATTGGCCATACAAAGGATGTTGGAGGACAAATTGGTTGATTTTTGAAATAATTGGGGTCAAATTGCCATTTTTGGAAAGTAGGGGCAAATGGTAATTTTTTAAAAGTTGGGGACCAATTTTCAAATTTGGAAAACTTGAGACACTTAAATAATTTTGAGTAAATTGAGGACCCAAAGTTTATTTTTGGAAGTTTCGGGACTCAATTTGGGGAAAAGTTGGGACTAGGGACCAAAAGTTAAGGAAAATGAACTTTAGGTACCTAGTCGTGCATATGCAATTAACTAACAACTTTTGAGCCTAGTCGTGCATATGTAAGAAATAAAGGCATTTATGCCAGACTCTAATGGATAAGAGTGCCCAAATCATGTAGGAACACAAGAGACTAGAATGCCAACAAGGATAAGATAGTGTGGAGGTAAAAACCGACTGAAGAAGAATATGCCATGATTATCGGAAGAGTGGGATTATTCACATCATACTTGATGGGGTTGATGAGCACCTCGGAAATGAAAAATCACTTATATGTGGAATTTTATCATTACACCCAGTTGGAGTGATGTGAGAACTAAGCGGAAAACTTCTTACTAGTTGTAAGTAGAGAGAATCATACTCGGTTGGTATGATGGACTTCCTTGAAGGAAGAAGAAAACTCGTTTGCCAGTTGTAAGCGGAGATATCATCACACCCGATTGGTGTGATGAATTGAAAGATGTTTTTGTCAAAAGTGTTATCCCCTAACTATATGCCAATGCTTAAACTTTTTTGGAAGACTATCTTGACAAGAACTAGAACAGCTCAAATAGGCCAGAGGCCTCGGTTTTGGAACTGGTAGGGCTAAATGCCCGATTTTTTTTAAATCATGAATAGTGGGCCCAAGGCCAGTTGGCACAAGTAGGAGCTCGTAAATAAAAATTAGATATTAAAGCCATGAAAACTCATAATGAATGGATTATGTGATTTTTTTCATATTATCAAGACAAGACCGACATACTCAATGAACTGGCGGCAGTACATTAGGGCCAGGTCGACAGACCAGCCTAGACAAATAGTTGTAGGTCGAGTTGAGGGTCGGGGTCGTTGGACCACAAGCACCAAAGATAAATGTCTTTGTGGAAAAAAAGCTATTGTTTGTGCAAGCACTTGAGGTTCAGGACCATCAAGATGCCCAAGAGGGGTATTGATGCGTCCTAAGGGCTACTGGACGATATGGTGGAGATAAGGGTAGTATGTCGTTCAATTGCAAACCAAAGATCCAGCAATGGGATTTTTCTCAACCTCCGAAGCCACATTGGGTGTCTTTCGAATTAGGAAGAAGTCCTCTACCCAACCACACCTTCCATTAAGCTTGAGAGCCACTGATGAAGAATGAGAAAACTCAAACAGTGCTACCACTCTTCGCCTGGAAACCAGCTAGCCCCCTACCGCCCACTTCGAGCCTTTCCTCGACCAAGCTGACCCCCTACACCGCACGGCCAAATTCTGCAAAAACTTTAACACTAAAATTCACACTACTTACGTCATCAACTGAAGCGTGGTTTGATCCAAGAAGGATCCCTGCAACGAGAGCAACACGGTGGTAGCCAAATCTCTGACCGTTGGACCCTCACCGGTAAGATAACAAAGCTTTCTCTCTCTATAAGTCGTATTTTCTAGCGAACCTCCATTTGAGCACATTTCCAAGCCAAATTGAGCAATTCAAAGCTTGAAATGACGAGAAAAACACAAATTAGATGATTTAAATCAAGAATGAGGACAATTAACCAAGTTTCATGTGTCAATTGAATGAAATTGTGATTTGGGACAAAAATGCAATTTTTGAAAAGTTTGGGCAAATTAGGGATTTTTTGAAAATTAGTGACCGAGTGACAAATTGATAAAATTGAGGGTTTTTTTATGCAATTCCCTTCCAATTTAGGGTCAATTGGGCAAATTGGATCAAATGGAGGACTAATTTGCAAAATTTGAGAATTTGTGGTCAAAGTGCAATTTTGGAAAAGTTTGGGGCTAAATGGCAATTTCAGAAAATAGAGGGACCCAAGGGCAATGTTGTTAAAATTTAGGGCCATAAAGGATAGTTGGAAAATAAGGTGGCTGAAATAAAGAAAAATGGCAAATTAAGGACATAAAGATCAATGCATGAACCTCGAGGACCAAAGGGCAATTAAGGCAAAATATGAAGGCCTATATGTAAATATGTGAAGATGTGCAATTCCTGAAGGTAATGCCCTAACAAGGACATCTGTGACAGGTAGGAGCAGACTACTCGAGCGTCGGCTTTTAGAAGAGAGACCACGAGGCCAAACTCTACCGACGTGACCCCGCCAAAATCACTAGGTGAGTGGGAACCGTTATGATGTCCATTCCGGTTGGAATGACGGTTTAGCTTTGAAAATTGTTTTCTCAAAATTAGCATCCCTTGACTGGGTGACTCTGCTTAAAACATTTTGAAGCTAATTTTGGGCTTAGGCTCAAGATGCCAATTGGCCGAAGGCTGGTGGACACAAGCATGGACCCGTACAAAATAGACATGTGATGTATGAGGCTAAAACACCTGAATAATGGGAACCTTGAGTGATACCCATCGAGCCAAGCTGAGTTGTCAAGCTTGTTGGGTCGAACCGCTACTTTGTCGAAGCCAAGTCATCGAACCTGTTGGGCCTGTATGCGTGGTGGGCCAAAGCCAAGCTAACAAACCGTTGTGTGAGAGGGCCAAAGATAATGGCTATAATTCAAAAAGGTTGTTGATTGTCCATGCACTGTGATGTTTGGGCCATCAGGACACCTGGCATGAAGTAGTGATGGAGCCCAAGGACTGTTGGATAACCTAGGGAGCATAAGGGCAGTTTTGTTGTTTAGTAGGTCATGAATCTAAAGAGCTTCCTGTGCATGCAGACCGAGGCAGTAGGGGAAATGAGGTCTCATCCCGCTGAACGGACATGGTGAAGAAATTGGGGGTTTGATGTGTTGAACTATTGATGTCTACTCAAACCCTGGGTAGAGGTAGAATCCCTCTATCACAGAGGATGGTAAAGGCGCTTTAGTTCACAATAGGCACGGTCGAGGACCATTCTACGAATGTGTGATCCCTCCTATGATAGGAGGGCGGTTGTTGATTTGAGAAACCCAAGAAGAAATTGTCGAATTATCAAATAATTGAAATTGATAAATTAGCCTTCATGAAAGAGTTTTCTCCCACTCACTGAGTTGTCGAACTCACCCCCTCTAAACATTTTTAGGAAGGAACGCAATTGCACTAGTTTTTCCTCCCTAGACCCAAAACCAGGTACACAAATTTAAAAAGCTTCAGTTTTGTTAAATGTTATATAGGGAAAGCATGACAGGTAATACACACGACTCTCTTGATCCCCTGAGGAGTCCCTCCTTGAGGCTCGAGAGAGTGGCAGGTTGTTCATCAAACCTCGGCCAAACCGGGCTGGGGCATGATAGAAACCAACCCTAAAGATCTTTTTGTATCTGAACCTTAACACAGGTATGTAAAACTTAATATATTTAGTTTTGTATAATGTATTCCAAGAAAAATAGGAACAAGGATGCCTTACTCCTCGTGGTTTAGAAAAGAGTGAAGACTCTTCATAAACCAAAGGGAGTGGTGGGTTGCTCATGCAGATCCGAAAGTTTATAAACTTGAATTTTCTCTTGACTTACAAAGGATACATGATGTATTCCATATCTCAGTACTCTGAAAGTACCAGCCCGACCCTAGCCATGTGTTGAACCGACCCCCACCTGAGTTGGAGCACAAGTTGACCTATCAAGTAGAACCGGTGAAAATCCTTGATTGAAGAGATAAGAACCTAAGGAACAAGAAGATCCCCATGGTCAAGGTTCTTTGGCAAAACGGACACATACAAGAAGAGACCTGGGAAATCGAAAGTGTCATGAGGGATGGGCACCCCCAACTGTTTGAGTTGTAAGTGTTTTGGGGACAAAACCCCTAAAAGGAGGTGAGAGTTGTAAACCCCGTCCTTTTGAGAATGAGATAACCGGTCGATTCTAAAGAGAAGACTGAACTATTTAATGAACGGAAAAGGATAAAGACAAATCAAAATGGGAAATCGGAAAGTCCTAAGTGACCAAAAACTCATGAAAATCACAGGGAAGAACCATGAAGTAAATTGGAAGGGAAACCTAGACCGGTTCATGGTGAATCAGACCTGAACCGGATTGAACCGCTTTAAACCATATTGAACAGGTTTGGCATAAGTTATTTTTCTAGGTGCCTTAGAAATCTTAAATGGGAAACTTTAGGCCAACATCAGATAGAAAATAAATTTAGACTAATTTAGAAATTTTTAATTTTGAGAAAACCGGTCAAATCAAGCTTGAACCGCCCGATTTTTATCATCGAACACGGTCGAACCAAACCGGTCCAGTCTAGAATAGTGTCGTCTTCTTCCTTGGGATGACAACATTGTTCATCAATGCAGAAACTTTCTTTTCCCATCAAAGGAATATTCCCTCCGACTTGGAAATTTTCGGGTAAGGATAAGCTCGACCAGTATGGAAACTAGTAGAGTAGAGGGTCCCAGAGCTCCCTATATAAAGAGCTCCCCTCCATTCATCCTCCACGCACCTCAAATCACCTCCTTCTCCAAAGTGGTTGGTTTTCCAGCAAGCCTCAAACCAAAGCTCTGACTTAGGCAATTTTCTCAGCCTTAGTAGGCAAACTCAGGTTCTACAGACTCTAGGGAAGTCAACTACCTGATAGCAACCTCTCTTTGACTCAAGGATCGCTAGAGAAGCACTGACGGGATCGTATAGTGAAGCATCTCCGTTAGTTCAAAGCTACCCTATTTTGGCTAATCTAAATTCGGCCATTTTAGACCTCCTACGTCCAAACCAAGCCTTCATTCGACCCCCAAAGCCACCACATGACTTCTATAGAGGAGAAAGGTATGCCAATTCGGCCACCCTCCGTCGTTGCAGTTCGGTTATAGAGAGTGAAAGTGTTGAATTTCACTAACAAAATTCACATTGATCCTAATATCAATTGTAGCAATTTTTTATCCTAGAAGGATCCTAAGGACAAGAGCTACCTTCCTAGATCGACTGCTCAGAACCCCGCGCCTTCGATGGAAAGCTTTCAAAGCTTTCTCCCTCTACGTACAGTTTTTCAGCGAAGTTTCATTTGAGCTCATTTCTGTCCCAAATGCTATAATTCAAAGCTCAATTGAATTGTATGGAAGTGTAGAAACCGATCAATACCATCAATTGGAGCAATTAACCCCATTTGAACTGCTAATTTGAAGAAATCAAATTTGGTCAATAGAAAGAGGAGAAAATTGGGGGAAATTTTGGGGAAAATTGGGAATTTCAAAATTTTAAAGGATCTAAATGTAATTTCTAATAATTGAAGGTCAATTGACAATGAGAAAGATGCTAGAGGACCAATTGGTCAATTTTTGAAAGAATTGGGACCAATTAGCCATTTTGGAAACTTATGGGTAAATAGGTAATTTTGTAAAAAAAAATGGGGGACCAATTTAGAAATTTGGAAAATTTGAGCCCCAAGTACCATTTTGAGAAGATTAAGGACCTAGGAGGGATATTGGAAGCCCTAGGGACCTAATTAAAAATAATTGGGTGTTTGGGGACCTAAAGTCAAAGATTAAGGACTTTAGGGACCAAATTACAATAAGCCAAAAATATGGGTCTAATTGTAAATTCATTGAAATAGAGGGGCTATTAATGCCAAGTCATTCCTAATAAGAATACACAAACCATCTAGGAACAAATTTGGATATGGACATGAGCAAAGCAACTTGAACAAGACTTGGAAGGCTGACTAGAGATAAACACGTTATAGTCACCAAGTGAGTGGGCTTACTAACGTCATACCCGTTTGTGGTGATGAGCACATTTTAATTGAAAAGAAAGAACCACTTGTGAGTGGGATATTTTAAACGTCATACCCGGCTAGGGTGATGAGCACTTTTAACTGAAAAACTACTTACCGGTTGTAAGTGGGACTTTTAATACACCTTTTCCTGTTGGGATGATGGGCACTTTTAAGAAAGCAAAAACATGCTTACTGGTTGTAAGCATACCTACCTTTATCATCACACCTAGTTGATGTGATGAGTACCTTAAGCTAAAAGAGATTTTTGTTAGAATTATTTTCACGTGATTGTGTGTCATTGCTTAAAATATTTGGATGACCTTCTTGACGAGAGCTAGAAAAGCTCTAACAGGCCAGGGGCCTCGAATTTGAGCTCATTGGGCTCAAGGACTAGTTTTTGAAAAAAACACGTGAAGTGAGCCCAAAGCTAGTGGGCACGGGCTAAAGCCTATAAACAAACATGAATATGAAGAGCAATGAAAACTCTCGTTAAAAGTGGAAATAATTGTGTGATTTGCCACAGTACCATGTTAGGACCGACAAGGCTCGATGGGCTAGCAGCAGTGTGTCAGGGCCAGGTCGATGGACAGGTTAGGCAAACAGTTGTAGGTCGGGTTGAGTGTTAAGGTCGTTGGACCGTCGGAACCAAAGAGAATGGCTAAATATATGAAAACTATTGTTTGTGCATTCACTTTGATTCAAAACCATCAAGATGCCCAAGGGGGTAGTGATGGGTTTCAAGGGCTGTTGGACAACATGGTGGAGATAAGGGAAGAGATGAACTATTGTGTTTGGGCTTCTCGTCGTGCCAGTTAGTTATGAACCTACTATGTTGGGGCTTCTTGTGTCTTGTGGCTAGGGTGTAGGCAGGATGAGGTCTCCGTCCTCATATGAACACGAAGTTATATGGAGTCTAAGGGCCTGGCACCTGGGCGTCACTCAAACTAAAGGTAGAAGTTAGGGACTTCTATCATGGTGGATGGTAAATACGTTCTGATCCACAAGTGGGTGTAGTGGGCGTGCTACATCGGCGAACGTGTGTTCCCTTTATGATAAAGGGCATGTGTATAATTGCTAAATGCCACCCGAGAAAAGGGGATCTGTTGAAAGAGCTAAACACACAAAGGTCTTAAAAAGGATGGAAAAGTTTAAAGAATAATGTGTTAAATGTTTTGATAAACTAGTTACTTTTAAAACTCATTTGCCAATACCAGCTTATTAAGTTGTAGAAACTCACCCCCTTCATTTAACCATTTTTCAGGAAAGAAGATGAACCCTTAGAGAATTTCTTGAAGCTAAACCCTTATAACAAGTATGTAAAGTTTTAAAAAAAATATTATGTTTTGTATACGTCTGACTTCGCGTGTTTTATAAGGAAGTGAAATACTTGATAGACCAAACGGAGTGGGGGTTGCTCATGGTGATCTGACCAAATCGAGTTGAAATATGACACACCCCTTTCTATCATATCATTTCTCCATGTGTCTACATCTCTTAGATAATGGTGACTATTAGTCCTTCCTAATGATTCTTCCTTTACTGCTTGGATTTCTTTAGTTTATTGTTCCTTAAAAGGTGTGTTTCCGGTGATGCTCCTTTTGAATCAATCCATATATCCGATCGTTATGATCCTTAACATACCTCAAGTTTAAGGTCTTCGGTCCATGCCTCCACCATTGTCCACTTGTGTTTCAGTGTCCCTGATCAGTTTCTAAACTATGGTTCTTTTACTGATCTCATTATGAAACTTTAATACATTCATTTGTCATTCCCTGGTGACTATCATATGTTTATTGTTATCTACGTACGATTCTCAATCCATTCCTTCATTTCTTAAACCTTAATGCTCACTACCACCTATTTTTGTTCAACTTTTATTTTGAGCGCTCTTACCCCTCAACCATTTTGGCATTTAGGTAGAGTACTACTTCATAGCACTTACGAGACGGTGCTTTCCGATACCCCTCACTTAGATGGTATTCACATTTTCATAAGAGTAGTTTAAAATCAGTAGTCTACTCCTTGAAATGCTCTCCCCACCACACATACTTTTTTTGTGGGGTTTTTTTTATTTTTTTGTTCGGTGGTTCATGTGCCCTAACCTACTGGTACCTTAGGGGTTCTACCCGCGTTATTTCTTAATGCAACTATCTTTCCCTAATATTGATGATTTAGCGATCACCACTCCCTTCTCATTCATATGGCTCTTGGCGTCTTTCATTTACTTGTCGTTTTCGACTCTTGGCCTGATTTGTGCACTTTTTCTCAAAGCTTCCTGTCACAGGAGTAGTCGAGTTCACACTTGATGCATCCCTTTTCATATATAATCATATCTTTCCCATAATTATATTCCTATGGCAGTATAAATTAGGACCTATTGTTTTACATTCCTTTCCTCTCATTAGATAGATTGTACCTTGCGGTTCATCACGTTTTCAACCACTAATTCCACTTCTCCTCATACTTCACTCATTGGTGCAAGGAAATTTTTATATACCCAATTGCAATGGATGTCTCCTAACAAGAAAACCTATTATTCCTTTATTCTAATGAGGTACCATTGGCAACCTCCGAATTATTTAGGTTTTTTGCATTATGTAGTTTACTTTGTTATTCCTAAAACGCCCTCCCTCCTCATTTCTTATATGGCCTTAAGGGATCATTTCCAACTCTAGATGGTTGTTGCGGTGTCTCGAAAATCTATCTGATAAGTATGATGCTTGTACCTTGTGATTATAACGGAGTAATATCTAGCTTGGACAACTCTTCCCTTATCCTCCTTCCACCCCTTCGCCTCTTTGATCGAGTACATCGCCATCTATTGCCTTAGTGGTGACTTCAGTCACTATTCCCTTACTATCCATTTGTAACCTCGTCTAAGCTTTCAGGTTATTCTCATGTACCCGATGGTACTGGCAATCTACCATTTTATACTATACGATTAAACTTACCTAAGAATATTTACGATACATCTCTTCCTCATCGGATGCTCTCCGATTAATATTGGGGAAATATCCCTCGTATTATATATTGTCTAATCCTTCCATTATGATACCCTCGTAGGTAATGCATATTGTTCGTTCACTATGTACACTATTTTTCGTTGTAACATTTATCATCAAGCTATGTTACTTGTGGTGAACGAGGTCTGAGTGTAGTTAGCCAATGATCCTTTTCCCTGGCAAGGTGAACAAAGTCTGAGTCTTTTATTGGACCAGATGAGTGTGTAGATATATTTTCTTAAACGTTTGTTTGAAAATGTTCAAATCTTGACACCTAGAAAATGGTTATAGATTCTTCTCTCTTTCCCCTATATTTTAGGTTCACCTTTAATGAGAGCCTCCACGAGGTCTCTCTCATCGTAATATATTCAATATTTGTCCATACCCCAGTTAAGAATGTTCATCTAGTTCATGGTTGCTACTATATAATTCCCTCCATGAAACTTTCTTCTATACAGAAATTGGGGATCTTGCATCCTTCCTGGAAAATCTAGAAAATGTATTACATGATCTCCTAAAAGGTAGCTCTCCCTGGGAATGAAAGTGCTCATGTGCTCCCTCTCACGGGGTCCACTCCCTATGGGTCCGATCACTTGGCTAACCGACTCCCCCATCACTAGGGTCGTTTCGGGAGTGGACATGGAAGTTATCACGAGGGTTCGCATGAGAGTTTCCATGAGGTTGTCTCGGATATCATCATGGGCACTGTCAAAGGGTTGCGGGAAAAACATGCACATAATCCTCCCTTTTAAATATATCTAGTTTGGATAATTTTCGTCCACATTTCTACGACATTAATTTTTTCATGCTCATCGTTAGTATGCGATGATATCTTATTTTTTAATATTATAAACGAAATACTTATTAGTGCTATTTTTATTTTCAACCATCTTAAAAATCCTTTTATTTTCTCAAAAATTCTTTTATTTTCAAATTATTGAGTTTAAAAATATGAACTCTGATACCACTAAAATTATCACGCCTTAACATGATTTTCAGGGTTGACATTCAATAATAACCCGCTATATACTCTTAATTCTACATTTGTGGGTACTTTTACCAAGATAGTACCGACAGTACTTAATATCATAAAAAACACTTATAAAATTCAGGGGAAATTAAAACTTATCTTAAATCAAATGGATTGCCCAAAATTAAAACAACTTTCACTCAAGAATTTAACGACCAATAAGTAAAAATATAAACCTTGATGCACACCTCCTAAGTTTCGTACCTTGGTCTGAGCATGTGAGTTGGAGGTGGCAATGCTTGTACTCTTTAGTACTCCTTTGAACACCTAAAATAATTTGGAGAGTGTGATCTCATAACTTAGTGAATAAGTGTACCAATGTTGGACCACGACATGGCTTATGACCCCGACCTTTACTCAAAATATTTTCATCTATTATTTCCATAATTATCGATTGGCATCTCATGCAATTTCAATTGTGATTATTTGGTTTATCAATATTTTAACTTATACTTTATCATGGAATTTAGTTCCTTTTCTCTTGTATCACACATAATTACACTCAAAATCATCCACCGAATCCTCACACACGAGAAACTCAGGGCTACGAGTGGTATTTGTGTTATATACCGTATTCACAATGCACGTCTAAAACTAATCGCCCCATCAAATTATTGTCGATGATATATGTAAACCCCACCCTTTTGAGCTAAGGAAAACCGGGAAGGGAATCGGTCAAACCGAGTGAGAAAATCGAACTGGTTCACAAACCCGATCATTTGTGAACGGGCAATTTGGGAACTTACAACTCCCGGGTGATCCAAAGAGTTCATAATACCATGAAAAGAACTTCAGGATGAATTGGAAGAGAAATACCAGACCGGTTTAAATGAAGCGAATCCAACTGGATTGAATCGGTTTGTGAACCAAGTCAGTTCATGAACCGGAACCGATAGAGAATAGGCAAATCAGAGAAATTCAACTCCCTTGTGCCCCAAAGAAATTTATAAACCATGGGAAGTAACCTTAGAACAAAGTGGGAGAGAAAAATCAGATCGGTTCAGGTGAACCGGACTTGAACCGGATTGAACTGGTTTAAGGACCAAGTCGGTTTATGAACCGGAATGGACAAAGAGATGGTAAACCGGGAATTTTATGGATCCTAAGTGACCCAAGGAGTCACAAAAGACATGGAAATGGACTTGTGAAGGAATTGGGGATGAAAACCAAACTGGTTCAGGTGAACCAAATCCGAACCGGTTTGGAGCGGTTTTAACCACTATTGAACCAAATCCTAAATTCATTTTTCTATGTGGCTTAAATAATACAAATTGGAGATTTAAGGCCACCATTGGATAGATAATGAATTTAGAAATTTTTAGATTTGAAAAACTCGGTAGAATGGGGGGGGGAGGTGAACTGACCGATTTAAGCTTTGAACCCAATTCAGACCGGTCTGGTCCGGTTCGGAACAATGTCATCTTCTTCCTCAGGATGACAGCACTGTTCACTCACCAGGAAACTGAAGAAATGCTGGCAAAGAAGAAACGCTTCTGTTCTGGGCATTTTAGGTCTTCAATGTGAGCTCCCTATATAAAGAGCTCCTCCTCATTCATACTCTCCACACCTAAAAACTCTCTTCTCTCTCAGCTGCTCCATTTTCCGATGAGGCTCGAACCAGAGCTCTAGCATGGGGTCTTTTATAAACCAAAAAAGGTGAAGTTGGGTTCTTTAGAACAGGGGAGAAGTCAGCTACACGTCGCCGGCGAGACGCTGGCGTGATGAAACAATGAAGCAACTCCAGCGGACGAAAGCTCCCCTGTTTCGATCGAGCTAAAATTGGCCATTTCGAGCCCTCAGGCCAAACCAAGCCTTCCGAACACTTCCTCAGCCCTCTCATGACCGAATTAGGACTAAAATGTAAGCCAATTCGGCTCCCCTCTACAATTTCCAGTTGGTGCCAGAGAGAGAACCGACAGAATTTCAATGATGAAATTCAAACTTAATTCGGCATCAATTGATGTGAATCTTCATTCTAGGATGAACCTCAGGATGAGAGTTATCTGCCCAAATCGAAAGCTCGAACCGTCGTGCCCTCACCAGTGAGTAATCAAAGCTTTCTCTCTCTACAGTCCATTTTCCGGTGAAGCTCCGTCTGAGCTCAATTTCAACAATTAGAGGTGTTTGATCGATAAATTTGATAAAATCAAATTTAGTTGTACTAAGGAGTTAAAATTGGGGGAAATTTTGGGGAAAATTGGGGATTTTCAGAATTTAAAGGACCAAAATGCAATTTTGTGAAATTGAGGGTCAATTGGGCATGAAAATAATGTTAGATGACCAATTGAGGAATTTTGGAATTTTTGGGGCAAAACTTACCATTTTTGTAAAGGAAGGGCAAAATGGTAATTTTGGAAAAATTGGGGGACCAAATTGGAAATTTGGGAAATTAAACCCCCTTTGGTGAAATTGAATAAATTGAGGTCCCAAAAACTGACATTTGGGACTTAAAGTTAAAGAGAAATAACTTTAGGGACCTAATTATTAATAACTAAAAGTTTGGGTTTTCTCATTCATTTGAAATGAATAAAGGCTGTTATGCCAAGTAATAATGAACAAGGATGTTCATATCATGTAGGAATGCGAAATACCGGGAACGCCAGCATGGACGAGCTCACGTGAATACAAAGAATCGGTCTAGTGGAATTCACTACATTAACAGGTGAGTGGGTTTCATGACATAATACCCGGTTGGGATGATGAGCACAACTTAAAGATAAAAATCACTTACCGGTTGTGAGTAGGATTTTATATCATACCCGGTTGGGGATGATAAGTACCTCGGTATAAAAACCCACAGTTTAGTTGTATTTTAATAATCACCACTTAGAGAAAGTGATGTGAAAATTATGCGGAAAAACTACTTACCGGTTGTAAATAGATCATACCCGGTTGGTATGATGAGACTTCTTCGAAGGAAGTTAAAAACTCGTTCATCGGTAATGAACGGAGATGTCCTTATACCGGTCGGTATAATGGACAGTGAAAACCTATTTTTTCAGAAGTGTTCTCCCCTAACTATGTGTTAATGCTTAAACTATTTGGGAGACCTTCTTGACGGGAGCTCGAATAGCTCTTATAGGCCGGAGGCCTCAATTTTGGAACTTGAGGGCTAGAATGCCTAGTTTTTAAAAGACTCAAACAGTGGGCCATAGGCCAATGGACACGAGCAGGAGCTCGTAAACGAACATGATATTTATGTGCCATTAAACCTTAATAAGTAAATTGTTTGGTCATGGTACCAAGGTAGGTCCGACATACTCAGACAACTAGTAGTAGCACGACATGACAGGTCTCCGGACCAGTCAAAATAAACAGTTACCAGTTGAGTTGATAGTCGAGATTGTTGGGACTAATGGCACCACATATTACATGGCAATTTAAGAAAATTTTATTTGTGCATGCACTATAAGTACGGGAATATCAAGACACCCATAAGGGGTAGTGATGTGTCTTAAGGGCCCTGGATGACCCGGTGAATATAAGGGCAGATCGTCGTTCCAGGTGTCTGTGCGAAATTTGGAGTAGCACCAAGCACATGAGACCAGGGTGGTGACAGGATGAGGTCTCTATCCTCATATGGACATGAAGAAGTGATTTCGGGATTGAGGGTCGAATGTCGCATACATCCACTCATGCCTAGGGTAGAAGTGGTTGTGCTTCTATCCAGGTGGCCGGTAAAGTCGCTTCGAAACCGCTAGTTAGTTCAGTAGTCATACTGACCTGCGAATGTGTGTAACCTTCATGATGAAGGATGTGTGTTTGGTGATGACATACCGTGGTAACTAAGAAATGATGGAAAAACTTGAATTTTTAAATGAAGTGATTTTGAAAAAAAAGGAGTCTAGAACACTTTATATAAATATTTGTCTTGAAAGCCAAAAGATTTGAAACCCATTCACTGAGTAGTTGTACTCACCCCCTCCCTTATACCCTTTTCAGGAAGTCCCGGAAAGCCGATTTTTAAAAGACTTGCAAGATAGGTACGATCACTTTAAATTACTATACAGTTTTGATTTATGATATTCCTGGAAAAAGGTGTAGGTTTAAAGAACGCCTTGCTTTTTACGGTTTATAATATAAGGAGAAACCCTTTAATAAACCGGAAGAGTGACGGGTTGATCACAGGGATCCGACCAAACCGAGTCGAGGCGTGACAATATATACATACAACATCATTACAACTTCTTGTTGGTGGCATGTACACTTGGTTTTCACATACGAGCAACTCAAGTTTACAAGGGCTATTTACATTATATATTGCACTCACAAGGCACATCCTAAGATTATTGTCCCCATCATAGTAATGACAATGATGTGTCATTCAACATACTTCATACTTTGATCCATTTAGCCTACTCCTAATCACAAGTATGCTTGGACCCCTGCCATAAATCTCCCTATGGCTCCGTGGAAAAATCTAGAATGAATCACTCTTCCACTTATAACATTATTTCCAGTCTCCCCTATAGGCTAACACCACCTTAAGAACCATGTTAGCACAATCCTTGTCCACCCAAAATAAATTAGATTAATACACATGATCACACAAATAAAAATGGTCATTCTTATGTGTGCATTCAGTATGTTTTATGACAGACCACACTACTCGTTTTTGTAAACATATATCACAATGAAGCACATACATCACTATTAATTCTTGGGGCTTAGTACACTAACTCACCAGCCCACTATTTGTATTCTTACAATACCTTTATTATGTCAATTTGTGCATGAATTTAAGTATTGACGGGGTTTTGTCCTCTCATCAATCGAGCCCTCATTACTCATTTCTTACATATTTGTTTAATCAAAGCATACTAGAGTATTGCTCTATTTTCAAATCAGTAGTCCCAACTTCAGCCCTACCACTATTTTCAGTTTAGGCCATGGTCTTTTTTTGAAAATCACACGTGAGTCTTAATTTGATTTTCTCATGCATCTTTAATGGTGGGTTATTAGATCGATTCCTTATTTACACATGTTTTACCATTAAATAGTATTCTTGAAAGTAATACTTATCATTCATAATATCTGAAGCAAATTCAGTAAGTTTTGTAAATAACCAAGGTTGGTCCAATAAAACTCACTGTCTATAATCTCATTCACCATTGTTTCCAAAACATGTTCGTTGTGGTGTTTTTCCTATGTATATCAGATTGATGGATTCACTAGTACTACTTGCAGCAATTTAGACTACAAAAATCATAGAGTATAATGTAGGTCAAGTTCCGTTATAAACGGTATATTATTGTATCGTCCTATAATTTCTCAAAATTATAATTTTGCACCATAGGCCAAGTTTGCTCGAATTGCGCATCGACAACCTATTTATACGACTCTTGTCCAAATCTTCTAAGTCTCAATATTTCCACCCATTACTTAAACATATTTACTCTAAGATCCCAAAGTATTTAAACCCTTTTCATATAACCTCCAAACTTTCCACTTTTTGCAGTTTAGTACTTAAACTTTTAAAAATTACACTTTGGTCACTCTTATTTCCATTTACCCAATTTTAAAACTCTAAACTCTTACACTTCTTTACATCATGTCCCCTGACCTTCTCTAAGTTCAGTTGAGCACGTAACTTCTCATAAATTTCCTTTTTGACATCCAACTTTTTAAAAATTACAATTTGCCCCTAAATATTTCTAAGAGTTTCACTTAGATACTTAGGTTTTTTTAAGCTACCATTTTTGTCCCTGATTTTTTCCTAGATTTCTTTTAGGTCATAGACTTCTATTGAGTCTCATTTGGATCCCCACTTTAATAAAATCGTAGTTTTCCCCCAAAGTTTTCAAAAATAGTATTTTAGTCCATCAACTTACCTCTATTTTAAAAAACTCTATAAACCCTCCAAAAATTATTTTTAAGCCCCTCATCTTATTTTCAAGGTCACTGTGGTCACTTTTCAGTCAGTCTAGGTTGAAACAATACTACTTTGGCTGCGATTGAGCCATTGCTAGAAAATTAACATAGTTAAGATATAAGTTGGGGACTCACTAAAGAGAAAGTGGTGGTGGTTGGCACTAGTGGGGCTGGAGATCTAACTTCCCTACAAGTTTCTTGACAGCTTGATAACCCTTTGAAGTTGTTGGAACCGTTTGTAACATCTGATTTACAGGGTAGGTTTAATATAGAGTCGTCATAGAATCCTTGAATAATTTTCACATTCGTGAGGATTATCTACAACTCAAACGATCGATTGTATCCTCTAGAGGGGTTGAGAGGAACTCCAAGAATTATTTTGATCTGTGTCTAAGCATCGGGGAGGTCAGGACAACTTAAAAAATGTACTACTTTATTTTTTATTGTAGTAGTCGTCTTACTATTTCATCATTCCGATGTCGATAGGAGGCACATTTGTACCAGGGAGGGATATAGTTAGAAGTTGACTTCCATGTGATTCCAATGCCACCAAGATCACTAAGTTTGATGCTCAGTGGTAGGAGTTATGGTATTTGAAAGTGGAGTCACCGAAAAACAATGTGAGTGAGCTTTTAGGAAGAATTCTAATGGTCGGTTGACGGGAGCAGGGTCGAGCCTTATATAATCAGCTCGTGGGACTAAATGTTCATCACACCATGTCCATAGATAGCCAAATTGGACCTCCATATTCCCATTTTCATTATTTTCTCTTCAAATGTTTGTGTCAGGAATGATGCTACTTTCGATTATCAGTCAGGGCATTGTGCTATCCCAGGTTAGGTTTACGTATATTCATTCGTGCAGAGACGATGACCACACACGCGCATGGGTGCACCAACATCTTGCACATGCATGCAGCCGATGCAACACCCTGATCACTTCACACTATAATAAACTAGTATTCAACAAATAAATCAACTCATTTGGTCGAGTTTTTGCAAGTCACCCCCAATTCATTTGGTTTTGTGCCCAATTAATTTTTTTAAAACTTCTTATTCAATTTTTCAAAAATTGGGCTTAATTTCTAATTTATATAATATTTTCTAAAAATTGAGAAGTTTTAACGCTTCGAGCCAGTTTGATTGGTTTTGGCCGTATTTTGGCTGATTCACCACCTATTTAACCGGTTGTTTACCCAATTCCGTTTTTCTAAAAACTTTTCATCATATTACGATTTTAATTGGATTTAAAATTTTCTATTTTCCCATTTTGTAATATCACTTAAATATCGGAGGTTTTTCACCTCAAGTTGATTTGAACTCAATTCGATTCAAATTTCATATTATACTTTTTCAAATCCTTTTATTTTAATCAAGAGATATTTTTAGGGTAATTTATGAATTTATCAATTTTCTAAATTCATAGCTTGAACGGTTTCAATACTTAATTCCAAATTTTTATTTTTTTAGTTTTAATAACTTATTTAACATTAATTTTCCATCCAATTAGGTTTAAATCCCACTTTAGAAATTCTCTCTATTATAAAATAGAGATGATTGAACATACATCTTTAACATGTATAAGAACCATGCATGTATTATGCGAAACATGACAATGTTATATTCATTTACATGGGAACATATTATTATTGATAAGTATATGGTTGAGCAGTAGCTCTATGTTAACATACTATATATGTTTAAAATTCAATACATGAGTTTTAAAAGTAAAATAATTATGGAAGTAATCTTATATAATAATTTATAAAATAATTATATATTTATAGATATTTTGAGGGAAGTTCATAATTATTAGTTATGTAGCACTCTAAAGTTATAAACTAATTCACTAAGTTGTGAGTTGATAACTGTCCAAAATAATTAAATATGAAAGTAAAAGTTATAAAAATATAAGTTTGGAATATTATTTTTATCACTAGCACCATTTAAAATATGGATTTTGAAGCGTAAACACACAAATTTAATTCTATCTTTATTAGTAGTTGTATTATTGTGAATTTTTGTAAAAAAAAAATTGTCACATTATTTTTATAAAAAAAGTTTTAATTTTTACTAAAAAGTTATATATTTTTTATTATGATAATTGATTCTATCGATACTAAATTGGAAAAATTACCCATCATTTTAACATTAAAAAAATATACAAGTTATTATTTAGTTTTAACTTAGATAATCGAAATGAAAAGTAATAGATGTAGCAACTAGTCACGATAAATTAGTGAGTTGATAACATATTTCACCAGGTAATTGTACGTAGTATTTTATTTCAATCCTTTCTCCGGTGAATATCCATTTGAGACAAGTCATGCCTTTTATTACTCAATCGAACAATAGGCAGGTTAATAGGTGGGAATAGATCACTATGATTTTGTAGCAATCTACATGGTTGATCACCAACAAGCACAACGACCCACTTGGAGGAACGTACATGTAGTCTCAAGATAATTAACATGAAAAGCATACGGGGTTAATAGAGATATTAAACATACGGGGTGGAAGTGTGTCGTCATGCACCCTACAGACCATGTGAGGTGATGGGAGTGGAGAGTCCAATATGGGTGTGTGGTCTAGATAAGCATGTGGTGCGGGATTGTCCATGCCAAGCTCAATTTCTGCGGGAAGAGAGAATATCCTAAGTGTTCTAACTGACTTGGTGGATCAAGTAACTAAGGGAAAATACTATGCGCAGGAAGAAGAGGGGTGTATAAGAGGAGTTAGGGTAATTTGTTAGTGATATGGGAATGTACACTCATTAAATTGGACATGGGAAAAGATAAAGATATGACATGTCGGGATATATGTGCACATTGATACCCACGATATCCTTGTGGATACTCTAGAAAAGAACAAGCGGGAGATGATCAAATGCCCGATCAAATATACACCAATACTTGCACTCTTAATTAATTTCCTATCTTATGCGGCTATCATCATGACCCAATTATATCATAATAGTACCCTTGTTGAAATATTTTATAACAACCCTATAAGTTAATATGCTTCGAGTCGTAGAATCATGTTATTTCACCATAAATATTTATCGTTATCAAGTTTTTGCCGGAGAGTGTTGGACAGACTTGACATATTAGTGATGGTACTCTTACTCTTATTAATATGTAACTGAGCCTAGAGATGTTGTTGTTAAGAGGTCGAATGATTTGAAGATATTAACCTCGGTTGATGGAGTTGGAGTGTTCTCAGCGTATGAAAACAAGTCCCCGGGTAATATTGTATCCTTGTTGTAATTGTTCGATTCTTAGATGAAAACAAATCCGCTAGGTAATCTTGTATCCTTGTTGTAATTGTTCCATTCTTATATGTTCTTAGTAAACATGATATGCAGTTGGGAAAGAGAGTTAGGATCACGATGATGTTAAGGTACACTTTAATACCATAAATACCATAAAGACATGGATATATTGTAAAATAAAGAAATAAAGATAGAAAAGGAAGATAATAAAATTTGAATAGTAGGGTAAAAATCTCGGATCATATTATGATTAGAATCTCATGTGAAATGACTGGAATGGTGAATGTCATCATGAAAAGATTCATATTGACGTCTCGAGTATGGAATGTTGTTAGTGACATCGTGAAATAAGATATTTATGATTCCACCATAACTGTAATATTCTGAATACAATTATTATATAGATAGGCTTAACTGCCAATATCCTCCACCGATTATTGAATTTATGTATTCTTAAACCTATTTTTTCTTTCATTCAACAAGAGAATTTTTCTTGTTCCCAACGAATCCGTCATATCGATTGTAGCGATTTGTTTGATGCTGGATTGGGCGCATCACATACTCATTAGAAAATAATGAAATATTATGTTAAATTATATTGCTATATATGTAATTACACAAGTGTTCTCATGTTAGAGGACAACCATCCTACACTCCCTTGGGGGCGAACCTTCACTATGCATCTTGCCAGTTGGATTTTACATTTATTGTATTACTTGACATGCCTTGCATATTTAAATGATATATATATATATATATATAATTACTTTACGTAGGAATGCTAAAGCACTATTTTACCTGCGCACCAGGTAAAGTACGTACAAAGAGGAATAGTGAAGGAAGATGAGAATTTTATTCAAGTAAATGAAGGGGTGTCAATTTACGTATTTGTGTCATTCAATCTTACATTATTATGTTATTAATCAAACTTAAAACATTTTAGTTAATAAATAAAGTGTTATGTATTCATTCACTATTTGATTAGTACAAATTCAAAGTTGAACGTGTGTATAGGATATTGTCTACTCAACCTCTTAGAGGTACATGGAGATGCACGCTTCAATAATTGTTTCAAAATACATTATTGGGATAGACTAGGTATGTCCAAGACATAAACAGCATGACTCCATTTGCCCACCCCAATGGTCCATTAGTGTAGGATGGGTTCCGATCAGCCTTCACACAGGCATAGCTAAGAATATGTATTTTCATGTTGACATAGTTTTTTTTAAAATCAGATTGGGTCATAAATCCTTAGGTATTAGTTGTGACACAAATTGAAATTTGGGTCAAATTGAATCACTCCAAATGGCTTATCTCGATTCCCTGCACACTTCACATGTCACAAAAATACCTTCATGAAAAAGGTTCAAACTCGGCACGTTGGAGTCGTAGTTTTCGTCCCTAATACCTTAGTATCTAAGTGAAATGCACTACCTCCATTCTTCACTTCGGTAGAATAGACTCTATCTACATGGCAAGCCTCTCTCTCTCTCATTACTCGATCAATTTCTTTAAACTTGATTTCTCTCTTATTTTTTTTTATAGATTTCGCTGGATGATGATGGAAGCTTTCAGTCTCACACACTTACACTCGCAGAGAACTCAAGAAGTTAGAGATAAAGCCATTCTAAAACTCATCTTTTTCTTTGATTCAACATATTCACACTATACCAGTACAATAATAGTATGCGAAGCCCCCTCCTAATATATGTTTGCTTGCTTTCATCAGATTTACAAACACTTTCTAATCTGATTTTTAAACATTTTTTAAACATATTGACCGACTTTTCAACCAATTGCTTAAGATTCTCCTCTAAACTACCTTATAAAATACAAGCAGTGGACATACTTTCGCTTTCCCTTTGATCCACCCTTTGATCCACACTTGAATATGATGTTTGTACTTCACTAATTTGTCTATCTTGTTCGCATATATTTGGGTTTGCCCTATCTATTTTTGTGGGCTCTTTTCTGGGTCTTCATGCCCTTTCCTCTTGATTTCCTTATTGATGGTTTTTGTGTTGTTTTCCTCTTAATTTCCAAGGACATATCCACACATTTTTTTGCTCAAAAAAATACTCCATTTTGCACCTTTTCCTAAACTATTTCTTCTTATATTTTAGCTCTTTTTCATACCTTTGTTCCTCAAATTTTTTGTGAAGTACTCTTACGTTGATTTTTCACCCCTAGCTTTTGAACTCACTTTGAATAACTAGAGTAGCCTCCGATTTAAAAATAACATTTTCTTGCATCACAGACTGAATTATTAAAAAAATTATGGATAGAACACTTTAAAAATGCCTTTTTCAAAAACTATGATAAATCTATTTTCTTAGAGTGGACTAATACTCATTAAATTATTTTTGCTCAATAAATTACTATTTTATTAATTTATCAAATTATATACAATATTCGTACAATGATAATATTAAAATAAAATAATTATCTAATTCTAAATCATAAATCAAATATTATCAGGTAAAATAGTATTTAAACTGCTTGAACTCCAATTATTCCTGTATAAACATGCTAATGTACATTAGTTGTTTAATCATTTAACTAGTGTAATTGACACTCTAAAAACCTCATGTAATGCAATGATTCATTAATATAAGGTCGAACAATCAATGTAATTTCTAGTTACTCCTTATGAAGTATAGTAATAGTATACGAGAGTCATATTCAAGTATAATTTTGGTTTATCCTTATTCTTGTGTAAGTTATAATCCTTCCAATATGGCTCGTTACTCAGCTTCCAATGCGTATGTGCAATAAAACTTGGAGCCACTAGCACGCAATAGAGAGCCTTATTCATTTCTGGCTATGATTATTGTCCCTACATCTCTTGTCAATGGATCAAATGAGCCATCAACATTAATCTTCATAGTGTCACTTGGTGGCCGCTTCCATACTCCTTCAGTTTTCGTAGGTGAATTTGGCTCATTTCTAGTATGACTTTGATCCTTATTGATGCTTGCATATTCTCCAACCAAACTCATGATGTTGTCGATCAGTTCCTCAACTTGTGGCGAGCGTCCTAAGAATAGAGGTCTATTCCATTCCTTCCATATCACCCAACACGTTGTGACAAATCTGCAGCTTATTACTTCCCTCTCATGTTTTTCCCGTTTTAAATTAAATAACCAACATTCAATCCATTCAATTAAGGTCAAATAAACAAACTCTTCAATTCGTATCTCACACATTGCAAACCACACTAATCTAGTCCATGCGCATTTAACTAGTAAATGATGTATGGTTTCGACTTCACCACATATGGGACATGCATTAGAAGATATGGATTTTCTCAAAAAAAAGTTGTCATGAACATGCAAAACATTCGACATTACTCTCTAGAAAAAGTTCCTAATCTTTGGAATGCAATCAATATGCCAAAGTGATGTCCACATTTTTTTGCTCTAAGGATGAGGAAGGAACTGATATGGACTCAATATGTCATGCCTCGACCTGGTTTGGTCGAATTCCCGTTAGCAACTCGCCACTCTTCCAATTTATTAAGAGTTTTTCCCTTCTTTAAACCGTGAGGAGTAAGGTGTCCTTTAAACCTATACCTTTCCTGGAATAACATTAATCAAAACTGTATAAAATTTAAACTTTAATACCTATCTTGCAAGTTTAGCTAGCTGAAGGACTTTAGGTAAGTTTTCCCCTCAGTTACCTGAAAATGGGTAAAGGGAGGGGGTGAGTACGACACTTAGTGAATGGGTGTTTGAAACATGAATTTTCTGAAAATAGTTTGGATTTGGAGTGTGCCAAACTCCTTATTTTCTTTAAAATCATTCTTTTCTTGAGTTCCTAGTTTTTCAAAACCATAACTCATCATTATCCACAATTAGTGTGTTTGACACTCAACACACGCCCTTCATCATGAAGGGTTCACACACATTTGCAAGATGTAGTTACACCAAGTGCACCCACTTGTGCATTGGAGCGTCTTTACCATCCAACCTGATAGAAGTCTCTGACTTCTAACCGAAGTTTGAGTGAACGTCTCCGACGTCCTACCCTCAAACCCAAAATATTTTGTATCCATATGAGGATAGGGACCTCATTCTGACCCTACCCTGGTCTCATGCACATGAAGCTACATTGAGCTTCCCTAACTGCTAGCATGACAAACTACCCTTATCTCCACCATGTCGTCCAATAGCCCCTAGGACGCATCACTACCCCTCTTAGGCGTCTTGATGGTTCCAAACTTCAATGCATGTACAAACAATAATTTTCCATATAAGCCATTAATCTTTGGTGCCACTAATTCAACGGCCTCGATCCTCAACTCAGCTTGCAGCTGTTTGTCTCAACTGGTCCGTTGACTTGTCTTGTTGCATTGCCACCAGTCCATCGAGTCTGTCGGTCCTGTCTTGGTACCATGGCCAAATCACATCATTCATTGAAATTTTAATGGCTTAATTTCATATTTGTTTACGAGCTCTTGCTCATGCCAACTGGCCTTGGGCCCATTGTACAAGATTTTAAAAAATCATGCATTCTAGCCCCCAAGTTCCAAAACCAAAGCCTCTAACCTATCGGAGCTATTCGAGCTCCTATGAAGAAGGTCTCCCAAAATGTTTAAGTAGTGGCACACAGTCACGGGAGAGTACTTATGACAAAAATAACTTTTCAGCTGTCCATCACACCTACCAGGTGTGAGGACATCTCCGCTCATAACCCATAAGCGGGTTTTCCACTTCTTTCTAGGAAGTTTATCATACCAACCGGGTATGATCTATTTACAACCAATAATAAGTTTTTCCGCGTATTTTCTCACATCACTTCAACTAGGTGTGATATAAAAATTCCATATAATAGTGGGTTTTCATTTCCGAGGTACTCATCATCCCAACGGGTATGATGTGAAAATTCCCACTCATCCGATAAATGTAGTGAATTTTTCCCTAAAACGGCTTTTTCCCTCAACACGAGCTTATCCTTGCTGGCATTCCCAGTGTTTCATGTTCCAACATGATATGAACATCCTTGTACATCAACAGTTGGCCCTCATGAATGTACAAAATGCCCAAACTTTTAATTATTTACATTTAGGTCCCTAAAGTTCTTTTTCTTTAACTTTAGGTCCCTAATGCTAATTTTTCTCCAAATTGTGTCCCAAAACTTCTAAAATTCACTTTGGGACCTCAATTTATTCAAAATCACAAAAGGGGTTTAAGTTTCCCAAATTTCCAATTTCGTGCCAAACTTTTCCAAAATTGCCATTTTGCCCCTACTTGATAAAAATGGCAATTTGACCAAAAAATTTCCAAAAATTGACCAATTGGTACTCCAACATCTTTTTCATGTCCAATTGGTCCTTAATTTTGGGAAATTGCACTTTATCCCTCAATTTTTTGAAATCCCCCATTTCCCCCTTTCAAACTGAACGAATTTGATTTCATCAAATTGACTGATCAATCGAGGTTAATTGTTGAAATTGAAGGTAAAATTGAGTTTCTACACTTCCACACAATTCAGTGGAACTTTGAATCGCGTCATTTTGGATCCAAATTAAGCTCAAACTGAGCTTTGTTATAAAATTGGACTTAGAGAAAGAAAGCTTCGAAAGGTTACCGTCGAGGGTGCGACAGTCTAAGATTTTGATCTAGGCAGATAGCTCTCATCCTGAGGTCCCTCCTAGGATCAAGAATCGTATCAATTCATGCCGAATTGAGGGAGAATTTCGTCATTGGAGTTTCGTCTGTTCTCTCTCTAACACTGATCAGAAATTAAAGAGGGGAGCCAAATTAGCTTAACTTTCCGCTCTAATTCAGTCGAATAAGGGCTATGGAAGTGTTGGGATAGCTTCGTTTGGCCTGAGAAGGTCTCAAATTGGCCATTTTCAGCTCGGCCGAAACATGGCATCTTCAGTCCGCCGGAGCTGCTTTACTATTCTATCACGCCGGCGCTTCTCCAGCGACCCTCAGAGCAAATGGAGACTACCGTCGGGTGTGTGGATGATGAATGAGGGGTTCTTTATATAGGAAGCTTGAGGACTCCTTGGCCATCCGATTGGCACCTTTATGGCGGTCATTCATTGCCTGAAACTCCCTGAACGAAGACATTTTAGCTTCGTCGGCGCTACTCAATTTTCTGGTAAGTGAACAATGTTGTCATTTGAAAGAAGAAGATGACACTGTCTCGAATTGGACCAGATCTGTCTGAACCGGGTTCAATGCTTAAACCAGCCCGTTTAGGCCCGATTCGACAGAGTTTTTACAAATTAAATATTTTTAAATTCATCTAAATTAATTCTCTATCTAATGGTGGCCTCAATTATCTAATTTGAATTTTCTAAGCCACCTAGAAAAATGAATTTAGCATCTAGTTCAATAGTGGTTCAAACTAGTCCAAACCTATTCAATCTAGTTCGGATCCGGTTCACTTGAACCTATCCAAGATTTTTATTACTCTTTACGGCACTCGGGAGTTGTAAAATTCTTGATTTTCCCATTCTCTAGTAGTCGGGATTTGTGAATCGGTTCGATTTTCTCACTTGGGTTGACCGGTTCTTTTCCTAGTTTTCCTTAACTCCAAAGGGTGGGGTTTGCACAACATGTTTTTGATCTAACATGAAAGTATAGGAAGACCTTACCATAACCTTACAAGTCCATTCCCAATGCCCTATTAACCTGTCTTCCCGGGTAGGAGAAATGAGAGGGATAGTCATGATGGCTTCCTTTTCCACTGGGACAAGTTATCATTCGATACTGTCTAACCGCCATGTACCTGTACTTCTATCAATGAGGGTATTTACTAGGGTTTGATTGGTTTCCTCATCTTTTGTTTGATGCTGCAAATGTCCATTGGGGAGGGCAGGAGCAAAACCCGTCCTTTGAGACCAAAGAAAATCGGGAAGAGAACCGGTATAGATTTATGTGCAAAGAAACGAGCCGATTAATGAATGAAAAATAGTTAACGTGAGAAATTGGAAAATCCAAGTGACCAAAAATTCACAAAAATTACAAGGAAGAAGTGGAAAGTGGAATTGAGGATATAACAAGATTAGTTTGGGGTGAACCAGACCCGAACCAGACTGAACTGGTTCGCAAATTCATTTTTCTAGGTAGCTTAAAAATATCAATTTGGGAAATTGAGACCACCATTAGATAGAAAATGAATTTAGATAAATTTAGAAAATTTTAAATTTTAGAAAATCGATCAAATCGGTTCTGAACCAACCACTTTTTGAATTTGGGACAGTGAACCCGATCGGACCGGACTGGTCAACGAATCGGTCAGCGGATAGCAAACAACGCTCAACGGTTGACACGACAACCAAGCTAACACTCTATGTTAGAAAAACTACCAAATCACAGCACACCACATGGCACAACACCACATCATCGCCTTCAACCTTGAGACGCTAACAGAGATAATGGAGGACAGAGAGACGCTAGAAAAGTTGGTGTCTCCTGCGACTCGAAAAACTCTCTGGTAAAGTTGCCAGTGGCTGAGACGGAGGCCGAGTCTTATGCCGACAGGTTGTCTGAGTAGTTGCTGAGCCCCCTATATAAAGAGCACCCCCTCATTCATTCTCAGCATCCCACAATCAAACGAAGAAGAAGAAGAGTGCATTTTCTGGTGAGCTGCGATTTAGAGCTCCGATGATGGGATTTTTCTCAGTCTCCGAAGCCACATTGGGTGTCTTTAGAATTAGGAGGAAGTCCTCTACCTGACAATCTCTTCCATTCATCTTGAGAGCCACCAATGAGGAACAAGGAAGCTCGAACAGTACCGCCGTTCCTTAGCCATAGAACTCCCCAACCCCCTGTAGCCACTTCAAGCCTTTCCACAACCAATTGTGGCCAAACCAGACCCCATACACCCCACCTAGAGGTGTCCCTAGCCCCCTCCCCGAGCTAAGAAGGTAAGCTCCCTCCACCACCCTTTGTTGAAAATATTGTTCACAACCAAATTCTTCAAATACTTTAACACTAAAATTCACATTGCTCAGGTCAACAATTGAAGCATGGTTTGATCTAGGGAGGATCCCCATGATGAGAACAACATGGTGGTAGCCGAAGCTTCGATCACTGGACTCTCACTAGTAAGATATCGAAGCTTTCTCTCTCTAGACAGTATTTTTCAACGAAGCTCCAATGGAGCTCATTTCCAAGCCAAATGAAGCGGTTCATGGCTTAAAATGACAAGTGAATGGTTAAGGTGCTCTGGTCCACAAGTGGCACGGTCGAGGACCATTCTGTGAACGTGTAATCCCTCCTATGATAGGAGAGCAGTTGTTGATTTGAGAAATCTAAGAAGAAACTACTAAAATATCAAAAATTGAAATTGCTGAATTGAACCATCCTAAAAGAATTTTCACCACTCACGAAGTTGTCGAATTCACCCCTCCCTCTAAACATTTTAAGGAAGGAACCTAACTACACTAGCTTTTCCTCCCCAGACCACAACCCAGGTACACAAATTTAAAGTTTAAGTTTTGTTTAATGTTGTCTAGAGAAAACATGACAGGTACTACACCTAACTTTCTTGATCTCCTAGAGTAGTCCCTCTTCGAGGTCTCGAAGAATGGTGGGTTGTTCATAGAACCTCAGCCAAACTGGGTCAGGGTGTGACATCTTTGGTGATATCAGATCTTGTGTTTTCCCGGATATATTATCAACACTTTATAACATAAATACTAATTAAAGAAAATTGTTAATCCAACTATGGCACCCAAAAGAGGAGTTAAGAGAACAAGGGGCAACAATTGTTGATTCCACCGGAAACCCCCTCCCGGAGGCAGAATTTTCGGGAGCACCCTTAGCCCAACAAGGCATCAACTCCGAGCACCAAAGGCTATACGAGGAGTTCACCAGAATGTTCGGGGAACCCCACCTCACCGACAAGCCCCACCTGGACTTCGAGTCCCAAACCCACCAAAAGGAGGTCCAATCCCAACCCCCTTCTACACACATTCCACCCTTCTTCGACATCTCTAGATACCTAATGTAAACCCCGTCCCTTAAAGATAAGAAAACCAAGGAAAGAACCGATCAACCTAAGAGAGAAAACCGAACTGGTTCACGAATTGCAACCATTAGAGAAAGGGGAAATTAGGAAATTTGCATATCTCGACTGACCCAAAGAGTTATGAAAACCATGGAAAGGGACATTGGAATAAATTGGAAGAGAAAACTAGACCAGTTCAGATGAATCAGACCTGAACTAGATTGAACCGATTTGGACTTGTTTGAACCATTTGCTAAATTCATTTTTATAGGTGGCTTAAAATATTCAAATTGGGAAATTGAAGCCACCATTGGATAGAGAGTGAATTAGATAAATTTAGAAATTTTTAATTTTGAAAATCTCGGTCAAATCGACCCTGAACTAGCCAGTTTAATAATTGAACCCGGTCGGACCGATACAGTCCGGTTCGGAATAGTGTCGTCTTCTTCCATCAAATGATTATCAATACTATGCTTTAGTGGTATCATATCCTGATTCCCTAGAATCATTATCAATACTATGCTTTGACATTAATAAAAACTTAATTACTGTATAGGAAGAAAAGTTCCTAGAAAATTTATCATGCGATCTAAACCCCCACACATGACCATCAAAAAGACGCCTACCCCTAGAGAGGTAGCCGTTCAATGGTTTTTGGAGTGCAATAAGAGAGTGGCCAACGACATGGTCGAGGATTATAGGAAACTCGTTGAAGCCCTATTAGAGCCAGAAGGCATTACCTATCCTCCTCCAAGGCAGTAAGAACCTATCCCTCCTCCAAGGAGCCCAACACCTCCTCCAGCCCCACAACAACTAAAAAGGACTCCCACTAAGAAGGAGGCCTCAGACAACTATTGGGATGCTCACGCCACCTATATGAAAGTCCACCAAGTACCTCCACCAGTTCAATCTAACTTCACTCCTTCTCAATGGATGAAGTGAACATATGAGTGTGAGGCGGAGGTTTTGAGAAGGTACGGACTTGAGGCCATACATGAAGTTCGTCCTATTAGGGAAATCCAAAGGGAATATGAATGGACTTCAACCAGTTCATCAAAGCCTTTGGACCGTAAATCCTGCAATTGTTCAGAGGCAAACTCCTAGCCTATGATCCCAAGAGACTAAGAAGTAGTAAATTTTGGTAATAAGCCGAGTACGACAAGAAACTATCTCTTGGAATGAATGAAAGTTCAGTTTTCCTTAATCAAAATTTAATCTCCTTGATAATGATAAGTACAACTAACACAAATGAAAGTATACCAATAATGATCGAGGTAGTAGATAGAGAAAAGATCACCTAAGGAAGAAAACTATAGATCACCTCTAGTTAATCCAAAATCTTAAAGATAGCCAAATGAGTCCCCCCTACAAAAATCAGGAGTATGGAGTAACAAGACAACAAGACTATGAAAAAAAATCTAGAAGAGTCTGCCTATAGTTTACCAGGAAGTACATACCCTAACTAAGGGAAGGAAGAAGAGGAAGAATGTGAAGTTCGCTGTAAAAGAAGTAAGCATCAAAAGGCGCAGGAAGTAAAAGCCTAAGGACCATAAGGAGTTAAGGAAGAGACCCTATATATAAAATTTAGGAAACATAGAAGAATTGGGCTGCCCCAAGGTAAACTTGTGGAACGAAAGTTGACCAAGAGGAAAGTAAGGAAGAAGTAGGAGCGCGGAAGGTGTTATGCCACTTTAGGATAAGACAAGGAGAGAGAGAAGAGGAAAAGAAGTATGATAGGAAGAGAACCTGGAGGAATATACATGTACCCTTAAAAGAGTTAGTGATAGGCATAACACAACCATTAGGAACTCATTGACAGTTCGGAGCTCCTCGAAGAAGGATAAAGATAGGAATTAGGACCATGGAAAGAGAAATTCCCAAACTAAGTAACTGACAAATGAACCATAAAAGGCTTGAACCAAAAATAAGAAACCTCATTAAAGGGCATATGTGGTTAAGGATATACCGGAATGGCTAGGTGTGACTTGCTTTGGAAGAGCAGAGAAGCCTGATAGGGATTTGAAACGAACCTACTGAAGGAAATAATTAGTAACAACAAGATAGTCAAAGAGAATTGTCATGCCCTGACCCGGTTTGGTCGGATCCCCGTGAGCAACCCACCACTCTCCCAGTTTATTAAGGGTTTTCCTTTCTTTAACCTGAGAGGAGTAAGACGTTCTTTAAACTTATACCTTCCCTGGAATAACATAAATCAAATCTGCATGAAATTTTAACTTTACACACATGTCTTGCTAGTGTGACTAATAGGAGGTCTTTGGGTAGGTTTCCCTTGGTTATCGGAAGAGGGATATAAGAGAGGGGGTGAGTTCAATGACTCAGTGAATAAGTGTTTAAAGTTTGTCTTTTAGGGAAAATATTTGAATTGGAGTGTGCCAGAATAATTATTTTCTTTTAAAATAATTCATCCTCAAAATCTCAGATTCATAGCCATTACTCAATCCTCAACCATAACCGGTGTATTTATCAATCAACACACGCCCTTCAACATGAAGGGAACGTACATTCGCAGGCCAGCCCGTCCATTGTACCTACTTGTGGCATCAGAGCGACTTTACTGGCCACCTAGATAGAAGCATGTCCACTTCTCCCCTGAGAATGAGTGGATGTACGTGACATCTGACCTTAATGTGAATCCAACTAAAAAGACAACAAATTCAAAAGTCTAATTAACAACACCTCCAAAGGAGGTGAATACTTTGTTAGAAAATGAGTTAAAAGGTCATTTGAGACTAGAAGAGGGCCTAATGACAAGGTTAACGGTTAAAATATTCAAATAAGCTTTATATGGATTGATTAAAGAGATTGCAGAAAATCAAAGTGGAAGCCCAATTGAATATCTTAAGCACATCAAGGGGCAACACATGCTGAATAAACGTAATGCAAGGTGGGTGGAATTTATTCATACATCTTCTTATGTGATCAAGTGTAAGTAAGGTAAAAAAAATATAGTTGCTAATACATTATCTGGAAGGTACGTTTTGCTTACAATCATTGATACTAAATTGCTTAGTTTTGCTTGGAATACTTTGTTGGTTACAAAACTTCTATTTTCAATTGCATGTTTACCATATGTTGTGTTTGCATATAATCGTTATATTTATTTTGTGACTACATTATCATCATTAGAGATTATCTACGGTTTTAATCCATTGGATAGAAAAAAATAGACTTAAGAAAATATTAATCTAGTCAACAAGAGTTTCAAAAAGGTTATTTTTGATCAAGGGATTTAGATTAACCTACATTTAAAGAATGAACGAATTATGGAGAGAAAACCATCAAAATTCCTTAGATTAGAGGGATCATTTAATGTGTTAAAACTCATGAGTAATAATTACAACAGAGTTATCTAACAAATATATTGTTAGCTATAGTTTAAATATTTCTAACTTAATGCCTTTTGATGTAGGTGATGAAGGAGCTAAAGATTTGAGGACAAATCATGTTCAAGAGGGGGAGAATGATGTGAATCCAACTAAAAGGACAACAAATTCAAAAGTCTGATCAACAACACCTACAAAAGAAGGTGAATACTTTGTTAGAAAATGAGTTAAAAGGTCATTTGAGACTAGAAGTAGGCCCAATGACAATGTTAAGGGTTAAAAGATTCAAAGAAGCTTTATATGGGTTGATTAAAGAGATTGTAGCAAATCAAAGTGGAAGCCCAATTGAAGAGCTCAAGTTTAATTAATGAGTATAGATTTTTTAATATAATAAATCTTCTAGGATATTAAATGATAATATTAGATATTTAATTAGTCAAGTTTAGATTTTTAAAGTAGTTATTAAAATACTCTAGATATTTAGATTAGATATGGTTGACATGTAACTATAAGATATATTTTCCTTGTTTTTAGGCTATTCAATTGTTATATGTGCCTATAAAAGGCATACTCTACAGAATTGGAGTAGACAATTTGGAATTTCAATTTTGTGAGGTTTTGTCTTCTTTTTTTCTTGAAACAACTTTTGAACTTATTAGGTTTTTACATGTGGCGTTTAAGCAATCATGACTTATCACTAGGGTTTTCGAAGAGTTCTTCTTAGAGAATTTCGGTAAGAAAACTAGGGAAAGAATTGGTCAACCAAAGGGAGAAAACCAAACTGCTTCATGAACTGCAACCATTAGAGAAAGGGAAAATTAGGAAATTTACAAATATCGAGTAACTCAAAGAGTCATAAAAACCATGAAAAGGCATTTTGGGATAAATTTGAAGAGAAAACCAGACCAGTTCAAATGAACCAGACCTAAATCAGATTGAATCGGTTTGGACGAGTTTGAACCATCATTGAACCGATTGCTAAATTCATTTTTCAAAGTAGCTTAAAATATGCAAATTGTGGAATTGAAGCCACCATTGGATAGAGAATGAATTTATAAAATTTTAATTTTGCAAAACTCGGTCGAATCAAGCTTGAACCGACCGGTTTAAGCATTGAACCTAGTTGTACCGGTCTGGAATAGTATTATCTTCTTCCTTCAGATGACGACCCTATTAATTCAATGGATGAACGGATAGCCCCATTGAAGATGAAATGCCTCCATTCAGGGCATTTCATGTCATGAATGAGCTTGACAAAGATGCCAAACAGTCGGGCAGGGAGTCCTCGAGCTCCCTATATAAAGAGCTCCTCTCCATTTACTCACCTCACACCTAGAATCTCCACTCTCTCTCAACTGCTACACTTTTAGGTGAAGCTCGAACCAGAGCTCTAATATAGGGGTTTTTCTGAGCCTTAGAAGGTGAGGTTGGGTTCTTTAGATTCTAGGAAAAGTTAGCTACCTAACAACAATCTTCATTCGATCCGAGGACCACCGGAGAAGCACCGACAGAATTAAATAGTGAAGCAGCTCTGACGAATTGAAGCTGGTCGATTTTGGCTGAGTGGAAATTGTCCAAATTCAGCCTCCTTAGGCCAAATCAAGCCCTTCCAACATCCCCACAGCCCTCACACGACCGTAATAGAGCTGAAAGGTAAGCCAATTCGGCCCACTCTGTCATTTCCGATCGATGTTAGAGAGAGAAACTATGAAAACTTCATTGACTGATTTCTCACTCGATTCGATATGAATTGTATCGATTCTTGATCCTCGGAGTAACCTCAGGATGAGAGCTACCTGCCTAGATAGAAAGCTCGGACTGCTACACCTCCGATGGTAAGCTTTCGAATCTTTCTCTCTCTATGCACAAATTTCTAGCGAAGCTCTGTTTGAGCTTGTTACGGACTTAATTCATGAGATTCAAAGCTTAATTGAATTGTATGGATGGGTAGGAACTAAATTAAACCTCCCATTGAAGCAATTAACTTCGATTGAATGGTCAATTTGATGAAATCAAATTTGGCCAATTTTGAAGGGGGAAATTGGAGGAAAATTTTGGGGAAATTTATGGATTTAATAAAATTGAGGGGCCAAATTGCAATTTCATAAAATTGAGGGCCAATTAGCCATGAAAAAGATGTTGGAGGATCAATTGGATGATTTTTTTAAATAATTGGGGTCAAATTGCCATTTTTGGACAACAAGGGCAAAATGGTATTTTTTGAAAAGTTGGTGACCAAATTGGGAATTTGGAAAATTTGAGCCCTTCATTAATTTTGAGTAAATTGAGGACCCAAAGTTAATTTTTGGAAGTTTCGGGACTCAATTTGGTAAAAAAAAATAGCATTAGGGACCTAAAGTTATGGAAAATAAACTTTATGGACCTAAGTGCAATTAACTGAAAATTTTGAGACTAGTTGTTCATACGTGAGAAATGAAGGCTATTTTGCCAAATGTTAATAGATAAGGATGTCAAAATGGTGTAGTAACATGAAGGATCGGAACGCCAACAAGGATACACTACCGTGTAGGTGAAAATAGACTGAGAAGGAATACACCACGATTATTAGGTGAGTGGCTTTATTCACGTCATACTTAGTTGGGATGATGAGCATTATAGAAAAGAAAAAAAAAACCACTTCAAATCTCGAGTGACCTAAAGAGTCATAAAAGTCATGGAAATGGACTATGGGACAATTTAGAAAAGAAAACCAGATCGGTTTAGGTGAACCGGACCTAAACCGGTTTGAACCACGATTGAACCGATTTCTAAATTCATTTTTCTAGGTGCTTAAAATATTCAAATTAGGGAATTGAAGCCACCATTGAATAGAGAATGAATTTAGAACTTTTTAATTTTGAAATTTTTGGTCAAATCAGGCCTTAACCGGCTGGTTTAAATATTGAACTCGGTTCGTACAGGTCTGGTCCGCTTCATAACAATGTTGTCTTCTTCCTTAAGATGACAGCACTGTTCACTTGCCGGAAAAGTCAACAGCACACTCAAAGGTGAAAAGACTCCGTTCAGGGCATTTTAGGCCATTAATGATTACCATAAAGGCGCTAATCAGATGGCTAGAGAGTCCCCAAGCTCACTAAATAAAGAGCTCCTTCCCATTAATCCTCCTCACACATCAAAACTCCTCTCTCTCTCTCTCTCTCTCCATTACTCTATTTTCCAGTGAAGCTCGAACTAGAGCTCCGACTCAGGCATTTTTCCCAGAGTTTAGGCTCTTTAGACTTTGGGGGAGGACATCTATCTAATAGCAACATCCATTCAATCTGAGGATTGCCAGAGTTGCACCGACGTAATCAAATAGTGAAGTAACTACGATGGACCAAAGTTGCTCTATTTCGGCTGAGCTGAGATCTGCCAAATTTAGCCCTTCTTTGGCCAAATCAAGACCACCCAACATCCCCACAGCCCTTAGACAACCTCAACAGAGCTGAAAGGTAAGTTAATTTACCCCTACTCAGTCGTTGTATGTCAGAGTTAGAGAAAGAAATTGTAGAATTTCACTGACGAAATTCTCCTTCAATTTGAGGTGAATTGTAGGAACTCTTGATCCTAAAAGATACCTTAGGAAGAGAGCTATCTTACTTGATACAGAGATTAGACCGCAGCACCTCCGATGGTAAGCTTTCGCAGCTTTCTCTCTGCTTTCGTAGCTTTCTCTTTCTAAGTTTAGTTATCCGGCAAAGCTCAATTTGTGCTCAATTCGGACCCAAATGATGCGGTTCAAATCTCAATTGAATCATATGAAAGTGTAGGACCTGATCAATACCTTCAATTGGAGTAATTAACCTCGATTGAATGGTCAATTTGATGAAACGAAATTCCGTCAGCTTGAAAGGAGAAAATTGGGGAAATTTGAGATTTCGCAAAATTGAGGGGCCAAATTGCAATTTCCCAAAATGGAGGGTCAATTGGAAATGAAAAGGGTGTTGGAGGACAAATTGGTTGATTTTTGAAAATAATTGGGGTTAAATTGCTATTTTTGAAAAGTAGGGGTAAAATGGTAATTTTTGAAAAGTTGGGAACAAAATTGGAAATTTTGGAAACTTGAACCCCTTAAGTGATTTTGAGTAAATTGAGGACTCGAAGTGAATTTTGGATGTTTCAGGACTCAATTTGGGGAAAAATTTACATTAGGGACCTAAAGTCAAGAAAAATGAACTTTAGGGACTTAGGTGCAATTAACTGGAAGTTTTAAGTCATTCACACGTGAGGAACGAAGGCTGTTATGCCAAATATTAATAGATAAGGTTTTCCAAATTGTGTAGGAGCATGAAGGACTAGAACACCAGCCAGAGAAGCTCGCGTCAACTTGGGAAAATCAATCGAGGATGAACACATCATGGTTAACGAATGAGTGGGTTTATTTACACCATACCCAGTTGGGATGATGAGTAATTCAGATATGAAAAACCATTTCTGATAAGTGCTTGAATAGCTCAGATAGGCCAGAGGCCTCAATTTTGGAATTTGGGGGCAAAAATGGCCATTGTTTGGAATATCATTTAAAATGGGCCCAAGACCTATTGTTACGAGTAGGAGCTCATAAACAAACATGGTGTTTGAGCCATAAAAATTCTTAATGAATGAATTATGTGATTTTGCCATGGTACCAAGATAGGACCGACATACTCGATGGACTAGCGGCTATGTGACAGGACCAGGTCGAAGGACCGGTCTAGACCAAGAGCTGCAGGTCGAGTTGAGGATCGGGGCTGTTAGACTTGCGACACCAAATATAAATAGCTTTGTGGAAAACTTTTTTTTGTGCATGCACTTGAGGTTCATGACCATCAAGATGCACAAGAGGGGTAGTGATGCGCCTAAGGGCTACTGGACGACATAGTGGAGATAAGGGCAGTTTGTCGTGCCAGCAGTAAGGGAAGCTTGACGTAGATTCATGTGCATGAGATCGGGGTGGGGTCAAGATGAGGTCTTTGTCCTCATACAGACACAGAGTTAATTTCAGGTTTAAGGGTTGGATGTCGCAAATATCCACTCATTCCCAGGGTAGAAGTGGATGAGCTTTTGTCTAGGTGGCTAGTAAAGTCGCTCCGATGCCACAAGTGGGTGTAGTGGACGAGCTACCTTGTGAATGTGTTATTCCCTTCCTGATGAAGGATGTGTGTTGATTGTTAAACACACCTGATATGGAAATGAGGAAAATGGTTTTGAATAATTGGGAATTTAAGAAAATAATATTTTTGAAAGAAATAAGGAGTATGGCACACTCCGATTAAAAATATTTTGAATACTCTCTCCTAACACCTATTCACTAAGTTGTCAAACTGACCCCTTTCCTTTACCCCTTTTTAGGTAACCAATTAAAAACACACTTCAAGATCTTACGATAGTTGAACCTGTAAGACAGGTATGTAAAGTTAATATTTTTAGTTTTGATTAGTGTTATTCTAGGAAAGATGCATGTGGAAAGGACACCTTACTCCTCAGGGTATAGGGAAGGGAAAAATACTAAATAAACCAGGAGAGTGGCGGGTTGATCACGAGGATCCAACCTAACCAGGTCGAGGCATGATTACTTGAGTGGTATTAGAGCTTGTTTCCTCAAATACATTATCATGACCATATAACATAAGGATTAAACTAAAACTACCTACCTTTTAAGAAGATGACCCCAAGAAAAGTAGCCAAACAAACTCGCGCTACCTTAGCCACCCTGGAAACCAAGGAGAATCCCATCCGAAAGGTGGAATTGAACCAGAAGTATAGGAGGACTCTTAGAGTAACATCAGGTCAATGGGTACTCGACAAGAAAACTTTCAAGGTGTTTGGGCTCAAGGACGGCGACGTAGCAAACCACCAACAATCCCTTAAAAAGACCCCGCAATGCTCAAAGTATAAGAGGAACCATAAAGGTCCATGCAAGGAGAGGATCTGTTATAGATGTGGGCAATGGGGACACTACATGCGAAGGTGCCCAACATTTTGGAGGACAGGACCCAAAAGAACCTGTTATGAGTGTAGAAGGGTAGGACACATAGCAAAAGACTATCCCACACTACGAGGAATTGAAGCGATACCTTCCAACAAGAACACCTCCATCCCTACAAAAGTCTGAAGGGGTAACACTACCATATTTCTGGCTAGGGATCCCTATCTCACTCAGGAAGAAATCCTTCTAGACCCTAGCACAGTAATGAGTACTTCCCAAACTGTCATTGTAACAATCTTCCTTAAGATTTGTTAAAACCCCAAACTATATTCTTACTTCAATAATGAATAAGATTCTGAGTTCAGAAAAAATTTTCTATCCCTAAATTATGATATTTGTGTGCCTCAATTACATGAGGAAGGATCATGGGGGAAAAGACCAAGAGTAGGACCTTAAGAAAACCCACACATAACATAATGTAGATTAAGGGATTTTTCCTTTAAGGAGCTCTACAAGCTACCTAGAAGCAAAGAAGAAGCACTTCCTCCATAGAAGGCAAGCCCCGAACGATGAAAGACAACTAGGATGTCCCGTGATAGCAAGGAGTGACCTACTTTGGAAAAGCAAAGGAGCCATATAGGGTGGTAGACTAACCTTGCGAAAAGGTGTAACTAGAAACTTTGGGAGAAAACGCACTAGGAAGAACCAGAAAATAATAAGGACTACACCTTAAAGGGATGATGGGATAGGCATCAAAGAAGGACAATTGTTCCAAGACATGTGAACTAGGAGAGTGGTACAGATGAGGCAGTGAATGAACTAACCAGTGAATGAACTAACCCTCGAGAAGGTCATAAAATTACACCCTAGCTAGGAAGGGGGAGGTGGAAAGGCTAGAACAGTAAAAAGAAGGATGAAGGAAATCCTTAAAGAAATAAATGGCCGAAAATGAAATGGTGACCACACTCAAGCCATAAGAAGGATTTAGTAAGTCTCACACAAAGAGGTAATGGAGCAAATAATGCCTGAACCATTCGCAAGGAAGAAAACCCTGGGAAGGCATACATGTCCCAATTGAGAAGTAATGGACCAAGTGATGAAGGATGAGGAGATGAAGGGCATGCTGAGGGGAAAGAACCAAGGAAAGCATAGTAGGAGGACCTAAGGAGTAAGTTAAACTCAAGGAACAGGTAAGTAGAAAGATAATGTTGAGAATAAAGATCCCACATTGGAGAATATAGAGAAGTGTTGTGGGTTTATAAGGTCAGAAAGGTACCACTACTTACAAGTCATAGCTTTTAAGTAGACATGGGCCTGACCCCTTATCAGTCCATAATACCTCGTCTCACATAGTATTAGAGCTAGTTGGCTCGCACCCGTACCTGACCCGAGACCGGAAACCTGGCTCGTGGTCTGACTCTTCTTCCCTTATCTATCAATCTTCTATCCTTCCAAGTCTCTCCTTTGATTCTTCTACACTTCCATGTCTCTCCTTTGATTATTCTACCCTAAAATCTTGAGTAAGAACCTCAAGGGGAAGAATCTTGCCCTAAGTAAAGAGAGATGTGAACCAAAAGGTATACCACCTTTGGACTCGCGAGCAAGACATATTAGTCATGATAAACTCCATCGAGGGAGTAAACAATGTAAACAACAAGAAATTCCATAAGTGTATGTTATAAAGGGACTAAGTGTTAGCATGTCAAGCAAACATCGGTCAAACCAAGTGAGAAAACTGAACTAGTTCACGAACCCCAACAATTAGAGAAAGGGAAAATTGGGAAAATTTCAAATCCCAAATGAGCTAAAAAGTCATGGAAAAGGACTTTGGGAGAATTTTGAAAAGAAAACTAGAACAGTTCAGGTGAACCACCCTTGAACCGGATTGAACCGATTTGAACCACCATTGAACTAGTTTCTAATTTAATTTTTCTAGGTGTTTAAATATTAAAATTGGGGCATTGAAGCCACCATTGGATAGAGAATGAATTTAGATGAATTTAGAAATTTTTTATTTTGAAAAACTCGGTTGAATTAGGCATGAACCGGTCGTTTTAAGCATTGAACCCGGTTCGAATCGGTCCAGTCTAGTTCATAATAGAGTTGTCTTCTTCCTCTAGATGATAACATTGTTCACTCACCAGAAAAGCGAACAACGCCGGTGAAGGTGAAAAGTCTCTATTCGGGGCATTTCAGGGCTTGAATGATCGCCATAAAGGTGTCAATCGGACAGCCAGAAAGTGCCCAAGCTCCCTATATAAAGAGCTCATCCCCATTCATCCTCCTCACACCTGAAAACTCCTCTCTCTAGTGCTCCAACTTGGGCATTTTTCTCAACCTTCGAAGTGAGGTCAAGCTCTTTAGACTCTGGGGGAAGTCAACTATCTGATAGTAACCTCCATTAGATCAGATTACCGCCACAGAAGCGCCGACATAATGAAATAGTTAAGCAGCTCCGACGGACTGAAGCTGCCCTATTTCGGTTGAGCTGAAATAAGTTGAATTCATCCCTCCTTCGTTCAAACCAAGTCCTCCCAACATCCCTACAATCCTTAGACGACTCAGCTGAGCTGAAAGGTAAGCCAATTCGATCCTCCTCAGTCGTTATAGGTCTGAGTTATAGGGAGAAAATGTGGAATTTAACTTATGAAATTCTCCCTAAATTCATGGTCAATTGTAGGAATTCTTGATCCTTGAAGATACCTTAGGAAGAGATTTATCTTCCCTGATAGAGAGATCAGACCACTGCACATCCGACATAGCTTTCGCAACTTTCTCTCTCTAAGTTCAGTTTTTCGGCGAAGCTCCGTTTAAGCTCAATTCGGACCCAAATGACGCCATTCAAATCTCAATTGAATCATATGGAATGTAGGACCTAATCCATACCTTCAATTGGAGCAATTAACCCTGATTGAATGGTCAATTTGATGAAATCAAATTCGACTAGTTTGATAGGGAAAAATTGGGGAAATTTGAAGATTTCGTAAAATTGAGGTATCAAATTGCAATTTCACAAAATTAAGGGTGAATTGGAAATGAAAAGGCTATTGGAGGACCAATTGGTCGAATTTTGAAAATAATTAGGGTCAAATTGCCATTTTTGTAATGTAGGGGTAAAATCGTAATTTTTTAAAAGTTGGGGACCAAATTCGAAATATGGGAAACTTCTACCCTTTAAGTGATTTTGAGTAAATTGAGGACTGAAAGTAAATTTTGGAAGTTTCAAGACTCAATTTGGGGAAAGGTTTGCATTAGGGACCTAAAGTCAAGGAAAATAAACTTTAGGGACCTAAGTGCAATTAACTAGAAGTTTTTAGTCATTCATATGTGAGGAACAAAGGCTGTTATCCCTAGTATTAATAGATAAGGTTGTCTAAATTATGTAGGAGCACGAAGGACTTGAACGCTAGCAAGAGAAGCTTGCATTGACTTCGGAAAATCAACTGGTGACGAACACGTCATGGTTAACGGGTGAGTGGGTTTATACACATTATACCCGGTTGGGATGATGAGTACTTCGCATATGAAAAACCACTTCTATGTGGAATTTTAACATCATGCCTAGTTGGAGTGATGTGAGAACTACGTGAAAAAGCTACTTACCAATTGTAAGTAGATCATACCCGGTTGGTATGATGGACTTCCTGGAAGTAAGTGGAAAACCCGCTTACCGGTTGTAAGCGGAGATGTCATCACACCCAATTGGTGTGATGGATGGAAAGTTTATTTTGTCAAAAGTGTTCTCCCCTGACTATGTGTCAATGTTAAAACTTTTGGGATAACTTTTTGACGAGAGCTGGAATAGCTCAGATAGGCCAGATGCCTAGGTTTTGGAACTTGGGGGGCAAAAATGCCCATTTCTTGGAAAATAACGTATAGTATGCCCAAGACCAATTGGCACGAGCAGGAGATCATAAATAAACATGATGTTTAAGCCATGAAAATTCTTAATGAATGAATTATGTGATTTCTCCATGGTACCAAGACAAGACTGACATACTCAATGGACTATCAGCAGTGCGACTAGACTAGGTCAATGGATCGCTCTAGACAAAGAGCTATAGGTCGAGTTGAGGGTTAGGGATGTTGGTCCTACAACACCAAAGATAAGTGGATTTGTGGAAAAAAATTTTTGTGCATGCACTTTAGGTTCAGGACCACTAAGACACAAAAGAGGGGTAGTGATGTGTCCTAAGGGCTATTGGACGACATGGTGGAGATAAGGGTAGTTTGTCATGCCAACAGTTAGGGAAGCACGATGTAGCTACATGTGCATGAGACGGGGGTGGGGTACGGATGAGGTCTTTGTCCTCATATGAAGAAAAAGTTGATTTTGGGTTTGAGGGTCAGATGTCACGGACATCCACTCATTTTCATGGTAGAAGTGGACAGGCTGCCCTATGAATGTGTGATTCCCTTTTCGACCGCAATACGTGCATTACGAGTTCAGAGTGATGCCCTTTGGACTGACAAATGCACCCGAGGCCTTCATGGACTTGATGAACTGGGTGTTCCAGCCATACTTAGACAAATTTGTGATCGTGTTTATAAATGATATCCTCATATACTCCTAAACAGAAGAGGAGCACCAAACGCACCTAGATATAACTCTAAGTACCCTGTGAGAAAACCAATTATAAGCCAAGTCCTCAGTTTTGGAAAAATTCAATTTGGTCACTCAATTTTTCAAAATCCCCTATTTCTCCCAAAAATTTTCCCCAATTGCCCCTTTCAAACTGGCCGAATTTGATTTCAACAAAGTAACCATTAAATTGACGTTAATTGTTCAAATTGAAGGTATAATTGAGTTACTACATATCTATATGATTCAATTGAGCTTTGAATTGCATGAATTGAGGCCAAAATGAGCTCAAGCGGAGCTTCATCGAAAAATTGGGCGTAGAGAGATAGAAAGCTTTGAAAGCTTATCGTTGGTGGTGTAGCGATACGATCTTTCAATCAAGGTAGGTAGCTCTCATCCTGAGGTTTCTCCTTGGATCAAGAATTGTAACAATTCATGTGGAATTGATGAGAATTTGGTCAGTGAAGTTTCACCATTTCTCTCTCTAATGATGATAAAAAATTATAGAGTGGAGCCAAATTGGCTTACCTTTCTGCTCTAATTCGATTGTTTAAGGGCTATGGGAGTATTGGGAGAGCTTGGTTTGGCCTGTGTATGGCTGAATTCAGCCAATTTCAGCTTGACTGAAATAGGGCAGCTTTGGTCTGCCGAAGCTGCTTCACTGTTTGATTATGATGATGCTTCTCCATCGGTTCTCGGATCAAATGGAAACTACCGTCGGGTAGCTGACTTCTCCCTGAGTTTAAGGAACCTAACTTCACCTTCTAAGACTCAGAAAAACCTCGATGTCAGAGCTCTGGTTCAAGCTTCACGAGAAAATGGAGTAGCTGAGAGAGAGTGGAGTTTTCAGGTGTGAGGAGAATGAATGGAGATGAGCTCTTTATATATGGTGCTCGAGGACTTTCCAACCATCCGTTTGTCCCCTTAATGACGCTCATGGATGCCTGAAATGTCCTGAATGGAAACATTTTCTTTCTGTCAGTGCTGTTCATTTTTCAGCAAGTGAACAGTATCGTCGTTTGGAGGAAGATGACGACACTATTTAGACTGGACCGAACTGTACGAACCGGGTTCAATGCTTCAACCGGCCGATTCATACACAATTCGATCGAGTTTTTCAAAATTAAAAATTTTTAAATTAATCTAAATTCATTCTCTATCCAATGGTGGCTTCAATTCTCCAAGTTTAATATTTTAAGCCACCTAGAAAAATGAATTTAGCATCTGGTTTAATGATGGTTCAAATTGGTCCAAACTAGTTCATTTCAGTTCAGATCTAGTTCACCTGAACCGGTCTAGTTTTCTCCCACATATTATTCCAAAGTCCTTTTCCAAGGTTTTCACAACTCTTTGGGTCACTCGGGAGTTGTAAATTTCCCAATTCGCCTTTCTCTAACGGTTGGGATTCGTAAACTAGTTCAGTTTTCTCACTTGGGTTGACCGATTCTTTCTCGGTTCTCCTTAACTTTATGGGACAGGGTTTACAACTCTCCCCTCCTTTTAGGAGATTTGTCCTCAACACTTATTCACATCCTTTGTACTGGAAATAACTTCCCTTGATGTCAACTTAAAGTTTATTGACAAACAACCATTTCGGTTATTTTCACTTAACCCCTTTCATAACACGCACTTTAAGAATTTTCTTTTCCTTTCCATTGGTTACTCATTCCATGGAGCTTATCCTAGCTAAGTATACATTACTTGAAAGTTAAGGGTATATCCTTAGATTCACATCTTTCTTTACTTAAAGTAAAATTCTTTCCCTCGAGGTTCTTTACTCCGGATTTTAGGATTGGGAGTTCCAAGAAGCCCAATCGTTCCTATGTGTAGTCACTTTCTTTCTCATTGAAACCCTTAGCTTGGTGTCCTTTCGAGCGATGTGTACATGCTTTCATGGATTTATGTGTTAGCTCATTTTATATAGTTTTTTACTCTTCTTATGTCCTTCCTCATTTTCATTGTCATCCTTTTCTCAAGGACTTTCCTTTCTATTAATCAACTCTTACTAGCTCGTGATCATTTCACGATTCATGTTTTCAATTTTGTTTCCTTTGGTCTAAGTGTCAATTACTTGTTTGGAAAAGTCATCTTATTACGATTTCTATTCTCTACTCTGTCCCTTACAGTAGAGACGTTCACTTTAGGAACTACATGCTCAACTTTCTTATCATTTATTTGAAGGTTTCATTCCTTCCTTTCTTCATACCCCTTTCTATATTAGGGTAATTACCCTTTTGAATCCTTCTCTAATTGAAATTTCAGTCTCTTCCATTATTCTTTACTTGAGACACCTTCGATTATCAGTTTTATTCCATGTAGTCCACACTATGTCTAGTCGTCCTCTTTTTAGGCTCTATCAATTGAGCATTGTTCACCACCAGTTCTGATGTTAGTGATCTTTTACTTTAAACACTTCTTAACTGAAGGGTTTGCTTTTCCAAGGGTTCTTAGGTGCGCTTTCCTCTATTTCCTCTTTTACGGGCAGTCAACCCCTTTCTTACTCGCACGACAGCTTTTGATTTTATTTTCCTACTTACAAGTTACTTGGACTTAACTTACTTCTTGGGTCCTCTTGAGTACCTTTCATTTGTACTTGATCTTTCTACCTCCATCCGCAAATCATTCATGATCTTATCTTCTTTTCCACCTCTGTTAGTTTCATTACTTCTTGGATGCGACACATATTCCCTTCCAAGGCTTCCTTCCTTGGTAGGATTTATACTCCTTTATCCCTAAATTCTCTTTAAATTTTGCCATTGAAAACATCTAACCTTAAATGGCCTTCTTTGATGCCATTTGCTCATGCTTCCCATTGCTCTTGAAACCTTACGTGTACTTCTTGTGTACCTCATCTTCCTTCTCACTCGTTCCTAGTATCCATCTATTTCTTTTAGGTGGATTTCACATCTTCTTGGTTTTACGATCTCCAGATCATCCTATAGGAGGCTTTGCTTAGCATTCTCATGACATTTGATCGTTACTCCTGTCTCACGCATTAATCCCTTTAAGGCTTTCCTTCATCCTCTTTTCCCCAAATGTTTTTGGCCTTTCCACCTCTCCCTTCTTAATTAGAGTATTGACCTTTACAAGGGTTCATTAACTGCCTCGATCCTATCATTCTCCCTGTCAAGTGATCCTGATGCCATCGTCTCTTGAGTCTTATTGTCCTTAATGTCCATCTCATTTCCCCTTTTTACGGCATAGTCATCACTACTTCCATGTCCATTTTAGGGCGTCATTTATTTTCCTAGATTATATTGTTGTTATGAGTTATTTCCTTCAACTGGGTTCATCTGAAATCCTTATTTGGTTTCTCTGCTCTTTGAGAATAGGTCACACCTGGCCAACCCGATACGTCCTTACCCATCTATGTCTTTTAATGAGGTTCATATTCCAATTCTATTTTTTATTGTTTATCTGTTGGTTATGTCACACACCGACCCAGTTTGGTCAGATGCCCTTGATTGAGCCACCACTCTCCCGGTTTATTAAAGGGTTTCCCCTTATTATAAACCATAAAAAGTAAGGCGTCCTTTAACTAGCACCTTTTCCTAGAATAGCATAATTAAAACTGCATAAAATTTAAAACTTTACATACCTGTCTTACAGGCATCTTAGTTGATGGTCTTTAAGGGTAGGCTTTTCGGGATTTCCAGAAAGGGATATAAGGGAGTGATGAGTACGACTACTCAGTGAAGTGGCTTTTAAAATCTTTTGACTTTTAAGAAAATCATTATTATTGGAGTGTGCCAGAATCCTTTCTTTTGAAAAATCCCTTCGTTTAAAAATTCAGTTTTTTTCACCATTTCTTAGTTACCGGTGTGTCATCACCCAACACACATCCTTCATCATGAAGGTTACACATATTCGCAAGTCAGTATCACTACTAAACCCGCTAGTGGCTTTAGAGCGACTTTTCCTGCTACCCGGATATAAGTACGACCACTTCTATCCCGGGAATGAGTGGATGTACACGACATCTGACCCACAATCCAGAAATCACTTCTTTGTGTCCGTATGAGGATAGAGACCTCATCATGTCCCAACCCCGGTCTCATGCGCTTGGTGCTACTATAGATTTCGTAGACACCTGGAACGATGATCTGCCCTTATACTCACCGGGTCGTCCAAGGCCCTTAGGACTCATCACTACCCCTCATGGGCGTCTTGATGATCTCGTACTCATGGTGCATGCACAAACAATGTTTTCTTATCAAGCCATGTAATATGTGGTGCCACTGGTCCAATGGCCCTGACTCTCAACTCAACCCGCAGTTGTTTGTCTTGATTGGTCCGTCGACCTATCATGTTGAACTGCCGCTAGTTAACTGAGCATGTCGGTCCTATCTTGGTACCATGGCCAAACAATTCACTTATTAAGTTTTACAGCACATATATCATGTTCATTTACAAGCTCTTGCTCATGCCAAATAGACTTGGGCCCACTGTACGAGATTTTCAAAATTTGGGCATTCTAGCCCTCAAGTTCCAAAACTGAGGCCCCGACCAATAAGAGCTATTCAAGCTCCCATTAAAAAGGTCTCCCAAATAGTATAAGTATTGGCACACAGTCAGGGGAGAACACTTCCGACAAAATAGGTTTTTACTGTCAATTATACCGACCGGTATAAGGACAACTCCATTCATAACCGATGAACAGGTTTTTAACTTCCTTCGAGGAAGTCTTATCATACCAACCGGGTATGATCTACTTACAACCGGTAAGTAGTATTATCGCATAATTTTCACATCACTTTCTCTAAGTGGTGATGATTAAAGTACCACTAAATAATGGGTTTTTATACCGAGGTACTTAATATCCCCTACCGGGTATGATATAAAATTTCCACTCGCAAGCGGTAAGTGGTTTTAATCTTTAAGTTGTGCTCATCATCCCAACTTTAAGGTATGATGTTAGTAAACCCACTCACCCATTAATGCCGTAAATTTCACTAGACCGGTTCTTTGTATTCATGCAAACTTGTCCTTGCTGGCGTTCCCGGTACTTCGTGTTCCTACACGATATGAACATCTCAGTTCATTATCCTTCGGCCTAATCGCCTTCATTCATTACAAATGAATGAGAAAGTCAAACTTTCATTTATTTGTAATTATATCCCTAAAGTTATTTCTTATTAAGTCCCTAATGCTGGTTTTTCCTCAAATTCAGTCCAGAAACTTCTAAAATTTATCAGAGGACCCGAATTTATTCCATTTCCCAAAAAGGGGATTAATTTCCCAAATTTCCAATTTGGTCCTCCAATATTTCCAAAATTACCATTTTGCCCTTCTTTTCCAAAATGGTAAATTTTGCCCCAAAAATTCTAAATTTTCTCAATTGGTCCTCCAACATTATTTTCATGCCCAATTGGCCCTCCATTTCATAAAATTTCATTTTGGTCCTTCGAATTTCAAAAATCCCCAAATTTCCCCCAATTTCAATTCTTTAACATTGCCGAATTTGATTTTATCAAATTGACCGATCAAACACTTCTAATTGTTGAAATTGGAGTTGAAATTGAGTTCCTACATGTTCATACAATTCTAAGGAACTTTGAATTGCAGATTTTAATGTCGGAATGAGCTCAAACAGAGCTTCGCCGAAAAATAGACAATAGAGAGAGAAAGTTTTAATTTCTTACCGGTGAGGGCACGACGGTCCGAGCTTTTGATCTAGGCAAATAGATCTCATCTTGAGGTTCATCTTAGAATTAAGAATTGCGTCAATTGATGCAAAATTGAGTTAGAATTTCATCATTGAAATTTGTCGGATCTCTCTCTAGCACTGGCCAGAAATTATAGAGGGGATCCGAATTGGCTTAACTTTCAGTCCTAATTCGGCCGTGGGAGGGCTGAGGAAGTGTTGGGAAGGCTTGGTTTGGCTTGAGGAGGGCTCAAAATGGTTGATTTCAACTCGGCTGAAATAGGGCAGCTTCAGTCTCCTGGAGCTGCTTCACTATTTCATCATGTCGACGACTCTTAGAGTGAACAGAGACTACAAACGTGTAGTTGACTTCTCCCCGGTTCTAAAGAACCTAACCCCGCCTTGTTTGGCTCAGAAAAGACCCCATGTCAGAACTCTAGTTCGAGCTTCGCCGGAAAATGGAGCAATTGAGAGAGAATAGAGTTTTCAGGTGTGGAGAGGATGAATGGGGAGGGGCTCTTTATATAGGGAGCTTGGAGACCCGTTGGCCGTCCGTTTGGCACCCTTATTGCTGACATTGAAGACCTGAAACGCCCCGAATAGAAGCATTTCTTCTTCGCCGGTGTTTCTTCAATTTCCCGGTGAGTGAACAATGTTGTCATCCTGGGGAAGAAGATGACACTGTTCCAAACCGGACCGAACCGGTTCGAACCCGGTTCAAAGATTAAACGGTCTGGCTCACCCCCAATTCGATCAAGTTTTTCAAATCTAAAAATTTCTAAATTCATTCTCTATCCAATGGTGGCCTCAAATCTCCAATTTAAAATATTTAAGCAACCTAGAAAAATGAATTTAGGATTTAGTTCAATAGTGGTTCAAACCAGCCCGAACCGGTTCGGATCTGGTTCACCTGAACCAGTTTGGTTTTCATCCCCAATTCCTTCACAAGTCCATTTCCATGTCTTTTGTGGCTCCTTTGGTCACTTAGGGTCCAGAAAATTCCCGGTTTACCATCTCTTTATCGATTCCAGTTCATAAACTGGCTTGGTCCTTAAACCAGTTCAATCCGGTTTGGGTCTGGTTCACCTGCACCGATCTAGTTTTTCTCTCCCACTTTGTTCTAAGGTTCCTTCCCAAGGTTTATGAATTTCTTTGGAGTATAATGGATTTGAATTTCTTTGTTTTTCCCAGTCTCTATCGGTTCCAGTTCATGAACCGGCTCAGTTCATAAGCCGGTTCAATCCTGTTGGACCCGGTTCATCCAAACCGGTCTAATTTTCCTCTTCCAATTCATCCTAAGGTTCTTTTCCATAGTATTTTGAACCCTTTGGATCACCTAGGAGTTGTAAAGTCCTAAATTGCCCATTCACAATTATCGGGTTTGTGAACCGATTCAGTTTTCTTACTTGGTTTGACTGGTTCTCTTCCTGGTTTTCCTCAGCTCAAAAGGGCAGGGTTTACAACTCTCCCCTCCTTTTAGGTGTTTTATCTCCAAAACTTAGTTAGCAACCTTGCATGAGCAATCATTTCCTTTGATGCCCCTTTGGTGTTTGCTTAAAATGCAAACTTTTCTCTCATCCTTTCAATTAGCACCTTTTACAACCTTCACTTAAGGAATTCTTTTTCCTTTATATTATTTACTCCCTCCATGAAGTTTGCTATAACTAGACATACCTTACCTTAGGGTATGTTCTTAGATTTTATCTCAAGATTGGAAATTCTAAGATAACTATTGATTTTCGTGCCTAGTTAACCACTTGGTCATTGAAACCCTTAGCTCGTTGTCCTATAGAGCATTTTATACTTATTTCCACGGATTTCTTTATCATCACCTTTTGTCCCATTTTGACTCTTCCTTCATTCGTTGCTCATTATAAATCGGTCCAAGTTATGTTTGACTTTGTCATGCTTATGAACCAACTCTTCCTTATTTTGAGTAATGTTTTCATCAGGATCGTTGAGGTTTCTTGTCCCTTACAGCATGACATTTTCTAGATATTATCTCTATATCCATTAGATCTCCAAAACACTTCCTTTAGGTTTATTCCTTATTTTTCAACCTCTCAGGGATTGCATAACTTCATTCCTCTTTTCCTCTGGTAGTATTCCTCGATTACCTTTACCGTTATTAACTCAATTTACACAACTGTGTCAGTTCTCCTTACCCACTCGTCCATTCGGAGGTTCATCATCACTCCCAATAACATCCTTTACCCAAGGATTTCCTTTGGCCTTAATCTGCTCTTACTTGTTTGTAACCACTTCATAGTTCGTTATTCCCATTTGACCCTTTTCAGTCTATTGTTTTGTTTCGGGGAGTTCCCTTATTACGTTTCATTCACTAATGTGTCCCTCAAGATAGAGACTTTTGTTCTAGGAGCTACATGTTCGATCTTCTTACCATTGCTTGAAGGTTCCCTTTTCTCCCTTTCTTCGTACCCTTATCTGTGTTAGGGTCTCTGTTTTGCTTTGGATCCTTCTCCATCCACAACTTTTGTTTTATCATTTGTTCCTTACATAGGACACTTCCGATTATTGGTTTTATTCTGTGCATTCCACACTATGCTTGGTTGTCCACTCTTTAAGCTTCGTATGCATGTGTGGGCTATGGCCCGTCTTACCAATTGTGGCTATTCCTTCTTAGCTACACCCTATTAGGATACTTACTTTCCCAACATCTTCTCGAACATTTTTCCTCTATTACCCGAGTATGGGTTGTCCAATCATTCATACTTATCACAACATCTTTTGATGCTAACCCGTTAAATAACTTCTATTAAGGAGGGTTCACATCCTCCTTATTTCAAAATCGCGTGTTCACCCTTCTTGAGGCTCACTTAACCGTTCCAAGACTTTAAACTATAAATCTGGTTTTGACCATCAATTTCTTTAAGGATTTCTCTTCGTTATTCTCTTCCTACGTTTTGGCCTTTTCACTTCTCCCTTCTTTGTTGTGGTTTAAATCCATGGTTCTTTCAAAACCCAGTTCTTTAACTGTCTTCTTCTCTTTATTATTATTATTTTTTTTTCTGGTCCAATTGCCTGGGCAACTGTATCACTCGTTCTTCATGCCCATCCCATTGTCCTTCAGAGAGTGTAGTCTTTACTACATCTCATCCTTTCTTAGGGTTTTGTTCATTCTCTTTGATTGTCCACCGTTACAAGTTTCTTCTTTCTACTCGGTTCTTCTGGAATTATTTCTTGATACTCCTGCTCTTTCTCCAAACAGGTCATACTGGGACAACACGATACTTCCTTGGTAGAATTCTTTCCTTTTCTCTTGACATTCCCTTTTTTTACATTTTCTCAAGGGGATTTTTACCCTTAAATGACATCCCTTGATGTCGTCTTCTCCTGTTTACCTTTACTCCACAATTCTTGCAGGCACATCTTGTATACTCTATCAGCAACTTCATTCTTACCCAATACCTATCTACTTCTTTAGGTTGCGTAAAAATCTTTCTTGTTTCAAGTTTTCTTGACCATTATGTGAGAGGCTTGCCTATTCCTTTCTTGGCTTGAGTTTTAATTGTTAATCGGCCCTTGGTCCTTTTAAGGATTTCTTTAATCCCTCTTTTCTCCAATATTTGGCCTTTCCACCTCTTCTTTCTTTGCTGGAGTTTACTCTATGACCATCATGAGAGAGTTCGTTACCTGTCTCACCCCTACTTTTCACCTTATTTAGTTTTCTTGAGATAGTTGTCTCCCTAATCTCCTTGTCCTTAATGATCCTTCCAAAGTTCCCTTTCATAGCGTATTCCTTCTCTTCTTCACTCTAACGGTGTCATTCCCTAGAGTTCCAGGGGACGTTTTTTTGTGTTTGCCCCTTATGAGAGGGTTCTTAGTATGCTTCTCATGTACCTTATCCCTATTCATGAGGTATCCTTCTCGGTTTGACCTTCTTACGAAGTTTTTGCATTCACCTCGTCATTTATTGACCTCTTGGTGAACCGTTTACGTAACCTGCTCCATGGTGTCGGTCTCCAATCCTTCATGTCCTTCGTGACCTTTGAGGAGGTATTGCCTTGAATCTATGAGGTGTGGAACACCCCTTCTTTCCTTATACTTATACTAGTTCGTCTTGGTACTTGTCCTTAATAGTGTTGAGCACTTTCTCGAGTAGCATTCGTCTTGTCCTCACCTTGTAACATGTTATTTCTTTGCCAAGTCATTATCAGAGTTCTCACTCTTTCGTCTCCTTGTCGATTTCCTTGGTGAGCCTTCTTTGCCTAATAATTTTCCCCTAAGAATTCTCCAAGACTCTTTAGTCTTTTGGTTCATTTCCTTATTTGGGATGGGATTCTCCTCAGTCCCCAGGGTTTGTTTGGTTAATTTTCTTGAGGCAATCTTTCTACAATTGAGACGTAGGCTTACATCCTTGTTTAGAGACATGGTTTCAGGAACTTGGAATTCTTTATTAATGTAGAATGAGTACAATATATTAGGGTCTTAACCATATTACAAAGTGGTCATGAAATAGGTAGAGGACTACGAGGTGTGTGCTAAGCATCCTCCATGGTAAGGTTATAAGCCCTAACTAGTGTTCTTGGTCTCAGGCTTGGCTTCTTTGTACTCGGGGTGTGACCTCAACAGGTCAAAGCGTCATGTCATTTGGTCCTTGGGAATTTCTACCATGGCTTAGGCATTTGGGAAGCTTCTAGAGTTGTCTTCCTATGAGGACAGGGTGGTGAGTAGAGTCATCCCTAGTTTTCTTGGTTCCTTTACTAGGAGCCATCTGTAAATTTTGGGAGAAATCCTATTAGTTACTATATTTTCTAGTCTTGAATATGTATTCGAGGAAACAAGCTCTAATACCACTCTAGTTGTCACACCCCGACCCGGTTTGGTTGGATCCCCGTGATCAACCCGCCACTCTCCCGGTTTATTAAATGGTTTCCCCTTATTGTAAACCGTAAAGAGTAAGTTATCCTTTAACCTGCACCATTTCCTGCAATAGCATAATCAAAACTGCATGAAATTTAAAACTTTACATACCTGTCTTAAAGGCATCTTAGTTGACAGACTTTAAGGGTAGGCTTTCTGGGATGTCCTGAAAGGGATATAAGGGAGGGGGTGAGTACGACTACTCAGTGAATGGGCTTTTAAAAGCTTTTGACTTTTAAGAAAATAATTATTCTTGGAGTGTGCCAAACTCCTTTCTTTTAAAAAATCCCTTCGTTTAAAAATTCGGGTTTTTCCACCATTTCTTAGTTACCGGTGTGTCATCACCCAACACACATCCTTCAACATGAAGGTTACACATATTCACAAGTTAGTATCACTACTGAACTTGCTAGTGGCTTCAGAGCGACTTTTCCTGCCACTCGGATAGAAGTACGACCACTTCTACTTTGGGAATGAGTGGATGTATGCGACATTTGACCCACAATCCTGAAATCACTTCCTCGTGTCCATATGACGACAGAGACCTCATCATGTCCCCACCCCGGTCTCATGCGCTTGGTGCTACTCCAGATTTCGCACAGACACCGGGAACGACGATCTGCCCTTATACTCAATAGGTCGTCTAGGGCCCTTAAGACACATCACTACCCCTCATGGGTGTCTTGATGATCCTGTACTTATGGTGCATGCACAAACAATGTTTTCTTATCAAGCCATGTAATATGTGGTGCCACTGGTCCAACGGCCCCGACTCTCAACTCAACCCGTAGTTGTTTGTCTTCACTGGTTCGTCGACCTGTCATGTCGCACTACCGCTAGTTGACTGAGCATGTCGGTCCTATCTTGGTACCATGGCCAAACAATTCACTTATTAAGTGTTACAACACATATATCATGTTCATTTATGAGCTCCTGCTCATGCCAACTAGCATGGGGCCCACTGTACGAGATTTTTAAAATCTGGGCATTCTAGCCCTCAAATTCCTAAACCGAGGCCCCCAGCCTATAAGAGCTATTCAAGCTCCCGTCAAGAAGGTCTTCCAAATAGTTTATGCATTGGCACACAGTCAGGGGAGAACACTTCCGAAAAAATAGGTTTTTACTATCTATTATACCGACCGGTATAAGGACAACTCCGTTCATAACCGATGAACGATTTTTTAACTTCCTTCTAGAAAGTCTCATCATACCAACCAGGTATTATCTACTTACAACTGGTAAGTAGTTTTTCCGCAGAATTTTCACATCACTTTCTCTAAGTGGTAATGATTAAAATACCATTAAATAGTGGGCTTTTATACCGAGGTACTTATCATCCCCTATGGGGTATGATATAAAATTTCAACTCACAACTGGTAAGTGGTTTTTATCTTTAAGTTTTTCTCATCATCTCAACCGGGTATGATGTTAGTAAACCCACTCACCCCTTAATATCGTGAATTCCACTAGACCAGTTCTTTGTATTCACACGAGCTTGTCCTTGCTGGCATTCCCGGTACTTCATGTTCCTACATGATATGAACATCTCGGTTCATTATCCTTCTACCTAATCGCCTTTATTCATTCCAAATGAATGAGAAAGTTAAACTTTTATTTATTTGCAATTAGGTCCCTAAAGTTATTTCTCTTTATCTTTAAGTCCCTAATGCTAGATTTCCTCCAATTGAGTTCAGAAACTTCTAAAGTTTATCATAGGACATCAATTTATTCCATTTCACAAAAAAGGGATTAATTTCTCAAATTTCCAAATTGGTCCTCCAATTTTTCCAAAATTACCATTTTACCCTTCCTTTACAAAAATGGTAAGTTTTGCCCCAAAAATTCTAAAATTTCTGAATTGGTCCTCCAACATTATTTTCATGCCTAATTGGCCCTCAATTTCATAAAACTTCATTTTGGCCTTCGAATTTTGAAAATCCCCAAATTTCCCCCAATTTCAACTCTTCAAGATTGCCGAATTTGATTTCATCAAATTGACCAATCAAACACTTCTAATTGTTGAAATTGGAGTTGAAATTGAGTTCGTACATGTTCATACAATTCTAAGGAACTTTGAATTACATATTTTAACGCTAGAATGAGCTCAAACGGAGTTAAGCAGGAAAACAGACTATAGAGAGAGAAAGCTTCGATTTCTCACCGATGAGGTCACGACAGTTCGAGCTTTTGATCTGGGCATATAGCTCTCATTGTTAAATTGAGTTAGAATTTCATCATTGAAATTCTGTCGGTTCTCTCTCTAGCACTGGCCGGAAATTTTAGAGTGGAGCCGATTTGGCTTACCTTTCAGTCCTAATTTGGCCATGGGAGGGCTGAGAAAGTGTTGGGAAGGCTTGCTTTTGCCTGAGGAGGGCTCGAAATGGCCAATTTCAACTCGACCAAAATAGAGCAGCTTTGGTCCACCAAAGCTGCTTCACTATTTCATCACGCCGACGCTCTCGAAGTGAACAGAGACTACAAACGTGAAGCTGACTTCTCCCCACTTCTAAAGAACCCGACCTCACCTTGTTTGTCTTAGAAAAGACCCCATGTTGGAGCTCTGGTTCAAGCTTCACTAGAAAATGGAGCAGTTGAGAAAGAATGGAGTTTTCAAGTGTGGAGAGGATGAATGGTGAGGGGCTCTTTATATAGGGAGCTTGGAGACCTGTTGGCCATCTGTTTGGCACCGTTATTGCTGACATTAAAGACCTGAAACACCCCAAACAGAAGCATTTCTTCTTCATCGGTGTTTCTTCAGTTTCCTGGGGAGTGAACAGTGTTGTCATCCTAAGGAAGCATATGACACTGTTCCGAATCGGACCAGACCGGTCTGAACCAGGTTCAAAGAATAAACCGGCTGGTTCACCCCCCCCCATTTGATCGAGTTTTTCAAATCTAAAAATTTTTAAACTCATCTAAATTCATTCTCTATCCCATGGTGGCCTCAAATCTAGAATTTGAATTATTTAAGCCACCTAAAAAAATGAATTTAGGATTCGGTTCAATAGTGGTTCAAACCAGTTCGGATCCAGTTCACCTGAACCGATTTGATTTTCATCTCCAATTCCTTCACAAGTCCAATTCCATGTCTTTTGTGACTCCTTTGGTCACTTAGGGTCCATAAAATTCCCGGTTTACCATCTCTTTATCAATTCCGGTTCATAAACTGGCTTGGTCCTTAAACTAGTTCAATCTGGTTCGGGTCCGGTTCACCCAAATTGGTCTAGTTTTTCTCTCCCACTTTATTCTATGGTTCCTTCCCAAGGTTTATGAATTTCTTTGGAGTATAATGGAGTTGAATTCCTTTGTTTTTCCCAATCTCTATCGGTTCCAATTCTTGAACCGACTCGGTTTATAAACTGGTTCAATCCTGTTGGACCCGGTTCATCCAAACCGGTCTAATTTTCCTCTTCCAATTCATCGTAAGGTTCTTTTCCATAATATTTTGAACCCTTTGGATCACATTGGAGTTGTAAACTCCTAAATTGCCCATTCACAATTATCGGGTTTGTGAACCGATTCAGTTTTCTCACTTGGTTTGATCGGTTCTCTTCCCGATTTTCCTTAGCTCAAAAGGGCGGGGTTTGCATGTTACCATAGCTAGGGATTTTCTACTTTTGTGGTCTCTCTTCATATCTTTATCCTTTTTTTCCAAGGATTTCCAATCTTTGGAGTTTCATGGTCAACCTTCCTAATGCTTCTTGAAAGTTTTTCTTCTATACATTTCTTATACCTTTCTGACATTAGTATGGTTATATACCTTAGATTCTTCCTTATCTCCTATTCACATTCATTCCATATCTTTCCTTCAAGAAGTCTCATGGTCATTGTTGAGTTTCTCATAATTTGTGTCCTACCTCTAGTTGACTCTTTCCAGGTACTTGTATTATTCCTGTGAGTTTTCTTTCTACCATACTTCTTTTCTCTTTCCTTCCTCCTTGTCCTATCCCAAAATTGACTTAACTTCTTCTACACTCCTATATCCTTTTTACTTTCCTTCTGGTCAGCTTCCATTCTGTTAGTTTCCCTAGGAACAGTCCAATTCTTCTTGATTCCCTTACTTTTACCCATAGGGCTTTTCCTTAACTCTTTATACTTTCACTAGTCATGTACCCTTACACAGGACCTCTTCTTCTTTCTCTTAGTTAGGGTATGTCTTCCTTGGTGGACTCTAGGTAGATTCTTCTAGAAATTCTTTCCAAGTCTTATTATCCTATTCTCTTGGTAGGGAAAACTTACTTGTTCAATTAAAAGGTTTTAGGTTAACCAGTAATGACCCGTAGTTTTCCTTCCCTAGGTGATATCTACCTGTTACTTTGATCCTTGTTGACATACTCCCATTATTAGTTGAATTTATCAAAGAGACCAAATTTTTAATCAAGGAAAATCAGATTTTCATTCAGTCAAGAAATAGTTTCTTTGCATACTTGGGTTATTACAAAGATTTTCTACTTCCTAGTCCCTTGATGTCATAGGTCGGGAGTTAGCCTTGGAATGATTACGGGATTCATGGTCTGATGGCTTTGAGGAGCTGGTTGAAGTCCATCCATGTTCCCTTATGGGAAGAACTTCATGTATGGCCTTCAGTCCGTACCGCCTTAACACCTCTGCTTAACAGTCATATATCCACTTCATCCATTGAGAAGGATTGAAGCTGGCCTGAGTAGGTAGGGGTACTTGGTGTACTTTTATGAAGGTGGCATAAGCATCCCAATAATTGTCCCATGCCTCTTTCCTAGGGGGATTCCATTCTGGTTGTTGTGGGGCTCGAGTTGGTGTTGGGCTCCTTGGAGGAGGGACAAGTTCTTCCTATTTTGGAGAAGGATAAATAATGTCTTCTGGCTCTAGCAAGGCTCCTACGAGTTTCCTATAATCCTCAACCATATCCTTGGGCACTCTCTTCTCACCCTTCAGTAATCATTGAACAGTTGCCTCCCTAGGGGTAGGCATCTTTTTCAAGGTCAAGTGTGGATGATTTGATTTCACGGCACACTTTCTAGGGGTTCTTCTTCCTACACGGTAATTTAGTTTTCATAGTGTCATGACATAGTATTAATAATGATTGAAGGGAACTAGGCTCTGATACCACTCAAGTTGTCATGCCCCGACCCAGTTTGGTCAGATCCCCATGATCAACCCATTGCTCCCTTGGTTTAAGAGGGGTTTTCCCTTTCTTTTAACCAAGAGGAGCCAAATGTAATTTAACCTTGTTCCTTGAAATATCATAAATAAATAATAATGCAAGCTTAAAATAACTTTTAAGCATACCTAACAAAAGGAAGGTCCAAGTGTTTTCCTTAATCATTTTCGTTAATCCTAAAAAGGTATAGAAAAGAGGGGTGAGTTTCTACAACTTAGTAAATGGGTGTTGGGAATGGATTTTCATAAAAGAATAGTTTTAATTTGGAGTGTGGTAAACTCCTTATTTCTTTTAAGATCATTTCTTCCTCAAGTTTTGGTTTTCAAACACTTTTCCTTATTATCCACCGTAGGTGTGTTTAACAATCAAAACACAACCTTCATCAGAAAGGGAATCACACATTCGTAGGGAAGTCCATCCATTGCACCCACTTGTGGCGTCAGAGCGACTTTACCGGCCACCTATATAGAAGCTCATCCACTTTTACCTTGGGAATTAGTGGATGTTTGCAACATTCGACCCTCAAACCCAAAATTAACTATGTGTCTGTATGAGGATAGAGATCTCATCCCGACCCCATCCTAGCCCCTTCTTTGCTTAAAGCCATGTCTAGCTTCCTTGACTGCTAGCATGACAAACTACCCTTATCTCTACCATGTCTTCCAGTAGCTCCTACCCCTCTTGGGCGTCTTGATGGTCTCGAACCTCAAGTGCATGCACAAACAAAAGTTTTCCACAAAGCCATTTATCTTTGGTGTCACTGGTCCAATGGCCTGACCCTCAACTTGACCTGTAACTTTTTGTCTAGACCGATCCGTCGACCTGTCCCTATCGCACTACCGCCAGCCAATCGAGTATGTCGGTCCTATCTTGGTACCATGGCAAGATCACACAATTCATTCATTAAGAATTTTCATGACTTAAACATCATGTTTGTTTACGAGCTCCTGTTCATGCCAACTAGCCTTGGGTCCACTATACGGATTTTAAAAAATCGGGCATTTTATCCCTCAAGTTCCAAAACCGAGGCCTCTAGCATATCTGTGCTATTCTACCTCTTATCAAGGTCTCCCAAAATTTTTAAGCATTAGCACACATACAGGGGAGAACACTTCTAACAAAAATAAACTTTCCATCCATCACACCAACCGGGTGTGATGACATCTTCGCTTACAACCGGTAAGTGGGTTTTCTACTTTTTTCTAGGAAGTCCATCATACCAACCGAGTATGATCTACTTACATCCGTTAAGTAGTTTTTCCGCATAGTTCTCACATCACTCCAATCAGGTGTGATGTCAAAATTCCACATAGAAGTGGTTTTTCATTTCCGATGTGCTCATCATCCCCAACCGGGTATGATGTGAATAAACCCACTCACTCGATATTCGTAGTGTATTCCTTCTTAGTCGGGTTTTGCCTCCACACTATCTTATCCTTGTCGGTGTTCTGGTCCTTCGTGTCCCTACATGATTTGGAAATCCTTATCTATTAATATTTGGCAAGATTGCCTTCATTCCTCATGTATGAAAGGAAATGCCCAAACTTTTTAGTTAATTGCATTTACGTCCCTAATGCAAACTTTCCCCAAATTGAGTGCCAAAACTTCCAAAAATTCACATTGGGGCCTCAACTTACTCAAAATTGTTTAAGGGGTTCAAGTTTTCCAAATTTCCAATTTGGTCCCTAACTTTTCAAAAATTACCATTTTGCCCCTACTTTAGAAAAATGGCAATATGACCCCAATTAATTTAAAAAATTGACCAATTGGTCCTCCAACATCCTTGTCATGGCCAATTGGCCCTAAATTTTGGGAAATTGCAATTTAGCCCCTCAATTTTTCGAAATCCCCAATTTCCCCCAAAAAGTTTCCACAATTTACCCTTTTAAAATTGTTTGAATTTGATTTAATCAAATTCACCATTTAATCGATGTTAATTGTTGAAATTGAAGGTATAATTGAGTTCCTAAACATCCATACGATTCAATTATGCTTTGAATCACATGAATTGAGGCCGAAATGAGCTCAAATGAAGCTTCACAGAAAAACTAGACGTAGAGAGAGAAATCTTTGAAAGCTTACCATCAGAGGTTTGGCGGTTTGAGCTTTCGATCGGTGCCGGTATCTCTTGTCCTGAGGTTACTTCTATGATAAAAAATTGCAACAATTCATGTCTAATTGAGAAAGAATTTTGTCAATGAAGTTTCATTATTTCTCTCTCTAACGCTGATCGAAAATTACAGAGGGGAGTAGAATTAGCTTACTTTTCAACTCTAATTCGGTCGTGTGAAGGATATGGGAGTATCGGGAGAGCTTGATTTGGCCTGAGGAGAGCTGAATTCGGCCAATTTTAGATCAGTCGAAATAGGGCAGCTTCGGTCCGTTGGAGCTGATTCACTGTTTGACTACGTCGGCGCTTCTCCGGTGGTTCTCTGATCAAAGGGAAACTACCGTTGGGTAGCTGACTTCTCCCCGAGCCTAAGGAACCCGACCTCACCTTCATAGGCTCAGAAAAATCTTGATGTTAGAGATCTAGTTCGAGCTTCGTCAAAAAATGGAGTAGTTGAGACAGAGTGGAGTTTTCAGATGTGAAGAGAATAAATGGAGAGGAGCTCTTTATATCGGGAGCTCGGGGATTCTCTAGCCATCCGTTTGGCACCTTAATGGTGCTCATTGATGGCTTGAAACATCCTGAATAGAAATGTTTACTTTTTGCTAGTGCTATTCATTTTTTCGACAAGTGAACAGTGTCGTTGTCTGGATGAAGAAGATGGCTCTGTTCCGAACTGGACCAGACAGGTCCGAACGGGGTTCAATGCTTAAACTGGTCGGTTCATACCCGATTCAACCGAGTTTTTCAAAATTAAAAATTTCTAAATTCATCTAAATTCATTCTCTATCCAATGGTAGCTTCAATTCTCCAATTTGAATATTTTAAGCCACCTAAAAAAATGAATTTAGCATCCAGATCAATGATGGTTCAAACCAGTCAAAACCGGTTCAATTCGGTTTGGACACGGTTCACTTAAACCCGTTTGGTTTTCTCTCCCAAATTATTCCAAAGTCCTTTTCCAAGGTTTTCATGACTCTTTGTGTCACTTGGGAGTTGTAAATTTCCTAATTTACCCTTTCTCTAACGGTTCAGATTTGTGAATCGGTTCAATTTTCTCACTTGGGTTGATCGGTTCTTTCTCGGTTCCCCTTAACTTTAAGGGACGGGGTTTACAAGGGTGGATGTTGATTTGAGAAATCTTAGAAGAAACTGTTGAAATATCAAACAATTGAAATTGCTAAATTGAACCTTCCAAAAATATTTTTCCTCATTCACTGAGTTGTCGAACTCACCAACTCCCTCTAAACATTTTCAGGAAGGAAAACAACTACATCGGCTTTTCCACCGCAGACCCCAACCCAAGTACACAAATTTAAAGTTTGAGTTTTGTTTAATATTGTTAAGGGAAAATATGACAGGTACTATGCCTAACTCTCTTTATCTCCTAGAGGAGTCCCTCTTTGAGGTCTGGGAGAGTGGCAGGTTGTTCACAGAACCTCGCCCAAACCGGCTCAGGGCATAACAACAGGAATTCAGTTGTCCTTCCTTACACAGCCTTGGTTCCCATTACCAATTTTCCGATGCAACTCTTTGCTCAATTGTTCTTTACTTGCATATAAACTCCTCCACAACCAGGAGGGACAATTAGCTAGACTAGTTGAGAAAATGTAATTATACCTGTAGTACGTACCTTTGAGTAGTTAAGAGAGAAGAGTATTTGGCTAATTATGGATCCTCCATATGTTCTTCATTATCAATGATAAATTAAATGTATGCAGATCTTTAATTCCCATACATCTCCTTTCCTTGATATTGGTAAGTTTGGCCCACTTAACCGAGGGGATCTTCTTTTGGTCACTGGAGTTACTCTACCAAAACTTTGATAGGAGCGAGTTCACCTCAGAAAACCAAACCTGTGCTAGCAAAACACAATACATAACATATGTGGGTATAATACAAAGGGTAGATTTTATAAGAATATCTCGACCACTTAGAGACAAGTACACTAATTTCCACCCTTGGAGTTTTCGTGTTATTTTTTCATTTATGAAATGGATGGTTTTCCATTTATTACGTCCCAATAAGATAGGTAGACCAAGGTATGTATCATTGAATTCACCATTGCCTATGCCCAAGTTGTTGCTAATTGTTGTTCGAGTTGATGGCCATGTGTTTGCACTGAAATATAAAGAAGATTTTGTTAATACGATCTTTTGACTTGAAGCCATACAATATTCACTCAATAATCAAATTAGACATGATGCACTATCATCAGATGCTTCAAGGAAAAATAGAGCATCATCAGTAAAAAATAAATGTGACACAGTTGGACAATGCTTGCCAATCTTATGACCTCTTAACTCATTCCTACAAACAGCTTTAGTAATATTTCTAGAAAGGACATCTGCTATTAAAATAAAGTGATATGGAGAGAGAGGATCTTCCTACATGACACCCCTAGTCGGTTGGATGGGATCTATCCTTTGTCTGTTCAAAATGACACTGTACGAGACTGAAGATAAACACTGCATAATCCATGAAACAAATGTAATATGAAAACCCAATTTAATTAAAAGTCTCTCCAACAAGGGCCACTCCACTTGGTCATAGGTTTTTAGCATATCAAGTTTCACTCCGCACCATTCTTTCTTTCCTCTTTTTTTGTTGTTTAAAAAATGGAAGCACTCATGGGGTACACCTATATTGTCATGTATTACACTTCCTGGGATAAATGCACTTTGCTCCCTAGAAACTATTCTATCCATAAGAGGCTTTAGTCTGTTAACTAGAATTTTTGAAATGATCTTATATATGAAATTACAAAGAGCGATATGCCGAAAGTGGGACATTTCCTCTATATTAGCTATCTTTGGTATAAGAATAATATCTAGCTCATTAAGTAGCTGAGGGAGATGTCCTGTTAAGAAGAAATTATACATAGTTGAAAAAATGTCAGTCCCGATAATACTCACTAAATTTAAATTTAACGCATACACATTGCATCCATCTAAAATGACATATCATTCAACTCTTATCTCAAGCTTAATTTTTTCTTTTTTTTTCAAAAATTAAAAGCTCACCCTAAATCGATCTGGTTTTCTCTTTCAATTTGTTCCAAGGTTCTTTTCCATGATTTTTATTACTCTTTGAGTCACTTGGGATTTTCCAATTTCCCATTTTACCCTTTCTTTACTAGTTTTGGTTTGTTATTCAACTCAGTTTTCTCTTTTGAATTGACTGGTTCTTTTCCTAGTTTTCTTATCTTTAAAGGAACGGGGTTTGCAACTCTCCTCTCCTTTCAGGAGTTTTGTCTCCAAAACAAATTTCACCTCTTTTCTCCTTGGGTAATCTCCCTTGGTGTCAACTTGGGTTTACTTGACATGCCATCATTTGGTTGTTCCTTTACCAAGTCATTCCTAATCCACGCATTAATGGGACTTCTCTTCTATTGTGTTAATCACTCACTCTACAGAGGGTATCTTCATTTGGTGGGTCTTACCCACTATTTTGAAAGAATTCCTTTCAGCCCATTCCCTATTCTACTTAGGGTAAGGTCATTCCTCTTTAAGGTTTTCATCCATGTCATTGAGTTGATTGTCTCATGGTCATTCCTTCCCTTACAATCCTAGGTGGCCTCTTTGGTGGCAGTTCACACCTATCCAATCTCCTAGGAATTACTACTCTGATGATTCCTTCTTGTCACCTGATAGTGTCTCTTGTCTATTCTTGGTGTTATCCAGTCGTCCTTTCTCCTTGCAATCATGCCCTATTTTGGATGTACTTGGTTCTCTTTTATTGGATTTCTCGATTCCATCATTTATGTTCTCTATCCAATTATGCACTTACTAATTTATTTGTGATCCTCTCCCATTCCGTCCCTTCTTTATTTTCAGTGGTATCCTTGTATAAGGATTTCCTTCCCTCCAGTACATCCTCAACCATTATGCCCCTTTTTGGGTTCCTAGTATCGGGTAACACCTTTTAGGATTCTAATGTGATTCTCACGAATGTTATTTCGTTAATTGCATCATCCTTACTACTCTTCTTGTTCAATTTGTCGAGACCGCCGTCTATCAAGTTCTCTTGTCCTTGATGTCCATCCTATCACCTCTCTATAGGGTGTAGTCAAATTTACTTCCCAGTCATTCCTTCCTCCTTCGATGGACTCCTCAGTGTCAAATTTTTTTCGTATGTTCCATACTATGTTCAATCATTCAATCGTGACTCCCTTGAGTCGTATATACCCTTTCTAGGCTTTCTTCCCTTAATACTTATTTTCCTCTCCTTGCTCCTATAGCTACCGATCCTAGAACATCTTGCCAGCATTTCCGAGGTTTACTTCTTTCTGGGGAAGTCTCATGGGTATGCCTTATGGGCCATATTGTTGGTTGTATTTCCTAACTCCTGTATGAGGGCTCACTTAATCCCTTGACGGTGGTTATGTTTCTTTCAGGTACAAATCCTCCCATTCCTACTTCATTTCTTGATGCCACCATCTCCTTTTCCCTTTTTCCAGGTTTATCCTATTTTGTGACCCATAGAAGTATGATTTCCTTACACTCGCTCGCTTGTGAGCATACTCTTTTCTTTCCCCTTTTCAGTTGGATCCTTTTTCTCTTGTTAGGGCATGTCCTTTCCGATGACTCCCTTGCTAGGTAGGCTCATTGTTCCTCCGTGGAATCCTCCTTCCTAGTCTTCTATCTCAACTTGTTGCCTTCTTCCTCTGAGTTGGGAGTTCCTAGTTTCTGTGAGGGACTATTCTAGTTTAGATTGGCTATCTTAGGGATATCACTTAGTATTAACTAGAGGTGGCCTGTAGTCTTCGTTCTCGGGTGGCCCTTCTCCACATATTACCTTGGGTCCTGATTGGTATATTTCCATTTGTTAATGGTACTTATCGTTAATAGGGACACTAACTTTTAAATAGAAAATTTATCGGTCTTTATTCATTCGAGGAGATAGTTTCTTACCATACTCTACTTATTAGAGAAAATTTCTAACCACTTCCTATTCTAGTTCCTCAGGGTCATAGGCTGGGAGTTATCCTCTGAATTGTTTCAGGATTCATGGTCTAAGGGTTTCGATGAACTAGTTGATGTCCATCCATACTCCTGTCGAGCTTCCCTTCTAGGAAGGACTTCATGGAACACCTCGAGTTTGTACCTTCCTAGCACCTTAGCTTCGCACTCATAAGTCCACTAAATCCATTGGGTGGGGTTAAAGTTGTACTAAGCCGATAGGGGTGTTCAGAAAACTTTCATAAAGGTTGTGTGGGCATCCAAGTAGTTGTTCCATGCCTCCCTCTAGGTTGGGGTCCTTTTTGGCTGTCATGGGGCTGAATGGGGTGTCGACTTCCTCGGAGGATGTATATGTTATTCCTATCTTGGGGGAGGATATGTTATGTTAGCTGGCTCTAACATCACCCAAGAAGCTTCCTATAGTCCTCGACCATGTCTTTTGGCACATTCTTCTAGGATTCAACAAGCTTTTGGATGTCTATCTTGCTAGAGGTAATAGTCTTTTTCAAGGTTTCGTGTGTGGGTTTGGTTCGTACGGCGAACTTCCTAGGTACTCTTCTTCCTACAAGGTAATTATGTTTTTATTAGTGATAGGTCATAGTATTGATAATGCTATCATGGGAACATAGCTCTCATGTAAACCCTGCCCATTGGAGTTAAGGAAAATTGGGAAAAGAACCGGTCAACTCGAGTGAGAAAACTGAACCGATTCACGAATGTCGACCACAAGAGAACGGACAAATTGGGAAATTTACAACTCCTGAGTGACCCAAAGAATCATTAAAACCTTGGAAAGGAACTTAGGATAATTTTGGAAAGAAAACCAGACCGGTTCAAGTGAATCGGATTGAGCCAGATCCGAACCGGAATGAACCAGTTTGAACCATTGTTGAATCGGATGATAAATTTATTTTCTATGTGGCTTAGAAAATTCAAATGGGAGAATTGAGGCCACCATTAGATAGAGAATGAATTTAGATAAATTTAGAAATTTTATATTTTGAAAAACTCTATTGAATTTGGCATGAACCAGCTGGTTTAAGCGTTGAACCTGGTTCGGACCGGTCCGGTCCGCTTCGGAACAGTGTCATCTTTTTCCTTAAGATGACAGCAATGTTCACTCGCTAGAAAATTGAACAGTGCTGACAGAAAGGAAACACTTATGTTTAGGACATTTCATGCCATCAATGACTGTCATAAAGGTGTTAAACGGATAGCCAGAGAGTCCCCAAGCTCCCTATATAAAGAGTCCTTTTGCATTAATCCTCCACAGACCCGAAAACTTCACGCTCTCTCAAATACTCAATTTTCCAATGAAGCTCAAACCAATGCTCAAACATAGGGGTTTTTCTAAGCCAAAGAAGGCGTGGTCAGGTTCTTTAGACAAGTGGGGAAGTCAAATACCCGACGGTAGTCTCCAATTACTCCGAGGATTGCTGGAGAAATGCCGGCATTATTGAATAGTGAACCAGCTCAGGAAAACTGAAGCTGCACTATTTTTGTTGAGCTTAAGATGGGCAAGTTGAGCCCTACTCAGGCTAAACCAAGCTCTCCCAACACTCCCTCAGCCCTCACACAACCGAATTAGAATGGGAAGGTAAGCTAATTTAGCTCCCCTCTATGAATTCTGATCAGTGTTAGAGAGAGAACCGACAAAATTTTACTCTCCAAATTCTACCACAATTTGACATGAATGTAAGTTATTCTTGATTCTAGGTAGAGCTTCAGGATAAGAGCTACCTGTCCCGATTGAGGACCGATTGGCCATGGAAATGATATTGGAGGAATAAATGGTTGATTTTTGTAATTTTTGGGGTCCAATTTGCCATTTTCTATAATGTATGGACAAAATGGTAATTTTTGAAAAGTTGGGGACCAAATTAGAAATTTGGAAAACTTGAACCCATTTTTGTGATTTTGAATAAATTGAGGTCCCAAAGTGAATTTTACAAGTTTCGGGACTCATTTGGGGAAAAATTGGCATTTGGGACCTAAAGTTAAATAAAGAGAACTTTATGGACCTAAATGCAAATAATTAAAAGTTTTGAGATTTTATTCATTTAAGATGAATAAAGGCTATTAGGCCAATGGTTAATGAACAAGGATGTTCATATCGTGTAGGAACATAAAGTACCAGGAACGTCAGCAAGGATAAGCTCATTTGAGATAAAGAGCCGGTTAATAGGAAAGATACACTACGGATATTGGGTGAGTGGGAATTTTCACATCATACCTAGTTGGGATGATGAGTAACTACGAAATGAAAACCCAATATTACATGGAATTTTAACATCACACCTGATTGGGGGTGATGTAAGAAACACGCAGAAAAACTACTTACTGGTTGTAAGTAGATCATACTCGGTTGGTATGTTGATCTTTCTTGAAGGAAGTAGAAACTCGCTTATCGGTTATAAGCAGAGATGTCCTCAAACCCGGTTGGTGTGATGGATAAGTGAAAAGTTATTTTTATCAGAAGTGCTCTCCCGTGACTGTGTGTCACTTCTTAAACATTTTGGGAGACCTTCTTGATGGGAGCTCGAATAACTCAGTTAGGCCAAAGGCCTTGGTTTTGGAACTTGGGGGCTAGAATGCCCGATTTTGAAAATCTCGTACAGTGGGCCCAAGGCCAGTTGGCATGAGTAGGAGCTCATAATCAAACATGAGGTTAAGCCATGAAAATTTTAATGAATGATGTGTTATGACCATGGTACCAAAATAGGACCGACATACTCGATGTACAGGTGGTAGTGTGATGAGACAGGCGGACGGACCAGTTGAGACAAATAGCTGCAAGTCGAGTTGTGGATTGGGGCCATTGGACCGGTCGCACCAAAGATTAATGTCTTATATGAAAATTTATTGTTTGTGCGTGCACTGAGGTTCGAGACCATCAAGACGCCCAAGAGGGGTAGTGATGCGCCCTAGGGGCTATTAGATGACATGGTGAAGATAAAGGTAGTTTGTCAAGCCAACAGTCAAGGAAGCAAGATGTAGCTTCATGCGCATGAGACCGGGGTGAGGTCGAGATGTGGTCATTATCCTTAGATGAACATAGAGTTTGTTTTTAGGTTTGAGGGTCAGATGTCGCAAACATCACTCATTCCCCGATAAAGTCACTCTGACGCCCCAAGTGGGTACAGTGGATGGGCTGCCATGTGAATGTGTGATCCCTTCATGATGAAAGGCATGTGTTGATTGTTAAACACACTAATTGTGGATAATGATGAGTTATGGTTTTGAAAATTGAAACTTGAGAAAATAAATAATTTTAAAGGAAATAAGGAGTCTGGCACAATACAATTCAAAACTATTTTATTGAAAACTCTTTTCCAAATACACAATCATTGAGCTGTAGAAACTCACCCACCATTTATATCATTTTTAGTAATAGAGAAATTAATTGGGATAACACCAGGATTTACCCTCTATCAGGTATGCTGAAATTTCTTTTTAATCTTACATTTTTATTGATATATGTTATTCTAGGGAACATAGAGAAAATTTTGCCTAGCTCCTCTTGATTAAAGAAAAGGGGAAACCCATCTTAAACTAAGGGAGCAGCGGGTTGATCACGTGGATCCGAACAAATCGAGTTGGGATGTGACAACTTGAGTGGTATTAGAGCTAAGTTCATTTGAAACATAATCAAATACTATGCTCTAAACATAATAAAACTTTAACTACTGTGTAGGAAGGAGAATCCCTAGGAAGTTCGTCGTGAAATCCAATCCTTCCCACATAACCCTAAAAAAGACACATACCCCAGGGGAAGTAGTTGTTTAACGATTCTTAAAGGGCGAGAAAAGTGTACCCAAGGATATGGTGGAAGATTACCAGAAACATGTGTGGGCTTTACTGGAACCAGAAGGCATTACATACCCTCATCCAAGGCAAGAGGAACATGTACCTCCTCCCAGGAGCCCAACCCCCTCCTCCCAGGAGCCCAACCCCTCCCCTAGCCCCACAATAACTGGAGAGGAATCCAACTAAGAAAGAGGCTTGGGGCAACTACTAGGATGCCATATGAGTGTGAGGCAGAGGTATTGAGGTGGTACAGATTAGAGGCCATACATGAAGTTCGTCCCATAAGTGAATACGAATGGACCCAACTAGTTCCTCAGAGACATCTGATCTGGAATCCCACAATTATTCCAAGGCTAACTCTCGACCTATGACCCCAAGGGACTTGGGGGTAAAAAATCTCTATAATAAGCCAAGAATGGAAAGAAACTATTTCCTGAATGAATAAAGGTACGATTTCTCCTCATATTTTAGTCTCTATATAAATACAACTAACAAAAATAGGAGTATACCAATCGAAGTAACAAGTAAATGAAAATTCGAGTTAACCCAACCTCTAAGGTAGCCATGTGAGTCTTCCACTCGGAGAAAGGAAAAGGACTTGGTAAGGAACCCTAAAAGAGTCTACTAATGTTCACCAAGGAGGATAGATCTTAAATAAGGTAAGGAAGAAGAAATCTCGGGTAAGGAAAATCAGCAACAAAGAGCATGGGACAAGTGGAAGTCTGATGAGTCAAGAAAAGACTCTATGATAAAGGAAAGGAAAAAAGAAGGATTAAACTATACCAAGGAAAACCAAAGGAATGGAAGCTGACCAAGGAGAAAGTAACAAGGATATGGGAAGCACTGACGATGTTAAGACAATTAAGACAAGACAAGGAGAAAGGAAAGAAGTACGAGAGAAAGAAACCCCGGGAATAATAGCAACATTTGGAAAATAGTAGGATACACATCCTTAGGAACTCAGTAGTAATAAGGAATTTTGTTTGTAAAGTAAGGATGTGGAAGAAAAAGGAATAGAAGATAGGGAAGAAATCTAGAGTGAATCACCATACAAATGTTAGGAAGTATAAGAAAAGAATGAAGGAATAACTTTCAAGGAGCAGTAGGGAGAATGAACGTGAAAATCCCAGGATGGAAGTTTCTAGAATAAGGATGAATATAGGAAGTGGAACCGTGGAAAGGAGGAAATTCCAAGCTAAGGTTATCAATAGATGAAACTTCATAAAATAGAGTACAAACTAGGACCTCGTTAAAAGATATGGGTGACTAAGTAAACACCTAGAGGGCCAAGTGTGATCTACATGCAAAAAGAGCAGAGGAGCCAAATAGGAATTATAGACAGACCCAGTTGCATAACTCATAATAACCAGATCATCTGAGAGAATAAACAATGTCCTAAGATGGACCGGAAAGTAGTGAGGACTACACACAAAAAAGGGAATAAGATATTTATTAAGAACAATACGACTCAAGAGGCGATGATCTCAAAATCATATGATAAAGAGAGTGATAAAAACGAGGTAATTTATGAACTGACCTCGGGAGAAGTATAAATTTGAACTCCATTAAAGAGGGAGAGATGGAAAAGTCAAGCACTTGGAAATTTAAGATGAAGACAAAAGAGATCCACGACCAAGACTGAGTTAACAAACAAACTCAAGATAGGAGAAAATTAAGTAAGCCTCTCACAGGATAATCATGAAATATTAAAATAATGCATATGCAAATACCATCTAAAAAGAAATGGATGGATATAGGAACGAAAGGAGAATGATGACGGAGTGCGTATAAGTTCTCAAGGGAAGTGTAAGTAGAAAAAGATGGCATCAGGAAATAATTTTTAAGTTAAATATTCTAAAGAGCATGACGGGAAGAGAATCCAGGAGAAAAGAACATAAACTGACAAGGAAGGAAACCTTGGAAGGACAAAAGTGACCCAATTAAATGGAAATGGGATCAATAGAAATGGAGACGAGATGAATTCCTTCAAGACATGTTGGTTGAAATGGAAAGAACAAGTATAAAGGAAAGGTACTTGGGAAGACCTGAGGATCAAGTTAAGTTCAAGTAATGTGTAAGTAGGAAAACACATCAAAGGAGGATGTGCTAGTAAGGAGGCGGTGGATTGTCCATAAAAGATGAACCAGAGGAAAATATCTAAGAACCCTTGGAATAAGTTAAACCCTCCGTCAGGAAGAGATTTAAATAAGGGATCACTGATGTTAGGATCATTAGTGATCAATGCTCAAGTTGATGGAGTATAAGGAGAGAATGACTAGACATAGTGTGGAGTAATCGAAATGGGATCGAGAGCTGAAAATATCGTTTGTAAAGAATAAGGAAAGGCAGTGAAATTCTAGTTAGAGAAGGATTCGAAAGGACAAACACCCTATTATAGGAAAGGTGTGTGAAAAAAAGGAAGGAATGAAAATTTCAAAGAAATGATGAGGGAGTTTAACGTGTAGTTCCCCAGGTGAACGTCTCAGATGTAAGGGACGGGGTAGCAAGACAAACTGAAATAATGGAACAATTACAAGTAAGCTACCAATACTTAAAACTGATGGAGATTAACTGTTTTAAGAATTTTGAAGTGATCACGAAATAATAAGAGTTGCCTAAAAGTAGAGAAAGTCCTTGAGAAAAGGACGTCAATGAAACTAAGGAAGGACATAGGAATGGTCAAACTGGATAAAAGGGAGTTAACACCGAAAACTATGGAGTGAGTAGATGGTGCTCGAGAGGACCACGAACTAAGGGTTTTAATGACAAAGGAAGTGATTACACACAAGAATGTGTGGGTATCATGGAACTCCCAATCATGAAATTCTAAGTAAAGAACCTCAAGAGAAAGAATTATACTGTAAGGAAAGAGGGACACAAAATTAAGGATATAGCTTTAAACCCTCGAGTAAAGTATGCCTAGCTTAAGTGAGCTCCATGGAATGGATAATGAGAAGGAAAAAAATTTATAAGGGTGTGTTATACCAGGACTAAAATGAAATAATCGAGAAGGTTGTATGTAAATAAACAACAAGTTGATATTAAGGGATGTCCTTTCAAGTACAAAGGATTTTAGATAATTTTAGGGGACAAAACTCCTAAAAGGAGGGAAGAGTTGTAAACCCCCACCCTTTGGAGTTAAGGAAAACTAGGAAAAGAACCGATCAACCCGAGTGAGAAAACTGAATCGGTTCACGAACCCCGACTACTAGAGAACAGGCAAATTGGGAAATTTACAACTCCCGAGTGAACCAAAGAGTCATAAAAACCTTGGAAAGGGACTTTCAGATAATTTTGGAATGAAAACCAGACTAGTTCAGGTGAACCAGATTGAACTGGTTTGGACCGGTTTGAACCACTATTGAACATGATGCTAAATTCATTTTCTAGGTGGCTTAGAAAATTCAAATTGAAGAATTGAGGCCACTATTAGATAGAGAATGGATTTAGAAATTATTAATTCTGAAAAACTCAGTCAAATCGAGCCTAAACCGACCGATATAAGTATTGAACCTAGTTCGGAACAATCATGTAAACCCATGCCCTTTTGAGTTAAGGAAAATTGGGAAAAGAACTGGTCAAACCGAGTAAGAAAAATGAACCGGTTCACAAACCCGATCATTTGGGAATGGGCAATTTGGAAATTAACAACTCTTGGGTGATCCAAAGGGTTCATAAAACTTTGGAAAAATATGAACCTTAGGACAAATTTGAAGAGAAAGACCATACCAATTTACATGAACCGGATCCAACTAGATTGAACTAGTTTATGAACCGAGTTGGTTCATGAATCGAAACAGATAGAGTAATGGAAAACTGGGAAATTTATGGATCCTAAATGACCCAAAGAGTCCCAAAAGTCATGTAAATGGACTTGAGAATGAATTGGAGATGAAAACCACACCGATTCAGGTGAACCAGATCCGAACTAGATTGAACCAGCTTGGACCGATTTGAACCACTATTGAACTAAATTCTAAATTCAATTTTCTAGGTGGCCTAAAAAATTAAAATTTGAGATTTGAGGCCACCATTGGATAGAAAATGAATTTAGATAAATTTTGAAATTTTTAGATTTGAAAATTTTGGTCGAATAAGGGTTGAACCGACCGGTTTAAGCTTTGAACCCAGTTCGGACTAGTCCAGTCCAGTTCGAAATAGTGTCGTCTTCTTCGTTTAGATGACAACACTGTATACTAGCCGAAAAATTGCGCAACGCCTGTGAAGCTGAAAAGTCTCCAGCCAGGGAGTTTCTTACCATGAATGGTCGTCATTAAGGCACTAATCAGATGACCAAGAAGTCCGCGAGCTTTCTATATAAAGAGCCCCTTCCCATTCATCCTCTCCACACTTGAAATCTCCACTCTCGCTCAACAGCTCCATTTTCTGATGAAGCTTGAACTAGAGCTCCAACTTGGCCACTTTTCTAAGCCAAACAAGGCAAGGTCCTGTTCTTTAAAACCAGGGAGAATCAGCTACATGCCTATAGTCTTCGTTTGCTACGAGGGTCACTAGAGAAGCGCCGGTCTAATGGAACAGTGAAGTAGCTCTGGTGGACTGAAGCTGCCCTATTTTGGTTGAGCTGAAATCGGCCATTTTGAGCCCTTCTTAGGCCAAACCAACCCCTCCCAACACCTTCTTAGCCCTTCCACGGCTGAATTGGAATGGAAAGGTAAGCCAATTCGGCTCCCCTTTGCAATTTCCGACCGGTGTTTGAGAGAGAATCAACATAATTTAGTTGATGAAATTTTAACTCAATTCCACATCAATTGATGCAATTCTTGATTTAGGATGAACCTCAGGACAAGAGCTATAAGCCCAGATTGAAAGCTCGGACCACCGTGCCCCGACGGTAAGCTTTCGAAGCTTTCTCTCTCTAAGCTTTCCCGTCATTTCAACACCAAATCGCATGATTCAAAGTGCAATTGAATCATATGAAGGTGTAGGAACTCTAAGCTATCTTCAATTTCAACAATTGGAAGAGTTTGATTGGTCAATTTAATGAAATCAAATTCGGTTGTGTTAGAAAGTTAAAATTGGGGGGAAATTTGGGGGTTTTCGAAAATTTGAATGAACAAAATGCAATTTTATAAAATTGAGGGTCAATTGGGCATGATATGAATGTTAAAGGGCCAATTGAGCAATTTTAGAATTTTTGGGGTAAAACTTACCATTTTTTAAAAGGAAGGGTAAAATGGTAATTTTGGAAAAGTTGGGGGACCCAATTGGAAATTTGGGAAATTAAATCCCTTTTTATGAATTTGAATAAATTGAGGTCCTAAGATAAATTTTAAAAGTTTTGGGACTCAACTTGAGGAAAAATCGACATTAGAGACTTAAAGTTAAAGAAAAATAACTTTAGGGACCTAATTACAAATAAATAAAAAGTTTGGTTTCCTCATACATTTAGAATCAATGAAGGCTATTAGGCTGAGGGATAATGAACAAAGTTGTTCATATCGTCTAGAAAAATGAAGTACCGGGAACGCCAACAAGGACATGCTCACGTGAATACAAAGAACTGGTCGAGTGAAAATCACTACATTAATAGATGAGTGGGATTTTATATCATACCTGGTTAGGGATGATAAGTATCTTGAAATGAAAACCCACTACTTAGTGGTATTTTAAACATCAGAAATTAGAGGAGTGATGTGAAAATGACACGAAAAAACTATTTACAGATTGTAAGTAGATCATACCTGATTGGTATGATAAAACTTTCTCGGAGGAAGTGGAAAATCCGTTCATCATTTATGAGCGGAGATATCCTAATACTCGGTTGGTATGATGGATAGTTGAAAATTTATTTTTATCGGAAGTGCTCTCTCCTGACTGTGTGCCACTACTTAAACGATTTGGGAGACCTTATTAATAGGAGCTCGGATAGCTCTGATAGGTTGGAGGCCTCGGTTTTGTAACTTGGGGGATAATATGCCCGATTTTGAAAATCTCGAACAGTGGGCCACAAGCCAATTGGCACAAGTAGGAGCTCGTAAACAAACATGAGTTATATGCCATAAAACTCTTAATAAATGAATTGTTTGGCCATGGTACCAAGATATGACTGGCATATTCAACCAACTAGTGGTAGTGCGACATGACAAGTCGTCGGACCAGTCAAGACAAATTGTTGCAGGTTGAGTTGGGGGTCGGGGCCGTTGGACCAGTGGCACCACATATTATATGGCATGATGTGAAAATACTAATTGAGCATGTTCTATGATTACGGAACCTTCAAGATGCCCAAGAGGCATAGTGATGTGTCCTAGGGCCCTAGACAACCTGGTGGGTATAAGGGCAATTCATCGGACTAGGTGACCTTGCAAAGCTCGACATAGCTTCAAGCGTACGAGACCGGGGTGTGGTCGGGATGAGGTCCCTATCCTCATACGGACACAGAGAATTGAAATTCCTAAAATCATAGCTCTCGATGAAGTGATCTTGCTAGGCGAATGGTTCCAAGAATAGTAAACAAATAAATCCCTTTCACTATAAAAATTAGGGAGAATCCCATCCCAGTTAAGTAAGCCGAATTAGGTAATTAAGAAATATAGGACTCCTAGAGGGACCATTTGGCAAAGAAAACTTAACAAGAAAACCCTCAAGGTAGGATGGCGAAGCACCAAACTACTAGTATACCCTAGAAAGACCCCACAATCCTCGAAGGAAAGGAGGAACTACACGGTCCATGCAAGAGAATAACCTATTATAAGTGTGAACAATGGGGACACTACATGAAGAATTATCCAACCCTACTAAGGACAAGTACCCAACTTCTCATAAGTGTAAGGGGATAGGATAGGTAAAGAAGGTTGGGAAGTAGTAAAGACTACACTCTATAAAGGACAATAGGATGGGCATGAAGGACGAGTAATACAACTACCCAGACAATTAGACAAGAAAAATAGTAAGAAGGAAATAGTTAAAGAATTGGACTTCAAGAGAACCATGGATTCAAATCGCAACAAAGAAGGGAGAAGTGAAAAAGGCCAAACATTGGAAAAGAAGGACGAAGGAAAACCCTTAAAGAAATTAATGGCCAAAATCGAACTTATAATTTAATAGTCTTGAGACAATTAAGTCAGCCTCACGAAGGATGATCAAGAGAATTCGAAAATGGAAGGATGTGAGCCCTCCTTAAAAGGAAATAAGTTAATGGGTAAATAGGAGTTTAGCATCGAAAGATGCTATGACAAGTAAGAATGAGTGGACTACCCATACAACGGTAATAAAGGAAAGAACGTCTGAGAAACGTTGGGAAAGCAAGTCTTTCAAATAAGATGTGGCTAAGGAGAAATAACAACGATTAGTGAGACGGGTAGTAGTCCACACACACATAATGAAGCCTAAAGAGTGGATTAAGGACAAAGGAAAATCCTTGAGTAAAGGGTGTCATTGGGAATGAGGACGGGCCTAAGAAAGGATGAATTCCAGCATGTCAGTAAATCATCTGGAAACCAAATAATTGGAACCGGAAAGAGTCAATAAGGAAGTTGAGAAAGGACGAGTGGGTAAGGAGAATCGACAAAATTTTGTAAGTTGATTGGATAACAGTAAAGGTAGTCAAGGAATACTACCAAAAGAAAAGATGGATGAAGTAATACAATCCCTGAGATGTTGGAAAGTTGGGAATAACCTTAAAGGAGGCGTTCTGGAAATCTAATGGATATAGAGACAAGATCTAGAAAACGTCATGCTATAAGGGGTAGGTAAACCCAACAGTACCAAGGAAAACATGACTCAAAATAAGGAAGAGTTAGTTAGTAGGTATGACAAAGTCAAACATAAAATTTGGACTGAATTGTAGTGAGTAACGAATGAAGGAAGAGTCGAAATAGGACGAAAAGGTGACGACAAGGAAATCTGTGAAAACAGGTACGTAATTCTCTAAAGGACATCGAGCTAAGGGTTTCAACAACCAAGAGGTTAACTAGACATGGGAATGGTTAGGTATCTTGGAACTCCCAATCCTGAGTATAGGACCTGAAAGGGAAAAATGTTGCTCTAAACAAAGAAATATATAAATCTAAGAATATACTCTAAAGTAAGGTATGTCTAGTTATGATAAACTCCATGGAGGGAGTAAATAAAATAAAGGAAAAGAAATTCCTTAAGTGAAGGATGTAAAAAGGGCTAATTGAAAGAAAAAGATAAGAGTTTGCATGTTAAGCAAACAACAAATGGACATAAAAGGAAATGGTTCATCATGCAAGGTTGCTAATTAAGTTTTAGTGACAAAATTCCTAAAAGGAGGGGAGAGTTGTAAACCCCGCCCTTTTGAATTAAGGAAAACCGGGAAAAAAACCTGTTAAATCGAGTAAGAAAATTGAACCGGTTCACAAACCTGATCATTTGGGAACAGGCATTTTGGAAATTTTACAACTCCTTGGTGATCCAAAGGGTTCATAAAACCTTGGAAAAGAACCTTAGGACAAATTGGAAGAGAAAAACCAGACCGATTTAGATGGACTGGATCCAATTGTATTGAACAGATTTATGAACAGAGTTGATTCATGAATCAGAATCGATAGAGAAAGGGCAAACCGGAAAATTTATGGATCCCGAGTGACCCGAAGAATCCCAAAAGTCATGGAAATGGACTTGAGAATGAATTGGAGATGAAAACCAAACAAGTTTAGGTGAACTGGATCCGAACCAAATTGAATCGGTCTGGACCAGTTTGAACCACTATTGAACTAGATTCTAAATTCATTTTTCTAGATGGCTTAATAAATTCAAATTTGAGATGTGAGGCCATGATTGGATAGAAAATAAATTTAGATGAATTTATAAATTTTTAGATTTGAAAAATTCGATCGAATGGGGTGTCAACCGAATGGTTAAGCATTGAACTCTATTCGGACCAGTCCGGTCCGGTTTGGAATAGTGTCGTCTTCTTCCTTCAGATGACATCACTATTCATTCGCCAGAAAATCGCACAGCGCTGGCAAAGCTAAAAAGTCTCCTGTTAGGAAGTTTTAGGCAATGAATGAGATTTCCATATAAAAAACCTCTGCCCATTCATTCTCTCCACACCTAAAAATACCACTCTCTCTCAAGAGCTCCATTTTCTGGTGCAGCTCGAACTAGAGCTTTTACTTGGGCACTTTTCTAAGCCAAATAAGGTGAGGTTGGGTTCTTTAGAACTGGGGAGAAGTCAGCTACATGCATATAGTCTTCGTTTGCTCCGACGGTTGTGGGAGAAGCGCCAGCATGATGGAATAGTGAAGCAGCCCCAGTGGACCGAAGCTGCCCTATTTCAGCTGAGCTGAAATCGGCCATTTCTGGCACTTCTCATGCCAAACCAAGCCCTCCCAACACCTCCTTAGCCCTTCCACGATCGAATTGGAATGGAAAGGTTAGCCAATTCGGCTCCCTTCTGCAATTTCCAACTAGTGTTAGGGAGAGAACTGACAGAATTTTGATGATGAAATTCTAACTCAATTCGGTATCAATTGATGCAATTCTTAATTCTTGGACGAACCGCAGGACGAGAGCTATATGCCCAGATCAAAAGCTCAAACTGTTGTGCCCCCGATGGTAAGCTTTCGAAGCTCTCTCTCTAAGTCTAGTTTTTCGATAGAGCTCCATTTGAGCTCATTTCGACACCAAATTGTGCGATTCAAAGTGCAATTGAATTGTATGAAGGTTTAAAAACTCTAATCTAACTTTAATTTCAACAATTAGAAGTGTTTGATTGATCAATTTGATTAAATCAAATTTGGCTATGTTAGTAAGTTGAAATTAAGGAAAAGATTGGGTGTTTTCGAAGGATGAAAATGCAATTTTATAAAATTGAGGGTCAATTGGGCATGATAAAAATTTTAGAGGGCCAATTGAGCAATTTTGGAATTTTTGGGGTAAAACTTACCATTTTTGTAAAGGAAGGGCAAAATGGTAAATTTGGAAAACTAGGGGGACCAAATTGAAAATTTGGGAAATTAAACCCCTTTTTGTGGATTTGAATAAATTGAGGTCCTAAGAAAATTTTTAAAAGTTTTGGGACTCAATTTGAGGAAAAACTGACATTAGTGACTTAAAGTTAAAGAAAAATAACTTTAGGAACCTAATTGCAAATAAATAAAAAGTTTGGTTTTCTCTTTCATGTGGATTGAATGAAGGATATTAGGCTAAGGGGTAATGAACAAAGATGTTCATATCGTGTAGAAACAGAAAGTACCCGGAACGCTAACAAGAACAAGCTCGTGTGAATACAAAGAACCGGTTGAGTAGAATTCACTACACTAACAGGTGAGTGGGATTTTATATCATACCCGATTGGGGAAGATAAGTACCTCAAAATGAAAACCCACTACTTAGTGGTATTTTAAACATCACAACTTAGAGGAGTGATGTGGAAGTGACGTGGAAAAACTACTTACAGATTGTAAGTAGATCATACTAGTTGGTATGATGAAACTTGCTCAAAGGAAGTTGAAAACCCGTTCATCGGTTAAGATGGATAGTTGAAATTTTTTTTTCCTGAAGTGCTCTCCCCTGACTGTGTGCCACTACTTAAATGATTTGGGAGACCTTCTTGATGGGAGCTTGAATAGCTTTGATCGGCCGGAGTCCTTAGTTTTGGAAATTGGGTCTAATGTTCTCAAATTTGAAAATCTCGAACAGTGGGCCATATGCTAATTGGCATGAGCAGGAGCTCAAAAATAAACATGAGTTATATGCCATAAAACTTTAAATAAATGAATTGTTTGGTCATGGTACCAAGATAGGACAGACAACTAGTGGTAGTGCGATATGACAGGTCGATAGACCAGTCAAGACAAATAGTTGCAGGTTGAGTTGGGGGTTGGGACTGTTGGACTAGTGGCACCACATATTATATTGCATGATGTGAAAATACTGATTGTGCATGCACTTTAATTACGGGACCTTCAAGACACCCAAGAGGGGTAGTGATGTGTCCTAGGGCCCTGAACGACCTGGTGAGTAGAAGGGCAGTTCGTCGGACCAGGTGACCTTGCAAAGCTCGACGTAGCTTCAAGCGCACGAGACCAGGGTGAGGTCGAGATGAGGCCTTTATCCTCATATGGACATGAAGAATTGATTTCAGGATTGAGGGTTGGATGTCACGTACATCCACTCATTCTTAGGGTAGAAGTGGACGTGCTTCTATCTTGGTGGCAAGTAAATTCGCTCTGATGCCACAAGTGGGTTTAGTGGATGGGTTGGCCTGCGATTGTGTGATTGTCCTTCATGATGAATGATGTGTGTTGGGTGATGACACACCATGATTAATATAAAATGGTGATAAAAATAGAGATTTGAAATGAAAGGACTTTTTAAAGAATATAAGGAGTCTCGCACACTCCAATACAAATCTTTTTCCTAAAAGTTAAATTTTGAAAACCCATTCACTGAGTAGTTGTACTCACCCCCTCCCTTATATACCTTTTAGGAAAGCCTACCCTAAAGGACCACTAACTAATACGTCTGTGAGACACGTATGATAATTTTAAAATTTTATGCAGTTTTGATTTATGTTATTCCAAGAAATGTGCATGTTTAAAATATGCCTTACTCTTTACGGTTTAGAAGAGGGGAAACCTTTAAATAAACTGGGAGAGTGGCGGGTTGTTCACGGGGATTTGACCAAACAAGGTCGGGGTGTGACAGGTCCGATCTAGTTTGGAATAGTGTCATCTTCTTCTTTCAGATGATAGTACTGTTCACTCATCAAAAAATCGAACAACGCCGTCAGAAAGGAAACATTTCCGTTTAGGAAGTTTTAGACCATCAATGATGTCATAAATGTGCCAAACGGATGGCCGAAGAGTCCCCAAGCTCCCTATATAAAGAGCCCCTCTCCATTCATCCTCCACACACCTGAAAACTTCACTCTCTCTTAGTTATTGAGTTTTTCGATGAAGCTAAAACCAGTGCTCCGACTTAGGGGTTTATCTGAGCCAAAGAAGGTGTGGTTAGGTTCTTTAGACTCAGGGGGATGTCAACTACCCGATGGTAGTCTCCAATTGCTTTGAGGATCGCCGGAGAAACGCCAACATTATCGAATAGTGAAGCAGCTACTCCGGACCAAAGCTGCCTTGTTTCTATCGAGCTTAAGACGACTAAATTGAGCCCTCCTCAGGCAAAATAAAGCTCTCCCAACACTCACTCAGCCCTCACATGAACGAATTAGAGCGGAAATGTAAGCTAATTTGGCTCCCCATTTTGAATTTTGATCACTGTTAGAGAGAGAACTGATAAAATTTTACTAACCAAATTCTCCCTCAATTCTACATGAATGGAGGTGATTCTTGATCCGAGGAAGAACTTCAAGATGAGAGCTACCTGCCCCTATCGAAAGCTCTGTCTGTCGCATCCTCGACGATAAGCTTTCAAAGCTTTCTCTCCCTAAGTCCAATTTTTGGGCGAATCTCCGTTTGAGCTCGTTATGACATCAATTCATGCTATTCAAAGTGCAATTGAATCATATGGATGTGTAGGAACTCAATTTTACCTCCAATTTCAATAATTAACCTCGATTGATCGATCAATTTGATGAAATCAAATTCGGTTAGATTGAAAGGGGGAAATTTTGGTGAAAATTGGGGATGTTGAAAATTTGAGGGACTAAAGTGCAATTTCCCAAAATTGAGGGCTAATTGGCCATGGAAAAGATATTGGAGGACCAATTAGTTGATTTTTTGAATTTTTTGTGTCAAATTTGCCATTTTTGTAAAGTAGAGGCAAAATTGTAATTTTTAAAAGTTGTTGACCAAATTGGAAATTTGGGAAACTTGAATCCCTTTTTGTGATTTTGAATGAATTGAGGTCGAAAAGTGAATTTTAGAAGTTTCGAAACTCAATTTGGGGAAAAATTGGCATTAGGGACCTAATGTTAAAGAATGAGAACTTTATGGACCTAAATGCAAATAATTAAATGTTTGGGGATTTTATTCATTCACGATGAATGAAGGATATTATGTCAAAGGTTAATGAACAATGATGTTCATATCATGTAGGAACATAAAGTATTAGGAATGTCAGCAATGATATGCTCCTGTTAGACAAAGAGCCATTTAAAAGGAAAGATACACTACGAATAACGGGTGAGTAGGAATTTTCACATCATACCTAGTTGAGATGATGAGTAACTCGGAAATAAAAACCCACTATTATGTGAAATTTTAACATCACACCTAATTGGGGGTGATGTGAGAAACACGCAGAAAAACTACTTACCGGTTGTAAGTAGAACATACCCGGATGGTTTGATGATCTTCTTGGAAGGAAGTGGAAAACCTGCTTATCGGTTATGAGCGGAGATGTCCCTAGACCTGGTTGGTGTGATGGACAGGTGAAAAGTTATTTTTGTCAGAAGTGCTCTCCCATGACTGTGTGGCACTACTTACACATTTTGGAAGACCTTCATGACATGAGCTCAAATAGCTCAGGTAGGCAAGAGGCATCGGTTTTGGAACTTGGTGGCTAGAATGGCCGATTTTGAAAATCTCGTACAATGGGCCCAAGGCTAGTTGGCACAAGCAAGTGCTTGTAATCAAACATGAGGTTAAGACATAAAATTTTAATGAATGATGTGATTTTGACATGGTACAAGACAGGACCGACATACTCGATGGAATGGCAACACTGCAACAAGACAGGTTGACGAACCAGTCGAGACAAACAACTGCAAGTCAAGTTGAGGGTCGAGGCTGTTGGACCAGTGGCACCAAAGATTAATGGCTTATATGGAAAATTATTGTTTCTGCATGCACTGAGGTTCAGGACCATCAAGATGCCCAAGAGGGGTAGTGATGCGTCCTAGGGGCTACTAGACGAGATGGTGGAGATAAGGGTAGTTTGTCATGCTAGCGGTTAGGGAAGCTTGACGTAGCTTCATGTGCATGAGACTGAGGTGGGGTCGGGATGTGATATTTGTCATCATATGGACACAAAGTTTCTTTTCAGGTTTGAGGGTCGAATGTGATAAAAATCCACTCATTCTTAGGGTAGAAGTGGATGGGCTTCTATCTAGGTGGCCCGTGAAGTCACTCTAACGCCACAAGTAGGTGCAATAGACGAGCTGACTAGCAAATGTGTGTTCCCTTCGTGATGAAGGGCGTGTGTTGAGTGTTAAACACACTAATTGTGGATAATGTTGAGTTATGGTTTTGAAAACTGAACTTGAGAATAGAAATAATTTTAAAAGAAATAAGGAGTTTGGCACACTCCAATTCAAAACTATTTTATTGAAAACTCTTTTCCAAATACCCATTCACTAAGTTGTAGAAACTCACCCACCCTTTTTATCCATTTTCAAGAATAGAGAAATGACTAGGGATAACACCAGGATTTACCCATGGTCATGTATGCTTAAATTTCTTTTTAAACTTGCATTTTTATTGATATATGTTATTCTAGGGAACATAGAGGAAATTTCGCATGGCTACTCTTGATTAAAGAAAAGGGGAAACCCTTCTTGAACCAAGTGAGCGGCGGGTTGATCATGGGGATCCGATCAAATCGGGTCAGGGCGTAATAACTTTAGTAGTATCGGAGCTAAGTTCCCTCGAAACATTATCAATATTATGCCCTGACATTAATAAATCTTTAACTACCGTGTAGGAAGGAGAATCCCTAGGAAGTTCATCGTGAAATCCAATCCTCCCTACATAACCCTGAAAAAGACACATACCTCAAGGGAGGTAGCTATTCATCAATTCTTAAAGGGCGAGAAAAGAGTACCCAAGGACATGGTGGAAGATTATCGGGAGCTTTACTGGAAGCAAAAGGCATTACATACTCTCCTCCAAGGCAAGAGGAACCTGTACCTCCTCCTAGGAGCCTAACCCCTCCTCTAGCCCCTTAACAACCGAAGAGGAATCCAACTAAGAAAGAGGGTTGGGACAACTACTGGGATGCATATGCCACCTTCATGAAGGTCCACCAAGTACCCCCACCTACTCAGTCCAGCTTCAATCCCTCCCAATGGATGAAGTGGACATATGAGTGTAAGGCAGAGGTATTGATGCAGTACAGATTGGAGGCCATACATGAAGTTTGTCCCATAAGGGAATACAAATGGACCCCAACTAGTTCCTTAGAGCCATCTAATCAAGAATCCCACAACCGTTCCAAGGCTAACTCTCAACCTATGACCCCAAGGGACAAGGGTGTAGAAACTCTCTGTAATAAGCTAAGAACAACAACAAACTATTTTCTGAATGAATAAAAGTACGATTTCTCCTAAAATTTTAGTCTCTTGATAAATACAACTAACGAAAATAGGAGTATACCAATCAAAATAACGGGTAAAGGAAAATTCGAATTAACCCAACCTCTAAGGTAGCCAAGGGAGTTTTCCACCTGGAGAAAGGAAAAGGACTTGGCAAGGAACCCTAAAAGAGTATACGAGGGTTTATCAAGTAGGATAGATCTTAACTAAGTTAAGGAAGGAGAAGTCTGGGGTAAGGAAATTCAGCATCAAAGAGCATGGGACGAGTGGAAGTCTAAGGTGTCACAGAAACACTCTGATAAAGGTAAGGAAACAAGAAGGGTTAAACTATCCCAAGGAAAACCAAAGAAATGAAAGCTGACCAGTGAGAAAGTAAGAAGGATATGGGAAGTACTGACAATGTTAAGACAATTAAGACATGACAAGGAGAAAGGAGAAAGGAAAGAAGGACGAGAGAATATAACCCTGAGAATAATACCAACACTTGGAAAAGAGTAGGATACACATCCTTAGGAACTCAGTAGTAATAAGGGATTTTGTTTGTAGGTAAGGATGTGGAACAAAAAGGAATAGAAGATAGGGAAGAAATCTAGAGTGAATCACCATACAAAGTCAGAAAGTAAAAGAAAATAATGAAGGAAGAACTTCCAAGGAGCAGTAGGGAGAATGAACATGAAAATTCCAGGATGAAAGTCTCTAGAAGAAAGATGAAGATAGGAAGTGGAACCGTGGAAAGGAGGAAATTCCAAGCTAAGATAATCAACATATGAAACTTAATAAACTGGAGTAGAAACTAGGACCTCATTCAAGGACATGGGTGACTAAGTAAACACTTGGAGGGCCAAGTGTAATCTACTTGCAAGAAGAGCAGAGTAACCAAATAAGAATTATAGATAGACAGAGTTACATAAAATAACTCATAATAACCAGATCATCCGAGAGAATAAACAATGTTCTAAGATGGATCGAAAAGTAGGGAGGACTATACTCTAAAAAGGAAATGAGATGGGTATTAAGAACAATACGACTCAAGGGATGGCGGTCTCAAAATTATATGATAAAGAGATTTAAGAGGAAGGCAAAATCTTTAAATAGATCCACGACCAAGACTGAGTTAACAAACAAACTCAAGACCGGAGAACATTAAGTAAGCCTCTCACAGGATAATCGTGAAATATTAAAATAAGGTTGATGTGAATACCATCAAATAAGAAATGGATGGATATAGGAACGAAAGGAGAATGAAGATGGAGTGGATATAAGTTCTCAACGGAAGTGTAAGCAGAAAAGGATGGCATCAAGAAATAATTTTTAAGTTAAATATTCTACATAGCAAGATAGAAAGAGAATTCGGGAGAAAAGAACATAAACTAACAATGAAGAATACCTTGGAAGGACAAAATGATGCAATTAAATGGAAATGGGATCAACAGAAATGGAGACGAGATGAATTCGTCCAAGACATGCTAGTTGAAATGGAAAGAGCAAGTATAAAGGAAAGGTACTCGGGAGGACCTGAGGAGCAAATTAAGTCCAAGTAATGTGTAAGTAGGAAAACACATCAAAGGAGGTCATGCGAGTAAGGAGGGGGTGTATTGTCCATAAAAGATGAACCAGAGGACCGACAGTGCACTGCCGCCAGTTCATCGAGCACTGTCAATCCTGACTCGGTACCATGGTGCAACACACATTCAATTCCATTAATTAGGAGTTTTCATGGCTCTTCATAATCAAGTTTGTTTACGAGTTACTGCTCGTGCCCACTACATTTGTTTTCCAAAACCTAGCATTGAGCCCTATGACTTCAAAAATTGAGACTCTAGCCTATTTGAGCTATTCTAGCTTCCATCAAGAATGTCTCGCAAATATTTTAAGCATTGACACATAGTTAGGGGAGAACACTTCTGACAAAATTCACTTTATAACTCATCACACCAACCGGGTGTGATGATAAATTTGCTTACAATCGGTAGACGGGTTTCTCCTTTCCTCAAGAAAATTCATCATACCAACTAGGTGGGACGTTAAATAATCCCGCTCACAACCGGTAAATAGGTTTTCTTTTCATATAAGTGAACTCATCATCCCAACCAATATGGTGTATAAAATTCCCACTCACCCGGTCACTATGACGCATTTGTCCAAGCGAGCTTTCTTTTGCTAGCGTTCTGATCACACATGTCCCTACACAATTTGGGTATCATTATCAATGAGTGTTCGACATAACAACCTCTGTTTTCTCACGTATGAGCATATAGGCCAAAATTTTTTATTTATAGCACTTAGGTCCCTGAAGTTCATACCTTTTGACTTTAGGTCCCTAGTGTTAAAATTTCCTCAAATTAAGTCTCGATGACTTCCAATATCACCCTTGGGCCCTTAATTTACTTTAAATTGTGCAAGGGGCTCAAGTTTCCCAAATTTTCAATTTGGTCCCCAATTTTACAAAAATTACGATTTTCCCTTACTTTCCAAAAATAGCGATATGGCCCCAAATATTTCAAAAATTGACCAATTGGTCCCCTAACATCTTTCTCATTGCCAATTGGCCTTCAATTTTGAAAAATTGCATGGAGGTCCCTCAATTTTTAAAAATCCCCAATTTTCCCCAAACTTTTTCCCACAATTTATCCCCGTATATTGACCGAATTTGATTTCTTCAAACTGTCCATTCAATCAAGCTTAATTGCTCCAATTGATGGTATGGATCAGTTCTTACACTTCCATAAGATTCAATTGAGCTTTAAATCACAACAACTGGGTCCAAAATAAGCTCAAATGGAGCTTCTCCATAAAACAGTTCGTAGAGAGAGAAAGCTATGAAAGCATACCATCAGAGGTGCAGTGGTAGGAGCTCTCAATCTGGGGAGGTAGCTCTACTCCTTAGGTTCCTTCTAGGATCAAAAATTGCTATAATTGAAGTCCATATGAGGGTGAATTTTATTAATGAAATTTGACAATTTCTCTCTCTAATACTGATCTGTAATGACAAAGGAGGGCTGAATTGGCTTACCTTTTACCTCCGTCGAGGTCGTGTGAGGGTCGTGAAAGCATTAGGGAGGCTAGGTTTAGGTGAAGGAGGTTTGAATTTGGCCAAATTTAGCTATGCCAAAATAGGGCATTTTTGGTTCGTCGGAGCTGCTTCACTATTAGATTCCGCCGGCACTTCTCCAGTGGTCCTCAGGTCGAAAGGATGTTGCTGTCTGGTAGTTGACTTCCCTCAGAGTCTATTGGACCCAACCTTGCCCTCTGAGGCTAAGGAAAGTGCCCAAGTTAGATCTTTGGTTCAAGATTCACCGAAAGATGGAGCACTTGAGAGAGAATGGAGATTTGAGGTGTGTGGAGGATGAATGGAGATGAGCTCTTTATATAGGGAGTTTGGGGACCCTCTGGCCGACCACTTTCCATTTTGGTTGAGCATTTCCTCACCCAAAAATGCCCTAATTGGAAAGGAAATTCCTTCGTCGATAAGAAAAGATTTTGAACTGGTGAACAATGTTGTCATCGTGAGGAAGAATATGACAATATTCCGAACAGGACCGAACTGGTACGACCGTGTTCAATGGAAAAAATTGGTTGATTCCGGTCTGATTAGACAAATTTTCTCAAAACTAAATATTTCTAAACTAATCTAATTTCATTCATTTTCTATCAATTGGTGGCTTCAATTTTCCAATTTGATCATTTAAAGCCACCAAGAAAAATGAATTTAGAAATTGGTTCATGTATAGTTAAAACCGGTTTAGTATTGGTGCACTCTAAACCAATTCATGTATGGTTCAAACTAGTTCAGATCCAGTTCACCTTGAACCGGTCTGATTTTCTCTTCCAATTTGTTTCAAGGTTCTTTTCCATGATTTTTATTACTCTTTGAGTCACTTGAGATTTTCCAATTTCCCATTTTACCCTTTCTTTACCGATTTGGGTTTGTTATCCGGCTCGGTTTTCTATTTTGAATCGACCGGTTCTTTCTTGGTTTTCTTATCTTTAAAGGAACGAGGTTTGCAAGACTAGTATTGGAAGAGGCACATGACTACGTATATGCGACACATCTGGGCAGTACCAAGATGTACCGCACCCTCAAATAAGGTTATTGGTGAAAAGGGATTAATAGAGATATTGCGGAGTATGTAGCACGATGCTTGTCCTATTATCATATCAAATATGAGTATCAAAAACCCACAGGACTACTACAACCCCTACCAATTGCCGAATGGAAATGGGGACACATCACAATGGACTTCGTCACGGGAATACTAGTGACTAGGAATGTTGATACGCAGTTTGGGTCATTGTCGATAGGTTGACCAAATCAGCCCACTTCTTACGAATAAGGGTGACCGATTCCATGTAACAACTAGTTGCTCTATACACAGGGGAGATTGTGAGACTTCATGGCATCCCTGTAAGCATAGTGTCGAATAGGGACCCTAGGTTTACCTCAAGGTTTTGGCCTAGTCTACAAAATGCGTTGGGAACCAAACTCCACATGATTACGGCATTCCATCCTCAAACCGATGGATAGTCTGAGCAGACAATTCAAATCATTTAGGATATGCTACGAGCATGCATACTCACCATGAATAGAGGTTGGGAGGAATGCTTGTGCATAATGGAGTTTGCAAATAATAACGGTTACCAGGCAAGTCTTCAAATGGCTCTTTATGAGGCTCTTTATGGACGACCATGTCGTACCCCCTTATTTTGGGAAGAGGTGGGAGAAAGGAAGCTTGAAAGGGTCGAGCTAATAAAAGACGCCACCGTGAAAAATAAGATTATAAGGAGTTAACTTAAGGCAGTTCAAGACAAATAAAAGAGCTATGTGGAACATCAAAGAAGTAACTTGGAATTTTGTGTGGGAGACCAAGTATTTCTCAAGGTATCCAACAACGGATGAAGTTGAAACCTAGGTACATCGGTCCCTACACCATAATCCAAAGGATAGGGCCAGTGGCCTATAAACTGGAACTACATCCTGACTTACAAAGAATAAATGACGTATTCCACGTCTCGGTACTCCATAAGTACCAGCCCGATCCCAATCATGTGCTGGACCAACCCCCACCTAAGTTAGAAGAGAACCTGACCTATCAAGCGGATCCAATGCAAATCATCGGATGGAGAGACAAGAACTTGAGGAACAAGAAGACTTCCATGGTCAAGGTTTTTTGGCAGAACAGACTAGTACAAGAGGAGACCTAGGAAACTAAGAGTGTTATGATGGATGGGTACCCCCGACTATTTGGGATGTAAATATTTTGGGGACAAAACCCCTAAAAGGAGGGGATATTTGTAAGCCCCATTATTTTAAGGATAAGAAAACCAAGAAAAGAATTGGATGATTTAAAAGATAAAACTAAACTTTTTAACGAACTGAAACCAGTAAAGAAGGGGTAAAATGGAAAATTGGAAAATTATAAGTGACTCAAAGAGTCATAAAATCATGGGGAAGAACCATGGTACATATTAAAAGAGAAAATTGGATCGGTTCAGGGTTCACCCTGAACCACTTTAAACTATACATGAACCCGTTTCTAAATTTATTTTTCTTAGTGGCTTAAAATAATCAAATTGTTAAATTGAAACCACCATTGGATAGGAAATGAATGAATTTATAAATTTTTAGATTTGAGAAAACTAATTGAATCGGTCCTGAACCGGCCAATTTTCGCCATTGAACCCGGTCGAACCGAACCGATCAGGTCTGGAACAGTGTCGTCTTCTTCTCTAGGATGACAGCAATGTTCATTGCTTCAAAAACTTTCCATTTCCTGCAAGAAGAATATTTCTCTGATTAGGGCATTTTCAGGAGAGGATAAGCTCAACTAGAATGGAAACTAGTCCGGTAGATGGTCCTCGAGCTCACTATTTAAAGAATTCCCCTCCATTCATCCTCCACACACATCAAATCGCCCTCCTCTCCCAATTAATCCATTTTTTAGTGAAGTTCAAACCAGAGCTTTGACTTGGGCACTTTCTCAGCTTCAAAAAGCAAAGTCGAATCCTACAGACTCCAAGGGAAGTCAGATACCTAAGAGCAACCTCCATTCGACCCAAGGATCAACAGAGAAGCACCAGTGGTATCAAAGAGTGAAGCAGCTCCGACGGATCGAAGCTGCCCTATTTTGGCCGAGCTAAATTCGGCCAAATTTAGACCTCCTACAGCAAAACCAAGCCTCCCCGACATCCCCACAACCCTCACATGACCACCACAGAGGTGAATGGTAAGCCAATTTGGCCCTTCTTCGTCATTGTAGATCGGTGCTATAGATAGAAAGTGCTGAATTTATATAAAAAAATTCAAAAATAGAAATCAATTGTAGCAATTCTTGAGCCTAAAATGATCATAAGGATGAGAGCTACCTCCCTAGATCAAGAGTTTGGACCGTCACATCTCCGACGGTAAACTTTCGAAGCTTTCTCTCTCTCTCTCTACGATCAGTTTTCGGGCGTAGCACCATTTGACCTCCTTTCGAACTCAAATTCTGCAATTCAAAGCTTCATTTGATTGTATGGAAGTGTAGAAAGCGATCCATGCCATCAATTAGAGCAATTAACCCCAATTGAATGGCCAATTTGAATAAATCAAATTTGGTCAGAAAAAGGGGAAGAAATTGGGGGAGAATTGGAGATTTCAAAAAATTGAGGGACCTCCATGCAATTTCTCAAAATTAAAGGTTAATTGGCAATGAAAAAGATGTTGGGGGACCAATTAGTTAATTTTTGAAAGATTTGGGGCCAAATGGCTATTTTTGGAAAGTATGGGCAAAATCGTAATTTTTGGAAAATTGGGGACCAAATTAGAAATTTTGATAACTTGAGTCCCTTACACAATTTGGGTGAAAATTGAGGATTCAAAGAGGACATTGGAAACCTCGGGATTCAATTTGGGTGAAAATTTAGCATCAGGGACCTAAAGTAAAGAAAAATGAACATTAGGGACCTAAGTGCAATAAACTAAGAATTTTGGGCCTTGTCACTCTTACGTCAGAAAATGAAGGTTGCCATGTTGAATCCTTATTGATAATGGGCCATGTCACTCTTACGCAAACCATGTAGGGACACGTGAGACCAGAACGCAAGCAAGAGAGAGCTAGCGTGGACTGGAAACTAACTGGGAATGAACATGTTACATTCAACGGGTGAGTGGGAACTTTTACACTTCATACCCGATTGGGATGATAAGCATATTTTGAAAGCTAAAAACCTACTCACCAGTTGTGAGAGGGATTATCCAACATCATGCCTGATTGGTATGATGAGATTCCATGAGGAAAGGAGAAATTGGCATATCAGTGTTGAATGGATCCATCATCCCACCTGGTCGGTGTGATGCATTTGAAAAAGTGATTTTTGTCAAAAGTGTTATCCCCTAAGTGTGTGACAACTACTTAAACTATTTGGAAGACCTTTTTTACGGGAGCTAGAGTAGCTCTAATAGGCTAGGGGCCTCGACTTTTGAACTCTAGGGCTCAAGGCCCAGTTTTGGAAAATATGTGCAGTGAGCCCAAGGTAGTGGGCACGTACTAGAGCCCGTAAACAAACATGATTAGGAAGATCCATGAAAACTCCTAATTAAAATGGATAATGATTGTGTGATTTTCCATGGAATCGAGTTAGGACTAACAACGCTCAATGGACTGGTAGTAGTGCGTCAGGGCCAGGTCGACGGACCGGTCTAGAGAAACAGCTGTAGGTTGGTTTGGGTGTTGGGGCCGTTGGACCATTGGCACCAAAGCGGATGGCTTAATCATGAAAACTTTTCTTTGTGCATGCACTTAAGTTACAGGATCATCAAGATGCCCTAGTGGGTAGTGATGGGTTCCAAGGGCTACTAAATGACATGGTGGTGATAAGGACAGTTCGTCGTGACAGTTAGTCATGAAGCTCTAGGAGCTTCTTGCGCATGAGACCTAGGAGGGGTCAGGATGAGGTCTCCATCCTTATACGGACACAAAGTGGAATTCAGGTCTGAGGGTCGGACGTAAGGAACATCCACTCAGACTCAAGGTAGAAGTATGGGACTTCTATCTGGGTGGACAACAAAGTCGCAATGATCACCAAGTGGGCAGTCTAGGACTGCCCTACGAATGTTTGTACCCTTCCTGATGAAGGGTGTGTGTTTGTTTGCTAAACGCCTCCCGAGGCAAGTGGGTGGGCTAAGAGAGCTAAACACAACTAATATGGAAATGGAAAAAGATTTTGAGATTTGAGTTTGAGAAAAATCCTTGGAAAAGGAATGGTAAACCTTGGCAATGGTTTTGACAAAAAAAACTAAAAATGTTTTTAAAAAAAAAAACTCACTCCCAACACCTTCTCACTTAGTTGCAGAAACTCACCCACTCCCTTTACCCCTTTTCAAGTAAAAGAGGAAGACCAACCTTAAAGACCCCTCTCAGTTTAACCATAAGACAGATATGAAAATTTTAATATATTCAGTTTTATATCATGCTATTCTAGGAAAAATAGAAAAAAGGATACTTCACTACTCACGGTTTAGAAGGGGGTGAAACCCCTCATAGTCCAAAGTGAGTGGCAGGTTGCTCACGGGGATTCGACCAAACCGGATTGGGGCGTGACAACTTGAGTAGCATCAAAGCCTATTTCCTCAAATACATTATCAAGACTATATAGTATAGTAACTAAGAGAAATAAGTTTTAAAATTTACTGATGGCTCCCATAAGAGGAACCAAGAGAAATAGAGCCATAGTCACTAACACTGCCCAACACCCCATCCCTATGGACTAAGCTCAGAGCATCAGAGGCTGTACAAGGAGTACACCTGAGTGTTTGGAAGGCCCAACCTCGGCCCGAGGTGGACACCAACTCTCGAGCTGAGCCCAAGGAAGTCAGTCCCATCCCTCTCCTGCCAACATCCCTCCTCCAATTCCCAAATACATCAAAACCCTCTATCAACTGGGATGTAAGCCATTCCTAGAGCAGTGATGGATTGGCTAGCCAATATCAAGAAACTCATGGGAATAACCAAGATTACACAAGAAGAGATGGTGATCCTGACAGAATATTTCCTAGAAGCCAGCGCAAAAAGGTGGTGGGATAACGTTAGAAGACTGCATATTAAAACTCCCACCTTGGAACAATTCGAGGAGAGGTATACGGAGGAATACGTGGCCCCGCATCCGATCAACGAAAAGAAGTAGGACTTCTTCCGACTCCGACAAGGGCTTAACTCCATCTCAGAGTATGAAACTAAGTTCAACAAGTTTAGACCCTTTGCCCCTAATCTGGACGGACCTGCAGACATTTGCCAATGATTCATGGATAGTCTCAACATAGACATAAGAGAACGAATGGGGGTATTAGGACACCCCACAGATCTAGAAGCCATAATTAGTATGGCTCATGAATGTGAACGTGTGGTACACACCTGACGCCGCCTGATGGAGCAGGCCAACCGGAATGAGGATAAAGGCCAAAGTTGCCTTGGGGAATGGAATGAGCAAAGTGGTCCAAAGTGGGGAAACAAAGTGGGTTTCCAAAGGAGGAAGGAAGTGTACCCCACGAAAGGGAGGTCACCCCCGCAATTCTATAAAGGAGCCCTCTCTGTCCTAAATGTTAGAGGTACCATGAGGGAGCATGTTCAACCTATTTCAGATGTGGGCAAGCGGGACACTTTGCAAGGGAGTGCCCCACTCTTAGGGAGAATAAGCTATGAAACACCCTTGGATCACCCCAAGGGAACCCGAGAACTTCAAGGCAGGACACAACCACAATAGCAAGGGTACCAGCTAGGGTGTACAACCTCACCCAAGAGGAGGCCGAAAAAGACCCTAGTACTATAGCGAGTACTTCCCAAACCCTCCCTAACCAAAGTTAGACAAAAACATGTAATTCGATCCTACTTAATAAAGAAATTCAATTTTTTCTCTAAAAACGCGCATTTCTTCGATCAGGTACATACAATTATGGGGGAGAAAAGTCTACGCTCTCTTTAACTCGAGAGCAGAGAGATCCTTCATCAATGAAGATCTAGTTCTAGGTCTTCCATTAGAACTTACCTTCCTAGAACAAAGTCTCAACATCCTCACACTATTAGGAGAAGGACTAAATAGGGTCAAATAGTTAAAGAGATGTGACATTAAGAGTGGAGGAGAAATATTGGGAATGGATTGGCTAAGTACCAACCAAGCCAAGGTGGACTGTGGTGAGAAAGTGATAACTTTCCACACTCCCAAAACACTCGAACTACATTTTCATGGATACCGAAGGAAGGGAGAAACACACTTGGTGTCCCATATAAAGGCCCAAAAGATGATACAGAAGGGTCACAAGGCTTTTCTCACAATGGTCCTTAACGAGAAGTTAGAGGAGAAAGGACCAGAGGGCATTCCGGTGGTTGAACACTACCCAAATGTATTCCCTGAGCAACTACAAGGGTTACCCCCAAGCCGTCAATTAGAATTTACCAAATCCCGGGGACACATCCCATATCCCAAACCCACTATTGCATGGCTCCAGCAGAATTGAAGGAATTAAAGGAGTAGTTGGACGAGTTACTAGTGAAGGGTTTCATACACCCTAATCAATCTCCATGGGGTGCAATTGTGCTATTCAAGGAGAAGAAGGATGGAAGTATGAGGTTGTGTATTAAATATTGGAAATTGAACTAGGTCACCATAAAGAATAAGTACCCACATCCACAGATTGACGACCTATCCGACCAACTAAAGGGGGCGGCCTACTTCTCCAAGATAGATCTCGAGTCAGGATACCACCAACACAGGATTCAATAGGGAGATATACCTAAGATAGACTTTCAATCATGATACGGACACTATGAATTTAGAGTGATGCCTTTTAGCCTGACCAATGCCCCTACAGCCTTTATGGATTTGATGAATCGAGTGTTCCAGCCTCACTTGGACAAGTTCATAATTGTGTTTATAGATGACATACTCATCTACTAACAAACTAGGTTGGAGCATGAGGAACATCTGGTCATCACCTTAGAGACACTATGGAACAATCGCTTATATGCAAAGTTTTCCAAGTGTGAGTTCTGGTTATAATCACAAACTAGGTAGGGTTCTTAGGGCACATAGTGTCCAAAGATGGAGTCAATGTGGATCTAGCAAAGGTAGAGGCCATATCTGATTGGAAGGCACCCATAAACCCCTCCGAGATACATAGTTTCTTGGGATTGCTTGGGTACTACCGATGGTTTGTACAGGACTTCTCTAAGATAGCGGCCCCTTTGACTTGCCTCAAAAGGTAGGAAATGGAGTACAAGTGGGATGAAATGTCACGCCCCGACCCAGTTTGGTCGAATCCCCGTGAACAACCCGCCACTCTCCCGATTTATTAAAGGGTTTCCCCTTATTATAATCCATAAAGAGTAAGGCGTCCTTTAAACCTGCACCATTTCCTGGAATAGCAAAATCAAAACTGTATAAAATTTTAAACTTTACATACCTATCTTACAGGTATCTTAGTTGATGGTCTTTCAAGGTAGGCTTTCCGGGATTTCCTGAAAGGGATATAAGGGAGGGGGTGAGTACGACTACTCAGTGAATGGGTTTTCAAAGGTCTAATTTTAACTTTTAAGAAAAATATTTATATGGAGTGTGTCAGACTCCTTTCTTTTCAAAAAAAAAATCACTTCATTTAAAAATTTGGGTTTTTTCCATTATTTCTTAGTTACCGGTGTGTCATCACCCAACACACATCCTTCATCATAAAGGTTACACACATTCACAAGTCAGTATCACTACTGAACCTGCTAGTGGCTTCGGAGCGACTTTTCCTGCCACCCGGATAGAAGCACGACCACTTCTACCCTGGGAATGAGTGGATGTACGCGACATCCGACCCACAATCCCGAAATCACTTCTTCGTATCCGTATGAGGACAGAGGCCTCATCCCATCCCCACCCCAGTCTCATGCACTTGGTGCTACTCCAGATTTCGCACAGACACCTAGAACGACGAACTGCCCTTATAGCCACCAGGTCGTCTAGTGCCCTTAGGACGCATCACTACCCCTCATGGGCGTCTTGATGATCTCGTACTCACAGTGCATGCACAAACAATGTTTTCTTATATTGCCATGTAATATGTGGTGCCACTAGTCCAACGGCCCCGACTCTCAACTCAACCCGCAGCTATTTGTCTTGGCTAGTCCGTCGACCTGTCATGTCGCACTACCACTAGTTGACTAAGCATGTCGGTCCTATCTTGGTACCATGGCCAAACAATTCACTTATTAAGTTTTATGGCACATATATCATGTTCGTTTACGAGCTCCTGCTCGTGCCAATTGGCGTTGGGCCCACTGTACGAGATTTTCAAAATCAGGCATTTAGCCTCCAAGTTCCAAAATCGAGGCCCCTGGCCTATCAGAGCTTTTCGAGCTCCAGTCGAGAAGGTCTCCCAAATAGTTTAAGCATTGGCACACAGTTAGGGGAGAACACTTCCGACAAAATAGGTTTTCACTATCCATTATACCAACCGGTATAAGGACATCTCCGTTCATAACTGATGAACGGGTTTTCAACTTCCTTCGAGGAAGTCTCATCATACCAACCAGGTATGATCTACTTACAACTGGTAAGTAGTTTTTTTCACATAATTTTCACATCACTTTCTCTAAGTGGTGATGATTAAAATACCACTAAACAGTGGGTTTTTATACCGAGGTACATATCATCCCCTATTGGGTATGATATAAAATTTCCACTCACAACCGGTAAGTGGTTTTTATCTTTAAGTTGTGCTCATCATCCCAACCGGGTATGATGTTAGTAAACCCACTCACAACCGGTAAGTGGTTTTTAACTTTTAAGTTGTGCTCATTATCCCAACCGGGTATGATGTTAGTAAACCCACTCACAACCGGTAAGTGGTTTTTAACTTTAAGTTGTGCTCATCATCCCAACCGGGTCTGATGTTAGTAAACCCACTCACAACCGGTAAGTGGTTTTTAAATTTAAGTTGTGCTCATCATCCCAACCGGGTATGATGTTAATAAACCCACTCACAACCGATAAGTGGTTTTTAAATTATAAGGTGTGCTCATCATCCCAATCGGGTATAATGTTTGTAAACCCACTCACCCGTTAATGATGTGAATTCCACTAGACTGGTTCATTGTATTCACACGAGCTTGTCCTTGTTGGCGTTCCCAGTATGTCGCGTTCCTACACAATATGAACAACCTTGTTCATTATTACTCGGCATAATAGCCTTCATTCATTTCCAATGAATGAGAAAACCCAAACTTTTAGTTATTTGCAATTAGGTCCCTAAAGTTATTTCTCTTTAACTTTAAGTCCCTAATGTCGGTTTTTCCTCAAATTGAGTCCCGTAACTTTTAAAATTTATCCTGGGACCTCAATTTATTCAATTTCACCAAAAAGGGATTTAATTTCCAAACTTTCCAATTTGGTTCCCCAATTTTTCCAAAATTACCATTTTGAAGTCAAAGCTCTAGTTTAAGCTTCACCGAGAAATGAAGTAGTAGAGAGAGAGAGAGAAGTGTTCGGGTGTGAGGAGAATGAATGGGGATAACCTCTTTATATAGGCATAAAACCCATGTATTAAATGGGAGAGATTTATTACGAGTATTAATATTACCATAAATTATTGGTATTAATTCCAATCATTTAATTTTGGTATTAAATTATTGATATTAACTACAATAATTTAATTTATTTATGATAAGCCGTACCTTCGCATAAAAATTTTTTACCAAAATTTCGGGTTACAAAAAATCATACTTTCCAGAAGGTCACCGATCCTCACACTACTCTATGGCAAGCACGCTTAACTTTATCGTTCTTATGAACTCTCGTTCACTTGAACCAGTTTGATTTTTCTATTCTAATTTGTGTTAAGTTTATTTTCCAAGTTTAATAAACCCTTTGGATCACTTGAAAGTTGTAAATTTCCAAATTGCTTGTTCCCAAATGATCGGGTTTGTAAACCGTCTCAGTTTTCTTACTCGGTTTGACCAATTCTTTTCCTAATTTTCCTTAACTCAAAAGTGCGGGGTTTACATGAAACCTATGAGAAATCCTTCCTGGAGTTAAAGTTCCATTTAACAACAGACCCAAATGCAGGGGAGTATACTATCTATAGTGGCACATCCGGAGAAAGACTTGGGTTTGCGTTAATGCAGCAGGGAAAGGTTTTCACGTACTCCTCGCAACAACTAAAGATACATGAGAGGAACTACCCAACTCACGACATAGTGTTAGTCACAATAGTGTTTGCCCTCAAGATTTGGCAACACTACCTATACGGGGTTAAGTGCAGGATATATATAAATCACAAGAGTCTTAAGTACTTCCTAAATCAAATGGAGTTGAATCTCCACCATAGGAGATTGCTGGAGTTGGTAAAGGACAATGACCTTGTGATAGAATACCACCCCAAGAAGGCTAATGTGGTGGTAGATACTCTAAGTCCCAAGTATCAAACCGAGGCGACAAAGATAAAGACGAGCTACCTGCCCTTACTACAACAGTTGAGAAGAATGGATGCGGACCTTAAGGTAGATAACGAAGGAAGATGTCTAGTGGCTGACATAGTAGTAAGACCCATCCTAATGGAGCAAATTAAGGTCCACCAAAAAGGGGATAAGGAACTCCAACCCTACTTGGACTCGATCAATGAGGGGACAAATCCGAACTACAACCTTCGAGGCGATGGATTGATGACCTATAAAGGTAAGGTGTGTGCGCCTCAAGACAAGTAATTGAAGATACTAGTATTGGAAGAGGCACATGAATCTGTATATGCAATGCATTCGGGCAGTACCAAGAAGTACCGCACCCTCAAACAAGGTTATTGGTGGAAAGGGTTGAAAAGGGATATCGTGGATTATGTAGCACGATGCTTGTCCTATCAGCAAATCAAAGATGAGCATCAAAAACACACAAGACTGCTACAGCCCCTACCAATTCCCAAATGGAAATGGTAACACATCTGTCATGCCTCAAACCAGTTTGGTTGGATTCCTATGATCAACCCGCCACTCTTGTGGTCTATCAAGGGTTTTCCCCTCTTTCAAAATCGCGAGTAGTATGGCGTCCTTTTTACTTGTCTTTCTTGGAATAACATTATACAAAACTGAGTAATTTAAAATAGACATACCTATCTTGTTAACAAATTAGTAGGGTCTTTAGAAACGGTCTTCCCTCAGTTACCTGAAAGGGGTAAAAAGGGAGGAGTGAGTTCTACAACTCAATGAGCGGGTGTTGGGAGAGAGTTTTCAAGAAATAGCTTTGTTCAAAGTGTGCTAGGATTATGATTTCTTTAAGAAAGATCTTTCCTCAAGTTCTGGTTTTCAAAACTTTTTTCTCATTTCCATATTAGGTGTGTTTAGCAACCAACACACACCCTTCATCAAGAATGGTAACACACATTCATAGGTGCAGCCTGTCCAACGGCCCTGACCCTCAACCTGAACTGTAGTTGTTTCTCAAGATCGGTCCATCGACCTAGCCTTGACGCATTGCCATCAATCCATCAAGTGCTATCAGTCCAAACTTGGTACCATGGCGAAAATCACAAAACAAGTTTATTAGAGATTTCATGGCTTTCTCATTTCAAGTTTTCAAAAATTACAATTTTGCCCCTACTTTCCAAAAATGGCAATTTGATCGCAATTGTTCCAAAAATTGACCAATTGGTCCCTCATCATCTTCCTCATGGCCAATTGGCCTTCAATTTTGGAAAATTGCAAAGAGGTCCATCAATTTTTCGAAATTCCCAATTGTCCCCAAAATTTGCCCCCAATTTCTCCCCTTCAAAATGACCAAATTTGATTTTTTTTAAATTGGCCATTCAATCGGGGTTATTTGCTCAAATTGAAGATATGGATCAGTTCCTACATTCCATACGATTCAATTGAGCTTTGAACCGCATCATTTGGGTCTAAATTGTGCAAAAACGGAGCTTTGCCAGAAAATGGTACGACAAGAGAGAAAGCTTCGAAAGCTTACTGTTAGAGGTGCAACGTTTCGAGTTCTCCATCGGGGATGGTAGCTCTTGACCTGAGGTTTCTTCGAGAATCAAGAATTACTATAATTGATATCGAATTGAGGGAGAATTTTGTCAATAAAGTCTAGCACTTTCTATCTCTAACTCTGATCTGTAATGACTAAGGAAGACCGAGTTGGCATACCTTTCAGCTCTGTTGAGGTCATGTGAGGGTTGTGGGGGTGTTGGGAAGTCTTAGTTTGGTCGGAGGAGGGCTGAAATTAGTTGAATTAAGCTCGGCCAAAATAGGACATCTTTGGTTCGTGGGAGCTACTTAACTGTTTGATTCTGTTGGCGGTTCTCAGGTCAAAAGGAAGGTGGTATCAGGTAGTTGACTTCCTCTAGAGTTTGTAGGACCCGACCTCGCGTTCTAAGCCTGAGAAAAATGCCTATATCGGAGGTCTAGTTCAAGCTTTGTCGGTAAATGGAGCAGTTGAGAGAGAATGGAGATTTCAGGTGTGTGGAGGAGAATGAAGAGAAGCTCTTTATATAGGGAGCTTGGGGACCCTCTGCCCAACAACTTTCCTTTTTGGTTGAGCTTTTACTCACCCTAAAATGGCCTAACCGGAGTTGTTTTTCCTTCACCGGCGTTATCCATTTCTACAATGAATGAAGAGTGTTGTCATCTGAAGGAATAACTGGACCAGATTGGTCTGACCTGGTTCAATGCGTAAATCAGCCGGTTCAGGCCCGATTCGACCGGTTTTCTCAAAATTAAAATTTTATAAATTCATCTAAATTAATTCTTTGTCTAATGGTGGCTTCAATTATCTAATTTGAATATTTTAAGCCACCTAGAAAAATGAATTTAGATACCAGTTCAATCTGGTTCACCTTGAATCAGTCTAGTTTTCCCTTCCCAATTGTCCCAATGTTCATTTCCATGATTTCTATGACTCTTTGAGACATTCAAGATTTGTCAATTTCCCATTTTACCATTTCCTTATTGGTTATGATTCGTGAACCGGCTCAATTTTCTCTTTTGAAATGACTAGTTCTTTTCCAGGTTTTCCAATCTATAAATGGACGGGGTTTACAACTCTCCCATTCTTTCAGTGGTTTTTTACCCAAAACAATTTACATATCAAACAAGTGAGGGTACCCATCCCTCACAACGCTCTCGATTTCCTATGTCTCCTCTTGCATAGGTCTGTTCTGCCAAAGAACTTTGACCATAGGAATCTTCTTATTCCTCAAGTTCTTGTCCCTTCGGTCAATGATTTGCACTGGTTATGCTTGATAAGTCAGTTTCTCTTCTAACTTTGGTAGAGGTCAGTCCAGCACATGACTAGGATCAGGCTGGTAATTCAGGAGTACCGAGATATGGAATACGTCATGTATTCTTTGTAAGTCCAAAGGTAGTTCTAATTTATATGCCACTGGTCCTATCCTATGGACTATGGGGTAAGGACAAATGTACCTTAGTTTCAACTTCCCCCATTGTTGAAACTTAAGTATTTCCCTCCATGGGGATACCCTTAGGAACACTTGGTCTCCCACATCAAAATCTAGATCCCTTCTCTAATGGTTTGCATTGCTCTTTTGCCTGTCCTGAGCAGCCTTGCATCGACTCCTTATTATCTAAATCTTTTTTGTGGCATTCTCGATTAGTTCAACCTTTTCCAGCTTCATTTCTCTCATCTCTTCCCACAATAAGGAGGTATGACTTGGTTGTACATAAAATGCCTCATAAGGAGCAATTTGAACACTGTCCTGATAACAGTTACTATAAGCAAACTCCATCAGGCACAAGTATTCATCCCAACCCTTATTCATGGTGAGTACACATGTTCACAACATGTCCTCAAGGCTTTGGATTGTCAGTTCAGACTGTCCATCGGTCTGAGGATGAAATTTCATGCTCATGTGGAGCTTGGTCCCCAAGGCACTTTGCAAACTGGGCCAGAACCTCAAGGTAAATCAATGGTCCCTATCCAACACTACACTTAATGGTACGCCTTATAATTTAAATCGTATGAGGGTTGTAGGGATGTTGGGAGGGCTTGGTTTGGCCGGAGGAGGGCTGAATTTGGCAGATTTTAGCTCAACTAAAATAGGGCAGCTTCGGTCCTTCGGAGCTGCTTCATTGTTTGCTTATGCTGGTGCTTCTCCGGTGATCCTCGGGTCAAATAGAGATTGCCATTAGGTTGTTGACTTCTCCCAGAATCTAAAAAACCTAGCCTAGCCTTCTGAGGCTTAGAAAAACCCCTATGTCAGATCTCTGGTTCGTCCTTCATCAAAAAATAGAGTAGTTGAGAGAGAATGAAGATTTCATGTGTGAGAAGGATGAATGGAGAGGAGCTCTTTATATAGGGATCTCAGGGACTCTCTCCCCGATCATTTAGCATATTCGTCAAGCTCATTCATGACCTGAAATACCCTGAACGGAGGAGTTTTCTCTTTTCTATCACTATCCATTCATGCATTGAATGAATAGTGTCTTCATCTGAAGGAAGAAGACGACACTGTTCCGAACCAGACCGCACTGGTCCGACCATTTTCAATGCTTAAATTGGTCAGTTCACGCCCGATTCGACCGATTTTCTTAAAATTAAAATTTTCTAAATTTATCTAAATTTATTATCTATCTAATGGTGGCTTCGTTTCTCCAATTTGAATACTTTTGAGCCACCAAAAAAAATGAATTTAGCAACCGGTTCAATGATGGTTCAAACCGGTTCAATCTAGTTTAGGTCTAATTAACCTGAATGGTCTAGTTTTCTCTTCCAATTTGTCCCAAATCCCTTTTCCTTCACTTTTATGACCCTTTGGGTCACTCGGAATTTGTAAATTTCCCATTTTTCCCTTTCTCTATTGGTTAAGGTTTATGAACCGGTTCAGTTTTCTCCCTTAGGTTGAGTGGTTCTTTCCTCGTTTTTTCTTATCTTTAAGTGATGGGGTTTACAACTTTCTTTCCACGGTCCATCTTGGCTTAATGGGTACTTAACCAATCCATTCCCAATATTATTTCTACTTCCCTTAGAGGTAATGGGATTAAATCTGCCTCCAGTTTAACTCCTCCAATTGTGATCTCACATCCCTTTAACTATTTGCCTCTATTTAGTCCTTCTGCTAAGGGTGTGAGGATGTTAAGACTTTGTTCTAGGGAGGTAAGTTCTAGGGGAAGACGTGGGATCAGATAATCTTTGATGAAGGATCTTTTTGTTCCCGAGTTGAAGAGGGCATAGACTTTTCTCCCCCACAAGTGTACGTACCCTTATTGAAAAGAACGCATGTTATAAAAGAAAATTTCCTTTATTGAATAAAATTTGAATTATAGTCTTTATCTCAATCTTAATTGAGGATGTTTTGGAAAGTACATGCTATGGTACTAGGGTCTTCTCTAGCCTCTTCCCGGGTGAGGTTGTATACCCTAGCTAGTATTCTGGTTGTGGTGTCTTGCCTGAGAGTCCTTTGGTTCCTTTTGGGTGGTCCAAGCATGTTCCATTGCTTATTCTCCCTAAGAGTGGGGCATTCCTTTGCAAAGTTCCCTACCTGCCCACATCCGAAATAGGAAAAACAAGCTCCCTCGTGGTACCTTTGGCATCTAGGACAGTGAGGGTTTCCTTGTACTAAGGTGGGGATCATTCTTCGTGAAGGTGGTGGCACGTCCTTTCTCTTTTGGAAACCCACACTATTTCCCCATCTTAAACTATTTTGCTCTTTCCGTCCTCCATGACTGCCTTGGCCCTTGTCCTCCTTACGATTAGATTTCTCCATTCGATGGCATCGGGTCTACTCTAGATGCTCAAATTTGTGAGCTATACTAATTACAATTGCTAGATCCAAAGGGCATCCTAACACTCCCATACGATCTCGTATATCCATGCTGAGACTATCCACGAATCGTTGGAATATGTCCGCAGGTTTTGCTAGATCAAAGGAAAAGGGTCTTAACTCATTAAACTTAGTTTCATACTTCGAGATAGAGTTAAGCCCTTGTCGGAGTCGGAGGAAATCTTGCTTCTTCTCATTAATCAGATGTGGAGCCAAGTACTCTTCCGTGTACCACTCTTCAAATTGTTCCTAGGTGGGGATGGTGGTATGCAAGCTCCCGACATTATCCCACCATCTTTTTGCACTAGCCTCCAGGAAAAATTCTATCAGGATCACTATATCCTCTGGTGAAATCCTTACTATCCCCATAAGCTTCCTGATGTTGTCCAGTAAGTCCATAGTAGCTCCAGCATCTTTCTCTCCTAGGAAAATCTTAAATCCTAGTTGACAAAGAGTTTTGAGGTATTTAGGGATGTCAACTGAAGGATGATTGCTAATAGGAGGGGGATGAGATTGTACTTCTTCGTGCTTAACTAGAGAGTTAGTGTCCACCTCATGAGCGAGGTTAGGCTATCACAACACTCAAGTGAATTCCTCATACAATCTTTGATGTTCTGAGCTTAGTCTAGGTGGAACTATCTGGGCTTCTCGGAGAGTTTCCAGAGGAAGGGGTTGTTAGGCAATGTTAGAAACTACAGCTCTTGTTCTCTTGGTTCCTCTATTGGGAGCCATATGAAATTTTAAGATTTATTCCTCTTAGTTACTATGTTATATAGTCTTGATAATGCATTTGAGGAAACAGGCTCTAATACCACTCAAGTTGTTACACCCCGACTCAGTCTGGTCAGATTCTCGTGATCAACCCGCCACTCTCGTGGTCTATCAAGAGTTTTTCCCCCTTTCTAAACCGCGACGAGTAAGGCATCCTTTTTAACTATCTTTCCTGAAATAGCATTATACAAAACTGAGTAATTTAAAATAGACATACAAGTCTTGTATCAAAATCAGTAGGGTCTTTAGAAAGGGTCTTCCCTTGGTTACAAAAAAGGGGTAAAAAGGGTGGGGTGAGTTCTACAACTTAGTGAGCAGGTGTTGGGAGTGAGTTTTGAAGAAATAGCTTTGTTCAAAGTGTGCCAGGATTATCATTTCTTTAAGAAGGATCATTCCTCAAGTTCCAGTTTTTAAAACCATTTTCTCATTTCCATATTAGGTGTGTTAAGCAAACAACACATGCCCTTCATCAGGAAGGTAACACACATTCACATGTGCAGCCCATCCACTGCACTCACTTGTGGCTCAGAGCATATTTACCGGCCACCACAATAGAAGTTCATCTACTTCTACCTTAGGCTTGAGTGGATGTTCTCGACATACAACCCTCAGACCCTAATGCCACTTCGTATCCATATGAGTATAGAGACCTCATTCTAACCCCACCTCGGCCTCATGCGCAAGAAGTTACTCTAAGCTTCCCGATTAACTGGCACGTTGAACTGACCTTATCTCCACCATATCGTCTAGTAGCCCTTATGTGAACCTTGTCCTTTGATAATAAGAATAACTGGGAAAAGAATCGGTCATTACCAAAGAGAAAACCAAGTCAATTTATAAAACTGTAACCAATAGAGAAAGGGCAAATCGGGAAATTTATAAATCCCGAGTGACCTAAAAAGTCACAAAATTTATAAATTAAACTGGTTCTAGTGAACTGGACCTAAACTAGATTGAACCGGTTTGAACCACTATTGAACCGGTTTCTAAATTCATTTTTCTAGGTGGCTTAGAAAATTTAAATTGGAGAATTGATGTAAACCTCGTCCCTTAAAGACAAAGAAATTGGGGAAAGAACCAATCAAAGCGAGTAAGAAAATTAAATCGGTTCACAAAACTGATCATTAAGAGAACGGTCAATTTGGAAATTTACAACTCATGAGTGACCCAAAGAGTTCATCAAACCTTGAAAAAAGACCTTAGGACAAATTGGAAGAGAAAAATAAAACTGGTTCAGGAGAACCAAATCCAAGCCGGATTGAACCTGTTTATGAATCGAGTCGATTCATGAACCGAAACCGATAGAGAAAGGGCAAACCGAGAAATTTATGGATCTCGAGTGACCTAAGGAGTCACAAAATTCATGAAAAAGGACTTTATGATGAATTGAAGATAAAAACCAAACCAGTTCATGTGAACCGGATCTGAACCAGAATGAACCGGTTTGGACCGTTTTGAACGATTATTAAACCGGATGATAAATTCATTTTTCTATGTGGCTTAGAAAATTCAAATTTGAGATTTGAGGACAGCATTGGATAGACAATTAATTTAGATGAATTTAGAAATTTTTAATTTTGAAAAACTCGATTGAATCAGGCTTGAACCGGTCGCTTTAAACTTTAAACCCGATTCAGACTAGTCTAGTCCGGTTCGGAATAGTGTCGTCTTCTTCCTTCAAATGACAACACTGTTCACTCACCGAAAAATCATGCAGCACCAGCAAAGCTAACAAGTCTCCAACTAGGGAAATTCAAGCAATGAATAATTGCCATTAAGGTGCCAATCAGATGGCCAAGAAGTCCCCAAGCTTCCTATATAAAGAGCCCCTCCTCATTCATCCTCTCCACACCTGAAAACTCCATTCTCTCTCAACTGCTCAAAATTTCAGCGAAGCTTGAACCAGATCTACGGTATATGGTCTTTTTTGAGCCAAAGAAGGCATGGTCAGGTTCTTTGGATTCAGGGAGAAGTCAGCTACATGCTTGTAGTCTCCATTTGCTCCAAGGGTTGTCGGAGAAACGTCGGCGTGATAGAAGAGTGAAGCAGTTCCAGCGGACTGAAGCTGCCTTGTTTCGGCCGAGTTGAAATAGGCCAATTTGAGCCCTTCTCAGGTCAAATCAAGCCCTCCCAACACCTCCACAGCCATCCTACAGCTAAATTAGAATGGAAAGGTAAGCCAATTTGGCTTCCCTCTGTATTTTCCAATCACTGCTAGAGAGAGAACCAGTGAAACTTCATTGACAAAATTCTCCCTCAATTTGGCATCAATTGATGCAATTATTGATCCTAGTAGAAACCTCAGGACCGTCATGCCCCCGACCGTAAACTTTCGAATCTTTCTCTCTCTAATTTCAGTTTTCTAGCAAAGCTCCATTTGAGCTCATTCTGACATCAAATCATGTGATTAAAAGTGCAATTGAATTGTATGAATGTGTAGGAACTCCAATCTAACTTCAATTTCAACAATTAAACTCATTTGATAGACCAATTTGATTAAATCAAATTTAGCTGAGTTAGAAGGTTGAAATTGGGGGAAATTTGGGGATTTCAAAAATTCGATGGACTAAAGTGCAATTTTGTAAAATTGAGGGTCAATTGGGCAAGATAAAGATGTTTAAGGACCAATTAGGCAATTTTGGAATTTTTGGGGCAAAATTTTACATTTTTGTAAAGTAGGGGAAAATGGTAATTTTGGAAAAGTTGGGGACCAAATATGAAATTTGGGAAACTTGAACCCCTTTATGTGATTTTGAATAAATTAAGCTCCCAAGGTGAATTTTAGAAATTTGGGTCTCAATTTGAAGGAAAATTTGCATTAGAGACCTAAAGTTAAAGAAAAAGAACTTTAGGAACCTAATTGCAATAAATCGAAAAGTTTGAGTATTTCATCCATGCACGGTGAATGAAGGCCATATTGTGTAGGAACATGAAGTATCGGAAATTCCAACAAGGACAAGCTCGCGTAAAGACAAAGCACCGGTCGAGAGGAATTCACTGCATTAACGGGTGAGTGGGATTTAATATCACACCCGGTTGGGATGATAAGCACCTCGTAAATAAAAACCCACTATTAATTGGTATTTTAACCATCAGACCTAAGAGGAGTGATGTGGAAATGACACAGAAAAAACTAATTATCTATTGTAAGTAGATCATACTCGATTGGTATGATGATCTTCCTAGAAGGAAGTAGAAAACCCTCTTATCAGTTATAAGCAGAGATGTCCTCATACCCAGTTGGTGTGATGGATAGATGAAAAGTTTATTTTGTCGGAAGTGTTCTTCCCTGGCTGTGTGCCACTGCTTAAAACTTTTGGGAGACCTTCTTGACGGGAGCTCAAATAGCTTAGATAAGTAAAAAAGGCCTCAGTTTTGGAACTTGGGGGTTGATATGCCTGATTTTGAAAATCTCGTACACTAGGCCCTAGGCCAATTGGCACGAGCAGGAGCTTGTAAATAAACATGATTTTAAGCCATAAAACTTAAATGAATGAATTGAATGGCCATGGTACCAAGATAGGACTGACATACTCGATGAACTGGTAGCAATGCGACATGACAGGTCGATGGACTAGTCGAGACAAACCACTGCAAGTCGAGTTGAGGGTCGGGACCATTGGACCAGTGTCACCAAAGATTAAATGTCTTTTGAGGAAAACTTTGTTTGTGCATGCAATTGAAATTTGGACCATTAAGAAGCCTAAGAGTGGTAGTGATGCGTCCTAAGTGCTGATGGATGACATGGGGGAGATAAGGGAAAGAGAAGCTACAATGTTTGTGTTTCTCGTCATATCAGTTAGTCATGGAATTCTATGTTTGTACTCCACAGAGTTTCTGTGTTTGAACTCCATGAAGCTACTGTGTTTGGTGTTTGCTAAAGCTTCTGTGTTTGAGTTTCACACGCACGAGACTGGGATATGGTCTTTGTCCTCATACACACATGGAGTTGTTTTACCAGATTAAGGGTCGGATGACGTGTACATTCAATCATTCTTAGGGTATAAGTGGGCGTGTTTCTATCTAGGTGGGTGGTAAACTCACTCCGATGCCACAGGTGGGTATAGGGGACGGGCTAGCCTGCGAATGTGCATTCCCTTCAAGATAAAGGGCGTGTGTTGGTTGATAACACACCAATTATGGTTGAGGATTGAGTAATGGCTATGAAACCAAGATTTTGAGGATAAATTATTTTAAAAAAAAAAAAATAAGTAGTCTGGCACACGGCAATTAAAATATTTTCCCTAAAATTCAAACTTTAAACACCCATTCACTAAGTCGTTAAACTCACCCCCTTCCTTATATCCCTTTTTAGGTAACCAAGGGAGACCTACCTAAAGACCTCCTGTTAGTCACACCTTTAAGACAGGTATGTAAAGTTAAAATTTCATACGGTTTTTATTTATGTTATTCTAGGAAAGGTATAGGTTTAAAGAACGCCTTACTCCTCTCGAGTTAAAGAAGGGAAAACCCTTAATAAATTAGGAGAGTGGCAGTTTGCTCATAGGGATTTGACCAAAATAGGTCGAGGCATGACAACTTGAGTGGTATCAGAGCCTATTTCCTCGAATAAATTATCAAAACTAGAGAACATAGTAACTAATAGGAACAATTTTAAAATTTTCAAATGGCTCCCAAGAGAGGAACCAAGAGAACTAGAGACATAGTCTCCAACACTGCCCAACCAACCCTTCCTATGGAAACTCCCCGATGAACCCAGACAACCCCACTTGGATTAAGCTCAGAACATTAGAGATTGTACAAAGAGTTCATCCGAGTGTTTGGACGGCCTAACCTCACTCCTGGGGTGGACACAACCCTCAAGCTGAGCATGAGGAAGTACAATCTCATCCCCTTCGTGCTAACGTTTCTCCAGTGGACATTCCCAAATACCTCAAAACCCTCTGACAATTCAGATGTAAACCATTCCTAGGAGAAAAGGATGCAGGGGGATAGTCAGAATTTCACCAGAGGATATGGTGATCTTGGCAGAGTTTTTCCTGGAAGCTAGTGTAAAGCAGTGGTGGGATAATGTCAAAAGCTTGCATGCCACCACCCCCACATGGGAACAATTCGAGAAAAGATATACGGAGGAATACCTAGCCAAACATCTAATTAATGAGAAGAAACAAGACTTCCTCCAACTCCAACAAGGGCTTAACTCTATCTCGGAGTATGAAACTAAGTTTAACGAGGTAAGACCCTTTGCCCCCGACCTAGCCGGACCTGCATATGTTTGCCAACAGTTTGTGGACAGTCTTAATATGGACATACGAGACCAAATGGGAGTACTAGGACGCCGCACAAATTTGGCCATTGTCATCAGCATGGCCCATGAATGTGAGCATCTAGTACAAACGAGACACTACCAGGTAGAACAGAGCAGTAGGAAAGAGGAAGGATGCCAAGACAACTGAGGAAGACAAAAGGAGCCAGGTGGATAGAAATGGCAAACAAGAATGGGGTTCCCTAGGAGAAAGGAAGGTTATCATACCCAAAGGGAGACAAATACAGCCCCACCAAGGAGAAGCCCCAATTGTTCCAAGTGCTAGAAAAACCATGAAGGACCATGCCGAATATGCTACGAATGTAGACAGCCTGGTCATTTTGTGAAGAGTTGCCCAGCCATTCAGGGCAATACACAACGAAGTACCCATCTACCACTTCAAGGAAACCCAAGGGCACTAGACAGAGTACAAGACATCACCACTACATTGAGGGTCTCAACCAGAGTATACAACCTCACCCAAGAAGAAACATGGAAGGACACTAGTACTGTAGTTAGTACTTACCAAAATTCCCTTAAATAAATATTGCTAAAGACTGTAATTCGTTATCATCATAATGAAAGTTATATTTCTTATAAAGATGAAATTGTGATACAAGTAGGAGAAAATACAAAGGACGTACCCACAAAATTTCAAGGAGGAAACAGGAAAGGATGGCATCTAAGTGTGTCACTTTGAGGATAGATACACTCGAGGATTCATAGAATTCTGAAAGAAAAGGGAAAAATACTCCCAAGAAAGAAAACCCTAGGAAATCATACATATCCCAACTAAGAGGTAGTGGAACCAAGTGACGTGGGATAAGGAGATGAGTTTACGAAGGAAGTACATGCTGAGGTGAAAGAATTAAGGGAGACATGTTAGGATGACCCAAAGAAGTAAGTTAAAACCAAGGGACATGTAAGTAGGAAGACAGCATCAAAAGATGCTGTGACAAGTAAGAATGGATGGACTACCCATAATAAGAGGATAATGGAAGGAACGTCCAAGAAATCTTGGAGGATTAAACCCTCCAATTAAGAAGTAGCTGAGTAGAACAACCATTAACATCAAAGCTGGTTGTGGTCCAAACTCCCTTGATGGAGCCTAAGTAGAGTAGGAAGTGAACCGAAGGATATCCCATTGGACTTGTGGGTAAGACATGCCTAGTTATGATAAACTCTAGGAAGTGAGTAAACAACAAAAAGGAAAAGACATTCCTTTAGTACATGATTTAAGGGGCTAAGTGAAAGGACAGTTGTAAACCCCGCCCTTTTGAGTTAAGGAAAACCAGGAAAAGAATGGGTCAAACCGAGTGAGAAACAACGAACCAGTTCACAAACCCGTTTATTGGGGTACGGGAAAATTGGAGAAATTTTAAATCCCAAGTGACCCAAGAAGGTTCATAAACCTTGAAAAAGAACTTTAGGACAAATTTCTTAAGAAAAACAAAACTGGTTCGAGTGAACCTAACTCAAATCAGATTGAACCGGTTTAATAATTGAGTTAGTTTATGAACTAAAACTGATAGTGAAAGGGGAAACTGGTAAATTTGTGGACCCTTAAGTGACCTAAGAAGTCATAAAAGTCATGAAAAAGGACTTTAAGATGAATTGGAGATAAAAATCAAACCGGTTCAGGTGAATCAGATTCGAACTGGATTGAACCGGTTTGGACCTAATTGAAAAACTATTGAACCGGATGCTAAATTCATTTTTCTAGGTCACTTAAAAATTCAAATTTGAGATTTGAGGCCACCATTGGATAGAAAATGAATTTAAAAATTTTTAGGTTTGAAAATTTTGATTGACTCAGGGGTGAACCGACCAGTTTAAGATTTGAACCCGGTTCGGACCGGTCTGGTCCGGTTCGAAACAGTGTCATCTTCTTCCTTCAGATGACAACACTGTTCACTGGCCGAAAAATCGCACAGCGCCGACGAAGCTGAAATGTCTTCGGCCAGGGTGTTTGAGGCACTGAATGACTACCATTAAGGTGTCAATCAGATGGCCAAGAAGTCCCCGAGCTTCATATATAAAGAGCCCCTCCTCATTCATCCTCTCCACACCTAAAAACTCCATTCTCTCTCAACTGCTCCGATTTCCAGCGAAGCTCAAACCTGAGCTCCAACTTGGGCACTTTTCTAAGCCAAACAAGGTGAGGTCGGATTCTTTAGAATTGGGGAGAAGTCAGCTACACACCAGTTGTCTCCATTTGCTCCGAGGGTCCCCAGAGAAGCACCGGCGAGATAGAAGAGTGAAACAGCTCCAGCAAACTGAACCTGTCCTGTTTCGGCCGAGCTAAAATCAGCTAATTTGAGCACTCCTCAGGCTAAACCAGGCCTTCCCAACACCTCCACAGCCATCCTACAGCTGAATTAGAGCTGACAGGTAAGCCAATTCGGCTCCCCTCTGTAACTTTCGATCGATGCTAGAGAGAGAACGGGTAGAAATTCGATGATCAAATTCTAACTCAATTCGACGTCAATTCATACAATTCTTAATCCTAGGATTAACCTCAAGACGAGATCTTTCTACTAAGATCAAAAGCTTAGACCGTCGCGCCCCCGACGGTAAGCTTTCGAAGCTTTATCTCTCTAAGTCTAATTTTCCAATGGAGCTCCATTTGAGCTCATTTCGACACCAAATCATGCAATTTAAAGAGTGATTGAATTGTATGAAGGTGTAGAAACTCTAATCTAACTTCAATTTCAACAATTAGAAGTGTTTGATTGGTCAATTTGATGAAATTAAATTCAATTGTGTTAGGAAGTTGAAATTGGAGGAAAATTGGGTATTTTCAAAAATTTGAAGGACCAAAATGCAATTTTATAAAATTGAGAGTCAATTGGGCATGATAAGAATGTTAGAGGGCCAATTGAGGAATTTTAGAATTTTTGGGGTAAAACTTACATTTTTGTAAAGGAAAGGCAAAATGTTAATTTTGGAAAAATTGGGGGGACCAAATTGGAAATTTGGGAAATTAAACCCCTTTTTGTGGATTGGAATAAATTGAGGTCCTAAGGTAAATTTTAAAAGTTTCAGGACTCAATTAGAGGAAAAACTAGCATTAGTGACTTAAAGTTAAAGAAAAATAACTTTAGAAACCTGATTGCAAATAAAGGAAAAAATGGTTTTTCTCATTCAATTGGGATGAATGAGGGCTATTAGGTTAAAAAATAATGAACAAGAACTTTGATATCGTGTAGGAACAAGAAGTACCAAGAACACTAGCTAAGACAAAGCTCGGAGTAGCTTCAAGCGCACAAGACAGGGGTGGAGACGGGATGAGATCTCTATCCTCATACGGACATGGAGAATTGTTACGAGATTAAGGGTCAGGTGTCACGAACATCCACTCATTCTCAAGGTAGAAGTGGATGTACTTCTATCTAGGTGGCTGGTAAAGTCGCCCCGACGCCACAAGTGGGTTCAGTGGACATAGTAGCCTGCAATTGTGTGATTGACCTTCATGATGAAGGATGTGTGTTAGGTGATGACACACTATGATTAATAAGAAATGGTGATAAAAACCGAAGTTTGAAATTAAAGGTTATTAAAGAAAAATAAGAAGTTTGGCAGACTCCAAATCAAACATTTTTCCTAAAAAAAATTAAATTTTGAAAACCCATTCACTGATTCGTTGTACTCACCCCCTCCCTTATATCCCTTTTCAGGTAACCAAGGGAAACCTACCCAAAGAGCTCCTATTAGTCACACCTGCAAGACAAGTATGTAAGTTAAAATTTTTAGGCAATTTTGATTTATGCATTCCAGGGAAGGTACAGGTTTAAAGAACGCCTTACTCTTTATGGTTTATAAACAAGGGGAAACTCTTAATAAATCGGGAGAGTGGCGGATTGATCATGAGGATCCAACCAAACTGGGTCGTGGTGTGACAACAACCAAAGTGATGACATGTCAAGCAAATCCTGAGTTAACATTAAGGGAAATTATTCCTGATGCAAAGGATGTTGATTTAGTTTTGGGGACAAAACTCCTAAAAGGAGGGGAGAGTTTTAAACCCCATCCCTTAAAGACAAGGAAACCATGGAAAGAACCAAAACTTATCATCAAGAGAACGAGCAATTTGGAAATTCACAACTCATGAGTGACCAAAAGGGTTCATAAAACCTCATAAAAACACCTTAGGATAAATTGGGAGAGAAAAACCAGACTGGTTCAATAGAACTGGATCCAAGCTAGATCGAACCGGTTTATGAACCGAGTCGATTCATGAACCGGAACCGATAAAGAAAGGGCAAACTGAGAAATTTATGGATCCTAAGTGACCTAAAGAGCCATAAAGGTCATGAAAAAGAACTTTAGGATGAATTGGAGATGAAAACCAATCCGGTTCAGGTGAACCGAATTTGAATCAGATTGAATCGGTTTGAACCACTATTGAACCGAATGCTAAATTCATTTTTCTAGGGGGCTTAGAAAATTCAAATTTGTGATTTGAGGCCACCATAGGATAGAGAATGAATTTAGATGAATTTAGAAATTTTTAATTTTGAAAAACTCGGTCGAATCATACCTGAACCGGCTTGTTTAAGCTTTGAACCCAGTTCGGACGGTCTGGTCCAATCCGGAACAGTGTCATCTTCTTCCTTCAGATGACAGCACTGTTCACTCACCAGAAAATCAAGCAGCGTCAGCAAAGCTAAAAAGTCTCTGGCCAAGGAATGTCAGGCAATGAATGACTGCCATTAAGGCGTCAATTGGATGACCAATAAGTCACCAAGCTTCCTATATAAAGAGCCCATACTCATTCATCCTCTCCACACTTGAAAACTCCATTCTCTCTCAACTGCTCCAAATTCTGGTGAAGCTCGAACTATAGCTCTGATATAGGGTCTTTTTAGAGCCAAAGAAGGTATGGTTGGATTCTTTAGATTAAGGGAGAAGTCAGTTACACACTTGTAGTCTTCATTTGCTCCAAGGGTTGCCAAAGAAATGTCGGCGTGATAGAACGGTAAAGCAGCTCCAGCGGGCCAAAGTTGCCCTATTTCAGTCGAGCTGATATTGGCCAATTCAAGCCCTTCTCAAACCAAACCAAGCCCTCCCAACACCTCCACATCCTCCTATAGCTAAATTCAAAGGTAAGCCAATTTAGCTCCCCTCTGTATTTTCCGATTAGTGCTAGAGAGAGAACCGGTGAAACTTCACTAACCAAATTCTCCGTCAATTCAGCATCAATTGATATAATTCTTAATACTAAGAGGAACCTCAACAGAAGAGCTATCTATCCAGATTGAAAGCTTAAACCGTCGTGCCCCCGACGGTAAGCTTTCGAATCTTTCTCTCTCTAAGTTTGGTTTTTCAGTAAAGCTCCTTTTGAGCTCATTTTAGCATCAAATCATGTGATTCAAAGTGCAATTGAATCGTATAAAGGTGTAGGAACTCTAATTTAACTTCAATTTCAACAATTAAATTAATTTGATCGGTCAATTTGATGAAATTAAATTCGGTTGAGTTAGAAGGTTGAAATTGGGGGATTTCAAAAATTTGATGGACTAAAGTGCAATTTCATAAAATTGAGGGCCAATTGGGCATGATAAAGATGTCAGAGGACCAATTGGGCAATTTTGGAATTTTTGGGGCAAAACTTACCATTTTTAAGTAAGGGCAAAATTGTTATTTTGGAAAAGTTGGGGACAAAAATTTGAAATTTAGGAAACTTGAACCCCTTTATGTGATTTTGAATAAATTGAACTCCCAATGTGAATTTAAGAATTCAGGTCTCAATTTGAAGGAAAATCGGCATTTGGGACCTAAAGTTAAAGAAAAAGATCTTTAGGGACCTAATTGCAATAAATCAAAAAGTTTGAGTATTTTATCCATGCACGATGAATGAAGGATATTTAGGACAAGAGATAATGAACAAGGATGTTCATATTGTGTAGGAGCATGAAGTACCGGTAATGCCAACAAGGACAAGCTCGCTTGAAGACAAAGAACCGGCACGAGACCGGGATATGGTCTTTGTCCTCAAATGGACATGGAGTTGTTTTACGGGATTAAGGGTTGAATGTCGCATACATGCACTCATTCTCAAGGTAGATGTCAACGTGCTTCTATCTAGGTGGTCGGTTAAGTTGCTCCGATGCCACAAGTGGGTACAGTGGATGGGTTGGCCTGTGAATGTGTGTTCCCTTTATGACGAAGAGCGTGTGTTGGTTGATAAACACATTGGTTATGGTTGAGGATTGAGTAATGGCTATGAAACCAAGATTTTGAATATGAATTATTTTAAAAGAAAATAAGGTCTCGCACACTTCAATTCAAATATTTTCCCAAAAAGTCAAACTTTAAACACCAATTCACTGCGTTGTTGAACTTACCCCCTCCTTTATATCCCCTTTTCAAGTAATCAAGGGATATACCTACCCAAAGACCTCCTGTTAGTCACACCTATAAGACAGGTATGTAAAGTTAAATTTTTATGCAGTTTTGATTCACGTTATTCCATGGAAAGTACACGTTTAAAAATGCCTTACTCCTCTCGGGTTAAATAAGGGAAAACCCTTAATAAATTGGGAGAGTGGTGGGTTGCTCATGGGGATCTAACCAAACTGGGTGAAGGTGTGACAATTGAATTCACCATTAGATAGAGAATGAATTTAGATAAATTTAGAAATTTTTAATTTTTGAAAAACTCGGTCGAATTGGTCCAGAACCGACCAGTTTAAGCATTGAACCTAGTTCGGACAGGTACAGCCCGGTTTGAAACAGTATCAACTTCTTCCTTCAGATAACAACACTGTTCACTCACCGAAAAAGCTAACAGCACTGGTGAAGATGAAAAGTCTCCATTCAGGGCATTTTTTGCCATGAATGATCACCATAACGACACCAATCAGATGATCGAGGAGTCCCCAAGCTTACTATATAAAGAGCTCCTCCTCATTCAATCTCCTCACACCTGAAAACTTCTATCTCTCCCTACTTCTCCAATTTCCAGTGAAGCCCGAACCAGATCTCCGACATTGGGCTTTTTCTTAGCCAATGAAGGCAAGGTCGGGTTCCTTAGACTCAGGGAGAAGTCAGCTACCCGATGGTGATCACCATTCCATCCGAGGATTGTGGGAGAAGCTCAGGCATAATCAAACAGTGAAGTAGCACCAGCAAACCGAAGCTACCCTATTTTGGCCGAGTTGAAGATGGCCAAATTGAGCCCTCCTCATGCCAAAACAAGCTCTCCCGACACTCCCTCAGCTATCATACGACCAAATTAGGGTAGAAAGGTAAGCTAATTTGGCTCTACTTTTTAAATTCTAATTAGTGTTAGAGAGAGAACCGATGAAACTTCATTGACCGAATTCTCCCTCAATTCGATATGAATTGATGGGATTTTTTATGCTAGGAGAAACCTCAGGACGAGAGCTACCTGCCTCGATCAAAAACTCGGACCGCTGCACCCCCGAGGGTAAGCTTTCAAATCTCTCTCTCTTTGAGTCCAACTTTCTGGTGAAACTCTGTTTGATCTCATTCCAATGTCAATTTAGGTAATTCAAGACTCAATTGAATTGTATGGATGTGTAGGAACTCAATATTACCTTCAATTTCAACAATTAACCTCGATTGATAGGTCAATTTGATGAAATCAAATTTGGCCAATTTAAAAGGGGGAAATTTTTTGAGGGACCAAAGTGCAATTTCCAAAAATTGAGGGCCAATTAGCTATGAAAAATATGTTGGAGGACCAATTGGTCAATTTTTGGAATTTATTGGGGTCAAATTTCCATTTTTATAAAGTAGGGGTAAAATGGTAATTTTTAAAAAGTTGGGGACCAAATTGGAAATTTGGAAGGCTTGAATCCCTTAAGTGATTTTGAATAAATTGAGGTCTCAAAGTGAAATTTAGAAGTTTTGGGACTCAATTTGGGGAAAAATTGCATTAGGGACCTAAAGTTAAGGAAAAAGAACTTTAGGGAGCTGAATGTAAATAATTGAAAAGTTTAGGCATTTTGCTCATACGTGAGTAATTAGGGCTATTATGCCAAATTTTGAGAAACAAGGATGTCCAAACTGTATAGGAGCATGAAGGATCGAAACGCCAGCAAGGATAAGCTCGTATGGAGGCAAAAAGTCGATCAAGAGAAATACACTTCACTTATTAGGTGAGTGGGAATTTTCACATCATAGCCGTTTGGGATAATGAGTACCTCGGAAAGGAAAAACCACTACTAAGAGGAAATTTTAACATCACACCTAGTTGGGGTGATATGAGAAACATGCGGAAAAACTTCTTAACGGTTGAAAGTAGATCATACCCGGTTGGTATGATGAAATTCCTAGAAGGAAGTAGAAAACCCACTTACCGGTTGTAGCGGAGATGTCATCACACTCATTTGGTGTGATGGACAAGTGAAAAAGTTATTTTGTCAGAAGTGCTCTCCCCTAACTGTGTGCCAATACTTAAAAATTTTGGGAGACCTTGTCGAGAGCTCGAATAGCTCAAATAGGCTAGAGGCCTCGGTAGATTCTACATCTTCATACGATTCCATAGCACTTTGAATTATAAGTTTTAACGTCGGAACGAGCTCAAATGAAGCTTCGTTGGAAAATAGACTGTAGAGAGAGAAAGATTCAATTGCTCACAGGTGAGGGCTCAGCGGTCTGAGCTTTCCATCTGGGCATATAGCTCTCCTCTTGAGGTTCCTCCTAGGATCAAGAATGACATCAATTAATGCTGAATTGGATTAGAATTCTATCATTGAAATTCTATCGACTCTCTCTTTAGCACCGGTCGAAAATTGTAGAGGGGAGCCGAATTGGCTTACCTTTCAGTCCTAATTCGGCCAGAGAGGGCTGAGTAAGTGTTGGGAGAGCTTGGTTTGGCCTAAGAAGGGCTCAAATTGGCCAATTTCAGCTCAGCCGAAATAGGGCTGCTTTGGTCCGCCGGAGCTGCTTCACTGATCGATCACGTTGGCATTTCTCAGTTGACTCTCGGGGCAAATAGAGACTACATGCATGTAGCTGACTTCACCCCAGTTCTAAAGAACCCAACCATGCCTTCTTTGGCTCAAAAAAGACCCTATGTCGGAGCTCTGGTTCGAGCTTCACCGAAAAACTAAGCAGTTGAGAGAGAATGTAGTTTTCATATGTGAGGAGGATGAATGAGGAGGGGCTCTTTATATAAGAAGTTCGGGAACTTCTTTGCCATCTGATTGGCACCTTAATGGCAGTCATTCATTGCCTGAAACTCTCTGACCAAAGACTTTTCAGCTTCGTCAGCGCTGCGCGATTTTCCGGTGAGTGAATAGTGCTATCATTTTATGGAAGAAGACAACACTGTTTCGAACTGAGTTCAAAGCTTAAATCGGCCGATTCACCCCCAATTCGACCAAAGTTTTCAAATATAAAAATTTCTAAATTCATTTTCCATCCAATTGTAGGCTCAAATCTAAAATTAGAATTTTTTAAGCTACATAGTAAAAATCAATTTAAAATTTGGTTCAATAGTGGTTCAAACCGATTCAATCTGGTTCGGATCCAGATCACCTTAACCAGTTTGGTTTTCATCCCCTATTTGTCCTAAAGTCCTTTTTCATGGCTTATTTGACTCTTTAGATCATTTGGTATCCATAAATTCCATGGTTTACCCTCTCTCTATTGGGTCCGGTTCATAAACTGACTCAGTTCATAAACCTGTTCAACCCGTGCGGATTTAGTTCACCCGAACTGGTATGGTTTTTCTCTCCCAATTTGTCCAAAGGTTCTTTTCCAAGGTTTATGAACCATTTTGAGTTACTTGGGAGTTGTAAATTTCCCAATTTGCCAGTTTCCTGATAATTGGGTTTGTAGACCCACCCGATTTTCAATTTTAAAATGACTAGTTCTTTCCCTAGTTTTCTTATTATCAAAGGACAGGGTCTACACTTGGACAGGTTCATGATAGTATTTAGAGATGATATTCTCATATACTCATGAACTAGGTTGGAGCACAAAGAATATTTGGCAATCACCTTGGAGATATTGAAAGAAAACCACTTATATGCAAAATTCTTCAAGTGTGAGTTCTGGATGCAAGAGGTAGGGTTCTTAGGATATATACTGTCCAAAGATGGAGTCAAGGTTGATCTATCAAAGGTGAAAGCCATATCTGATTGGAAAGCACCTAGGAATCCCTCGAAGATATGAAGTTTCTTGGGCTTGGCAGGATACTACAAACGGTTTGTGCAGGATTTCTCTAAGATAGATGCCCCTTTGACTCGGCTCAACAGGAAAGGAGTTGAGTATAAATGGGATGAAAGCTGTGAAAAGTCCTTCTTGGAGTTGAAGACTCGGTTGACAATCACATCAGTACTCTCCCTTCCTGATGCAAGTGCGGAGGAGTACACCGTCTATAATGATGCATCCGGACAAGGACTCGGGTGCGTACTAATGCAACAAGGAAAGGTTATCGCATACGCCTCATGACAACTTAAGGTAAATGAGAGGAATTACCCTACCCATGACTTGGAATTAGCGGCGATAGTGTTCGCCTTAAAGATTTGGCGACACTACCTCTACGGGGTTAAGTGTAGGATATACACGGATCATAAGAGTCTTAAATACTTTCTAACTTAGAAGGAGTTGAACCTCCGCCAGAGGAGATGGTTGAAATTGGTAAAGGACTATGATCTTGTGATAGAATATCACCCCGGAAAGGCAAATGTGGTAGCAGATGCCCTAAGTCACAAATACCAAACCGAAGCGACGTAAATAAAGACAAGTTACTTACCCTTGTTGCAAAAGCTGGGAAGAATGGAGGTGGACCTGAAGATGGATAAGAAGGAGAAATGTTTGTTGGCTGATGTGGTAGTGAGACCCAGTCTAACCAAGCAGATTAAGGCCCATCAAAAGGCAAATAAGGAAATCCAATCCTATTTGGATTCAATTAACAAAGGGACAAAACCGGACTATGATGTGTGAAATGACGGAGTGCTAACCTGCAAGGGTAGAGTGTGTGCGCCTCAAGATAAGGAACTAAAGAGGCTAATTCAGGAAGAGGAACATGCTTCTGTGTATGCGATGCATTCAGGCAGTACTAAGATGAACCACACCCTCAAACAAGGATATTGGTGGAAAGGAATGAAGATGGATATTGTGGAATGTGTAGCCCGATGCTTGTCCTATCAATAGATTAAAGTTGGGTATCAGAAACCATCAGGACTGCTACAACCCTTACCAATCCCATAATGGAAATGGGAGCACATCACTATGGACTTTGTCATGGGATTACTTGTTACAAGAAAGGGACAAGATGCAATTTGGGTCATAGTGGATCGATTAATCAAGTCCGCCCATTTCTTACTAATAAGAGTGATGAATTCAATAGAATAACATGTCGCCTTATACATGAGGGAGATAGTAACACTTCATGGCATCTCAGTGAGCATAGTATCGGATAGAGACCCTAGATTTTCTTCAACGTTCTGGCCAAGTTTAAAATGTGCCTTGGGAACCAAGCTCCACATGAGCATAGCATTTCATCCTAAGACTGATGGACAGTATGAGTGAAAGATCCAGACCTTGGAGGACATGCTAAGGGCATGCGTACTCACCACGGATAAGGGTTGGGAGGAATACTTGTATTTGATGGAATTTGCATACAATAATAGCTATCAAGTCAGTATTCAAATGGCTCCTTATGAAGCAATTTATGGATGACCATGTTGTATGTCATACCCCAATCCGGTTTGGATAGATTCCCATGATCAAACCGCCACTCTCCCAGTTTACTAAGGGTTGCCCCTTGTTTAAAAACTATGAGTAAGGCATCTTTTAAATCTGCAACTTTCCTGGAATAACATAAATCAAAACTAAACAAAATTTTAAAATTATCATACCTATCTTACAGGTGTGTTAGCTGGTGATCTTTGGGGTAAGTTTTCCGGTGTTACATAAGAGGGATATAAGGGAGAGGGTGAGTACAACGACTTAGTGAATGGGTTTTAAAAATTTAACTTTTGGGAAAATGTTTGATTCGGAGTGTGTCAGACTCCTTATTTCTTTTAATTTTCCAAATCTCATTTTTTAAAATGAATACTTATTACCACTGTGTGTCATCACCCAACACACATCCTTCATCATGAAGGTAAAACACACAATTGTAGGTCAGCCCATCCACTGAACCCACTTATGGCATCGGAGCAACTTTACTGGTCACCCAGATAGAATCACGTCCACTTCTACCCTGAGAATGAGTGGATGTTCATGACACTCGACCCTCGATCTTGTAAAAGTTCTCCGTGTCCGTATGAGGATAGAGACCTCATCTCATCCCCACCCCGATCTCAAGCGATTGAAGCTACCAAGAGTTTTGCAAGGTCACTTAGTACGACGAACTTCCCTTATACCCACTAGGTCGTTCAGGGCCCTGGGACACATCACTACCCCTTTTGGGCATCTTGAAGGTCCCGTAAACATAGTGCATGTATAATTAATAGTTTTTCACATAATGCCATATATTTTGTGGTGCCACTAGTCCAATGGCCCCAACCCTCAACTCGACTTACAGATGTTTGTCTTGACTAGTTCGGAGACTTGTCATGTCAAACTACCACTGGTTGACTAAGTATGTCGGTGCTATCTTGGTACCATGGCCAAACAACTCATTACTTAAGTTTTCATGGAATATTAATCATGTTTGTTTACGAGCTCCTACTCATGCCAATAGGCCTAGGGCTCACTATTCGAGATTTTCAAAAATCGGGCATATTAGCCCCTAAGTTCCAAAACTGAGGCCTCGGGCCTAATAGAGTTATTTGAGCTCCCATCAAGAAGGTCTCCCAAAATGTTTCAGTAGTGGCACACAGTCAGGAGGAGCACTTCTGAAAAAAATATACTTTTTAGTGGTCCATCATACCAACCAAGTATGAGGACATCTCTGCTCATAACCGATAAATAGGTTTAACACTTTCTTCAAGGAAGTTTCATAATACCAATGGGGTATGATCTATTTCAATCGATAAGTAGTTTTTATGCTTAATTTTCACATCACTCCTCTTAGGTGTGATGATTAAAATAATACTTAGCAGTGGGTTTTCATTTCTGAGATGCTTATCATCCCAACTAGATAAGATATTAAATTCTCATTCACCCATTAATGTAATGAATTCCTCTCGACTGTTTCTTTGTATTCACGCGAGCTTGTCCTTGCTGGCATTCCCAGTACTTCATGTTCCTACATGATATGAAATACTTGTTCATTATCCTTCGGCTAATAGCCTTCATTCATTTCAAATGAATTAGAAAACCAGACATTTCATTTATTTACAATTATGTCCCTAAAGTAATTTTTCTTTAACTTTAAATCTCTAATACCGGTTTTTCCTCAAATTGAGTCCCAAAACTTTTAAAATTCACCTTGGGACCTCAATTTATTCAATTTCACAAAAAAGGGTTCAATTTCCAAAATTTCCAATTTGGTCCCCAACTTTTCCAAAATTACCATTTTGCCCCTACTTTACAAAAAAGGTAAGTTTTGCCCCCAAAATTCCAAAATTTCTCAATTGGTCCTCCAACATCTTTATCATGCCCAATTGGCCCTCGATTTTATGAAATTGCACTTTAGTCCCTCAAATTTTTGAAATTCCCATATTTCCCATAATTTTTCCCCAATTTCGACCTTCTAACTCTGTCGAATTTGATTGCATCAAATTGACCAATCAAATGAGTTTAATTGTTGAAACTGAAGTTAGATTGGAGTTCCTACACCTTCATATGATTCAATTGCACTTTGACTCACACAATTTGATGCCAAAATGAGCTCAAATGGAGCTTCGCTAGAAAATTGGACTTAGAGAGAGAGAGAGCTTCGAAAGCTTACCGTCGGGCAAGCGGCAGTCCGAGCTTTCAATCTAGATAGGTAGCGCTTGTCCTGAGATTCATCCTAGGATTAAGAATTGCATCAATTGATACTGAATTGAGTGAGAATTTTATCATCGAAGTTCTACCAGTTCTCTCTCTAGCACCGGTCAGAAATTACAAAGGAGAGCCGAATTGGCTTCCCTTTAAGCTCTATTTCATATGTAGGACGACTATGGTGGTGTTGGGAGGGCTTAGTTTAACCTGAGAAGGGCTCAAATTGGCTGATTTTAGCTTGACTAAAATAGGGCAGCTTCGGTCCATTGGAGCTACTTCATTGTTTGATCACGTCAGCGCTTCTCTGGCAACCCTCAGAGCAAATGGAGACTACAAGCGTGTAGCTAACTTCTCTCTAGTTCTAAAGAACCTGACCATGCCTTCCTTGGCTCAGAAAAGACCCGATGTCAGAGCTCTGGTTCAAGCTTTGCCAAAAATTGGAGCAGCTTAGAGAGAATGAAGTTTTCAAGTGTGGAGAGAATCAATGAGGAGGGGCTCTTTATATAGGAAGCTCGGAGACTTCTTGGCCATCTGATTGGCACCTTAATGGTGGTCATTCATTGCCTGAAACACCCTGGCTGGAGACTTTTCAGCTTCACCGGGGCTACACGATTTTCCCGTGAGTGAACAGTGCTGCCATATGAAGGAACAAGATGACACTATTCCAAACCGGACTAGACCGGTCCGAACCAGGTTCAAAGCTTAAACCGGCCAGTTCACACCCCGAGTCGACCAAAATTTTCAAATCTAAAATTTTCTAAATTCATTTTCTATCCAATGGTAGTCTCGAATTTCAAATTTGAATTTTCTAAGCAACCTAGAAAAATGAATTTAGCATCTGGTTCAATAGTGGTTCAAACCGATCCAAACCGGTTCAATCTAGTTTGGATCCAGTTCACCTGAACCGGTTTGATTTTCATCTCCAAATCATCCTTAAGCCCTTTTTCATGACTTTTGGGACTCTTTAGGTCACTCGGGATCCATAAATTTCCCAGTTTGCCCTTTCTCTATTGGTTACAGTTTGTAGACTAACACAGTTTTCAAATTGAAAATGATTGGTTTCTTCCCCAGTTTTCTTATTATCAAAGGATGGGGTCTACAACTCTCTCCTCCTTTTATGGGCTTTGTCCCCAAAACAGTTACATGCCAAATAATTGAGGGTAACTATCCTTCATCACACTTTTAGTTTCCCATGTCTCTTCCTGCACGGGTTCGTTCTGCCACAAAACCTTGACAATAGGAATCCTCTTATTCCTTAAATTCTTGTCCCTCCAGTCGATGATTTGTACCGGTTTTGTTTGATAGGTTTGGTTCTCATCTAGCTCTAATGGAGGTCGGTCAAATACATGACTAGGATAAGGTGATACTTTCAAAGCATAGAGATGTGTAATACACCGTGTATTCTCTACACGTTTGGAGGTAGTTCCAATTTATAGGCCATTGGTCCTATCCTTTGAATGATGGGATATAGAGCAATATACCTTGGTTTCAACTTTCCTCTTTGCTGAAACCTAAGTATTCCCCTCCATCGAGACACTTTGAGAAATACTTGATCTCCCACTTCAAACTCCAAATCTTTCCTTCGATTTTCTGCATAACTCTTTCGCCTGTACTGTGCAGTCTTAAGGTGACTCCTAATTAGTTTTATCTTTTCTGTGGCATCCTCGATTAGTTCTACCCTTTCTAGCATTCTTTCCCCCACTTCTTCCCAAAATAGAGGGGTATGACATGGTCGTTCACAAAGGGCTTAATAGGGTGCCATCTGAATACTAGCCTGATAACTATTATTGTAAGCAAATTATATCAGGCACAAATATTCTTCCTAACCATTGTTAATGGTGAGTACGCATGCTCTTGGCATGTCCTCCAAGGTTTGGATAGTTAGCTCAAACTGCCCATCATTTAAGGATGAAACGTCGTGCTCATGTGGAGCTTGGTTCCCATAGCACTTTGTAACCTTGGCTAAAACCTTGAAGTAAATCTGGGATCTCTATCTGACACTATACTCATCAAAACGCCATGGAGTCTCACTATTTCTCTCATGTATAAGACAACTAGTTGTTCCACTGTGTCCACTCTTATAGGAAGGAAATGAGCTGATTTGGTCAATCTATCCACGATGACCCAAATCGCATCTCGACACTTTATTGTCACTAGTAGTCCTGTAATAAAGTCCATAGTGATGTGCTCCCATTTTCACTCCGGAATTGGTAAGAGTTGTAGCAGTCCTGACAATTTCTAATGCTTTGCTTTTTTCTGCTAACAAGACAAGCATTGGGCCACATATTCTGCAATGTCTCTCTTCCTACCTTTCCACCAATATCCTTGTTTGAGTGTGTGATACATTTTGGTACTGCCCGAATGCATAGCATATACCGAATCTTACCCCTCTTCTAGAATTAACCTCTTTAGTTCTTTACTTTGAGGCACACATACTCTACCCTTGTACGTCAGTAGGGTATGATGTTTTAGCTCAAATCACCCATCACCCCAATCGGGTATGATGTTAAAGTCCCACTTACAAGTGGTTTTTCATTTCTAAAGTGCTCATCATCCCAAACGAGTATGATGTAAATATGCCCACTCACCCAATAACCGTGACGTGTTTGTCCTCGGTCAATTTTCCAAATCTATGTGAGCTTTCTCTTGCTTGTGTTACGGTCACACTTGTCCCTGTATGATTTGGGCAGCCTTATCAATTACGGTTTGGCATAAAAGCCTAGGCTCACAAATTATCGATTTATTGCGCTTATGCCACTAAAGTTCATTTCTCTTAACTTTAGGACCATAATGCCAACTTTTGCCCGATTTGAGTCCTAAGGTTTCCAAAATTCCCTTTGAGTCCTCATTTTACAAAAAATTGTATAAGGGGCTCAATTTTTCCAAATTTCCAATTTGGTCCCCAACTTTTCAAAAATTATAATTTTGCTCCTACTTTCTAAAAATGGCAATTTGAGCCCAATTGTTCCAAATATTGACCAATTGGTCCCTCAACATCTTCCTCATGGCCAATTGGCCTTCAATTTTGGGAAATTGCAAAGAGGTCCCTTAATTATCTACAATTCAAAATTTTCCCCAAAATTTTCCCCTAATTTCTCTCCTTTAAACTAACCGAATTTGATTTCTTCAAATTGGCCAATCAATCGGGGTAATTTGCTCAAATTGAAGTATGGATCAATTTCTACACTTTTATATGATTCAATTGAGCTTTGAACCATATAATTTTGGCCTGAATTGAGCTCAAATGAAGCTTCATCGGAAAATTGTTCATAGAGAGAGAAAGCTTTGAAAGTCTACCATAGGAGGTGCGACAGTCCGAGCTCTCTATCGGGAAAGGTAACTCTTGTCTTGATGTTCCTTCTAGGATCAAGAATTGCTACAATTGATATCGAATTGAGGGAAAAGTTTGTCAGTAAAGTTTATCACTTTCTCTCTCTAACTTCGATCTACAAAAACTAAGGAAGGCCAAATTGGCTTACCTTTCAGCTCTATTGAGGTCATAGAGGGTTGTGGGAGTGTTGGGAAGGCTTGGTTTGATCGTAGGAGGGCTGAAATTGGTCAAATTCAGCTTGGCTAAAATAGGGCATGTTCGTTCCGTCAGAGCTGCTTCATTATTTGATTTTGTCAGCGCTTCTTCAGCATTCTCGGGTCGAAAGGAAGGTGGTATCAGGTAGCTAATTTCTCCCAAAGTCTATAGGACCCGACCTTGCCTTATGAGGTTGAGATAAATGCCTATATCAGAGCTATGGTTTGAGCTTCAGCGGAAAATGTAGTAGTTGAGAGAGAATGGAGATTTTGTATGTGTGAAGAATCAATGGAGTGGAGTTCTTTATATGGGGAGCTCGGGAACCCTCTGCCCAACAACTTTCCTTTTTGGTGGAGCTTATCATCACTCTGAAACGGCCTAATCTGAGTCATTTTTCCTTCGTGAGCGTTATTCATCTCTGCATTTAATGAATAGTGTTGTCATTTAAAAGAAAAAAATGATACTATTAACAACTGGACCAGACCGGTCCAACTGGGTTTAATGCGTAAACCGGTCGGTTCAAGCCTGATTCAACCGGTTTTCTCAAAATTAAAATTTTCTAAATTTATCTAAATTCATTATCTATTTAATGGTGGCTTCAATTCCCTAATTTGAATATTTTAAGTCACCTAGAAAAATAAATTTAGAAACCAGTTCAATCTGATTCAGTCTGGTTCACCTTGAACCGATGTGTTTTTCCCTTCCCAATTGTCCCAATGTTTTTTTCCATGATATGTATGACTCTTTGAGTTATTCAAAAATTATCAATTTCCAATTTTACCCTTTTCTTATCAGTTATGGTTCGTGAACCGGCTCGGTTTTCTCTTTTGAAATGACTGGTTCTTTTCCCAGTTTTCTTATCTATAAAGGGACAGGTTTTGCAACGTCACTATGGACTTGGTCACGGGGCTACCAGTGACTAGGAAGGGACGAGACGCAATTTGGGTCATTGTAGATAGGTTGACCAAATCCGCCCACTACTTACCAATAAGGGTGATCGATTCCGTAGAACAACTAGCTGCTCTATACATAGAGGAGATTGTGAGACTTCATGGGGTCCTAGTAAGCATAGTATCGGATAGGGACCCTAGGTTTACCTCAAGTTTCTGGCCTAGTCTCCAAAATGCCTTGGGAACCAAACTCCACATGAGTATGGCATTCCATCCTCAGACCAATGGATTGTCTGAGCAGACAATCAAAACCCTAGAGGATATGCTACGAGCATGCATACTTATCAAGAACAGAGGTTGGGAGGAATACTTGTGCCTGATGGAGTTTGCCAACAATAACAGTTACCGGGCCAGTATTCAAATGGCTCCTTATATGGCTCTTTATGGACGATAATGTCGTACACCCTTATTTAGGGAAGAGGTAGGAGAAAGGAAGCTCAAAAGGGTTGAGCTAATTAAAGACGACACCAAGAAAATTAAGATTATAAGGAGTCGACTTAAGGCAGCTTAGGACAGACAAAAGAGCTATGTGTACCATCGAATAAGGGACTTGGAATTTTGTCTAGGAGATTAAGTATTTCTCAAGGTATCCCCATGGAGGGGAATACTTAGGTTCCAACAATGGGGGAAGTTGAAACCTTGGTACATTGATCCCTACCCCATAATCCAAAGGATAGGGCCAGTGGTCTATAAATTAGAACCACCTCCTAAATTGCAAAAAATACATGACATATTCCATGTCTCGGTACTCCGGAAGTACTAGAGAGATCCCAGTCATGTGCCGGATTGACCCCCACTCGAGTTAGAAGAGAACCTGACCTATCAAGTGGAACCGGGGCAAATCATCGACCGGAGAAACAAGAACTTGAGGAACAAGAAGATTCTCATGGTCAAGGTTCTTTGGCAGAATAGGCCAGTACAAGAGAAGACCTAGGAAACTGATAGTGTTATGAAGGATGGGTACCCCCAATTGTATGGGATGTAAACGTTTTGGGGACAAAACCACTAAAAGGAGGGGAGAGTTGTAAACCCCAATACTTTAAGGATAAGAAATCTGGACGATTCAAAAGAGAAAACTAAGCCATTTAACAAATCGAAATTGGTAAAGAAGGGGTAAAATAGGAAATTGGAAAATCCCAAGTGACTTAAAGAGTCATAAAAATCTGGGGAAGAACCATAGAACAAATTGAAAGAGAAAATCGGACTAGTTTAGGGTGAACCAGTTTGAACTATATATGAACCGGTTTCTAAATTTATTTTTCTTGGTGGCTTAAAATGATCAAATTGGGAAATTGAAGCCACCATTGGATAGGAAATGAATTTAGATCAATTTACAAATTTTTAGATTTGAGAAAACCAGTCGAATCGACTCTGAACCGGCTGATTTTTGCCATTGAACCTGGTCAGACCTGACTAATCCGGTCCAGAACAGTGTCGTCTTCTTCCTTGGGATGATAGCACTGTTCACCGGTTCAAAAACTTTCCATTTCTAGAGAGAGGAATATTCCTCCAATTAGAGCATTTTTGGGTGAGGATAAGCTCGACTAGAATAGAACTGGTCAGGTAGAGGGTCCCTAAGCTCCCTATATAAAGAGCTCCCCTCCATTCATCCTTCACACACCTCAAATCGCCCTTTTCTTCCAAGTGCTTCATTTTTTGGTGAAACACAAACCAAAGCTCCAACTTGGGCACTTTTCTTAGCCTCAAAAGGCAAGGTTGGGTCCTACAAACACTGGGGGAAGTCAGCTCCCTGAGAGCAGCCTCCCTTCGACCCAAGGATTATCAAAGAAGCACCGGCGGGATCAAACAGTGAAGCAACTCCCACGGATCGAAGTTGGCCTATATTGACTGAGCTGAATTCGGCCAAATTCAGACCTCCTCTAGCCAAACCAAGCCTCCCCAACATCCCCATGACCCTCACACGACCTCCACAAAGGTGAAAGGTATGCCAATTTGGCCCTCCTCCGTCATTGCAGATCGTTGCTAGCGAGAGAAAGTGCCAAATTTCACTAACAAAATTCAGCCTCATATGGACTTAAATTGTAGTGATTCTTGATCCTAGATGGATCCTAAGGACGAGAGCTACCTCCCCAAATTGAGAGCTCGAACCGCCAGACCTTCAACGGTAAGTTTTCGAAACTTTCTCTCTCTACAAATAGTTTTTTGGTGAATCTTCGTTTTAGCTTGTTTCTTACTCAAATTTGGTAATTCAAAGCTCCATTTGATCGTATAGAAGTGTAGAAACTGATCCATGTCATCAATTGGAGCAATTAACCCTAATTGAATGGCCAATTTGAAGAAATCAAATTTCGGTCCGAAAAGGGGAAGAAATTGGAGGAAATTTTGGTGAAAATTGGGGATTTCAAAAAATGGAGGGAGCTCTTACGTTAGAAAAAGAAAGTTTTCATGTGGAATCCTTATTGATAATGAACCGTGTAGGGACGCGTGAGACCGAAACGCAAGTAAGAGAGAGCTAGCGTGGACTGGAAACTAACTAGGGATGAACACATTACAGTCAACGAGTGAGTGGGAACTTTTACACTTCAAACTTGGGTGGGATGATGGGCATATTATGAAAGATAAAAACCTAATCATTAGTTGTGAGTGGGATTGTTATGCCCCGACTGGGTTTGGTCGGATCCCTGTGAATAACTTGTCACTCTCTTAGTTTAAGAGGGGTTTTCGCCCTTCTTTTAATCAAGAGGAGCGAGGTGCAATCTCAAACTTGTTACCTGAAATGACATATATCAATCAGAATGCAAGCTCAAGATAACTAAGCATACCTGACAGAGAGTAAGACCCTACCCCGGTCTCATGCGCATGATGCTACGTCGAGCTTACCTGACTGCTCGCATGACAAACATCCCTTATCTCCACCATGTCGTCTAGTAGCCCCTAGGATGCATCACTACCCCTCTTGGGCATCTTGATGGTCCTGAACCTCAATGCATGCATAAAACAATAGTTTTCCTCATAAGCCATTTAATCTTTGGTGCAACTGGTCCAACAACCCCGACCCTCAACTTGACCTGCAGCTATTTGTCTTGATTGGTCCATTGACCTATCTTGTTGTACTGCTGACAATCCATCGAGTATGTCGGTCTTGTCTTGGTACCATATCCAAACACATCATTAATTTAAAATTTTCATGGCTTAAACTCACGTTTGTTTATGAGCTCTTGCACATGCCAACTAGCCTTGGGCCCACTATAAGAGATTTTTAAAATCGAGCATTTTAGCCCCAAGTTCTAAAACTGAGGTCTTCGGCCTATCTGAGCTATTCGAGCTCCCATCAAGAAGGTCTCCTAAAATGTTTAAGTAGTGGCACACAGTGAGGGGAGAGCACTTTAGACAAAATCAACTTTTCAACTATCCATCACACCAACCAGATATGAGGACATCTCCACTCATAACCGATAAGTGGGTTTTCTATTTCCTTCCATGAAGTTCATTAAAACAAACCGGTATGATCTACTTACAAACGGTAAGTAGTTTTTTTGTGTGTTTTCTCACATCACCCCTTCCAAGTGTGGTGTTAAAATCCCACATAGTAGTGGGTTTTCATTACTGATATGCTCATCATCCCAACCGGGTATGATGTGAAAATTCTCACTCACACATGAATGTAGTGAATCCCTCTTATCCGGCTTTTTGTCTCCATGCGAGCTTGTCTTTGCTGGTGTTCTTGGTAATTTGTGTTCCTACACGATATGAACAACCATGTTCATTATCCTTGGGCTTGATAGCCTTCATTCATCACAAATGAATAAAATACCCAAACTTATCAATTAATTGTAATTAGGTCCCTAAAGTTCTTTTTCCTTAACTTTAGGTCCCTAATATCGATTTTCCCCCAAATTGAGTCTCAAAACTTCAAAATTTTACCTTGGTAGCTCAATTTATTCAAAATTGCAAAAAGGGGTTCAAGTTTCCCAAATTCCCAATTTAATCCCCAACTTTTCCAAAATTACCATTTTGCCCCTACTTTAAAAAAATGGTAAATTTCACCCCAAATTTTCAAAAATTAACCAATTGGTCCTCCAACATCTTTTCCATGGTCAATTGGCCCTCAATTTTGGGAAATTGCACTTTAGTCCCTCGAATTTTTGAAATCCCCAATTTCAACCTTTCAACCTAACCAAATTTGATTTCACCAAATTGACCAATCAAATGAGGTTAATTATTGAAATTAAAGGTAGATTTAAGTTCCTATATATCCATATGATTCAATTGCACTTTGAATTACATGAATTGACGTCGAAACGAGCTCAAACAAAGCTTCCCTAGAAAGATAAACGTAGAGAGAGAAAGCTTCGAAAGCTTACTGTCGGGGGCGCGGCGGTTTGAGCTTTCAATCTGGGCAGAAAGCTCTCGTCCTGAGGTTTCTCTTAGAATCAAGAATTACCTCAATTCATGTCGAATTGAGGTAGAATTTGGTTAGTAATGATCTATCGATTCTCTCTCTAGCATCGATCGAAATTTACAGAGTGGGGCCAAATTGGCTTACCTTTTCGCTCTAATTCGATTGTATGAGGGCTGAGGAGGTGTTAGGAGAGCTTAGTTTAGCCTGAGGAGTGCTCAAATTAGCTAATTTCAGCTTGACAGAAATAGGGCAGCTTCGGCCCACCGGAGCTGCTTCACTGTTCAATCATGTCAGCGCTTCTTCGACGACCCTTGGACCAATTAGAGACTACCACCGTGTAGCTGACTTCTCCCCGATTCTAAGGAACCTGACTATGCCTTCTTTGGCTCTGAAAACACCCTATATTGGAGCTCTGGTTTGAGCTTCGCCAGAAAAATGAGTAGCTGAGAGAGCATTAAGTTTTCAGGTGTGTGAAGGATGAATGGAGAGAGGCTCTTTATATAGGGAGCTCGGGGACTCTCCGACCGTCCATGTGCCACCTTAATGACAGTCATTGATGGTATAAAATGTACTGAACATAAATGTTTCTTCTTCGCTGGCGCTATTTGATTTTGCGGTGAGTGAATAGTATTTTTCATATGAATGAAGAAGACGACACAGTTCGGAACCAGACCGGACCGGTTCGAACCGGGTTCAACGCTTAAATTGGTCGGTTCATGCCCTATTCGACCGAGTTTTTCAAAATTAAAATTTTCTAAATTCATCTAAATTCATTTTATATTCAATGGTGGCCTCAATTCTCCAATTTAAATTTTCTAAGCCACCTAGAAAAATGAATTTAGCATCTGGTTCAATAGTGGTTCAAACCGGTCCAAATCGATTCAATCCAGTTCGGATCTGATTCACCTCAACTAGTTTGGTTTTCTTGCCCAAATTGTCCTAAAGTTATTTTCTAAGATTTTTATAACCATTTGGGTCGCTCAGGAGTTGTAAATTTCTCAACTTGCCCATTCTCTAATGATTGGGTTTGTGAACTGGTTCGGTTTTTCTCATTTGGTTTAACCGGTTCTTTCCCCGATTTTCCTTAACTCCAAAGGGCAGGGTTTACAGGGATTATCCAACATCATGCCCAGTTGGTATGATGAGGTTCCTTGAGGAAAGGAGAAACCCACATACCAGTGGTAAATGGATCTGTCATCACACCCAGTCGGTGTGATGCAATTGAAAAAGTGATTTTTGTTAGAAGTGTTCTATCCTGACTCTGTGACAACTGCTTAAACTATTTGGGAGACCTTCTTGATGTTAGCTAGAACAGCTCTAATAGACTAGGGGCCTCAATTTTTGAACTCATAGGGCTCAAGGCCTAGTTTTGGAAAACATGTGCAGTGGGCCCAAGGCCAGTGGGCATGGGCTGGAGACCGTAAAAAAAGATGATTAGGAAGAGCCATAAAAACTCCTAATTAAAATGGATAATGATTGTGTGATTCACCGCGATATCGATTCAGGACCCACAATGCTCAATGGACTGGTGTTAGTGCGTCAAGGCCAGGTTGACAAACCGTCCTAGACAAACAAACAGCTGCAGGTCGGGTTGAGTGTCAGGTCGTTAGACTGTTGGCACCAAAGAGGATGGCTTAATCATGAAAACTTTTGTTTGTACATGCACTTAAGGTACTAAACCATCAAGATGCCCTAGGGGTAGTGGTGGGTTCCAAGGGCTGCTAGACGACATGGTAGTGATAAGGGCAGTTCGTCGTGCCAGTTAGTCATGAAGCTCTAGGAGCTTCTTGCGCATGAGACCAGGGTGGGGTCTATATGAGGTCTTCGTCCTCATACGAACACAAAGTGGAATTCAAGTCTAAGGGTCGGACATCTGGGACAACAATTCAGACTCAAGGTAGAAGTTTGGGACTTTTAACTGGGTGGACAGCAAAGTCACGATGATCCCCAAGTGGGTGCAGTCTGGGACTGCCCTATGAATGTGTGTACCCTTCGTGATGAAGGGCGTGTGTTTATTTGCTAAACGTCTCCCGAGATAAAGGGATGGGTTAAGAGAGCTAAACACACCTAATATGGAAATGGAAAAAGATTTTGAGATTTAAGTTTGAGAAAAATCTTTGGAAAGGAAATGGTAAACCTTGGCAATAGTTTTGACAAAAAAAACTAAACATTATTTTTTTGAAAAATTCGCTCCCAACACCCGCTCACTGAGTTGTAGAAACTCACCCCCTCCCTTTACCCCTTTTCAGGTAAAAGAGGATAACCAACCTTAAAGACCCCTCTTAGTTGAACCATAAGACAAGTATGAAAATTTTAATATATTCAGTTTTATAAAATGCTATTCCAGGAAAAATAGGAAAAAGGACTCCTGACTCCTCGTGGTTTAGAATGGGGTGAAACTACTCATAAACCAAAGGGAGAGGCGGGTTGTTCACGGGGATCTGACTAAATCGGGTCAAGGCGTGACAATGATCATGATGAAAATACTAGCAAAAAAATGGAATGCCATAAAATAATATGGTTGGAATATACCTAAAGGACATGGGTAAAGACCAATAAGAGATGGACAAGTGAGAAACACATAGATATGCTAAAAAGGAATATATAATGGAGAGTATTCCAAAGGCCTTCAATGGTTAAAAGGGTGACAAACAACATTCAAATAAGATGACACTCATGGGAGTGATAAACAAATAACCAAGTTAGAGTTTCTCAGTTTATAGAATGTGATGAACTACATGAGGACTAGAGAAGTAATATGGTTAAGGAATAACCATACTTTAACAATGGGGCATTGGTTATATCAAAATTTGGAGGAGATTTTTCATGCAAACCTCGTGCAAGCACTATCTCAAATACCTAGGAGGGAATAGAGAGAGGATAGTGAATGATATCATTAGAAAGTGATGATTTCATAAGAATGAGTGATACGTAATATACTCGATAAGTTAAGAGAGAATGTTCAACCATCTGGGAGAAATCATGAATGAAATTATGGACAAAAGAATTTTGAATTATCTTCGTGAAAGATCTCAAATCCACTAGGACATATGGAATTAAGGGTTGATTAGGAGACAAACGACATGAAAGAATTAAGAGAAATAAAATCATGGTAAATTGGAACTATGATATCAAGTATTGACTTAAGAGCTTGATGAAGAAATTAGATACAATAATTAACACATGTCGAGATGACACTCCAACGTGCTAACGAATATGATAGCGAACATTAAAAATGACGTGGAAAATAGGTCGTAATCAAATGGAAAGGCATTCCAACATGTAAGGAACCCAAAAAGGAATTATGAGATGTAAGGCTGGTTAAGGATGGTCATGATACAAGTCAGAAAGGGCAATTAAACACTAAAAGGCATTGCAAATGATATTGGTTTCAAAAAAATTCAAAAGAATGGTTACTAACCATAAAGGATATATGGTAAAGGAGTAAAAAATAGGGAAATGAGTATCCCTCTTGTTAATGCACAACGGAGGTGGGAAAGGATTACATGACTACCCAAAGGGATGAATTGAAAGAGTTAATAGGGTGAAGGGTGAAGGGTGAAGAGAAATTGGAATCCTCACACTATAATTGAATTATCAAGGAAGATCATAGAAATGAACTTTTTGGCTTAAATCTCTAGGGATAAGCCTATGCAAATGATACTTGCCCCAAATGGATGGAGAGGCAGGTTGGACACGACCATCAAAGGAATGAAAGCTAATGATCAAGAGAATGAGTACAATGGGACATGATTAAGTTATAATGGGACATGAATTATCAAGGAAGATCATAGAAATGAACTTTTTGGCTCAAATCTCTAGGGATAAGCCTATGCAAATGATACTTGCCCCAAATGGATAGAGAGGCACGTTGGACATGACCATTAATGGAATGAAAGCTAATGATCAAGAGAATGAGTACAATGGGACATGATTAAGTTATCCTTAGGAAAAAATAAGGGTTGAGAGTAAATCATTGACCCAAATTAGGGAGTGTCATAGATATAAGTATACTTGAGGAAATTGAGGGGATAAATGTGATAAACAACCTATCCATCCAAGGGAGAACTATTGGCATGGAATATGAGGAACTATAATAGGCGCAAGGAAATAAGTTATTAGGAGATGCCACTATTATAGAAGTAGTGAGTAATTAAATAGAGGATAAATTTGTAACACCTTATCTCGTGAAACATAAATAATTCCTTACGAGTTGCAAGGAGTGGAACTAGAAGGAATGTAAGATGACATCGAAGAGGTGAAAACCGAAGTCTAACAATGGTGTGGGTGCTAGATCGTGTATTAAACGATATGTCAAATGGTAACAAATTGTACCAATGGACAATGATATATATTGAATATATGGCAGGTGGCAAGCTAGTTAAGACACAACTAAATCTAATTTATCACTTGAAGAATTGAAAGAAAATAAGTTAGGAAGTGTGCCCTTAACTAGGAGTCACAAGGAATGGAGTCAATGACCAATGGACCCTTTATCACCTCAAACACTAGCAAGAATTCATGACAACTCCTTAATTTCACGCCACCAAAATTTGTCATGTAAATTTGAACCTTCATAAATTAGATACATTTGTTTGTAAATTTCATAGAAATATCCCGGGAATAGCCATGACAATTGATATGTAATACATTTGTGGAGTTTTCTTCTAGGCTTATACCATGAATGTACCGCTAGTATTATTTTCATGTCATGACTTGAAATTTCTTTCACATTCTACCTTTATCTAAAATGATGGTTAAGAAAAGGAGGTGAGCTTAAAACACTATGAGTGCGAAGACTACCCATCAAATGTCATCTATCAGGCTTAGTCCTTACTAAAATGCGTTAGAGAGGTACTTTTTGTATAACATTTCAATTTAGTCATAACCATATATCATATGTTTTCCAATTAGGTTTCAGTTTCTAAAATAATTTCAAAGTCATAATGATTACTCTTTCAAAAATAGCTTTAATCCATGCACTAGTTCATAAACTTGATTTTTTTTACGAAAATAGTTTTGTTGGTCATAAGTCCATCCCTAGTACCAACAAACTAAAACTAAGGAGTAAACTCGACTTCTATAAAAAACAAATAGTTCGATGTCTAGAAGTCTATCACTAGTACTAATGAACTAAAATTATGTCGTAAACTTGACGACCGTGAAAAAGGTTTGTATTAATAGTAAATTTGCCAGTAGTATCAACAAAATGAAAAGACTATTAACCAAATAACTCACTGTCTAAAACAAATTGCCACATGCCAATCCTTTGAGGGACAATGAATAACTGGAGTAACTATCTTCCCCCTTATACCATCTGGAGTATCCATTACAATATTGCTCAACCACTTTCTCTATGTCTCCAGAGTATTGCTTCATGTTACTCTCCAAGCATGAATAAGCTAACTTATGAATGCAAAATTCCAATGACAACTTAGAATTGATAAAACCAGTCATTTAATGAATGTGAATTTAAGATTTTCTCACTTGATACATAAAAATAGGAGAATACGAGTTTTGTCTATACCATTTATCAAAATATTGGGCTCTGTTCATTCATTTATAAACAATTTGGACCTTAGTCCATTCTTACAAAAATATCAAGTTCAATCTCATATTTCTAAATATTATTACTATAGTCCATTCTTTATAAAATATTTTGAGTTATAATTCACTTTCTCTGAATATTTATGAGTCGTAGATTAATTTCAAAATTCAATTTTGGGCATGAACCCATATTTTAAAATTTTGGATGAGATGCATCCTGAAAATGACATATGTAGTGGGTTCACATATTTTCTTAAATATTTTATAATTCACCCATATTTAATATTTTCTAATATTGTGAAGAGATTTCAGTTGGTCAAATCAAACTCAACTTTAGTAATCCTACTCACCTAGGCTTAGAACCTTAGTACTCACATCTTATTTTAGGTTGAAAGTGCACATCTGGACTATAGTTCTATCTATATACAATTTATGCACATCGAATTGTCTTATTAGGGAACAACATTTGGTTGAACCACTTGTACCATTTTTTATTAAATATGTTTCCATATCTAAACACTTAGCTAATTTATAGCTCAATATTTATGACATCACTCTCACATATCTCTCTTTTTGATAAGATCCCAAAATCCTATATTTTAAGCTTTAATGGCATTTTTCTCTAAATTATATGTAGATTTATATCTCACACAAATCACCTTCCTTCCTCCTCATAATTTCAAAACTTATTTCCTTTCCCTTCACATTTTAAAAAAATACATCATTGGCCATCATATTATAAAAATAACTTATTTTCCATGAACTTTCTAAAAATTTAATTTTTATCCTTAATACTTTTAAAATTTTATATTTGTCATTCATACTTCCAAATTTTCATATTTGACTCTCATACTTTCAAAATTTTCATTTTTTTCTCATGTATTTTCAAAATCACTTGTTTGCCCTTAAAATTTCCAAATTTTTATTTTCCCCTTTCATATTTTTAAAATCCCTATTTGCCTTTCATACTTTCAAAAATTACATATTTATCCCTCATATTTTTAAAATCATTTTTTCCCTTATACTTTCCAATATATCATTCCATGTGTTCCTACTAAATGTTAAATAATAAAAATAAACTTGTAATACTCTCTTACATATTTTTCTTGTTTTACACTCAAATTAATTTTTTTCTTATAAATTCAAACACTTTTACATTTTCCCCTCGCATGTCTTATTTTTATATTAATTTAACTTTATAACAAATTATTTTTATGAAATAGTTCAACTTAAAAATAATCAAAATGAATTAACACGATTTTATAAAATAATTTCAAAAAGATTTGATTATGAATATAAAGTATAAAAATACTCAAAATTATATACAAAAAATAATGAAAATCTTATAGATTATAATAAATAACATAATGAGTATAAATTTTTGTACTTTCTTACGCATTTTTTTTCTTTTATTTCCTTGCTTCTTCTTTTTTGTACACTTATTTTTTTCATTTTTTGCATATTTTTGGTTTTTTTTCTTTTTAATTTTTTTATTTATTAAAAAGTTAGATAGAAAAATATAAGATTTCTTGTTTTGTCATAAATATAGAAATAGAGAAGATAATAAAAATATAATATGTATGAAAGAATATGATAAAAGTTGTCTATGCTCTTATATCAACTAATATTAAACACACTAATATATCGATAACACATTACACCAATTATAGAAAATACTCTAAAATTTACTATACAAGTAAAAATAATAAGTATATCTTATTTATATGAGAAATAATGTACAAATATAAATAGAATCCAAGAATAAAAATTATTAGGAAATATTGATGATAAATATAATTTATTGAATGCTACAAATAAAAATTTGATAATTTAAAAAAAATTCAATAAAGAAATAAGATAAAATTACAATATTATTGGATATAAGTTCTACTCTAAAAGGTTATAGAATAAATATTTTATAATCACATATCAATTCTAAATGTTTTAGAAATAATAAAATAATATGTTATAGATCACATATAATATAAATGAAATATCTAAAATATTTTTTAAAATTTTGTTTATATATATAAGATCATCAATATTTTAACTTTAATAGATTATTTTAGTTATATTTATAAAATATTTAATATTATCCTTCAATATTATAAAATATTTATAATGTTAATAAATTTTCTCTTTAAATTCAAATTTATACCCCATTTTCAACTATTTAGTTGAACTAAATTTGTAAACAAATCCGATTTATGTAATAATTAATTAAATATTTTGAATTTTAAACTTGCTATTAGACATTTTTGCAAGTTAAAGTATTATTCAACTCATTTGTCAATAAATTATTCATTTATAGCTTACCTCATGGTTATTTTAAATTTATAATGCCATCAATTTGATTCGCAATAAAAAAAACACCTGAGTTGACAAGACAACAACGGTGACGGGGACAGCATTTTGAGCAAAACGGGGTCACTGTTACTCCCTGCAGAGGGACAAACGGTTCAGAAAGCTGAACAGGAGATTATTGATTCACAGCTGATTTGGAAAAAATCAGCCAACTCTATAGGTTTTGTTTGATATCTTTAAGTACGGCTCATATATTTGTCTGCAGTTCCGGTTAAACCGATTCAACCAGCCGAGTCAATGAGATGTATAGTCGTACTTTTCCAAAAATTATACCCGATATAAAGTAGTACAATGTCATGTCCTTCACTTCATTTCATCCAAAAGAAAGTCAAGAAATCAGCAACGCACTGCATCTTTGTCACTGTCCGTTTTTTCTGTAGGCCATTACTGGCGGCAGTTAAACGCGGCAATAGCCGTTTCTCCCGCCGCGCCTCCTCCGCCTCACATGCCGTTGCCTATCCCGCCACCACGAATCTTTTAAAAAGCAAAGCCTCTCCAACCGTCGCTACACCACAGACTATGAAGCTCTTGTTTCCTCTTCCTTCTCTCTCGCTCTATCAGTTGGTTTTCTATTGGACCAGTTTCTGGGAATTCATCTGAGCGTAGATAGTCTTTTACCGGTTGTGTTGTGATTAGAAAGACAATCAAGGAAGAGATGTTGCTGGTGCAGAGGGAAAGCACATCAGCTACTATAGCAACTCTCCTGATGCTCCTGCTGGCAGCTGGAGGTTTCGGAGGAGGACTCACCAGCTCTGGGGAATCCAAGCCTCGTCGGATTCTAATCGATACAGACGTGGACGTCGACGACTTCTTTGCTCTTCTGTATCTGCTCAAGCTCAACAGATCAGAATTCAGTCTCGAGGTAAGAACATGAACATGCAAAAAGTGTGCCTTCTTCGTCGTCGTACTGTGTGTGTGTATAGTCTCCCATTCATTGGCTTTCTCCAGAAAATTTAAAAGAAAACTTTATAAACACATCTTATCCCAAAAGAAGAAAAGATCATAGAAGCATACACGACCCAGAGTTGAATCTCTATAGTCGGGACCTACTGGACTTATTTATAGAAAGATGGATTAGTACTCCTCTTCAATGAAACTATTAGAAAAAATGGTGCAGGCGGTCACCATAAATACGAATTCATGGAGTAACGCAGGCCATTCAGTGAACCATATCTATGACATCCTTTTCATGATGGGTCGAGATGATGTTGCTGTGGGAATCGGAGGTGAGGGTGGTATAAAGGGAGACGGCACCATCCTCCCAGATGTTGGAGGCTACCTCCCTCTAATCGAGCAGGTGCCAAACACAAATCTTCCATAGATTCTCTAATTCATTATGTTTTCTGTGCCATTTTATGTTAAGATCTCATTGATGCTACCCAACCTTGAAGAATCTTGAAGGAGAATATTTGAAAACATCGTTATGGAAGAGAATGAATTGCGAACTAAATATTACTCAATTATATTTATTTATTTAATATTTTAAAAAAATTATATTATGTTATTATATTATTTAGTTATTTTACAGTTTTTTTAAATACATAAAAATGTTTTATTTATTCTTATTTAACTAAATGAATCCTGAATAATTAATATATCATGATTGCTTGTATGCATGATCATCTCCCATCTTAGGGAATGACGACCACAGGGTATTGTCGGTACAGGCAGTCGATCCCAATGGGGTTCGGTGGACGGTTGACCATCGATTCCAATTATGGCATCAGAAAAGCATTTCTTCCGCAGGTAAAAGAAGCTACAACTTTTTCAGTGGTAAGAAACTTTATCCAAAGGTTGAGGTCCGCTAGAGTTCAACGGTATGGTCTCTTAAAATTATAAAATAAGCTACAACTTTTCCGTCCTATTAATTTAATTAAGATTTTGAATAAAAATGAAAATTTGGTTTAATAGACGGGTTAAAAATAAAAAAATTCTCATACTAAGAGTTGATTTATCTGTGGATCTCATATCATATTAGTCGATCAGTATAATTCTAGTTGGTTTTTAAAAAGGCTGGATCTGGGTCCATAGTCTTTTTTGGTAAATATACGACCTTCATTCCTGTAATAAGTGAACGGATTCGAAGCATGAGATGACACTGTTAAATCTATGGAATCCAGGGGAAAAGGAGATATTATCCTCTCAAACAGCCCACGGCACAGCAGGTGATGATTGATAAAGTTTCTGCTGGGCCGATCAGCATCTTCCTCTTTGGAGCTCACACCAACCTCGCCATCTTCCTGATGAGCCAACCCGATTATCTGAAGAAGAACATCGAGCACATTTACGTGATGGGGGGAAGCGTGAGACCAAATGTTTTCACCGGCTGCCCGCTTCAGAAATCCAGCTTGACGTTCGATCCGCAGCAGTGCATAGTTCTCGGAAATGTATTCACGGCTTACGCCAGTAACCCTTACGCTGAATATAACATGTTCATGGACCCTTTTGCTGCATATCAGGTAATTAATGCGAACACCAAAAGCTCTTACGTCGTTAATGGTTAAACATGTTTGGGAATGTTTTTTTGGATATAACCACATATATTCATAGATCCATTACAGCATAACTAAATCATTACAAGCTGGGTCAACCTATTAAGGGGCTAACAATTTTCCAATGTGTTTAATGAAAAAAAGTTTAATAAAACTTGAGGTATCACTTATTTTATATTAAATATTTCCTATTTTTTCTGAAAAAATATTTTGCTAATTTAGGATGTTAACCCCTAACAAGCTGAAAGTGAGATAGTTAAATTTATATAACATATTTCCATATTTAACAAGTGTTTAGGGTTTCTCCTTCGTCAATTCCTACTTGTGTTTGTTTGCAGGTGATTCATTCGGGCATCCCTGTCACTCTGGTCCCGCTTGACGCGACAAACACCATTCCCGTCACCGAGGAGTTCTTCAATACCTTTGAGCAAATGCAGAGCACTTACGAGGCACAATACTGCTTCCAGTCCCTCAAGATGGTCAGAGATACATGGGTTGGCGACAACTTCTACACGGTAAAATATCGCATTATCCGACTCAACAATGTCTATGGAGCTGTCTTTCATCAGCGACTACAATTAGGTTTCTTTTCTTTTGTTAGACGACCGTTAAGCTTTCGTACATTGTTTATATCGGCTTTGTCATTGCTTAACCGAGAGTCCTAATATTTTGTAGAACTACTATATGTGGGATTCATTCGCATCCGGTGTCGCAGTCTCAATGATGCGGAATGGAGAGAAGTGGAACGAGTTTGCAGAAATGGAATATATGAATATTACCGTGATCACCTCAGACGAGCCATATGGGATCACGGACGGATCAAATCCGATGTTCGACGAGCTTGCAACACCAAAGTTCAAACTGATTAAAGGTGGTGTTCACAGCGGTCATGTCCAGACGGGCCTTCGGGATCCATTCTGCACTTCGGACAGCAATACAAGAAAATGCAAGGTAGTTGTTAGGACCTAGCTGAACTTTTGATTGGATAAATCTTTTGAATATGCACAAGTTTCATAAATTCTGACAAAAATGGTGAATTTCATTATTATTGGTAATGGCCGAAAAGCCACCCACGGCTCAAAAAATAGGAGGGTATTGCCCTTTCCCCTTTTTTCTTCCTTTTGGTTTTTTAAATAATATAAATTGTTTTTAATAATAATTTGTATCACATTCACGCCAACTATTTTTATAGAAATTATGATACTGGACCAAAATTAGTATACTGTCCAAAGTTTGGGTACTTTCAAATTAATTGAAACAAATTGGAAAAATTTTGAGAATTATCCTAAAATTGGGCCATATTTCAGCAACGATCCCTTATTATTATTTACACTTTGGATTTCATATCATGAGAGTTCTTCCATACTAATTCTTCTAAAGCAATTGAACAGGATGGATCCACAGTTGCTGTCAATGGATCTGAGGCAGTTCGAGTTCTAGTAGCCACGAAGGCGAAAGCTAATCAGGATCATGAGAGCCCTCTCGACAGACAGTTCTTCACAAGCTTCCTCAAAGTAACAATCCTCAATTTTCTGCAAGCTAATGTCAGAGTGATGACATTTTTATAATATCTGTTCTTGCAGGTCTTGAACGATCCGCAACAATCTGCAAGATTTAACCTGACGGAACAATTTCCATACTACAAACAAGCCTTTTGCATGCCAGATTTGAGAGGGAGGAAGCTCGGGAAACCTGTGATCTTTGACATGGACATGAGCGCCGGAGACTTCCTCACGCTTTTCTACCTCCTCAAAGTACCCTTGGAAGAGATCCATATCAAAGTAAGAATGTGGCAATATTATAATATTATATGTTTGCTGATTTTAAATATTAATCCATATAATTAATTTAAAAAATTAGTAAGATTGATGTTTATAATAAATGTAAAGGTGCTTAATTTAAAAAAATAGTAAAAGTTTTACAGGGATTACTATCTTTTTATAAATTATTGCCCGGATCAAGCATGAATCATGATAGATCTTTTTCTGTGTTCTTCATAGTCTGTCTTTCTGATTGATTGATCAGGCGATATTAGTGAGTCCGACCGGATGGGCTAATGCGGCAACCATCGATGTGATCTACGACCTACTTCACATGATGGGCAGGGACGACATCCCCGTTGGCCTAGGACGCTTTTATGCAGCAAATCAAACCGACCCGGTAATGTCCATCGTGGGAGACTGCAAGTACGCTAAGGCAATACCACATGGAAGCGGCGGTCTGTTGGACTCGGACACCCTTTATGGATTGGCCCGAGACCTGCCTCGAAGCCCGAGAAGGTAAAGTAACACGAATTAAAGAATGAGACTGGGTCTCCATTCTTCTCCTTTATATTCGTCAAAATTAATACTTTTCTTCATATTGTTTAAAATCAACAATATGACCAAACTATTGATAGATTTGCCCACCAATTAAATTTTCATCAATTTTACTTGCATGTGAAATAAATGATGATTTTTTTTCTGTGAAATGGTTGTATTTATAAGGGATAATATTTTTAGCTTAAAAAATAATTATAGGTTGATAATATTTTTTTCATGTTCAAGTTAATCAGATGTCAAAATTTTAAAGATAAGATTGGCTAAAGTACATTAAAATGGATTGGATGTTAGAAATAATTATAGATTTATAAAAAATTACACTCGTTTTTAATTTAAGTATCAATTGTCATAAATAAATTCAAGTGGATTGTAATGTCGGATGCTAATTTGCAGGCAGATTCATTGATATTGAACCCATAATATACTAGTGTTATTTCATCAAACAGGAGAAGTATATGTTTGCACGAACTAGAAACAGAATCATATGTCGTCAATGTCATCATGAATGTAATTTTTGTTTTCATGGCAGGTTCACAGCAGAAAATTCTGTCAACTATGGAGCCCCTACAATCACCCAAAATCCACAGCTCAGACAGCCACTAGCCCTGGAAGTTTGGGATTCCGTAGTGAAGACACTGACGCCGGACTCGAAGATCACTGTGCTGGTAAACGGGCCACTCACAAATTTAGCTGACATCATTCAGCCCAACAACAATGCTGCAACCTCCTTCATCCAGGTATGAGGGTTTTTAAAATTATTTATTTTTTCCCTTTTTCTTACTGACAATAAGTCGGGCTTAAGATTTTGCCTGGTTGAGATGAACCAGGAACATCTCATTTTCGGCATACTAACTCTATTATGTTATTTGTAACATATCCCCAGGAAGTGTACATCGTTGGAGGACATATAAGTCGGACCATCACGGATGAAGGGAACGTTTTCGCCATTCCGTCTAGCAGATATGCTGAGCTTAACATGTTCCTCGATCCACTTGCTGCAAAGACGGTTCTGAACTCCAATCTCAACGTCACCCTCATTCCCCTTACAGTCCAGCGTCGAATGAGCTCCTTTATTGAATTCATTATAGATGGGGGCATCAAGAAGTGGAGGACCCCCGAGTCAAGATTTGCCAACAGTCTGCTCTCCACGCTCAGTCGATTGAGAAAGATTGACGATAGATATCTGCACACGGTAAGATCTTTATTCCCCTAAGAAAGGATTGAATCATCACCGAAATGCACATCTCCATTTAAGTTGCAGGTTTAGCATGATAGAAGAGCAATGATGATGTCTGGCCAAAAAATAAAAAGAAGAAAAATAATGATGCACTTGTTGACTTGTGGATGACCTGATTTTGCAGGACATGTTTCTCGGGGAAATCATAGGTGGTGTGATCATGGTTGCTGGTGATAAACCATATCTGAACACGGTCTTCTCGTCCGAGACCATCAAAGTGTTTGCTGAAGGCGATGAATCCAAAGATGGATACATTTATCTTGATAGGGACGGGAAGCTTGTGGCTGTGTTGGAGAACCTAGACCCGCGAGGCTTCCGTGACATGTTCTGGGACCGACTGGCAGACGACAAGCAGTCTGCAATGATCGGTAGCTTCGAGGATCAGACGAGGATGTGGAGTTCACCTCCGGATCCAACGATATCCAGCAGGAGTCATTGTTTTCCATTATGAATAGTGTTCATGGGCATATATATATTGCATATAAAAAACATATATCGATAAAAAAAAAACATATAATGAACATACAAGTGAAAAAAATATATCTTCCTAACTTGTTGATTAGAACAAGATGAACCTATATACGTAACCAAAAATAAATGATGATTCAATCCGTAGACAAATTCTCGTGATACTGTTTTTTTTTTGGATACATCGTATTCGGGAGCCCACTTTGTACCGGGAGACCAAAGGTTAGATATGCACCCGATCCCAACTTTATCCCAACTCGGGTTGGGTTCGGATCCAGCGTACGAATTCGGGTTCGAATATGCTTGATTTTTGTATTGGATCTGCTTTAGTATTTACACACCCGAACCAAACCCCAATATTTTTTATTTGTGTAGGTTTGGGTAAATGCGGTTTGGGTCTCGTGCACATAAATTTGAGTCGGTTCATGTCCATCACACGTAACCGAAGTTCGTGTTATGTCTGACCCGATTTAGATTGATATCTAAATATACGTATTAAAATAAAAATATACGTTGATAGACAAAACAAAAAATAAATAAAAATATAATTCTATTAACGTTTTTCAAAATAAAATTAATAAAACTAATTAAATTGAAACATAATATTTCCTTGTACCTTAATAGAGGAGTGAGGATTTTCTTTTATTGATAGTTAAAAATTTTATGAAAAATATATAATGGAATGTGTGAGTTCGACAACTTAGTAAATTAGATATTAAGGTAATATTTTTAAATTATAATATATTTAAAGGATGATTTAGACATTATTTGGTTTAAATAACACATATACCATTCACCATCATAATAGTTATCAAATATTCGCGTAGTAGATGTCCTGTCATGTTTCGATCCGGTTTGGTCGGATCCCCGTGAACAACTCGACACTCCCTTGGTTCAGTAGTGGTTTCTCCCTTATTTAATTCAAGAGTAGCTAGGCTTAATTTCAATCTTGTTCGCAATTACATAAATCAATAATAATGCAAGTTTAAGAGTAGATTAAACATATCTAACAAATGGTAAATTTTGGTTTATCCCTAGTCATTATCTAATCCTGAAAAGTGATAAAAAATATGGGTGAGTTTTTATAACTCATTGAATGAGTATTTAAAAAAAATATTTCAATAAAATAGTTTTTAAATTGTAGTGTGCCATATTCCTTATTTTATTTAAAATTCTTCCTTCATTAATTTCTCGGTTTCCAAACCCTTTACTCATTATTAACCATAAACTGTGTGTTTAACAATCAATACGTGCCCTTCATCATGAAAGAATCACATATTCGTAGGGCAGCCCATCTACTACACCCACTTGTGGCGTCAAAGCGACTTTACCAGCCACCTAAATATAAGCCCGTCCACTTCTACCCTAGGAATGAGTGGATGTACACGACATCCGACCCTCAAACCTAAAAATAAACTTTGTGTCCATATGAGTACAGAGACCTCATCCTGACCCCCCCTCCCGCCGGTCTCATGCGCATGAAGCTACGTCGAGCTTCCTTGATTGCTAGCACGACAAGCTGCCCTTATCTCCACCATGTCATCTAGTAGCTCCTAAGATGCATCACTACCCCTCTTGGGCATCATGATGGTCCTGAACCTCAGTGCATGAACAAAACAATAGTTTTCCTCTTACATCATTTAATCTTTGGTGCCACTGATCTAATGATCCTAACCCTCAACTCAACTTGCAGCTGTTTGTCTCGACTAGTTCGTTGACATGTCTTGTCACACTACCGCCAGTTCATCGAATGTGTTGGTCTTGTCTTGGTACCATGCCCAAACACATCATTCATTAAAGTTTTCATGGCTTAACTCATGTTTGTTTACAAGCTTCTGCTCGTACCAACTGGCCTTGGGCCCATTGTACGAGGTTTTCAAAATCGAGCATTTTAGCCTCTAAGTTCCAAAACCGAGGCCTCCGGCCTATCTGAGCTATTTGAGCTCCCGTCAAAAAGGTCTCCCAAAAGATTTAAGTAGTGGCACACATTCAGGGATAACACTTCTGACAAAAATAACTTTTCAATTGTCCATCACACCAACCGGGTGTGATGACATCTCCACTCATAACCGATGAACGGGTTTTTTTTATTCTTTCCAAGAAGTTCATCATACCAACTGGGTATAATCTACTTCCAACCGGTAAATAGTTTTTCCATGTATTTTCTCACATCACCCCATCCAGGTGTGATGTTAAAATCCCACATTGTAGCGGGTTTTCATTACCAAGGTGCTCATAATCCTAACCGGGTACGATGTGAAAATTCTCACTCACTCGATAGTGCAGTGAATTCCTCTTATGTGGTTCTTTGCTTCCACGTGAGCTTGTATTTGCTGGCATTCACGTTACTTTGTGTTCCTACATGATATGAACATCCATGTTCATTATCCTTTGGCCTAATAGCCTTCATTCATCACGAATAAATAAAATGTTCAAACTTTTAGTTATTTGCTTTTAGATCCCTAGTGCCAATTTTCCCCCAAATTGAGTCCCAAAATTTCTAAAATTTACTTTGGGGCCTAATTTATTCAAAATCACAAAAGGGGTTCAAGTTTTCCAAATTTCCAATTTGTTCCCCAATTTTCAAAAATTACCATTTTGCCCCTACTTTACAAAAATGGTAAATTTGACTCAAATAATTCAAAAAATTGACCAATTGGTCCTTCAACTTCTTTTTCATGGCCAATTGTCCCTCAATTTTGGGAAATTGCACTTTAGTCCCTCAAATTTTTGAAATCCCCAATTTCCCCCTTTCAACTTGGCTGAATTTGGTTTTAACAAATTGACCAATCAATTGAGGTTAATTGTTGAAATTGAAGGTAGATTTGAGATCCTACACATCCATACGATTCAATTGCACTTTGAATCACATGAATTGATGCTGGGACGAGCTCAAATGGAGCTTTGTTGGAAAAGTAGACGTAGAGAGAGAAAGCTTTGAAAGCTTACCATCGGGGGTGCGGTGGTTCGAGCTTTCGATTCGGGCAGATAGTTCTCGTCCTAAGGTTTCTCCCTGAATCAAGAATCACCTCAATTCATATTGAATTGAGGGAGAATTCAGTCAGTAAATATTTGCTATCAGAATTCTCTCTCTAACACCGATCAGAATTCACAGAGGGGAACCAAATTGACTTAGTTTTCCATTCTAATTCGGTCGTAGGAGGGCTGAGGGAGTGTTGGGAAAGCTTGGTTTGGCCTAAGGAGTTCTTGAATCGGCTAATTTCATCTCGATAGAAACATGGCAGCTTCATCGACCGGAGCTGCATCACTATTCGATCACGTCGACGCTTCTCCGACGATCCTCGGAGTAATTGGAGACTACGCCTTATTTGGATCATAAAAGACCTTATTCAGAGCTCTAGTTCAAGGGTCATTGAAAAACTAAGTAGCTAAGAGAGAGTGAGTTTTCAGGTGTGTGAAGGATGAATGGAGAGGGGCTATTTATATAGGGAGCTCGAGGACTCTCCGGCTATCCGTTTGGCACTTTAATAACAGTCATTGATGGCCCGAAATATACTGAACAGAAACGTTTCTTCTTCAGCAGCGTTGTTCAATTTTCCGGTGAGTGAACAGTGCTGTCATATGAAGGAAGAAGACGACACTATTCTGAACCGGACTGGACCGGTCCGAACCAAGTTCAACTCTTAAAGCGACCTCAATTTGACCGAGATTTTCAAAATTAAAATTTTTTAAATTTATCTAAATTTATTCTCTATCCATGGTGGTCTCAATTCTCCAATTTAATTTTTCTAAGCCACTTAGAAAAATGAATTTAGCATCCGGATCAATAGTGGTTCAAACTAGTCCAAACTAGTTCAATCTGGTTCGGATCCAGTTTGGTTGGATCCCTGTGAACAACCTGCTGCTCTCCTAGTTCAAGAGGAGTTTCCTCCTTCTTTAATAGAGAAGCCAAGCATACTTTCAACCTTGTTCCTTGGAAAGGCACATATCAAATAAAATTCAAGCTTAAGAAAAATTAAGCATACATGAGAGATGGGAGCCAAATTGGCTTACCTTTCAGTTCTAATTCACCTGTAGCAGGGCTTAGGAGGTGTTGGGAGAGCTAGGTTTGGCCTGAGGAGGGCTTGAATTAGTCGATTTTAGCTCGACAGAAATTGGGCAGCTTCGGTCTGCTGGAGCTGCTTTACTATTCGAACACACCAACACTTCTCTGACGACCTTCGGAGCGATTGGAGACTACCACCGTGTAGCTGACTTCTCTCCAGTTCTAAGGAACCTGACCACACCTTCTTTGGATATGAAAAGGCCCTATCTTGGAACTCTAGTTTAAGCTTCACCGGAAAACTGAGTAACTGAGAGAGAGTTAGGTTTTCAGGTTTGGAGAGGATGAATAGAGAGGGGCTCTTTATATAGGGAGCTCGAGTACTCGTCAGCCGTTTGTTTGGCACCTTTATAATAGTCATTGATGGCCTGAAACGTACTAAATGGAAACGTTTCCTCTTCGTCGGCACTGGTTCGATTTTTCAATGAGTGAATAGTGCTATCATCTAAATGAAGAAGACAACACTATTCCGAATCGGACCGGACCAGTCCCAACCGAGTTCAAAGCTTAAACCGGCTGGTTCAGGCCCGATTCATCCAAGTTTTTCAAAATTAAAAATTTATAAATTCATCTAATTTCATTCTCTATTAAATGGTGGCCTCAATTCTCTAATTAAAAATTTTTAAGCCACATAGAAAAATGAATTTAGCATCCGGTTCAATAGTAGTTCAAACCGGTCTAAAATGGTTCAATTTGGTTCGGATCTGGTTCACCTAAGCCGGTTTGGTTTTCATCCCCCATTCATCATAAAATCCTTTTTTATGACTTATGTGACTCTTTAGGTCACTTGGGATCCATAAATTTCTTGGTTTGCCCTCTCTCTATCGGTTTCGGTTCATAAACTTGTTCAATCCGGTTCCGATCCGGTTCACCCGAATCAGTCTATTTTTTCTCTCCCAATTTGTCCTAAGGTTCTTTTCCAAGGTTTATTAACCCTTTTTGGGTTACTTAGGTATTGTAAATTTCCCAATTTATCCATTTCCTGAAGATCAAGTTTGTGAACCGGTTCAGTTTTTTCACTTGGTTTGACCGGTTCTTTTCCCGATTTTACACTCCAAAGAGCAGGGTTTACAACTCTCCCCTCCTTTTAAGAGTTTTGTCCCCAATGCTTATTTCACACTTTTTTCATACTGGAATAAACTTTTCATTGACATATAAAATTTTTTCCAATTTATCGTTTTATAACCTTTTTGGTTAATTACGTTCAACCCTTACATTAGATACCTAAGATTCTCGTTTCATTCCCATCCTTTCCTCATTCCATGGAACTTACTTTAGCTAAGCATAAATAATTGGAAGACGTAACAATCATTTCCTTTAGTTACAATCTTACTTTCCCAAGGCACCATTTCTCCATTCCAAACTCCTTCACCTAAGATTTTAGGATTATGAGTTCCGGTCATTTTCTTCCAGAGGTTTTGGCGTTTATCACCTTTTCATCCTACATGGATCCTTTCCTCATTCTTTGGTTATCACCTTTATGCTTGACTTCGTCATGCCTTAATCATAGATCCTTCTTTGCTTAAGTCATATTTTGTAAACCCCGCACTTTTGAGTTAAGGAAAACCGGGAAAAGAACCGGTCAAACCGAGTAAGAAAATCGAGCCGGTTTACATTTGAGAACATGCAATATGGAAATTTACAACTTCCGGGTGATCTAAAGAGTTCATTAAACCTTGGAAAAGAAATTTAAGAAAATTTAGAAGACAAAAACCAAATTGATTTAGGTGAACAAGATTCCATAATAAATTTGAAGTTAAGCGTGCTTGCCAAAAATTTTTATGTACGCCTTATCATAAATAACCATAAATTAATATATATTTAATTATTGTAATTAATACCAATAATTTAATACTTAAATTAAATTATTGGAATTAATACAAATAATTTAATACCAAAATTAAATTATTAAAATTAATACTGAAATTAAATTATTGGAATTAATACCAATAATTTATGGCAATATTAATACTAGTAATAAATATCGCCCATTTAATACACGGGTTTTACACCTATATAAAGAGGTCATCCCCATTTCATTTTCCTCACACCTGAACACTTATCACTCTCTCTCTCTTCTGCTCCATTTCCCAGTAAAGCTCAAACCAGAGCTTCGACTTGAACAAAGGTCGGGCTCTTTAGAACCAAGGAGAAGATAGCTATCTGATAGCAAACTACAGTCAATCCGAGAATCGTTGGAGAAGCGTCGACATGATGGAATAGTGAAGCAACTCCGGCGGATCGAAGCTGCCCTATTTCGGCCAAGCTGAAATCGGCCATTTCAAGCCCTCCTCAGGCCAAACCAAGCCCTCCCAACACTTCCTCAGCCTTTCCATAGCCGAATTAGGACCTAAAGGTAAGCCAATTTGACTCCCCTTTACAATTTTCGATCGGTGCTAGAGAGAGAGTCGACCGAATTTCAATGACAAAATTCTAATCCAATTCTGCATCAATTGATGCAATTCTTGATTCTAGGATGAACCTCACGACGAGACCTATCTGTCCAGATTGAAAGCTCGGACCACTATGCCTTCATCGGTGAGTAATTGAAGCTTTCTCTCTCTACAGTTTATTTTCCGGCAAAGCTCCGTTTGAGCTCGTTCCGGTGTTAAAATCTACGATTCAAAGTTTCTTAGAATTGTATGAACATGCAGGAACTCAATTTCAACTCCAATTTCAAAAATTAGAAGTGTTTGATTAGTTAATTTGATGAAATCAAATTCAGTAGTGTTAAAGAGATGAAATTGGGGGAAAATTTGGGCATTTTTAAAATTCAAAGTGCCAAAATACAATTTTATGAAATTGAGGGTCAATTGGGCATGAAAATAATGTTGGAGGACCAATTGAGGAATTTTGGAATTTGGGGGCAAAACTTACCATTTTGGTAAAATAAGGGCAAAATGGTAATTTTGGAAAAATTAGGGGACCAAATTGGAAATTTGGGGAAATTAAACCCCTTTTTGGTGAAATTGAATAAATTGAGGTCCCGGGATAAATTTTAAAAGTTATGGGACTCAATTTGAGGAAAAACCGAAATTAGGGACTTAAAGTCAAAGAGAAATAACTTTAGGGACCTAATTGCAAATAATTAAAAGTTTGGGTTTTCTCATTCATTGGAAATGAATGAAGGCTGTTATGCCGAGTAATAATGAACAAGATTGTTCATATCGTGTAGGAACGCGAAATACCGTGAACGCCAGCAAGGACAAGCTCACGTGAATACAAAGAACCAGTCTAGTGGAATTCACGGCATTAGCGGGTGAGTGGGTTTACTAACATCATACCCGGTTGGGATGATGAACACAATTTAAAGTTAAAAACCACTTACCGGTTGTGAGTGGGTTTACTAACATCATACCCGGTTGGGATGATGAGCACAACTTAAAGATAAAAACCACTTAGCGATTGTGAGTGGAAATTTTATATCATACCCGGTAGGGGATGATAAGTACCTCAATATAAAAACCTACTGTTTAGTGGTATTTTAATCATCACCACTTAGAGAAAGTGATGTGAAAATCATGCGGAAAAACTACTTACCGATTGTAAGTAGATCATACCCGGTTGGTATTATGAGACTTCCTCGAAGGAAGTTGAAAACCCATTCATCGGTTATGAACGGAGATGTCCTTATACCAGTTGGTATAATGGATGGTGAAAACCTATTTTGCGGAAGTGTTCTCCCCTGACTGTGTGCCAATGCTTAAACTATTTGGGAGACTTTCTTGATAGGAGCTCGAATAGCTCTTATAGGCCGGGGGTCTCAATTTTGGAACTTGAGGGCTAGAATGCCCAATTTTTTGAAAATCTCGTATAGTGGGCCCAAGGCCAGTTGGCACGAGTAGGAGCTCGTAAACGAACATGATTTATGTGCCATAAAACTTAATAAGTGAATTGTTTGGCCATGGAACCAAGATAGGACTGACATGCTCAGTCAACTAGTGGAAGTGCGACATGATAGGTCGACGGACTAGTCAAGATAAACAACGGCGAGTTGAGTTGAGAGTCGGGGCCGTTGGACCAGTGGCACCACATATTACATGGCGTGATAAGAAAACATTGTTTGTGCATGTACTATGAGTACAGGATCATCAAGACGCCCATGAGGGGTAGTGATGCATCCTAAGGGCACTGGACGACCTGGTGGGTATAAGGGCAGTTCGTCGTTCATGGTGTCTGTGCGAAATCTGGAGTAGCACCAAGCGCATGAGACCGGGGTGGGGACAGGATGAGGTCTCTGTCCTCATACGGACACGAAGAAGTGATTTCGGGATTGTGGGTCGGATGTCACGTACATCCACTCATTCCTAGGGTAGAAGTGGTCGTACTTCTATTCGGGTGGCAAGAAAAGTCTCTCCGAAGCCACTAGCGGGTTCAGTAGTGATACTGACTTGCGAATGTGTGTAACCTTCATGATGAAGGATGTGTGTTGGGTGATGACACATTGTGGTAACTAAGAAATAATGAGAAAATCCAAAATTTTAAATGAAGGAATTTTTTTTAAAGAAAGGATATGGCACACTCCATATAAATATTTTTCTTAAAAGTTAAAAGTAGACCTTTGAAAACCCATTCACTGAGTAGTCGTACTCACCCCCTCCCTTATATCCCTTTCAGGAAATCCCGAAAAGCCTACCTTGAAAGACCATGAACTAAGATGCCTGTAAGACAGGTATGTAAAGTTTAAAATTTCATGCAGTTTTGATTATGCTATTCCAGGAAATGGTGCAGGTTTAAAGGACGCCTTACTCTTTATGGATTATAATAAGGGGAAACCCTTTAATAAACCGGGAGATTGGCGGGTTGTTCATGGGGATCCGACCAAACTAGGTCGGGGCGTGATAACTAGAGTGGTATCAGAGCCTGTTTCCTCGAATACATAATCAAGACTGTAAAATATTGTAACTAATAGGATTTATCCTAAAATTTTCAGATGGCTCCCAGGAGAGAAACCAAGAAAACTAGGAATGGCTCTACTCAACACCTTATCTTCGTAGGAAGACAACCCTAGAAGCTTCTCAAATGCCTAAATCATGGCAGGAATCTCAAAAGAGCAATTGAGGAAGTATCCTAGGGAATGGTGATAGGACCTATTGAGGTCACAACTCTAAGTATAAAGGAAGTCAAGCGTGAAGCCATAAAAGGGGGCATATAACCTTACATAGTAGGATGCTTATCAAGAATCTCGTAGCTCCCTAGTTATTTGGTGACCATTTTCTGTAATAGGGCCAAAAAAACCCAACATATTATATTACTCTATTAATGAAGTACTCCAAATTCCTAAAAACCCTATCCCTCAAATGATGTGATCTTCAAGGAAGACTAAAAAAAAAAAAACTCTCATAGTATCCAGAATTAAGGACGAAAGAGCACCAAAACTAACAATTCCCAAGAAAACGCTAGGAGGAACCACTTATGTTCATGTAATTACAAGCATGAATGATAGGGACACTGCGTGGAGAAGTGCCCAACCCTACAAAGGACATGAATCAAGTTAACCTAGAGGGGAATAAGACACGAAGTGAAAAACTGTCCCACATCACCAGGAGTCAGGACAATATTCTCCAAGAATAAATGCCCCACAACTACAAGAAATCCGAAAGGATACCATCCCAAGAAACATGACTCCATTTGCAACCACAGATAAGAGGAAACTCTTCTAAATCTTAGCAAAGTGGTAGGAAGGAAAAAAAGGGGGTAAAGGTAGGACCTCAATAAAACCACAAACGGAACAAAGGATAGCTAAAGAGAATTCCCCCTTTAAGAAGAAAATCCAAACAATTTAGAAGCAAAGAACAGAGTGCATCCACAAGAGAAGACAAGATGAACACTTGATGACAAACGGGACGTATTGGGATTATAGGAATAAATCACCTTGGAAAAAGCAACTATGCCAAATAGGAAGTTCGGACCAACAGGACAAGAGAAAGCAAGTCGTTACAATAAGATAGTCAGAGGGAACAAATGACACCCTGAGGAAGACCGGGAAGTAGAAGGGGCTATACCATAAAAAGGTCAGTGAGATGGACGTTAAGGACAAGAGTACTCGAGAAAAAACTACCCTGAGAAACTTAGACCAAAGGAATGGTGGAGGCGAGACAGTTAACAAACTAATACATGGGAAAACCATAATTTGAGTTCCAACAAAGAAGAGAGGGGTGAAAAGGTGAAATACTCGGGAAAAGAAGGATGAAAGAAATCCTTAACAAGACCAAAGGCCAAATTAACTAAGAAAAAAAATAGGCAAGCCTCTCACATAATTATCAAGAAATCTTGAAACAAGGAAGATTTGAACGCTTTATAAAGAAATACACTATGAAAGTAAAATTTAGAGGGATGCATACAACTAACTACCGTTGAAGGAATTTTGATGGGCGGATGGACATATTGTGGAGTGCAAGGAACCAACCCTTAATTGGAAAATGTTTCAAAGGAAGGAAGTATCATGATGGCCCAGTGTGACCTACTTGGAGAGAGCAGGAGAACCAAATAATAATTTCAGTATGAACAAGAGATTTTGAAACAAGAAGGATGTGAACCCTCCTTAAATGGAAATAAGTTAACGGGTTAGCATCAAAAAGATGTTGTGACAAGTATGAATGAGTGGACAACCCATACTAAGGTAATAAAGTAAAGAATGTTCGAGAAACATTGGGAAAGTAAGTCCTCCAAATAAGATGTGGCTAAGGAGGAATAACCGCAAATGGTAAGACGAGTCATAGTCCACACGCACATATGAAGCTTAAAGAGTGGACGACCGAGCATAGGGTGGAATGCACGGAATAAAACCAATAATCGAAAGTATCCCATCTAAGGAATAAGGGATAAAACAAAAGTTGTGGATAGAAAAGGATTCAAAGCAAACAGATGCCCTAACATAGATAAGGGTGCGAAGAAAGGGAGAAAGAACCATACAATGAATGATAATGAGGTTGAGCATGTAACTCCTATGATGGAAATGTCTATTGTACGGGACATAGTAGAGAACAAAACCGGAAGGAGGGAACCTTCCCAAGCAAAGTAATCGACACATAGATCGAAAGCAATTATTGTAGAATGAAGAATCATGAAGTGATTATGAGTAAGTAAAAGTGGATTAAGGAAAAAGGAAAAACCCTTGAATAAGGAATGCCAAAGACTTAAGAAGAAAAGAATTCCAGTTTGTTGGTAAACTATTGGGAAACCAAATAATTGGCACCAGAAAGATCCAATGAAGAAGTTGGGAAAGGACGAGTGGGTAAGGAAAATCGACACAATTATGTAAGACATGTTGTCAAGATACAAATGATAATTGGGTAACAGTCTAGGTAGTTGAGGAATACTACCCGATGAAAGGAGTGATGAAATTATACAGTCCCTAGAAGGCTGGAAAGTTGGAAACAACCCTAAAAAAGGTGTTGTAGGAGTCTGATGGACTGAGACAGGTTCAGAACTATGTCATATCATAAGGGACATATAAGCACCAACAATTCCGAGAAAAATGTAACTCAAGTAAGAAGGAGTTAGTTGGTAAATATAACAAGGTCAAACATAAATTTGACCGAAGTTGTAATCAATGACGGATGAAGGATGGGTCAAATTGGGACGAAAGAATAATAACACAAAAATATGTGAAAACAAGTATGTAATGCTTGAAAGAACGTCGAGCTAGGGGTTTCAACGATGAAGAGAATAACTAGACAAAGGAACGATTGGGCACCTTGGAACTCCCAATCCTAAAATCTTGAGTAAAATCCCCGAAAGAAAGAACCTTATCCTAAATAAAGGGAGATGTGAACCTAAGAATATACATTTGGATTAATGAGCCATATATGCCTCGTTATTATAACTCCATGGAAGGAGTAAGCATGATAAATGAAAAGAAATTCCTTAGATTAATGATTACGGGAACTAAGCGAAAGAGCAATCAAAGTGTTAGCATGTCAAGAAAACCCAAGTTGATATTAAGGAAAATTAATCCTGATGTGGAATATATTGGTTAAATTTTGGGGACAAAACTCCTAAAAGGAGTGGAGAGTTGTAAACCCCGCACTCTTGAGTTAAGGAAAACCGGGAAAAGAACCGGTCAAACCGAGTAAGAAAACCGAGCCGGTTTACATTTGAGAACACGCAATATGGAAATTTACAACTTCCGGGTGATCTAAAGGGTTCATTAAACCTTGGAAAAGAAATTTAAGAAAATTTAGAAGACAAAAACCAAATTGGTTTAGGTGAACAAGATTTCATATGAACTTTGAAGTTAAGCGTGCTTGCCCGAGAGTAGTGTGAGGATGGAAGACCTCCTGGGAAGTATGAATTTTTTTGTAACTTGAAATTTCGGTAAAAAATTTTTTTGTACGCCTTATCATAAATAACCATAAATTAATATATATTTAATTATTGTAATTAATACCAATAATTTAATACCTAAATTAAATTATTGGAATTAAATCAAATAATTTAATACCGAAATTAAATTATTGAAATTAATACCGAAATTAAATTATTGGAATTAATACCAATAATTTATGGCAATATTAATACTAGTAATAAATCTCGCCCATTTAATACACGGGTTTTACACCTATATAAAGAGGTCATCCCCATTTCATTCTCCTCACACCTGAACACTTTTCTCTCTCTCTCTCACTCTATTGCTCCATTTCCCGGTAAAGCTCGAACCAGAGCTTCGACTTGAACAAAGGTCGGGCTCTTTAGAATCGGGGAGAAGACAACTATCTGATAGCAAACTCCAGTCAATACGAGAATCGTTGGAGAAGCGCCGAAATGATGGAATAGTGAAGCAACTCCAGCGGACCGAAGCTACCCTATTTCGGCCAAGCTGAAATCGGCCATTTCAAGCCCTCCTCAGGCCAAACCAAGCCCTCCCAACACTTCCTCAGTCTTTCCACAGCCGAATTAGGACAGAAAGGTAAGCCAATTCGGCTCCCCTTTAAAATTTTCGATCGGTGCTAGAGAGAGTGTCGACCGAATTTCAATGACAAAATTCTAATTCAATTCGGCATCAATTGATGCAATTCTTGATTCTACGATGAACCTTAGAACAAGACCTATCTGCCCAGATCGAAAGCTCGGAACGCCGTGCCTTCAACGGTGAGTAATCGAAGCTCTATAGTGATGCGTCCTAAGGGCACTGGATGACCTGGTGGCTATAAGAGCAGTTCGTCGTTCCAGGTGTCTATGCGAAATCTGGAGTAGCACCAAGCGCATGAGACCGGAGTGGGGACAAGATGAGGTCTCTGTCCTCATACGGACATGAAGAAGTGATTTCGGGATTGTGGGTCAGATATCACGTACATCCACTCATTCCCAGGGTAGAAGTGGTCGTACTTCTATCCGGGTGGCAGGAAAAGTCGCTCTAAAGCCACTAGTGGGTTCAGTAGTGATACTGACTTGCAAATGTGTGTAACCTTTATGATGAAGGATGTGTGTTGGGTGATGACACATTGTGGTAACTAAGAAATAATGGAAAAATCCAAAATTTTAAATGAAGGGATTTTTTTAAAGAAAGGAGTCTGGCACACTCCATTTTAAATCCCAGAAAGCTTACCTTGAAAGACCATCAACTAAGATGCCTGTAAGACAGGTATGTAAAGTTTAAAATTTCATGCAGTTTTGATTATGCTATTCCGGGAAATGGTGCAGGTTTAAAGGACGCCTTACTCTTTACGGATTATAATAAGGGGAAACCCTTTAATAAACCAGGAGACTGGCGGGTTGTTCACGGGGATTCGTCCAAACAGGGTTGGGGCATGACATATTTTCCCTGGAATAGTTGGGTTTACATGCCCCTTACCGCATGATATTCTTTGGAACTTGTCTTTGACTTCACATCATTATAGTCGAATCGAATTCCTTACTTACTCGTCTTTTCTGACTTCTATATTTGGTCATTCAATCTTTAACTCCTTGAGCTTCCGATGACTTATTAACATACTAAAGCTCTTCCTTTCTTATTTCATTCCTCATTTCCACTAGTGCACTTCCTTTTTAAGGTCTATTCTCCTTTTAAATCCATTTGTTTAATCACATCGTGATCATTTCATGATCCTTTATTCTGGTTAGTCCCTTTCTTATTTGTGTGACGTCTTTTGATGTCGTCTTCCTACTTACACGTTACTTGGGTTTGTCTTATCCCTTGGATCTTTATGATCTCTTTCCCTTTGTACTTGATCCTTTCATTTCTAGCAGCTTATTTTTGAGGAGCTTATCTCCTTCTCAATTTTGTTGGTTCCATTTCATCTTAACTGGTACTCATGTGTCCTTCCACAGTTTCCTTTCTTGGTAACTTTTACACTTCTTTTCTCTTGAAATTTCTTTCTAACTTTTACCATTGCGAATATTCACTCTTAAATGTCCTTCCTAGCCGCTATCTTCACCTGCTTACCTTTACTCTTGAGATCCTACGAGTACTTTTCGTTTATCCAACCTTATCCTCATTTGCTCTTAGAACTTATTTATTCCTTTGAGGTGAACCTCTCAACCCTCTTGTGTCAAAATCTTTCGTATCTTCGTGTCGTTGGTATTCATCCCTTTGTCTCGATTAGGGTGTATTCTTTACTACTCCCTAGTTCTTATTAGAGCTTCGTTTACTCCTCCGGATGATCTAGTCAATATTTGTTATTTCCTTTAATTAGATCCGTCTAAAATTCTTATTTAAATTTCCATGTCTTCTTGTAAGTAGACCATGCTTAACCTCCCTAAACACTCACTTAGCCACTCGTACTTCTTACTGAAGTCCTTATTCGGCTTCGGTTCTTCGACATTTCTTCGGTTGATTTTTTTTATCATGGAGCTTTTTCCTTACTCGAATCACTTCCTATTCTCATCCTTCTGCTGGTGTCTCCTATTCGAGGATTTTTATGTTCGATCTTACTACGGTTCCTTAAAGATTATTTTGCTTGTCTCCACTTATACTTAAGGATCTTACATGGTTCATTCATTTTTGTTTTTCTTTCTTTTTGGTTCCATACCTCTGCTTTCCACAAGTCTCCTTATTTTATGGAGTTCTTAAGAGATTGTGTTTTAGTTCTTTTACTAGTAGGTGTTATACCTAGGCTTTCTTGTTATCAAATTTTGTTCTCATCCTTGGTGTTCTCCACACTTACTTCCTTTTCTTCTTGATCGACTTCCATTCCTTTGATTCCCTTTGGAATATTCTACTCATTCTTATTTTTCCTTACTCTTATTCTTTGAACCTTTCCCAAATTCCTTGAACTCTCCATAAGTCCATACTCTTTGATGTTTACTTCCCTTTGTTCCAACTCCTTCTTCCCATTCTTAGTTAAGTTTTCCCTTGGATGAACTCTTCCTTATTATACTTCTGAGGGAAAAATCTTAAGGGTTGAGGTTAACTATAAATAACCCATCTTTTCTTTCTTAGGTGATTTTCACCCTTTTTCTTTAATATTTTATTATTAAATCTTTGAATTTATCAAGGAACTCAAAAAATTTATCAAAAATTTCATTTTCATTAATTTAGGTACTTGGGTACTTGGGTCTTGGGTACTCATTTCTCGCCCTTTAGAAATCTTGGTACAACTTTCTCCCTTGGGTTTGGTGTCTTTTTCAAGGTTATGGGTGGAAGACTTAATTTCACTGCAAATTTCCTAGGAATTCTCCTTCCTACACGATAGTTTAAAGTTGGATAAATGTCAGGACATAATATTCATAATGTTTCAAGGGAACTAGGCTCTGATACCACTCATGTTGTCATGCCCCGACCTAGTTTGGTCGGATCCCCGTGAACAATCCGTCGCTCTCCTAGTTCAAGAGGAGTTTCCTCCTTTAACTTAAGAGGAGCCAGACGTACTTTCAACCTTGTTCCCTGGAAAGACATATATCAAATAAAATGCAAGCTTAAGAGAAATTAAGCATACCTAACAGAGGGGAGCCAAATTGGCTTATCTTTTAGTTTTAATTCGGATGTAGGAGGGTGAGGAGGTGCTGGGAGAGCTTGGTTTGGCCTGAGGAGGACTTGAATTGGCCGATTTTAGCTCGATAGAAATAGGGCAACTTCGGTCCACTGGAGCTACTTCACTGTTCGATCACACTGACACTTCTCCGACGACCCTCAGAGCAATTGGAGACTACCACCGTGTAGCTGACTTCTCCCCAGTTTTAAGGAATCTGACCACGCCTTTTTTGGCTCAAGAAAGACTCTATATCGGAGCTCTAGTTCGAACTTCACTAGAAAACTGAGTAGCTGAGAGAGATGGAGGTTTTCAGGTGTGGAGAGGATGAATGGAGAGAGGCTCTTTATATAGGGAGCTCGGGGACTTGTTGACTGTCCGTTTGACACCTTTATGATAGTCATTTATGGCCTGAAACATACTGAACGGAAACGTTTCCTCTTCATTAGTGCTGGTTCAATTTTTTGGCGAGTGAATAGTGTTGTCATCTAAAGGAAGAAGACGACACTATTCCGAACCGGACCATACCGGTCCAAACCGGGTTCAAAGGTTAAATCGGCCGGTTCAAGCCGAATGGTGGCCTCAATTCTCCAATTGAAATTTTTTATGCCACCTAGAAAAATGAATTTAGCATCCGATTCAATAGTGGTTCAAACTAGTCCAAACCGATTTGGATCCGGTTCACCTAAACCGGTTTGGTTTTCATCCCCCATTCATCCTAAAGTCCTTTTTCATGACTTATGTGACTCTTTAGGTCACTTGGGTCCATAAATTTCCCAGTTTGCCCTCTCTCTATCGGTTCCAGTTCATAAATCGGCTCGGTTCATAAACCGGTTCAATCTAGTTCTCTCGAACTAGTTTAGTTTTTCTCTCCCAATTTTTCCTAAGGTTCTTTTCCAAGGTTTATGAACCCTATTTGGGTTACTCGGGAGTTGTAAATTCCCCAATTTGTCCGTTTCCCGAAGATCGGTTTGTGAACCGGTTAGATTTTCTCACTCGGTTTGACCGGTTCTTTTCCCGGTTTCCACTCCAAAAAGTGGGGTTTACATGGTTCACCTGAACCGGTCTGGTTTTGTCTCTCAAATTGCCCTAAGGTCCCTTTTCAAGGTTTTTATGACTCTTTTGATCACTTGGGAGTTATAAATTTTCCAATTACCTGTTCTCAAATGGTTGGGGTTTGTAAACTGGTTCGATTTTCTCACTTAGGTTAACCGGTTCTTTCCCCGATTTTTCTTAACTCCAAAGGGAGGGGTTTACACATCTCGACTACCCTACTTGTGATTTTGAGTGAATTTACTGACCACAGTGGTAAAAGACTACAATATTTACCATATTAGTGAGAGTTTACAACCTCAACCATTAGTTTGTGCAAGTACAATTTCCCAACCCAATACTTTTCCCATGAATTTGTCTACTATTAGAGTGATGTGACATTTTCACTTCACCGAATCTATTGTGCATGAGACACTCAGAGCCATAAGACATATTGAGTCAACTGTATCTTCTGTTGTCCCATCCTTGCTAATTAGTAGCTCATAAAAGTATCCCATACCGGACATCTCATGATCCCAAACAATATCAAACACAAGCAACAGTATTTTTATTTAAGAAATTTCTCTTTGTACCACCGGTCTAATGGGCAACAACGCGATTTTGCTCAGTAGTTTACACAAATGATCAATTTATGATATTTTTATATTAGACTCATAAATAAAAAAATTGTTTACGGGACTGGGCATTTTACCATTGACATTGGACCCACTATACGAGTTTTTAAAACATGTTCTTGAGCCCACTCTTATTTTAAAAATCTCAACTTTGTGCCTACTAGATCATCAAAACTCATAATCGATATATAGGGTTCATACTTAATGTTTTCATAAAAAATATCTCCCAAAATTGGTTTTAAATAGTTTAACATAGTCAAGGGGGTTATTTATGAAAAATAGGGTTTTCGCTTTCACTTACTAAGATAGTCATGTTAATCAACCCAATCGACCATGATGTAAAAAATCCCATTCATTCGAGATTCGTGATTTGTTCGTCCTGTATAGATTTTTGAAATCTCTAATTGGAACCACGTTCGTATGTAAGGGTTTTCATACCTAAATCATTATTGACGAACAAATCCTTATATCTATAAATTCATATGTTTACATATCAGTCTCTAAGTTCATTTTATTTACAAATAAACTACTAAGTTTACTCTAGTTACCATTATACACTTTGAACTTTGTTTATACTTAAATACTCAATTTTACCTTATTTATAATTTAAACTCTAATTTTCATTAATTTACAAATAAATCACTATATTTATTTAAATTTCAAATAAAATCAAAATTTTATTTTTATTTACAATTAAATCCATAAAATCTCCTTATTTTCAATTTGGTCCCTAATTTTTAATAATTATACAAAAATTCTCAAATTTGGGAAAATCGTAATTTTGCCCAATTTTTTCAAAAATGCATTTTTGTCTCCAAATCCTTAAATAATCAAATTGACATGTTAAACTTCATCATTTGCATCAAATCATGCTACTAATCACCTTTTCTACCTCACTACGAGCATTTCAAGTTTTGAATTGTCCAATTTGGCTTAGAATTAAGTTAAACGAGGATTTGCTGGAAATATTTTTTAGAGAGAGAAAGTTTTGATTTCTTACTAGTGAATGTACGGTTCTAGAGTTCTTGGTATGTGAAGCTAACTCTCTTCGATTGGATACTCGTAATATCAAATTGCACCTCAATTGGTGGCCTAGGCAAAGAGAATTTGATTTAGTAAAATTTCACGGATTTCGTTATGTAATTTCACTATTCTAACTAAGGGCGGTGATAATGGCTTCCCACTAGGACTAAGGGAGGACAGGGCTTAACCTTGAAGGGTCAGATGAGGGTTGTCACGGTCGTAGGAAGCTTGGAGGTGGCTTGAATTGAACTTGATCAATTTGATGAAAGTTCAGGCGTATGAGCATGAGTACTGTGCTATCCTATCGATGTTTCCCCGATGATCCTCGAGCTAAAAGAAGTATGTAGGCAGGTAGAGGACTTCTTTTGGATTCTAGGTAACCCAATTTCATATTCGGAGGTGGAGAAAAAATGTCAATGTTGGAGCTTTGGTTCATAGATGGTTGGAATTCAGAGAAGTTTAGGTTCTCTCAGATTTGGAGGTGTGGAGAGGATGAAAGGATGGAAGTTATTTATATAGGGAGTTCATGAATTGAAGGTTTTATCCGTTCCACCATCGTCTAACCATTAACTTCCCAATTTAAGGCCTTGTCAGAGAGATTTATGGTTTGCCCGAGTTATGGCAGTCCATCAACCTTCTCTTTACTTGTCTCTTCAGAGGTTGAAGAAAACATTGTGCACACATATGTGAGTTTCGCACGTGCGGGCTAGCACATAACGTACAATGATTGGCTGGCATTGCTGATTTGATATCCCATTTAACATTTAGGTTTTCTATTGACTTGTTAAATGGACACGTGTCATTTCACACCCCAACCCGGTTTGGTCGGAACCCCGTGAGCAACCCGCCACTCCCGTTGGTCTAGGAATAATCACCACTCCCAAGACCGCGATGAGTCATGCGTATCTTCTATCATTTTTCCCTAGAATAACATTATGCAAAACCTAAAGCTTAAAATAGAAATACCTGAGTCTTAGTGGTTTGGTGGCGGAACTTTTAATTTGAACCGGTCATTTTTAATTTGAAAACTGAGTTGGTCTACAATCTGGAACCTATAGAGAAAGGGCAAACCGGGAAATTTATGGATCCCAAGTGACCCAAAGAGTCCCAAAAGTAATGGAAAAGGACTTAAGGATGAATTGGAGATGAAAACCAAACCGGTTCAGGAGAACCATATCTGAAACGTATTGAACCGATTTGAACCACTATTGAATCGAATGCTAAATTCATTTTTCTTGGTGGCTTAAAAATTCAAATTTGAGATTTGAGGCCACCATTGGATAGAAAATGAATTTAGAAATTTTAAATTTGAAAAATTCGGTCGAATTGGGGGTGAACCGGTCGGTTTAAGCTTTGAACCCAGTTCGGAACAGTGTCGTCTTCTTCCTTCAAGTGACAACACTATTCACTCGCCAAAAAATTGTGCAGCGCTGGCGAAGCTGAAAAGTCTCTGACCAAAGAGTTTCAGTCAATAAATGACTGCCATTAAGGTGCCAATCAAATGGCCATGAAGTCCCCGAGCTTCCTATTTAAAGATCCCCTCCTCATTCATCTTCCTATTTAACTGCTCCAATTTTTGGTGAAGCTCGAACCAGAGCTCCGATATAGAGTATTTTCTGAGACAAAGAAGGCATGGTCGGGTTGTGTACAACCGAGGAAAAGTCAACTACACGGCTGTAGTCTCCATTTGCTTCGAGGGTTGCCGAAGATGCACCGACATGAACGAATAGTGAAGCAGCTTCGGCGGACCGAAGCTACCCTATTTTGATCGTGCTAAAAATGGTCAATTCGAGCCCTCCTCAACCCAAACCATGCCCTCCCAACACCTCCACAACCCTCCTATAGCTAAATTAGAGCTGAAAGGTAAGCCAATTTGGCTCCCCTCTGTAATTTCCGACCGGTGCTAGAGAGAGAACCGACAGAACTTTGATGATAAAATTCTTACTCAATTTGGCATCAATTGATGCAATTTTTTTTATCATAGGAGTAACCTTAGGATAAGAGCTACCTGCCCAAATTGAAAGCCCGGACCGTCGCACCCCCGACGATAAGCTTTCGAAACTCTCTCTCGAAGTCCAGTTTTTTGGCGAAGCTCCGTTTGAGCTCATTCTGACACCAAATAGTGCAATTCAAAGTGCAACTGAATTGTATGAAGGTGTAGGAACTACAATCTAACTTCAATTTCAACAATTAAACTCATTTGATCGTTCAATTTGATGAAATCAAATTCAGCAGAGTTACAAGATTGAAATTGAGAGAAAAATTGTGGGAAATTTGGGAATTTTAAAAATTCGAGGGACTAAAGTACAATTTCATAAAATTGAGGACCAATTGGGCATGATAAAGATGTTGGAGGACTAATTGTGCAGATTTTGGAATTTTTGGTGCAAAACTTACCATTTTTGTAAAGAAGGGGCAAAATGGTTATTTTGGAAAAGTTGTGGGACCAAATTAGAAATTTGGGAAATTAAACCCCTTTATGTAAATTTGAATAAATTGATGTCCTAAGGTGAATTTTATAAGTTTCGGGACTCAATTTGAGGAAAAATCGGCATTAGCGACCTAAGGTTAAAGAAAAATAAATTTAGGGACCTAATTGAAAATAAATAGAAAGTTTGGTCTCTCATTCATTTGAAATGAATGAAGCCTATTAGGCCAAGGGATAATGAACAAGGATGTTCATATCGTGTAGGAGCACGAAGTACTGGGAATGCTAGCAAGGACATGCTCGCGTGAATATAAAGAACGGGTCTAGAGGAATTAACTACATTAACGTGTGGGTGAGAATTTATTATCGTACCCGGTTGGGATGATAAACACCTCGAAAATGAAAACCCACTACTAAGTGGTATTTTAATCAGCACATGTGAGAGGAGTGATGTGGAAATCAAGCAGAAAAATTACTTATCAGTTGTAAGTAGATCATACCCAATTAGTATGATAAAACTTCGTCGAAGGAAGTGGAAAACCCATTCATCGGTTATGAGTAGAGATGCCCTCTTACTCGGTTGGTATGATGGACAGTTGAAAATTATATTTTGTCGGAAGTGCTCTCCCCTGACGGTGTGCCACTATTTAAATATTTTGGAAGACCTTCTTGATGGGAGCTCGAATAGCTTTGTTAGGCCAGAGTCCTCAGTTTTGGAACTTGGGGGCTAATATGCCTGTTTTTGAAAATCTTGAACAGTGGGCCCTTGTTCAGTTGGCACGAGCAAGATCTTGCAAACAAACTTGAGATATGTGCCATAAAACTTTAATAAATGAATTGTTTGGCTATGGTACCAAAACATGACCGACATATTCAATCAACTAGTGGCAGTGCGACATGACAGGTCTCTGGACCAGTCAAGACAAACTGCTACAAGTTGAGTTGACATACTCGATGGACTAGCGACAGTGCGTCAATGCCAAGTCTACGAACTAGCCTAGAAAAATAGCTATAGGTCGAGTTGAGGGTCGAGGCCATTAGACTAGTGGCACCAAAGATAAATGGCTTTGTAGAAAAACTATTGTTTGTGTATTGTCACGCCCCGACCTGGTTTGGTCGGATTCCTGTGAGAAACCCGCCACTCTTATGGTTTATTAAGGGTTTTCCCCTTCTTTAAACCATGAGGAGTAAGGCATCCTTTAAATCTATACCTTTCCTAGAATAACATTAATCAAAACTACTTGAAATTTTAAACTTACATACCTATCTTGCATGTGTAGCTAACTAGAGGTCTTTAGGTAGGCTTTTCCCTTGGTTATCTAAAAAGGGGTATAAGGGAGGGTGTGAGTTCAACGACTCAGTGAATGGATGTTTGAAACTTGACTTTTAGAAATATAGTTTGAATTAGAGTGTGTCAGACTCTTTTTTTTTCTTAAAAACATTTCCTCAATTTCTCAGTTTTCAAAACCATTATTCCTCGTTAACCATAGTCGGTGTGTTTAACAATCAACACATGCCCTTCATCATGAAGGGATCACACATTCGTAGGGCAGCCCGTCCACTACATCCACTTGTGGCGTCAGAGCGACTTTACCAACTACTTAGATAGAAGCCCGTCCACTTCTACCTTGAGAATGAGTGGATGTACGCGACATCCGACCCTCAAATATGAAAAGAAAACTCTGTGTCCCTATGAGGACAAAGACCACATCCCGATCCCACCCCGGTCTCATGCGCATGAAGCTATGTCGAGCTTCCATCACTGCTGGCTTGACAAACTACCCTTATCTCCACCATATCATCCAGTAGCCCCTAGGACACATCACTACCCATCTTGAGTGTCTTGATGGTTCTGAACCTAAGTGGATGCACAAAACAATAGTTTTCCTTATAAGCCATTTAATCATTGATGTCACTGGTCCAACTGCCCTGACCCTCAATTTGACCTGCGGCTGTTTGTCTTGATTGGTCTGTCGAACGGTGTTGTCGCACTGCCGCCAGTCCATCGAGTATGTCAGTCCTATCTTGGTACCATGGCCAAACACATCATTCATTAAAGTTTTCATGGCTTAATCTCAGGCTTGTTTATGAGATCCTGCTCGTGCCAATTGGCCTTGTGCCCACTTTTCGAGATTTTCAAAATCAGGTATTTTAGCCCCCAAGTTCCAAAACCGATGCCCCTAGTGTCATGCCCCGATCTGGTTTGGTCGGATCCTCATGATCAACCCGCCACTCTCCCGATTTACTAAAGGGTTTCCCCTTATATTATAAACCATAAAGAGTAAGGCGTTCTTTAGACCTGCACCTTTTTCCAGGAATATCATAAATTAAAACTGCGTAGTAATTTAAATTAATAGTACCTGTCTTGTAGGCATTTAATTGCGCAAATCTTTTAAGGTTTGGCTTTCTGGGACTTCCCGAAAGTGGTATAAGGGAGGGGGTGAGTACAACTACTTAGTGAATGGGATTCAAATCTTTTGACTTCAAAGAAAAACATTTATATGGAATGTGCTAGACTCCTTTCTTTTAAAAAATCCCTTTATTTATAAATTTAGATTTTTCTATTATTTCTTAGTTATCGGTGTGTCATCACCCAACACACATCCTTCATCATGAAGGTTATACACCTTCGCAAGTCAGTATCACTACTGAACCCGCTAGTGGTTTCGGAGCGACTTTTCCTACCACCCGGATAGAAGTACGACCACTTCTACCCTAGGAATGAGTGGATGTACGCGACATCCAACCCACAATCCCAAAATCACTTCTTCGTGTCCATATGAGGACAGAGACCTCATCCTGTCCCCACCCCAGTCTCATGCGCTTGGTGCTACACCAAATTTTGCACAGACACTTGGAACGACGAACTGCCCTTATAGCCACCAGGTCGTCCAATGCCCTTAGGACGCATCACTACCCGTCATGGGCGTCTTGATGATCCTGTACTCACAGTGCATGCATAGACAATATTTTCTTATATTGCCATGTAATCTGTGGTGCCAATGGTCCAACGGCCCCGACTCTCAACTCAACCCGCAGTTGTTTGTCTTGACTGGTCCGTCGACCTGTCATGTCGCACTACCGCTAGTTAACTGAGCATGTTGGTCCTATTTTGGTACCATGGCCAAACAATTCACTTGTTAAGTTTTATGGCACATATATGATGTTCGTTTACGAGCTCATGCTCGAGCCAACTGGCCTTGGGCCCACTGTACGAGATTTTCAAAATCGGGCATTTAGCCCCCAAGTTCCAAAACCGAGGCCCCCGACCTATTGGAGCTATTCAAGCTCCTATCGAGAAGGTCTCCCAAATTGTTTAAGCGTTGGCACACAGTTAGTGGAGAGCACTTCCCACAAAACATATGTTTCCTCTATCCATTATACCGCCCGAGTATAAGGACACCTCTGTTCATAACCGATGAATGGGTTTTCAACTTCTTTCGAGAAAGCCTCATCATACCAACCGGGTATGATCTACTTACAACTGGTAAGTAGTTTTTCCGCATGATTTTCACATCACTTCCTCTAAGTAGTGATGTTTAAAATACCACTCAATATTGGGTTTCATATCGAGGTACTTATCATTCCCAACCGGGTATGATATAAAATTTCCACTCACAACCGGTAAGTGGTTTTTAAATTTTAAGTTGTGCTCATCATCACAATCGGGTTTGATATTAGTAAACCCACTCACCCGTTAACGTAGTGAATTCCACTAGACTGGTTCTTTGTATTCACACGAGCTTGTCCATGCCGGCATTCCCGGTATTTCACGTTCCGACACGATATGAACATCCTTGTTCATTATTACATGGCATAACAGCCTTCATTCATTTCTAATGAATGAGAAAACCCAAACTTTTAGTTATTTGCAATTAGGTTCCTAAAGTTATTTCTCTTTAATTTTAAGTTTCTAATGTTAGTTTTTCCTCAAATTGAGTCCCGTTACTTTTAAAATTTATCTTGGACCTCAATTTATTCAATTTCACCAAGAAATGGGTTTAATTTCCCAAATTTCCAATTTGGTCTCCCAATTTTTCCAAAATTACCATTTTCCCTTCCTTTACAAAAATGGTAAGTTTTGTCCCAAAATTTCCAAAATTCCTCAATTGGTCCTCCAAGATTATTTTCATGCCCAATTGACCCTCAATTTCATGAAATTGCATTTTGGTCCTTTGAATTTTAAAAATCCACAATTTTCCCCAATTTCCCCCTAATTTCAACTCTTCAACACTACCGAATTTGATTTCATCAAATTGAATCAAACACCTCTAATTATTGAAATTGGAGTTGAAATTGAGTTCCTGCATGTTCATACAATTCTAAGATACTTTGAATTGCAGATTTTAACGCCGGAACGAGCTCAAATAGAGCTTCGCCGGAAAATAGACTGTAGAGAGAGAAAGCTTCGATTTCTCACCGGTGAGGGCACAACGGTCCGAGCTTTCGATCTGGGCAGATAGCTCTCATCTTGAGGTTCATCCTAGAATTAAGAATTGCATTAATTGATGCCGAATTGAGTTAGAATTTCATTATTGAAATTCTGTCGATTCTCTCTCTAGCACTTGCCAAAAATTACAGAGGGGAGCCGAATTGGCTTACCTTTCAGTCCTAATTCAGCTTTGGAAGGGCTGTGGAAGTGTTGGGAAGGCTTGGTTTGGCCTGAGGAGGGCTCGAAATGGCCAATTTCAACTCGGCCGAAATAGAGTAGCTTTAGTCCGCCGGAGCTGCTTCACTATTTCATCATATCGGCACTTCTCTAGTGATTCTTGGATTGATTGGAGTTTGCTATTAGATAGCTGACTTCTCCCGAGGTTAAGAAAAATGTTAAAGTCAAAGCTCTGGTTTAAGATTTACCGGGAAATGAACCAGTAGAGAGAGAGAGAGAGAGAGAAGTGTTGAGTGTGAGGAGAATGAATGGGGATGACCTCCCAGGAGGTCACCCATCCTCACACTACTCTCGAGTAAACACGCTTAACTTCAAAGTTCTTATGGAATCTTGTTCACATGAACTAATTTGGTTTTTCTCTTCTAATTTTTCTTAAGTTTTTTTCCAAGGTTTAATGAACCCTTTGGATCACCTAGGAGTTGTAAATTCCTAAATTGCCCATTCACAATTGATCAGGTTTGTGAACCAGTTCAGTTTTCTCACTCGGTTTGACCGGTTCCCTTCCTAGTTTTCCTTAGTTCAAAAGGGCGGGGATTACACCCAGCCTATCTGAGCTATTCGAACTCCCATCAAGAAGGTCTTCCAAAAAGTTTATGCAGTGGCACACAGTCAAGGGAGAGCACTTCTGACAAAATAATCTTTTCATTCATCTATCACAACAACCGGATGTGATGACATCTCCACTTACAATCGATAAACGAGTTTTTCACTCCCTTCTAGGAAGTCCATCATACCAACCGGGTATGATCTACTTACAACTGAGAAGTAGTTTTTTTGCGTAATTTCCACATCACCCCATCCTAGTGTGGTGTTAAAACTCCCACATAATAGTAGGTTTTAAGTGTCGAGGAACTCATCATCCCAACCGGGTATGATGTGAAAATTCTCACTCACCCAATAATGCAGTGAATTCCTCTTAATCCGCTCTTCGCCTTCATGCGAGCTTGTCCTTGCTAGTGTTCCCGGTACTTCGTGTTTCATCGGGGGAGTGGCGGTCCGAGCTTTTGATTTGGGCAGATAGCTCTTATCCCGAGGTTCCTCATTTCCGCTCTAATTCAGTTGTATGAGGGCTGAGGGTGTCACGCCTCGACCGGGTTTGGTCAGATCCCTGTGAGCAGCCTGCCACTATCTTGGTTTATTAAGGGTTTCCCCTTCTTTAACCTTGTATGAGTAGGGTATTTTTTAAACTTGTACTTTTCCTAGAATAACATAAATCAAAACTTGCATAAAATTTTAACTTTACATACTTGTCATGTAGGTGTAACTAACATGAGGTCCTGGTAGGTTTTCCTTGGTTTACCTAAAAAGGGATATAAGGGAGGGGGGTGTCATCACCAAACACACGTCCTTCATCATGAAGGTTAATCATACAATCGCAGGCCAATACGTCTACTGAACCCACTCGTGGCATCGGAGCGACTTTACCGGCCACCTAGATAGAAGCACGTCGACTTCTACCTTGAGAATGAGTGGATGTATGCGACATCCAACCCTCAGTCCCAAAATCAATTGTCCGTGTCTGTATGAGGACAGAGACCTCATCCCGACCCTATCCTGGTCTCATGCGCATGAAGCTACGTCGAGCTTCAAGGTCACCTTGTCCGACAAACTGCCCTTACACCCACTATGTCGTCTAAGGCCTTAGGACACATCCTTGAAGGTCCTCTTGGGCATCTTGAAGGTCCGACAAACTACCCCTCTTAGGCATCTTGAAGGTCCCGTAATCACAGTGCATGCACAATTAGTATTTTCACATCATGCCATATAATCTGTGGTCCCACTGGATCAACGGCGCCAACCATCAACTCAACCTGCAACAATTTGTCTTGACTAATCTGTCGACTTGTTATGTCGCACTGCCATAAGTTGATTGAATATATCGGTCCTGTCTTGGCACAATGGCCAAACAATTAATTTACTTAAAGTTTTATGGCATATAACTCATGTTTGTTTATGAGCTCCTGCTCGTGCCAACTGACTTATGGCCCATTGTTCGAGATTTTCAAAATAGGGCATATTAGCCCTCAAGTTCCGAAACAGAGGTCTCTGACCTAATAGTGTTATTCGAGCTCCTGTTAAGAAGGTCTCCCAAATCGTTTAAGTAGTGGCACATAGTCAGGGAGGAGTACTTCTGACAAAAATATATTTTTAACTATCCATCATACTAACCGAGTATGAGGATATCTCCGCTCATAATCGATGGATGGGTTTTCCACTTCCTCCGAGGAAATTTAATCATACTAATCGATTATAATCTAATTAAAACCAGTAAGTAGTTTTTCTGCATTATTTTCACATCACTCCTCTAAGTTGTGATGCTTAAAATACCACTAAGTAGTGGGTTTTCTTTTTGAGGTGCTTATCATCCCAACTGGGTATGATATAAAAATCCCACTCTACCAATTGTGTAGTGAATTACTCTCGACAAGTTCTTTGTATTCATACGAGCTTGTCCTTGCTGGCGTTCCCAAAACTTCGTGTTCATACATGATATGAACATCCTTGTTCATTTTCTCTCAGCCTAATAGCCTTGATTCATTCCAAATGAATGTGAAAACTAAACTTTTTATTTATTTGTAATTAGGTCCCTAAAGTTATTTTCTTTAATTTTAAGTCCCTAATGTCAGTTTTTCCTCAAATTGAGTCCTGAAACTTTTAAAACTCATCTTAGGACCTCAATTTATTTATATTAACAAAAAAGGGTTCAAGTTTCCCAAATTCCCAATTTGGCCCCTAAATTTTCCAAAATTACCATTTTGCCCTTCCTTTACAAAAATGGTAAGTTTCACCCAAAAAATTCTAAAATCCCTCAATTGGCCCTCTAAGATTCTTATCATGTCCAATTGACCTTCAATTTTACAAAATTGCATTTTGGTCCCTCGAATTTTTGAAAATCCCCAATTTTCCACCAATTTCAACTTCTTAACACAGCCGAATTTGATTTCATCAAATTGATCGATTAAACAATTCTAATTTTTGAAATTGAAGTTAAAATTGAGTTCCTACATCTTCATACGCTTCAATAGCACTTTGAATCGCAAGTTTTGACGTCGGAACAAGCTCAAATGGAGCTTCGCCGGAAAATAGACTGTAGAGAGAGAAAGCTTCAATTACTCACCGTTGGGGGAATATCGGTACGAGCTTTCGATCGGGGCAGATAGCTCTTCTCTTGAGGTTCCTCCTAGGATCAATAATGGCTTTAATTGATGCCGAATTGCATTAGAATTCTATCATTGAAATTTTGTCGGTTCACTCTATAACACCGGTCGAAAATTATAAAGGGGGGCTGAATTGGCTTACTTTCAGCTCTAATTCAGCTGTAGGAGGGTTGTGGAGGTGTTGGAAGGGCTTGCTTTGGCCTGAGAAGGACTCTAATTGGCCGATTTTAGCTTGGCCGAAAGAGGGCAGCTTTGGTCCGCTAGAGCTGCTTCACTGTTCGATCTCCCCGATTCTAAATAACCCGACCTTACCTTGTTTGGCTCAGAATAGTGCCCAAGTCGGAGCTCTGATTCGAACTTCACCGAAAAGTGGAGTAGTTGACAGAGAATGGAGTTTTCAGGTGTGAAGAGGATTAATGGGGAGGGGTTCTTTATATAGGAAGCTCAGGGACTTCTTGGCTGTTCGATTGGCACCTTATTGGCAGTCATTCATTTCCTGAAACTCCATAGCAAGAGGCTTTTCAGCTTCGTCGGTGGTGTGCGATTTTCCAGTGAGTGAACAGTGCTGTCATCTAAAGCAAGAAGATCACATTGTTCCGAACCGGACCAGATTGATCCGAATTGGGTTCAAAGTTTAAACCGATTGGTTCACCCTCAATTCGACCGAATTTTTCAAATCTAAAAATTTCTAAATTAATCTAAATTCATTTTCTATCCAATGGTGGCCTCAAATCTAAAGTTTGAATATTTTAAGCTACCTAGAAAAATGAATTTAGTGGTTCAAACTGATTCGATCCGGTTCACCTGAACCCCTTTGGTTTTCATCTTCAATTCATTTTCAAGTCCTTTTCCATAACCTTTGGAACTATTTGGGTCACTTAGGATCCATAAATTTTCCAATTTGCCCTCTCTCTATCGGTTCCAATTCATAAACCGGCTCGGTTCTTAAACCGGTTAAATCCAGTTGGATCCGGTTCATCTGAACCAGTCTGGTTTTTCTCATCCAATTTGTCCTAACATTCTTTTCCAAGGTTTTATGAACCCTTTGGATCACTCAGTAGTTGTAAATTTCCAAATTGCCCATTCTCAAATGATCAAGTTTGTGAACCGGTTCGGTGTTTCTCACTCGTTTTGACCTGTTCTTTTCTCGGTTTTCCTTAACTCAAAAGAGCACAGTTTACAACTCTCCCCTCCTTTTAGGCATTTTGTCCTCAAAACTTAATCCGTATATTTCACATATGGATTAATTTCCTTTAATTTCCACTTGGGTTTTCATGACATGCTCTTTCACTTAGTCCTCGTAATCATTCATCTAAGGAATTTTCTTTAATTTATCATAATTACTCCTTCCATGGAGTTTTAATAACGAGGTATGTCAGGCTTATTAATCCAAATGTATATCCTTAGGTTTGCATCTCCCTTTATTTAGGGTAAGGTTCTTCCTTTTGGGGCTCTTACTCAAGATTTCATGATTAGGAGTTCCAAGGTGCCCAATCGTTCCTTTGTCTAGTTATTCTCTTCATCGTTGAATCCTTAGCTCGACTTTCTTTCAAGCATTACGTACTTGTTTTCATAGGTTTTAGTGTTATTATTCTTTTGTCCCAAATTGACCCATCCTTCATCCGTCTTTGATTACAACTTCGGTCAAAATTTATGTTTGACCTTGTTATGCTTACTAACTGGCTCCTTCTTACTCGAGTCACACTTTACTCGGGACTGTTGGTGCTTATATGTCCCTTACGACATGACATAGTTCAGAACCTATCTCTGTCCATCAGACTTCTACAACACCTCCTTTAGGGTTGTTTCTAACTTTCCAGCCTTTCAGGGACTGTATAATTTCATGCCTTCTTTCATCGGGTAGTATTCCTCGACTACCTTTCTTGTTATCCAATTATCCTTCGTATCTTGACAATATGTCTCAACCGTGTCAGTTTTCTTTACCCACTCGTCCTTTCCCAATTTTTTTATTGGGTCTTTCTGATGCCAATTATTTGGTTTCCCAATGGTTTACCAACAAACTAGAATTCTTTCCTTCTTAAGTCCTTGGTATTCCTTATTCAAGGATTTTTCCTTTTTCCTTAATCCACTTTTACTTACTCGTGATTATTTCATGATTCTTTATTCCAAATTAATCACTTTTGTTCTATGTGTCGATTCCTTTTCTTGGGAAGGTTCCCTTCTTCTAATTTCTTTCTCTATTATGTCTCTCACAGTAGAGACTTCTATCTTAGGAGTTGTATTCTCAATCTTCTTAACATTTCTTATTCCTTACTTGATATACTTCCGATTATCGATCTTATTCCATGCACTTCACACTATACTCAGCCGTCCACCCTTTAGGCTTCATTATGTGTGTGTGGACTACGACCCGTCTCACTAATTGTGGTTATTTATCCTTAGTCACATCTAATTTGGAAGGCTTACTTGCCCAACGTTTTCACGATGTTCTTTCCTTTATTTCCTTATTATAGGTATCCCACTCAACCCTACTTGTCACAACATCTTTTGATGCTAACTTCCTATTTTCTCGTTCCTTTTAACTTATTCCTTGGGTCATCCCAATATGCTTTCTTGGTTCTTTCACCTCAGCTTGCACTTCCTTTGTAAGTTTATCTCATTTGTCCCTTTCACTTGGTTCCATTATCTCTTAGTTGGGATACATATGCCTTTCCAAGGTTTCCTTCCTCAGTAGGACTCTCCTCTTTTCCCTTGATTCTAGGGAATATCTACCTTTAAATGGCATCATTTGACGTTGTCATCTTCTGTTATTCCTTGCTCTTGAAATTTTGTGAGTATATCTTTGGTACTCTATCCTCATCCCCACTCATACCACGATACACGTCTATTTTTTTTAGGGAGAGTTTAAATCTTCCTTGTTTCAAGATTTCTTGACCATTATGTGAAAGGCTTGCCTACTTCTTTCTTGCCTTGAATTCCGTCATTAATTTGGTCATTAGACTTTTTAGGGATTTCTTTCATCCTTCTTTTCCCCAATATTTGGCCTTTCCACCTCTTCCTTCTTTGTTGGGGATTAATCTATGACCCTCATGAGGGCTAGTTCGTTACCTGCCTCACCTCTACTATTCACCTTGTCTAATTCTTTTGAGGCAGTTATTTCTCATGTTTTCTTATCCTTAATGACCCTTCCAGTGCCCTTTTTAGGGTGTATTCCTTACTACTTCCCGGTCTTCCTTCGGGTGTCGTTCATTCTCTTTGACTATCTTGTTGTTATGGTTTGCTTACTCCTGCTATGTTAGTAAGAGATTCCAATTTTTGATTTCTCTGCCTTTTCCAAAAATTGTACTTGCAATCTCAAGACATCCCATTTCTCGTCAAATACTTGACTTGTCTTCTCTTGTGGATGTACTCCTTTCTTTGCTCCTAAATTGTTGAGAAATTCTTCTGTAAAGCCCACCCTTTTGAGCTGAGGAACACCAAGAAAAGAATCGGTCAAACCGAGTGAGAAAACTAAACCGGTTCACAAACCCGATTATTAGGAAATGGGCATTTTGGAAATTTACAACTCTTGGGTGAATCAAAGGGTTCATAAAACCTTGGAAAAGAACCTTAGGACAAATTGGAAGAGAAAAACTAGACCTGTTTAGATGAACCGAATCCGATAGAGAAAGTGCAAATGGGGAAATTTATGGATCCCTTGTGACCTAAAGAGATTTATGAACCTTAGGAAGGAACCTTGGAACAAAGTGGGAGAGAAAAACTAGACTGGTTCGGGTGAACCAGACCCAAACCGGATTAAACCGGTTTAAGAACCGAGCCAGTTTATAAACCAGAACCGATAGAGAGATGGTAAACCGTGCAATTTATGGACCCTAAGTGACCTAATGAGTCACAAAAGTCATGGAAAAAGACTTGTGAAGGAATTGGAGATGAAAACACATTCGGTTCAGGTGAACCAGATTCGAATAGGTTTTAACCACTATTGAACCAGTTCCCAAATTTATTTTTCTTGGTGGCTTAAATAATTCAAATTTGAGATTTGAGGCCACCATTGGATAGAAAATGAATTTAGATGAATTAAGAAATTTTTAGATTTGAAAAACCCGGTTGAATGAGGGGTGAACCGGCTAGTTTAAACTTCAAACCCAGTTCAGACCGGTTCGGTCCGATTCAGAATAGTGTCATCTTCTTCCTCCAGATGACAACACTGTTCACTCACTGAAAAATCGAAGCTGCGCCATTGGAGAAGAAATATTTATGTTCGATATTTTTCAGGCCATCAATGTCTATCATAAAGGTGCCAAACGGATGAACAACGAGTCATCGAGCTCCCTATATAAAGAGCCCCTCTCCATTTATCCTCTACACACCTCAAAAGCTCACTCTCTCTCAGTTTCTTAGTTTTCTGGTGAAGCTCGAACCAGATCTCTAGTATAGGGTCTTTTCTGTGACAAAGAAGTCGAGGTCAGGTTCTTTAGAACCGGGGAGAAGTCAGCTATGTGCCTGTAGTCTTCGTTTGTTCCGAGGGTCGCCGGAGAAACACCGACGTGATGGAACAGTGAAGCAGCTCCGGTAGACCAGAGCTGCCCTATTTCGGCCGAGTTGAAATCGACCATTTCGAGCCCTCCTCAAGTGCAACCAAGTCCTCCCAACACTTTCTCATCCCTCCCACGGCCGAATTAGGATTGAAAGTTAAGCCAATTCGGCTCCACTCTGTAATTTCTGACCGGTGCTAGAGAGAGAACCAACAGAATTTTGATGATGAAATTCTAACTCAATTCGGTTTCATTTGATATGATTCTTGATTCTAGGTGAACCTCATGACGAGAGCTAGCTGCCCAGATCAAAAGCTCGGACAGTCGTGCCCTCATCAGTGAGTAATCGAAGCTTTCTCTCTCTATAGTTCATATTTCGGTGAAGCTCCGTTTGAGCTTGTCCTGATGTTAAAACTTGCAATTGAAATTGCTAAAGAATCGTATGAACATTTAGAAACTCAATTTTAACTTCAATTTCAACAATTGGAAACGTTTGATCGGTCAATTTGATAAAATCAAATTCGACTATGTTAAGATGTTGGAATTGAGGAAAAATTGGGGATTTTCGAAAATTCGAATGATCGGAATGTAATTTCCTAAAATTGAGGGTCAATTGGGCATGATAAAAATGTTAGAGGGCCAATTGAGGAATTTTAGAATTTTTGGGGTGAAACTTACCATTTCTGTAAAGGAAGGGCAAAATGGTAATTTTGGAAAAGTTGGTGGACCAAATTAGAAATTTGGGAAATTAAACCCCATTTTGTGAAACAAAATAAATTAAGGTCCCAAGTGGAATTTAAAAATTTTTGGGACTCAATTTGAGGAAAAACAAGCATTTAGGACTTAAAATTAAAGGAAAATAACTTTAGGGAGCTAATTACAAATAAATAAAAGTTTGGTTTTTCTCATTCATTTGTAATGAATGAAGGCTATTAGGCTGAGGGATAATGAACCGAGATGTTCATATCATGTAGGAACATTGAGTACCGGGAACGTCAGCAGGGACAAGCTCGCGTGAAATACAAAGAACCGATCTAGTGAAATTCACTACGTTAACGGGTGAAAGGGTTTACTAATGTCATACCCGGTTGTCTAGTTATGATAAACTCCATAGAGGGAGTAAATAATATAAAGGAAAAGAAATTACTTAAGTGAAGGATGTAAAAAGGACTAATTGAAAGAACAAGAGAAGAGTTTGGATGTTAAGCAAACACCAAAGGGACATCAAAGGAAATGATTCCTCATGTAAGGTTGATAATTAACTTTTGGGGACAAAACTCCTAAAAAGAGGGGAGAGTTGTAAACCCCGCCCTTTTGAGCTAAGGAAAACTGAGAAAAGAACTGGTCAAATCGAGTGAGAAAATTGAACCGGTTCATAAACTTGATTATCATGAAATGGGCAATTTGGAAATTTACAACTCTCAGGTGAATCAAAGGGTTCATAAAACCTTGGTAAAGAACTTTAGGACAAATTGGAAGAGAAAAACTAGAGTGGTTTAGATGAACCGGATCCAATTGAATTGAACTGGTTTATGAACCGAGTCGGTTCATAAATCGAAACCAATATAGAAAGGGCAAACAGGGAAATTTATGGATCCCTTTTGATCCAAAGAGATTTATGAACCTTGGGAAGAAACCTTGGAACAAAGTGGGAGAGATAAACCAGACTGGTTCGAGTGAACCGAACTCGAACTGGATTAAGCTGGTTTAAGAACCGAGCTAGTTTATGAACCAGAATCGATAGAGAGATGCTAAACTGGGAAATTTATGGACCCTAAGTGACCTAAGGAGTCACAAAAGTCATGGAAATAGACTTATGAAGGAATTGGAGATGAAAACCAAACCGGTTCAGGTGAACCGGATCCGAACCACTTTGTACCACCATTGGATAGAAAATGAATTTAGAAATTTTTAGATTTGAAAAACTTGGTTGAATGAGGGGTGAACCTGCCAGTTTAAGCTTCGAACTCGGTTCGGACCATTTCAGTCCAGTTCAGAACAGTGTCATCATCTTCCTCTAGATGACAACACTGTTCATTGGCTGGAAAATCAAAGCAGTGCCGGTGGAGAGGAAACGTTTATGTTCAAAATGATTTAGGCCATCGATGTCTATCATAAAGGTGCCAAACGGATGGCCAACGAGTCCTCGAGCTCCCTATATAAAGAGCCCTTGTCCATTCATCCTCTCCACACTTGAAAAGCTCACTCTCTCTCAGTTTCTTAGTTTTCCTATGAAGCTCAAACCAGATCTACGATATAGGGTCTTTTCTGAGACAAAGAACGTGAGGTTGGGTTCTTTAGAACTGGGGAGAAGTCAGCTACACACCTGTAGTCTCCATTTACTCCGAGGGTTGCTAGAGAAACGCCGACGTGATGGAACAGTGAAGCATCTCCGGCGGACCAAAGCTGCTCTATTTCGGCCGAGTTGAAATCAACCATTTCAAGACCTCCTCAGGCCAAACCTAGCCCTCTCAACACTTCCTCAGCCCTCCCACGGCTGAATTAGGACTGAAAGGTAATTCAATTCGACTCCACTCTGCAATTTCTGGCCGGTGCTGGAGAGAGAACCCATAGAATTTTGATGATGAAATTCTAAGTCAATTCGACATCAATTGATGTGATTATTGATTCTAGGGTGAACCTCAGGATGAGAGCTAGCTGCCTGGATTGAAAGCTCGGACCACGTGCTCTCACCGGTGAGTAATCGAAGCTTTCTCTCTCTATAGTTCATTGTTCGGCGAAGCTCTGTTTGAGCTCATCTTGGCATTAAACTTGCATTTCAAATTGCTAAAGAATCGTATGAACATATAGAAACTCAATTTCAACAATTGGAAACTTTTGATCGGACAATTTGATGAAATTAAATTTGGCTGTGTTAAGAAGTTGGAATTGAGGGAAAAATGGGGATTTTCAAAAATTCGAAGGACCAAAATGCAATTTCCTAAAATTGAGGGTCAATTGGGCATGATAAATATGTTTGAGGGCCATTTGAGCAATTTTAGAGTTTTTGGGGTGAAACTTACCATTTTTGTAAAGGAAGGGCCAAATGGTAATTTTTGGAAAATTGGGGGACCAAATTGGAAATTTGTGAAATTAAACCCCTTTTTGTGAAACGAAATAAATTGAGGTCCCAAGGGGAATTTTAAAAGTTTTGGGACTCAATTTGAGGAAAAACCGGCATTAAGGTCTTAAAGTTTAAAGAAAAGAACTTTAGGGACCTAATTGCAAATAAATAAAAGTTTGGTTTTTCTCATTTATTTGGAATGAATGAAGGCTATTAGGCTGAGGGATAATGAACTGAGATGTTGATATCGTGTAGGAACACGAAGTACTGGGAACGCCAGCAAGGACAAGCTCGTGTGAATACAAAGAACCGGTCTAGTGGAATTCACTGCATTAATAGGTGTGTGAGAATTTTATATCATATCCAGTTGGGGTTGATATGTACCTCGAAATGAAAAACACACTATTTAGTGGTATTTTAAATATCACAACTTAGAGAAGTGATGTGAAAATGACACGAAAAAAGTAATTATAGATTGTAGGTAGATCATACCCGGTTGGTATGATGAAACTTCCTCGGAGGAAGTGGAAAACCTATTCATCGGTTATTAGTGGAGATATCCTCATACTCGGTTGGTATGATGGATAGTTGAAAATTTATTTTATTGGAAGTGCTCTCCCCTGACTGTGTGCCAATGCTTAAACGATTTGGGAGACCTTGACGGGAGCTCGAATAGCTCTTATAGGTCGGGGGCCTCAATTTTGGAACTTGGTGGCTACTATGCCCATTTTGAAAATCTCGAACAGTAGGCCATAGGCCAGTGGGCATGAGTAGGAGCTCGTAAACAAACATGAGATATGTGCCACAAAACTTTAATAAACGAATTGTTTGGATATTGTTTCAAAATAAGACCGACATATTCAGTCAACTAGTTGCAGTGCAACATGACAGGTCTTTGGGACAGTTAAGACAAACAGCTATAGTTTGAGTTGAAGGTCGAGGCCGTTGGACTAATGGCACCATAGATTACATTGCATGATAAGAAATTACTATTTGTGCATGCACTGTGATTATGGGAACATCAAGACACCCAAGAGGGGTAGTGATGCTTCCTGAGGGCCCTGGACGACCTAGCGAGTATAAGGGCAGTTCATCGTACAGGATAAGGTCTCTATCCTCATACAAACATGAAGAATTGATTTCAGGATTAAGGGTTGGATGTCGCAAACATCCACTCATTCTCAGGGTAGAAGTGGACGTACTTCTATCTAGGTGGCCAGTAAAGTCGCTTCGACACCTCAAGTGGGTTCAGTGGATGTATTGACATGCGAATGTGTGTTTGACCTTCATGATGAATGATGTATGTTGGGTGATGACACACCGTGATTAATAAGAAATGGTGGTAAAAACTGAGATTTGAAATGAAAGGACTTTTGAAAGAAAGGAGTCTAGCACACTCCAATACAAATCTTTTTCTAAAAGTTAGAAGTTTTGAAAACCCATTCACTGAGTAGTCGTACCCTTAAAGACCATCAACTAAGACGCCTGTGAGACAGGTATGATAAATTTAAAATATTATCTAGTTTTGATTGATGTTATTCCAGGAAAAGGTGTAGGTTTAAAGGACACCTTACTCTTTATAGTCTATAATAAGGGGTAACCCTTTAATAAACCGAAAGGGTGGCGGGTTGATCATGGGGATCCGACCAAACCGGGTTGGGGCGTGACAACTAGAGTGGTATCAGAGCCTGTTTCCTCGAATACATAATTAAGACTAGAAAATATAGTAACTAATAGGATTGATCTTAAAATTTTCAGATGGCTCCCAAGAGAGGAACCAAGGAAACTAGGAATGACTCTATTCAATACCTTGTCCTCGTAGAAAGATAACCCTAGAAGCTTCTTAATGCCCGAGGTGTTGTAGAAGTCTCAAAAGTCAAATAAGAAAGTATCCAAGAGGATGGTGCTAGGATCTATTGAGGTCACTGCTCAAAGTATGAAGGAAGCCAAGCATGAAGCCATAAACGCTAGCAAAGGGCATATAACCTTACATAGGAGGATGCTTATCAAGAATCCCGTAGCTCCCTAGTTATTTTGTGATCATTTTCTGTAATAGGGCCAAAACACCCAACATACTGTACTCTTCTATTAATGAAGTACTCCAATTTCCTAAAAACCCTGTCCCTCAAAGGATGTGATCTTCAAGGAAGATGGCCCCAAAGAAAGTGACCAAACAAGCCTGTACTACCATAGAAACTAAGGAGAATCCCATCCAAATTAAGGAAATTGAATTAGGGAATCAAGAAATCTAGGAGGACTCTAGGAGTGATCAATTGACAAAGAAGACTCCACAAGAAAAACTCTCAATGTATCCAGGCTCAAGGACGAAGGAGCACCAAAACTAACAATTCCCTAGAAAAATGCTAGGAGGAACCACTTATGTTCACATAATTAAAAGTATGAACAATAGGGACAATACGTGGAGAAGTGCCCAACCCTACTAAGGATAGGAATCAAGTTAACCTATAGGGGAATAGGACACGAAGTGAAAAACTGTCCCACACCGCAAGGAGTCAGGATAATATTTTCCAAGAATAATGCCCCCACAACTATAGGAAACCCGAAAGGATACCATTGTTAGAAATACAACTCCTGCTCGGAACTTCAATTACCTCCAAGAGTAAGCTCTTCAAGATTCTAGTATAATGGTAGTAAAAAAAAGGGACTAAAGGTAGGACCTCGATAAACTACAAATAGAACAAAGAGAACTCTCCCTTAAAAGAAGAAAATTCTAAATATTGGTAGTGAAGGAGGGAGAGCAACTACAAGAGAAGACAAGATGAACATTTGACAACAAACGGGATGTATTGGGATTACAGGAATGAATCACCTTGGAAAAAGCAATGAAGCCAAATAGGAATTTTGGACCAACATGACAAAAGAAAGTAAGTCATTACAACAAGATAGTCAAAGAGAATAAATGACACCCTAAGGAAGACCGGGAGGTAGAAAGGACTACACCCTAAACAGGTAAATGAGATGAACGTCAAGGACAGGAGGACTTGAGAAACAACTGTCCTAAGAAAATTAGACCAAAGGAATGGTGGAGGCGAGGCAGTTAACAAACTAATACACGGAAAAGCCATAATTTGAGTTCCAACAAAGAAGAGAGAGGCGGAAAGGCCAAATACTCGGGAAAAGGATGAAAGAAATCCTTAAAGGGACCAAAGGCCAAATTAACGACTAAACTCAAGCCAAGAAAGGAATAGGCAGGCCTCTCACATAATTGTTAAGAAATCTTGAAACAAGGAAGATTTGAATGCTCCATAAAGAAATACACTATGAAAGTAAACTTTGGAGGGATGCATACGACTAACTACCCTTGAAGGAATTATTGATGGGTGGATGGACATAATGTGGAGTGCAAGGAACCAACCCTTAATTAGGAAATGTTTTAAAGGAAGGAAGTATCATGATGGCCCAGTGTGACCTGTTTGGAGAAAGTAGGAGAACCAAATAATAATTCCAGGAGAACCAAGTAGAAAGAAGAAAATAGTAGCAACGAGACTGCTAAAGAGAATAAACAAAACCCTAAGAAAGGCTGAGATGTAGTAAAGACTACACTCTATGAAGGATAATAGGATGGGTATGAAGGACGAGTGATACAGCTACCCAGATGGTTGGACCAGAGAAATGGAGAGAAAGAGATAGTTAAAGATAGTTAAAGAACTAGTATTCGAGAGAACCATGGATTTAAATCATGGCAAAGAAGGGAGTAGTGAAAAGGCTAAGATTTAAAAAAATGGAGAAAAGAAATCCTTAAAGAAATCAATGACCAAGACCGAATTTACTATCAAAAGGCCATGAGATGGTTAAGTGAGCCTCTCAAAGGATGATCAAGTGATTTTGAAACTAGGTGGATGTGAGCTCTCCCTAGAAAGAAATAGAGATATACTGGGGTACGAGTGATAATTAGGATGAAGTATGAAAGATGTACTCGTAAGATCTCAAGAGTAAAGGTAAGCATGAAAGAATAGCATAAAGGGACGTCATTTAAAGTAAGGTGTCTTCAAGATGAATGAAAAAGAAATTAAAGAGAAAATGGTAAGAATCCTCCCAAATAAAGAAATCTTGAGAAAGGATACATTACCCAATAAAGAAGAAATGGAACCAGGTGATGAGAGGCAAGGAGATGAATTTGCAAATAAAATGCATGCTAAGGTGAAAGAAATGCAAGGAAGCATATTAAGAGAATCTAAGGAGTAGTTAAACTCAAGAAAATGGTAAGTAGGAAGTTTGCATCAAGAGATGCTGTGACAAGTAAGAATGAGTGAACTATCCATAATTAGGTAATGAAGGAAAGAACGTTTGAGAAACGTTGGGAAAGTGAACCCTCCAAATAAGATGTGGTTAAGGAGGAATAACCACAATTGATAAGACAGGTCATAATCCACATGCGCATACGAAGCTTAAAGAGTGGATGGCCGAGCATAGTGTGAAGTGTACGGAATAAGACCGAAAATTGAAAGTGTCTCCAGTAAGGAATAAGGGATGAAACATAAGTTGTGGATAAAGAATAATTCAATACAAGCAAATGCCCTAACATAAATAGGGGTGCGGAGAAAGGGAGAAAGAACCCTACAATGAATGATAAGGAGGTTGAGCATGTAACTCCTAAGATGAAAATCTCTATTGTGTGGGACATAGTAGAGAATGAAATTGTAAGAAGTGAACCCTCCAAATAAAACAATCAATACATAGACCAAAAAGGGATCAGCTCAAAATAATGAATTGTGAAATGGTCATGAGCAAGTAAGAGTGGATTAAGGACAAAGAAAAATCCTTGAGTGAAGGATGTCACTGGGAATGAGGAAGGACCTAAGAAAGGAAGAATCCTAGCATGTTGATAAAGCAAGTAATTGGAACCAGAAAGAACCAATAAGGGAGTTGGGAAAGGACGAGTGGGTAAGGAAAATCGACACGGTTATGTAAGACATGTTGTCATGATACAAATGATAATTGGATATCAGTAAAGGTAGTTGAGGAATACTACTCGATGAATGGAGGGACAGAATTATATAATCCTTGGAAGGATGGAAAGTTGGAAACAACCCTAAAAGGGGTGTTGTAGAAGTCTGATGGATAGAGATAGGTTTAAAACCATGTTATGTTGTAAGAGACATATAAGCACCAACAGTCCCGAGTAAAATGTATCTCGAGTAAAAAGGAGGTAGTTAGTAAACATAATGAGGTCAAACATAAATTTGACCGAAGTTCTAATCAATGACGGACAAAGGATGGGCCAAATTGGGATGAAAGAATAATAACACAGAAAAATGTGAAAACATGTACATAATGCTTGAAAGAACATCGAGCTAGGGGTTTCAACGATGAAGAGAATAACTAGACAAAGGAACGATTGGGCACCTTGGAACTCCCAATACTAAAATCTTGAGTAAGAACCCCAAAAGGAAGAACATTACCCTAAATAAAGGGAGATTTGAACCTAAGAACATACATTTGGATTAATGAGCCAGACATGCCTCGTTATTATAACTCCATGGAAGGAGAAAGCATGATAAATGAAAAGAAATCCCTTAGATGAATGATTACGGGGACTAAGCGAAAGAGAAATCGAAGTATTATCATGTCAAGAAAACCCAAATTGACATTAAGTGAAATTATTCCCGATGTGGAATATATTGGTTAAGTTTTGGGGACAAAACTCCTAAAAGGAGGGGAGAGTTGTAAACCCCGCCCTTTTGAGTTAAGGTAACTCGGAAAAGAACCGGTCAAACCGAGTGAGAAACACCGAATCGGTTCACAAACCCGTTTATAGGGGAATGGGCAAATTAGAGAAATTTCAACTCCCTTGTGACCCAAAGAGATTTATAAACCTTGGGAAGAAACCTTAGAACAAAGTGGGAGAGAAAAACCAGACCAGTTTGGGTGAACCGGACCTGAACAGGGTTAAACTAGTTTAAGAACCGAGCTAGTTTAAGAACCGGAATCGATAGAGAGATGGTAAATCGGGAAATTTATGGATCCCAAGTGACCCAAAGAGTCCCAAAAGTCATGGAAATGGACTTGAGAATGAATGGGAGATGAAAACCAAATTGGTTTAGGTAAATCAGATCTGAACCGGATTGAATGGGTTTGAACAACTATTGAACCAGATTCTAAATTCATTTTTCTAGGTGGCTTAAAAAATTCAAATTTGAGATTTGAGGCCACCATTAGATAGAAAATGAATTTAGATGAATTTAAAAATTTTTAGATTTGAAAAAACTTCGTCAAATGGGGGGAGGGGTGCATGAATCGGCCAGTTTAAACTTCAAACCCGGTTCGGACTGGTCTGGTCCTGTTCGGAACAGTGTCGTCTTCTTCCTTTAGATTACAACACTGTTCACTCGCTAGAAAATTGAAGTAATGCTGGCAAAGAAGAAATGTCTTCATTCAATACATTTCCGGCCATCAATGCTTGTCATAAAGGTGCCAATCGGATGGTCAAGAAGTACTCGAGCTTGAACTAGACTCTAATATAGGGTCATTTCTGAGCCAAATAAGGCGAGGTTAGGATCTTTAGAATTGGGGAGAAGTGAGCTACACGCTTGTAGTCTCCGTTTGCGACGAGGGTCGTTGGAGAAGCGCCGACGTGATGGAATATTGAAGCAGCTCTGGCAGACCGAAGCTGCCCTATTTCATCCATGCTGAAGTCATCCATTTTGAGCCCTCCTCTTGACAAACCAAGCCCTCCCAACACTTCCTCTACCCTCCCACAGCCGAATTAGAATTGAAAGGTAAGCCAATTTGGCTCCCCTATGCAATTTTCGGCCGGTGCTAGAGAGAGAACTGGCAGAATTTTGATGATAAAATTCTAACTCAATTTAGCATAAATTGATGCAATTCTTGATTCTAAGATGAACCTCATGATGAAAGCTATCGACCCAAATAGAAAGCTCAGACCGCCACGCCCTCACCGGTGAGAAATTGAAGCTTTCTCTCTCTACAGTCTATTTTCCGGTGAAGCTCCATTTGAGTTCGTTCTGGCATCAAAACTTGCGATTCAAAGTGCTATTGAATCGTATGAAGATGTAGGATCTCAATTTTAACTTCTATTTCAACAATTAGATGTGTTTGATCGATCAATTTGATGAAATCAAATTGGGTTGTGTTAAGGAGTTAAAATTGGGGGGAAAATTGCAGATTTTCAAAAATTCGAAGGACCAAGATGTAATGTTATAAAATTGAGGGTCAATTGGGCTTGATAAAAATCTTAGAATTTTAGAATTTTTGGGGTGAAACTTATAATTTTTTTAAAGGAAGGGCTAAATGGTAATTTTGGAATAGTTAGGGGACAAAATTGGAAATTTAGGAAATTAAAGCCCTTTTTTTGAATTTGAATAAATTGAGGTCCAAAGATAAATTTTAAAAGTTTCTGGACTCAATTTGAGGAAAAACCGGCATTAGAGATTTAAGGTTAAAGAAAAATAACTTTAGGGACTTAATTACAAATAAATAAAAGTTTGGTTTTCTCATTCATTTGGAATGAATGAAGGTTATTAGGACGAGTGATAATGAACTGAGATGTTCATATCTTGTAGGAACACGAGGTAGGGAACGCCAGCAAGGACAAGCTTGCGTGAATACAAAGAACCAATCTACTGGAATTCACTGTATTAGCGGGAGATTGAGAATTTTATATCATATCTGATTGGGGATGATAAGTACCTCGAAATGAAAACCCACTATTTAGTGGTATTTTAAACATCACAGCTTAGAGAAGTGATGTGAAAATGATGCAGAAAAACTACTTACAGATTGTAAGTACATCATACCTGGTTGGTGTGATGAAACTTACTCGGTGGAAGTGGAAAACCCATTCATCAGATATGAGCGGAGATATCCTCATACTCGGTTGGTATGATGGATAGTTGAAAATTTATTTTGTCAAAAGTGCTCTCCCCTAACTGTGTGCCAATGCATAAACGATTTTGGGAGATCTTCTTGATGGGAGCTCGAATAGCTCTTATAGGTCGGGGGCCTCAGTTTTGGAACTTGGGGGCTAATATGCCTATTTTTGAAAATCTTGAACAGTGGGCTAGAGGCCAATGGCACAAGGAGGAGCTCATAAATAAACATGAGATATGTGCATAAAACTTTAATAAATGAATTGTTTGGATATGGTACCAAAACAGGACCGACATATTTAGTCAACTAGTGGCAGTGCGACATGACAGGTCTCCAGACCAGTCAAGACAAACAACTACAGGTTGAGTTGAAGGTCGGGGTCGTTGGACTAATGGCACAACAGATTACATGACATGATAAGAAATTATTGTTTGTGCATGCACTGTGACTACAGGACCATCAAGATGCCCAAGAGGGGTAGTGATGCGTCCTAAGGGCCCTGGACAACCTAGTGAGTATAAGGGTAGTTCGCCGTACCAGGTGACCGTGCAAAATTTGGAGTAGCACTAAGCGCATGAGACCGGGGTGGGGACATGATGAGGTCTCTATCCTCATACGGAGATGGAGAATTGATTTCGGGATTGAGGGTTGGATGTCGTGAACATCCACTCATTCTGAAGGTAGAAGTGGACGTACTTCTATCTAGGTGGCCAGTAAAGTTGCTCCGACGCCACAAGTGGGTTCAGTGGACATACTGACCTGCGAATGTGTGTTTGACCTTCATGATGAAGGAGTGTGTTGGGTGATGACACACCATTATTAAAAAGAAATGTTGCTAAAAATTGAGATTTGAAATGTAAGGACTTTTGAAAGAAAGGAGTCTAACACACTCAAATAAAAATATTTTTCTATAAGTTATAAGTTTTGAAAACCCATTCACTGAGTAGTCATAGTCACCCCCTCCCTTACATCTCTTTCAGGAAATTTTGGAAAGCCTACCCTTAAATACCATCAACTAAGACGCATGTGAGACAGGTATGATAAATTTATAATATTATGAAGTTTTGATTTATGTTATTCTAGGAAAAGGTGCAGGTTTAAAGGACGTCTTACTCTTTACGATCTAAAATATGGGGAAACCCTTTAATAAAACAGGAGAGTGGTGGATTCATCATGGGTATCCAACCTAACCGGGTCGGGGCATGACAAAATTCCTCTCGATAGGTCCTTTGTATTCACACGAGCTTGTCCTTGCTGGCGTTCCCGGTAAATCATGTTCCTACACAATATGAACATCCTTGTTCATTTTCTCTCAACCTAATAGCCTTCATTCATTCCAATGAATGAGAAAACCAAACTTTTTATTTATTTGCAATTAGGTCCCTAAAGTTATTTTTTTGTAACTTTAAGTCCCTAATGCTAATTTTTCCTCAAATTGAGTCCTGAAACTTTTAAAATTCATCTTAGGACCTCAATTATTTAAATTCACAAAAAGGGGTTCAAGTTTCCCAAATTCCCAATTTTGCCCCCAAAATTTCCAAAATTACCATTTTGCCCTTCATTTAAAAAAATGGTAAGTTTCACCCCAAAAATTCTAAAATTGCTCAAGTGGCCCTCTAACATTCTTACCATGCCCAATTGATCTTCAATTTTACAAAATTGCATTTTGGTCCCTCAAATTTTTGAAAATCACCAAAATTTCCCCTAATTTCAGCTTCCTATCACAGCCGAATTTGATTTTATCAAATTGACTAATTATAAACTTATAATTGTTGAAGTTGAAGATAAAATTTAGTTCCTTCATCTTCATACGATTCAATAGTACTTCAAATCGCAAGTTTTGACGCGGGAACGAGCTGAAATGGAGCTTCGCCGAAAAATAGACTGTAGAGAGAGAAAGCTTCAATTACTCACAGTCGGGGGCACGACGATCCGAGCTTTTGATCTGGGCAGATAGCTCTCATCATGAAGATAATCATAGAATCAAGAATTTCATCAATTGATGCTGAATTGAATAAGAATTTTATCATCAAAGTTCTGCCGGTTCTCTCTCTAGCACTGGTCGGAAATTGCATAGGGGAGCCGAATTGGCTTACCTTTCAGCTCTAATTTAGCTATTGGAGGGCTTGATTTGGCCTAAGAAGCGCTTGAATTGGCTGATTTCAGCTCAGCAGAAATAGGGCAGCTTCGGTCCACCGGAGCTGCTTCACTATTCGATCACGCCGGCACTTCTCTAGCGACCCTTAGATGAAATAGAGACTATAGGAGTGTAGCTAACTTCTCCCTGTTTCTAAAAAACCTGACCTCACCTTGTTTGGCTCAGAAAAGTGCTCAAGTTGGAGCTCTGGTTCGAGCTTTGTCAGAAAATGGAACAGTTGAGAGAGAACGGAGTTTTCAGGTGTGGAGAGGATGAATGGGAAGGGGCTCTTTATATAGGAAGCTCAGGGACTTCTTGGTCATCTGATTGGTGCCTTAATGGCGATCATTTAGTGCCTAAAACTCCCTGGCCAGTGACTTTTCAGCTTCGCTGGTGCTGTGCGATTTTCCAGCGAGTGAACAGTGATGTCATCTAACGGAAGAAGACGACATTGTTCCGAACTGTACCAGATCGGTCCGAATCGGGTTCAAAACTTAAATTGGCTGGTTCTCCCCCAATTCGACCAAAATTTTCAAATCTAAAAATTTCTAAATACATTTTTCTATCGAATGGTGGTCACAAATCTAAAATTTGAATATTTTAAGCCACCTAGAAAAATGAATTTAGCATCCGGTTCTATAGTGGTTCAAACCGGTAGAAACCGGTTTGATCCGGTTGGGATCTGGTTCACCTGAACCGGTTTGGTTTTCATCTCCAATTCATTCTCAAGTCCATTTCTATGACTTTTGGGACTCTTTAGGTCAATCAAGATCCATAAATTTCCCAGTTTGCCCTCTCTCTATCGGTGCCAGTTCATAAACTAACTCGGTTCTTAAATTGGTTCAATCTAGTAGGATTCAGTTTATCTAAACCGGTTTGGTTTTTCTCTTCCAATTTTTCCTAACATTATTTTCTAAGATTTTATGAACCCTTTGGATCACCCGGGAGTTGTAAAATTCCAAATTTCCCGTTCTCAAATGATTAGGTTTGTGAACCGGTTCTGTGTAACTCGGTTTGACCAGTTCTTTTCATGGTTTTCCTTAACTCAAAAGAGCACAGTTTATAGAGGGAGTGTTGAGAGAGCTTGGTTTGGCCTGAGAAGGGCTCGAATTGACATTTTCAACTCAGCCAAAATAAGGGAGCTTCAGTCCGCTTGAGTTGCTTCACTATTCTATCACGCCGGCGTTTCTCCAGCGATCCATGAAGCAAATGGAGACTACCATCATCCAGCGATCCAGCCTAACAGATCTATTCGAGCTCCCATCAAGAAGGTCTCCCAAATCGTTTAAGAAGTGGCACACAGTCAGGGGAGAACACTTCCGACAAAAATATATTTTCAACTATCCATCATAACAACCGAGTATGAGGATATCTCCGCTCATAATCGATGAACAAGTTTTCCACTTCCTCTGAGAAAGTTTCATCACACCAACCGAGCACGATCTACTTACAACCAATAAGTAGTTTTTCCGTGTCATTTTCACACCACTCCTCTAAGTTGTGATGTTTAAAATACGACTAAGTAGTGTGCTTTTATTTTCGAGGTACTTACATCCCAACTGGGTATGATATAAAAATCCCACTCACTCGTTCGTGTAATGAATTTCCACTTAGTCGGTTTTTGTCCCTTGTGAGCTTAAACTCACCTAGCGTTCCCGATGTCTCGTATTCCTACATGAAATGAACATAATTGTTTATTATCATCTAACTTGATCACCTCATTTAGTATAAATGACTCAATTCACAAATTTTCCAATATTTGCAAATTGGTCCCTAAAGTTACTTTTTCCTTTTTCTTTAGGCCCCCATTGTCGGCTTTTCCCTAAATTGAGTCCTGAAACTTTTAAAATTCCTATTGGAACCTCAAATTACTTAATTTCATAAAAAGGGGTTCAAGTTTCCCAAATTCTTAATTTGGCCCCCAAATTTTCCAAAATTACCATTTTACCCTTTCGTTTACAAAAACGATAAGTTTTACGCCAAAAATTCTAAAATTGCTCAATTGGCCCTCTAACATTCTTATCATGACCAATTGATACTCAATTTGACAAAATTGCATTTTAGTTCCTCGAATTTTCAAAAATCCCCAATTTCTCCCCAGTTTCAACTTCCCAACACAGCCTAATTTGATTTCATCAAATTGACTGATTAAATACTTCTAATTTTTGAAATTGAAGTTAAAATTGAGTTCCTAGATCTTCATGCGATTCAATAGCATTTTGAATTGCATGTTTTGATGCTAGAACGAGCTCAAATGGAGCTTCACCGGAAAATAAACTATAGAGAGAGAAAGCTTCAATTGCTCACCGGTGAGGGCATGACGGTCTGAGCTTTCTATCTGGGCAGGTAGCTCTCCTTCTAAGTTTCCTCCTAGGATCAAGAATAGCATCAATTGATGTCAAATTAGATTAGAATTCTGTCATTGAAATTCTGTCAGCTCTATCTAGCACAGGTGAGAAATTGTACAAGGGAGCTGAACTAGCTTACCTTTTAGTCCTATTTCAGTTATGTGAGGGCCAAGGAAGTGTTGGGAGAGCTTGGTTTGGTCTGAGGAGGGCTCGAATTGTCCAATTTCAGCTCAGCCAAAACAAAGCAGCTATGGTTTGAGCTTCACCAAAAAACTAAGCAGCTGAGAGAGTGTGAGCTTTTCAGGTGTGGAGAGGTTGAATGGAGGGTGGCTCTTTATATAGAGAGATTAGGGACTCGTTGGTCGTTCGTTTGGCACCTTTACGACAACCATTGATGGTTGAAATGTTTTGAATGGAAATGTTTCTTTTTCGCCAGTGCTGCTTTGACTTTTCGGCTAGTGAACAGTGCTGTCATCTAATGGAAGAAGACGACACTGTTTCGAACCGAACCAGATCGGTCCGGACCGAGTTCAAAGCTTAAACTAGCCGGTTAACCCCTGATTCAACCTAAATTTTCAAATTTAAAAATTTCTAAATTCATTTTCTATCCAATGGTGGCCTCAAATCCCAAATTAAAATTTTTTAAGCCACTTAGAAAAATGAATTTAGCCTCCGGTTAAATAGTGGTCCAAACTGGTTCAATTTGGTTCGGATCCGTTTCACCTGAATCGGTTTGGTTTTCATCTCCAATTCATCCTAAAGTCCTTTTTCATGACTTTTATGACTCCTTAGGTCACTTAGGTCCCTAAATTTCTCGGTTTGCCCTTTCTCTATGGGTTCTGGTTCATAAACCGGCTCGGTTCTTAAATCGGTTCAATCCGGTTCAGGACCGGTTGGACTAGTTCTTTCCTAGTTTTCCTTAACTCCAAGGAGCAGGGTTTCAGGCAATGAATGACCACCATAAAGGCACCAATCAGATGTCCAAGAAGTCCCCGACCTTCCTATATAAAGAGCCCCTCCTCATTTATCCTCCTCACACTTGAAAACTCCTCTCTCTCTCCCTACTGCTCCATTTTCTGGTGAAGCTCAAACCAGAGCTTCGACTTGGGCATTTTTCTAAGCCAAAGAAGGTGAGGTCGGGTTCTTTAGATTCGATGAGAAATTAGCTACCCGACAGTAGTCTCCATTTACTTGGACTATCGCTAGAGAAATGCCGATATGATGGAACAGTGAAGGAGCCCCGAGAGACGGAAGCTGCCCTGTTTCGACCGAGCTAAAAATGGCCAATTAGAGCGCAAAGATAAGCCAATTTGGTTCCCCCCTATAATTTTTTATCAGTGTTAGAGAGAGAACCGATGAAATTTCACTGACAAAATTCTCACTCAATTTGGCATGAATTGATGTGATTCTTCATCCTAGGAGAAACCTTAGGATGATAACTAACTATCGAGACTGAAAGCTCAGACCGTCACCCCTCCGACGATAAGCTTTCGAAGCTTTCTCTCGATAAGTCCAGTTTTTCGATGAAGCTTCGTTTGAGCTCAATTCAGATCCAAATGACGCCATTCAAAGTTCCATTGAATTGTGTGGAAGTGTAGAAACTCAATTTTTCCTTCAATTTCAACAATTAAATGTCATTGAATGGTCAATTTGATGAAATTAAATTTGACCAGTTTGAAAGGGGGAAATTGAGGCAAATTTTGGGGAAACATAGGGGATTTCAAAAAATTGAGGGACTAAAGTGCAATTTCCCAAAATTGAGGTCCAATTGGCCATGGAAAAGATGTTAGAGGACCAATTGGTTGATATTTGAAATTTTTGGGGGTCAAATTTCCATTTTTGTAAAGTAGGGGCAAATTGGTAATTTTTGAAAAGTTGGGGACCAAATTGGAAATTTAGGAAACTTGAACCCTTTTGGGGATTTTGGGTAAATTGAGGACCCATAATGAATTTTTTAAAGTTTTGGGACTCAATTTGTGGGAAAATTGGCATTAGGGACTTAAAGAAAAAGAACTTTAGGGACCTAAATTCAAATAATTAAAAGTTTGAGGCATTTTATTCATTCGTGAGGAATGAAGGCTATTAGGCCAAATGATAATAAATAAGGATATTTAAATTGGGTAGGAACACAAGAGACCAAGAACGCCAACAAAGACAATCTCGCGTGGATACAAAGAGCCAAATAAGAGAAATTCACTACACTATCGGGTGAGTGGGAATTTTCATATCATACCCGGTTGGGATGATGGGTACCTCGGAATGAAAAACCACTACTAAGTGGAATTTTAACATCACAGTTGGATGGGGGTGATGTGGAAACTACGCGGAAAAAATACTTAACAGTTGTAAATAGATCATACCCGATTGGTATGATGAACTTCCTAGAAGGAAGTGGAAAACCTACTTACCGATTGTAAGGAGAGATGTCATCAAACCCGGTTGGTGTGATTGACGAGTGAAAAGATTTTTGACAGAAGTGTTCTCTCCCAATTGTGTGCCACTACTTAAAATTTTCGAGAGACCTTGTTGATGGGAGCTTGAATAGCTTAGTTAGGCTAACGGCCTCAGTTTTGTAACTTGTGGGGCTAAATGCCCGATTTTAAAAATCTAGTACAGTGGGCCAAAGGCTAGTTGGCACAAGCAGGAGCTTGTAAACAAATATGATGTTAAGCCATGAAAACTTTAATAAATGATGTGATTTGGCGAGGGTAACAAGAGAGGACCGACATACTTGATGGACTGACGGTAGTGTGACAAGATCAGGTCATTGAATCGGTCTAAACAAACAGTTGTAGGTCAAGTTGAGGGTCGGGGCCGTTGGACCAGTGGCACCAAAGATAATGGCTCATATGAAAGAGGGTAAAAAGGGTGGTTGAGTTTCTACAACTCAATGAATGGGAAATATTTTTTAAAAAATAAAGTTTTAATAAAATAGTTTTTTTTAATTGGAGTGTGCCAGACTCCTTATTTCCTTTAAAATATTTCATCCACAAAATCTCAGTTTTCATAGTCATTTCTCATCATTAACCACAAACGGTGTGTTTATCAACCAACACATGCCCTTCATCATGAAGGGAACACACATTCGCAGGGCAACACATCCACTGCACCCATTTATGGCATCGAAGCGACTTTACCGAACACCCAGATAAAAGCTTGTCTACTTCTACCCTGAGAATGAGTGGATGTACGTGACATCTGACCCTCAATCTCGTAAAGAAAACTTTGTATCCGTATGAGGATAGAGACCTCATCCTGACCCCACCTCGGTCTCATGCGCATGAAGCTACGTCGAGCATCCCTAACTACTGGCACAACAAACTGCCCTTATCTCCACCATGTCATCCAATAGCCCCTAGGATGCATCACTACTCCTCTTGGGAGTCTTGAAGGTCCCGTACCTCAGTGCATGCACAAATCAACAATTTTCCTCATAAGCCATTTAATCTTTGGTGCCACTGGTCCAATGGCTCCGAGCCTCAACTCGACCTAGAGTTGTTTGTCTCAACTAGTCTGTCGACCTATATTGTCGCACTGCTGCTAGTCCATCGAGTATGTCGGTCCTACCTTGGTACATTGGCTAAACATATAATTCATTTAAAAATTTCATGGCTTAAACTCATGTAAGTTTATGAGCTCTTGCTTGTGCTAACTGGCCTTGGTACCACTATATGAGATTTTCAAAATCGGGCATATTAGCCCCCAAGTTCCAAAACCGAGGCCTCCGGCCTATCTGGGCTATTCGAGCTCTCAACAAGAAGCTCTCCCAAAACGTTTAAGTAGTGGCACACTATCAGGGGAGCGCAATTCCAACAAAATATTATTTTAATTTGTCCATCACACCAATTGGATGCGAGGACATCTCTGCTTATAATCGATAAGCGAATTTTCTACTTCTTTTCAGGAAGTTCATCATACCAACCGAGTATGATCTACTTACAACCAGTAAATAGTGTTTCCGTGTAATTTCCACATCACTCCATTCATGTGTGATGTTTAAAATTCCACTTAGTAGTGAGATTTCATTATTGAGTTTCTCATCATCCCAACCGGGTATGATGTGAAAATCCCACTCACCTATGAATGTTGTGAATCCTTCTTAACCAGTTTTTTGTCCCTTCACGAGCTTGCCTTAGTTAGCATTTCCAGTACTTCACATTCCAACATGATATGAACATCCTTGTTCATTATCCTTTAGCTTGACAACCTTTATTCATCACAAATGAATAAAATACCCAATTTTTTAATTAATTGCAATTAGGCCCCTAAAGTTTTTTTCCCTTAACTTTAGGTCCCTATTGCCGATTTTTCCCAAATTGAGTCTCGAAACTTCAAAATTTTACTTTAGGATCTCAATTTAATCAAAATTACAAAAAGGGGGTTCAAGTTTTCAAAATTCCCAATTTGGTCCCCAATATTACCAAAATTAACATTTTGCCCATACTTTACAAAAAATGGTAAATTTCACCCCAAAAATTCCAAAAATTAACCAATTGGTCCTCCAACATCTTTACCATGCCCAATTGAATCTCAATTTTAGGAAATTGCACTTTAGTCCCTCAAATTTTTGAAATCCCCAAAATTTCCCTAACTTTTCCCCTAATTACAACCTTTCAACTTGACCGAATTTGATTTGATCAAATTGATCGATCAAAGAAGGTTAAGTGTTGAAATGACCACCACAAGGGAACCCCAGGAATTCCAAGCCAGACACTATAGCCAAAGTATCAGCTAGGGTATATAACCTCACCCAAGAAGCGGCTAGGAAACGCCCTAGTACTTTAGCAAGTACATCCCAAAACCCTCCCAATTAGCTTAAGAAAAATCTTGTAATTGAAAATTTTTATTCAATAAAGAAAACCTTTCCTCTAAAAATATACATTTATTCAATCAGGGTATGTGCATTTATGGAGAAATAGGTCTATGCCCTCTTTGACTTAGGAGCTGAGAGATCCTTAATCAAAGAAGACTTATTTCCAAGTTTACCCCTAGAACTCACTCCTCTAGGACAATGTCTCAACATCCTCACACCCTTAGGAGAAGGGTTAAATAGGAACAAACAATTAAAGGGATGTGAGATAAAGATTGGGGGAATCAAACTCGAAGCATATTTGATTTCGTTGCCTCTGAGGGAGGTAAAAGTGATCATTGGGATGGATTGGTTAAGTAACCATTAGGTTAGGATGGATTGTGGAAAGAAGACAGTGACCTTCCACACTCTCGAGACAAAAGGATTAAAATTCCAAGGAGACTGAAGGAAGGGTGAAGTACAGATGGTGTCCCATATGAAGGCCTAAAAGATGATACAGAAAGGCTGTACAGCTTTTTTGGACATGGTCATCAATGAAAAGACTGAGGAGAAAGGACTTGAAGACATTCCGGTGGTTAAACACTATCCAGAGGTATTTCTGAAAGAATTATTTGGACTACCCTTAAGTCAACAGGTGGAATTCCCTGTAGAAATTATCTCAAGAACAAGCCACATATCTCAAGCCCCTTAACGCATGGCTCCAAAAGAACTGAAGGAATTGAAGGAGCACCTAGACGAACTATTGGAGAAGGATTTTATACATCCTAGCCAGTCTCTATGGGGTGCACCGGTCCTATTCATGAAGAAAAAGGATGGGAGCATGAGACTGTGCATAGATTATAGGAAGTTGAATTAGGTCAACATCAAGAACAGGTACCCACTTCCACGGATCGATGACCTATTCGACCAACTAAAAGGAGCAGCCTATTTCTCCAAGATAGACCTTTGGCCATGCTATCACCAACACAAGATTTGAGAGGAGGACATTCCTAAGATGGCATTCCGGTCCCAATACGGACATTACGAGTTCAAAGTGATGCCATTCGGATTAATAAATGCCCCTGCAGCCTTCATGGATTTAATTAACCGAGTGTTCCAACCACACTTGGATAGGTTCGTGATAGTATTTATAGATGATATTCTCATATACTCACGAACTAGGTTGGAGCATGAAGCACATTTGGCAATCACCTTGGAGATATTGAGGGAAAACCACTTATATGCAAAATTCTCCAAGTGTACGATTCTTAGGATATAAAGTGTACAAGGATGGAGTCAAGGTAGATCTAGGAAAGGTGGAAGCCATATCTGATTGGAAGGCACACAGGAATCCTTCGAAAAATTAAGGGACTAAACTATAATTTCCCAAAATTGAGGGCCAATTAGCCAAGGAAAAGATGTAGAAGGATCAGTTGGTCGATATTTGGAATTTTTGGGTGTCAAATGGCAATTTTTGTAAAGTAGGGGCAAAATGGTAATTTTTGAACAGTTAGGGACCATATTGGAAATTTGGGAAACTTGAACCCTTTTTTGGATTTTGGATAAATTGAGGACCCATAATGAATTTTTAAAAGTTTCGAGACTCAATTTGGTGGAAAATTGGCATTAGGGACCTAACATTAAAGGAAAAGAACTTTAGGGACCTAAATGCAAACAATTAAAAGTTTGGGGCATTTTTTTTTCATTCGTGAGGAATGAAGGCTATTAGGCCAAATGATAATGAACAAAGATGTTCAAATCGTGTAGGAACACTAGGGACCGACAACTCCAGCAAAGACAATCTCACGTGGATACAAAGAGCTAAATAAAAGGAATTCACTACACAGTGAGTGGAATTTTCATATTATACTCGGTTGGGATGAGGACAACTCCGCTTATAACTAATAAACGGGTTTTCCACTTCCTTCCATGAACTTTCATCATACCATCCGAGTATGATCTACTTACAACCGGTAAGTAGTTTTTCTGTGTGATTTTCACATCACTCTTCTTAGGTGTGGGTTTTCATTTCTAAGGTGCTTATCATCCCAACTGGGTATGATATAAAAAATCTCACTCACCCGATCGTGCAGTGTACTTCTTATAAATTGGCTTTTGCCCTTTGTGAGCCTTGCCTCAACCAGCGTTCCCGATATCTGTTCTACTTACACGGTATGAACATCTTTGTTCATTATCATTCGGCTTGATAGCCTTCATTCATTTTGAATGACACAAATATTTGACTTTTCAAATATTTGTAATTTTGTTCCTAAAGTTCTTTTTCTTTTACTTTAGGCCCCAAATGCCGGTTTTTCCCCAAATTGAGTCCCGGAACTTTTAAAATTCCTCTTGGGACCTCAATTTATTCAGTTTCACAAAAGGGGTTCAAGTTTCCCAAATTACCAATTTGGTCCCCAATTTTTTCAAAATTACCATTTTGCCCTTTCTTTAAAAAATGGTAAGTTTAACCCCAGAATTCTAAAATTTGCTCAATTGATCCTCTAACACTCTTATCATGCACAATTGACCCTCAATTTTATAAAATTGTATTTTAGTCGCTCGAATTTTTGAAATCCCCAATTTTTCCTCCAATTTCAACTTTCCAACATAGCCGAATTTGATTTCATCAAATTGACCAATCAAACAAGTTTAACTATTGAAATTGAAGTTAAATTGGTGTTCCTACATCCTCATACGATTGAATTGCACTTTGAATCACAAATTTTGACGTCAGAACGAGCTCGAATGGAGCTTTGCCAGAAAATAGAGCGTAAAGGGAGAAAGCTTCAAATTCTCACCGTCGGGGGTGCGGTGGTCCAAGCTTTTAATCTGGGCAGATAACTCTCCTCCTTAGGTTTCTCCTAGGATTAAGAATTGCATCAATTGATGTCGAATTGGGTGACAATTTTATCATCAAAATTTTGTTGGTTCTCTGTCAAGCACTGGTCAGAAATTATAGAGGGGAACCAAAAATGCTTACCTTTCAATTCTAATTCGGTCGTAGGAGGGCTGAAAAGGTGTTGAGAGAGCTTGGTTTGGCCTCAAATTGGCATATTTCAGCTCGGCCAAAATAGGGCAGCTTCGATCCACTGGAGGTGCTTCATTGGCATATTTCAGCTTCAAATTCTCACCGTCGGGGGTGCGGTGGTCCAAGTTCTTTTCCAAGGTTTATGAACTATTTTGGGTCACTCGAGAGTTGTAAATTCTCCAATTCGCTCGTTTTCCAATAATCAGGTTTGTGAATCGGTTCAGTTTTCTCACTCGGTTTGACCGGTTATTTTCCGATTTTCCTTAACTCCAAAGAGCGGGGTTTACAACTCTCCCTTACTTTTAGGAGGTTTGTCCCCAAAACTTATTTCACACTTTTTGCATACTAGAATAAACTTTTCATTGATGGATAAATTCTCTAGTTTATCATCTTACAACCTTCTCGTTTATTTTCGTTCATCCCTTACATCACATACCTAAGATTCTCGTCTCATTCTCATCCTTTCCTCATTCCATGGAACTTACTTTAGCTAAGCATATCTCCCTGGAATACGTAGAATCATTTCCTTTAGTAACATCCTTCTTTTCCCAAGGGACTATTTCTCCATTCCAAACTTCTTTTACCTACGATTTTAGGACTATGAGTTCTAATCATTTTCTTCCACAGGTTCTGGCAGTTATCCCATTTTCATCCTGCATGGATCCCTTCCTCATTCCTTGAGTTATCGCCTTTATGCTTGACTTCATTACGCCTTAATCTTAGATCCTTTCTTGCCTAAGTCATATTTTCCCTAGGATAGTTGGGTTTAAATGCCTCTTGCTGCATGACATTCTTCGAAACTTATCATTGACTTCACATCACTATAGCCGTATCGATTTCCTTACTTACTCGTATTTTTTGAATGCTATATTTGGTCATTCAATCTTTAAGTCCTTGAGCTTATAATAACTTATTGATATACTAAAGCTCTTCCTTTATTATTTCATTCTTCGTTACCACTGACGTCCTTCCATTTTTAAGTCTCTTCTCCTTTTAAATCCATCTTTAATCACATTGTGATCATTTCATGATCTTTTATTATGGTCGGTCCCTTTCTTACTTGTATGACGTCTTTTGATGTCATCTTCCTGCTTACGCATTACTTGGGTTTGACTTATCTCCTGGATCTTCACGATTTCTTTCCCTTTGCACTTGATCCTTTCATTCCTAGTAGCTTGTCTTTTAGGAGATTATCTTCTTCCCAATTTTTTTTGTTGGTTCCATTTCTTCTTTAACTGTGCTCTTGTGTCCTTCCACGTATCCTTTCTAGGTATGTTTTTCACTGCTTTTCTCCCAAAATTTCCTTCTAACATTTTCCATTATTAATACTCACTCTCAAGTGTCCTTCCTAACCATTATCTTCACTTGCATACCTTTACTCTTGAGATCCTACAAGTACTTTTCATTTATCTTTATTCTCATTTACTCTCAGAACTTAGTTATTCCTTTGAGGTAAACCCATCACCCCTTTTATATCCAATCTTTTGTATCTTCGTGTCCTAGGTATTCCTTGTTTGTCTCGATTTGGGTGTATTCTATTCTACTCCACAGTTCTCATTAAAGCTCCGTTTATTCTTTCAGACGATTTGGTCAATAGTAGTTTATATCCTTCAATTGGATCTGTCTAAAATTCCTATTTGAGTTTTTCATGTCTTCCTGCAAGTAGGTCGTACTTAACCCTCTCAAACACTCACTCAATTACTTTTATATTTACTAAGGCCCTTACTCGATTCGATCTTTTGCGACACTTCCTCAGTTGTTTTTCTTAATCTGGAGGTTTCTCCTTCTTCAATCCAACTTCCTATTCTCATCCACCTTCTAATGTCTTTCGTTCTGGGATTCTTTCATTGATCACCCTACTGTTCTTTAGAAGTTTAATCTTCACTTGAACCTAAGGATCTTGTATGTTTCATCCACTCTGACTTTCCTTCCTCTTTTAGTCCCATACCTCTGCTTTCCGCAAGTATCCCTATCTTATGTTGTTCCTAAGGAACTGTATCTTAGTTCTTTACAAGTGGTTGTTATGCCTGGGCCTTCTTGTTATTCTATTTTCTTTCCATATTTCCTTGTTGGTCTTGACATCCTTGTTGTTCTCCCATACTTAATTCCTTCTCTTCTCAATCAACTTTCATTCTTTTGGTTCCCTTTGAAATCTACTACTCCTCCTTGTTTTTTTTTCCTTACTCTTCTTCCTTTTAGCCTATCTTTTAACTCCTCTCCATAAATATGTACTCTTTGATGATTTCTTCCCTTTGTTCCAACTTCTTTTTCCCTTTCTCTTGAAATCTCCCTTTGATGGATTCTTCCTTATCATACTTCTGAGTGTAAGTCTTAAGGGTTGAGATTAACTATAAATAACCCGTCCTTTCTTCCTTAGGTGATTTCCTACCTTTTACTTTAATCTTTATTATCATATATATATATATATTTGAATATATCAAGAAACTAAAAAATTTCATCAAAATATCACTTTCATTCATTCAAGAAATATTTTCTTGCCATACTTGGCTTATTACAGAAATGTTCTACCCCCTAATCCATTGGGGTCACAGGACTAGAATTAAACCTAGAACAGTTATGGGACTCTTGATCAGAAGGCTCTAAGGAATTTGTTGGGGGTCCATTCTTGTTCCCTAATAGGACGAATTTCATGTATGACCTCTAATCCATACCACCTTAGTACCTCCACCTCACACTCATAGGTCCACTTCACCCATTGGGAGGGATTGAAACCAGGTTGAGTAGGTGGAGGTACTTGGTGGACCTTTATGAAGGTGGCATACGCATCCCAATAATTATTCTAGGCCTCCTTCTTGGTTGGATTCCCCTCCGGTTGTTGTGGGACTGGAGGAGGTTGGGTTGGGCTTTTAGGAGGTGAAACTGGTTCCTCTTATTTGGGAGGAGGGTATATGATGCCTTACGGCTCCAGTAAGGCTCCTACCAGTATTCGGTAGTCTTCCACCATGTCCTTGGGTACTCGTTTTTCTCCCTTTAAGAGCCTTTGTACGACTTCCTCCCTCGGGTTGGGTGTCTTTTTTAGGGTTATGCGTGGAGGACTATATTTCACCATGAACTTCCTAGGAACTCTCATTCATATACTATAGTTTAAAGTTGGATTGATGTTAGGGCATAATATTGATAATGTTTCAAGGGAACTAGGCTCTGATACCACTTAAGTTGTCACATCCCAACTTGGTTTAGTCGGATCCCTGTGAACAACCCACCGCGCTCCTATTTCAAGAGGAGTTTCCCCCTTCTTTAACTCAAGAGGAGCTAGGCGTACTTTCAACCTTGTTCCCTGGAAAGACATATCAAATAAAATGCAAGTTTAAGAGAATTTAAGTGTACTCGACAAAGGGTAAGGCTTTATGTTATCCCTAGTCATTTTCTCTATTTCCTAAAAAGAGATAAAAAGAGGGGTGAGTTTCTACAACTCTGTGAATGGGTATTTTAAAAAAAAATGAAGTTTCGATAAAAAAATAGTTTTTAGGTTGAAGTGTGCCAGACTCCTTAATTCCTTTAAATTTTCTCATCTTCAAATCTCAATTTTCAAAATTATTTCTTATCATAGCAGTATATTTATCAACCAACACACACCCTTCATCATGAAGTAACAAACAATCGTAGGCCAGCCCATCCACTGAACCCACTTGTGGCATCGAAGCGACTTTATTGGCCACCTAGATAGAAGTACGTCCACTTCTACCCTGAGAATGAGTGGATGTTCGTGACATCCGACCCTCAATCCCGAAACAAAACTCCGTGTCCATTTGAGGATAGAGACCTCATCCATTCCCACCCTGGTCTCATGTGCTTGAAGCTACGTCGAGCTTAGCAAGACTTCTGGTAAGAATGACTGCCCTTATATCCACCAGGTCGTCTAGAGCCCTGGGACGCATCACTACCCCCCTTGGGCATCTTGAAGGTCCCGTAACACAGTGCATGCACAAATCAATAGTTTTCACATGAGCCATATAATTTGTGCTGCTACTCGTACAATGGCCCCAACCCTCAACTCCACTCCTAACTGTTTGTCTTGGCTAGTCCAAAGACCTATCATGTTGCACTACCGCTAGTCAACTGAGTATGTCGGTCCTGTCTCGGTACCATGGCCAAACAACTCATTTACTTAAGTTTTCATGGCTTAATAATTATGTTTGTTTATGAGCTCGTGCTCGTGCCAACTGGCCTGGGGTCCACTGTTCAAGATTTTCAAAATCGGGAATATTAACCCCCAAGTTCAAAAAACTGAGGCCTTCAGCCTTGATGAGCTATTCGAGCTCCCGTCAAGAAGGTCTCCCAAAAGTTTTAAGCAGTGGCACACAGTTAGGGGAGAAAACTGCTGACAAAATAAACATTTCAACTATCCATCATACCAACTTAATATGAGTACATCTCCACTGATAACCGATAAGCGAGTTTTCCACTTCCTTCCATAAAGTTTCATCATACCAACCGGTTATGATCTACTTACAACCGGTAAGTAGTTTTTCCGCGTGATTTTCACATCACACCTCTTAGATGATTATCTAAATTGACTTTCGTCCTTCGCGAGTCTTGCCTCAATTGGCATTCTCGATATCTCTTGTTCCTACACGGTATGAACATCTTTGTTCATTATCATTCGGCTTGATAGCCTTCATTCATTATGAATGACAAAAATATCTAACTTTTCAAATATTTGCAATTTGGCCCCTAAAGTTCTTTTTCTTTTACTTTAGGCCCCAAATGTCGGTTTTTCCCCAAATTGAGTCCCAAAACTTTTAAAATTCCCCTTGGGACCTCAATTTATTCAATTTCACAAAAAGGGGTTCATGTTTCCCAAATTTCCAATTTGGTCCCCAATTTTTTCAAAATTACCATTTTACCGTTCCTTTACAAAAATGGCAAGTTTTACCCCAAAATTCTAAAATTTGCTCAATTGGTCCTCTAACACTCTTATCATGTCCAATTGACCCTCAATTTTATAAAATTGCATTTTAGTCGCTCGAATTTTTGAAATCCCCAACCTCCAATTTTAACTTTCTAACACAGTCGAATTTAATTTTATCAAATTGCCCGATCAAACAAGTTTAAAATTGGGTTCAAAGTTTAAACCGGTCGGTTCAAGCCCGATTCGTCCGAATTTTTTGAAATTAAAATTTTTTAAATTCATTAACTATCAACTGGTGGCCTCAATTCTCAAATTGGAATTTTCTAAATCACCTAGAAAAATTAATTTAGCATTTGGTTCAATAGTAGTTCATACCGGTGCAAAACAGTTCAATCCGGTTCAAATCTTATTCACCTGAACTGGTTTGGTTTTCATCCCCCATTCATCCTAAAGTTCTTTTTCATGACTTATGTGACTCTTTAGGTCACTTAGGATCCATAAATTTCCTTGTTTACCCTCTCTCTATCGGTTCTAGTTCATAAAGCAACCCGGTTTCTAAATCGATTCAATCAAGGTCGGTTCCGGTTCACCCGAACCGATCTGGTTTTTATCTCCCAATTTGTCCTAAGGTTTTTTTCCAAGGTTTATGAACCCGTTTGGGTCACTTGGAAGTTTTAAATTCTCCTTTTTGTCCGTTCCCCAATAATCGGGTTTGTGAACCGGTTCGGTTTTCTCACTCAGTTTGACCTATTCTTTTCCGGTTTTCCTTAACTCCAAAGAGCGGGATTTATAGCGGTGGTCCGAGCTTTAAATATGGGCAGATAGCTCTTGTCTTGAGGTTTCTACTAGGATCAAGAATTGTATCAATTGATGTTGAATTGAGTGAGAATTTAGTTATTGAAAATTTGTCGGTTCTCTCTCTAGCACCGATCGAAATTTACAGAGGGGAGCCTAATGGGGTTACCTTTTCGCTCTAATTCAGCGGTAGAAGGGCTGTGGATGTGTTGGGAGGGCTTGGTTTGCCCTGAGAAGGTCTCGAATTGGTTGATTTTAGCACAGCTAAAATAAGACAGCTTCGGTCCGCTGGAGCTGCTTCACTGTACGATCACACCAGTGCTTCTCGGGCGACCCTCAGAGCAAATGGAGACTATAGGCGTGTAGCTAACTTTTCCCCGAATCCAAAGAATCTGACCACACCTTCTTTGGCTCAGAAAAATGCCCAACTTGGAGCTCTAGTTCGAGCTTTACAAAAAAATGGAGCAGTAGGGAGAGACTAGAGTTTTCACGTGAGATGAGGATGAATGGGGAGGGGCTCTTTATATAGGAAGCTCGAGGACCTCTTGGTCGTCCGATTGGTGCCTTAATGGCAGACATTCATTACCAGAAACTCCCTTGCCATAGGATTTTCAACTTCTTCGGTGCTACTCGTGAACAATGTTGTCATCTGAAGGAATAAGACGACTCTATTCTGAACCGGACCGGACCGGTCCAAACCAGGTTCAAAAGCTTAAACTGGCCAGTTCAGGCCCGATTCAGCCAAATTTTTTAAAATTAAAAAATTCTAAATTCATTATCTATCAAATGATGGCCTCAATTCACAAATTGAAAATTTCTAAGCTTTCTAGAAAAATGAATTTAGCATCTAGTTCAATAGTAGTTGAATATGGTCAAAACTAGTTCAATTCGGTTCACCTGAACCGGTTTTTTTTCATCCTCCATTCATCCTAATGTCCTTTTCCATGACTTATGTGACTCTTTAGGTCACTTGGGATCCATAAATTTCTTGGTTTACCATCTCTCTATCGGTTCCAGTTCATAAATTGGCCTGGTTTCTAAATCGGTTCAGATTCGATTCACACGAACCAGTCTGGTTTCTCTCCCTATTTGTCATAAGGTTATTTTCCAAGGTTTATTAACCCTTTTGGGTCACTTGGGAGTTATAAATTCTCCAATTCGCTCGTTCCTCAATAATCGGGTTTGTGAACCGGTTCAGTTTTCTCACTCAGTTTGACCGGTTCCTTTCCGATTTTCCTTAACTCCAAAGAGTGGGGTTTACAACGGCAGTCCGAGCTTTCAATCTTGGCAGATAGCTCTTGTCTTGAGGTTCCTCCTAAGATCAAGAATTGCATCAATTGATGCTAAATTGAGTGAGAATTTAGTTATTGAATATCTGTTAGTTATCTCTCAAGCACCAATCAGAATTTATAGAGGGAAACCTAATTGGCTTACCTTTTCGCTCTAATTCAGCTGTAGGAGGGTTGTGAAGGTGTTGGAAGGGCTTGGTTTGGCCTGAGAAGGGCTCGAATTGGCTAATTTTAGCTCGGCTAAAATAAGGCAGCTTCGGTCCATCAGAGCTACTTCACTGTTCAATTACGTCGGCACTTCTCCGACGACCCTTAGAGCAAATGGAGACTACAAACGTGTAGCTGACTTCTCCCCGAATCCAAAGAACCCGACCATGACTTTTTTGGCTTAGAAAAAAGCCTAAGTGGGAGCTTTGGTTCGGGCTTCACTGAAAAATGGAGCAGTAGGAAGATAGTGGAGTTTTCAGGTGTCAGGAGGATGAATGAAGAGGGGCTCTTTATATAGGAAGCTCGGGGACTTTTTGACCATCCGATTGGCTCTAGAAATGGAAAATGGAATTATTCGATTTTCCATCTATTATGTCACACACTGACCCGGTTTGGTCGGATCCCCGTGATCAACCCGCCACTCTCCCGGTTTATTAAAGGGTTTCCCCTTATTGTAAACCGTAAAGAGTAAGGCGTCCTTTAACCTGCACCTTTTTCCTGGAATAGCATAATCAAAACTACATGAAATTTAAAACTTTACATACCTATCTTACAAGCATCTTAGTTGACGGTCTTTAAGGGGAGGCTTTCCAGGATTTCCTGAAAGGGATACAAGGGAGGGGGTGAGTACGACTACTCATTGAATGGGTTTTTAAAAGTTTTTAACTTTTAAGAAAAACATTTATATTGAGTGTGCCAGACTCCTTTGTTTTCAAAAATCCCTTCATTTAAAAATTTAGATTTTTCCATTATTTCTTAGTTACCACGGTGTGTCATCACCCAACACACATCCTTTATCATGAAGGTTACACATATTCGCAAGTCAGTATCACTACTAAACCCACTAGTGGCGTCGGAGCGACTTTTCCTGCCACCCAGATAGAAGTACGACCACTTCTACCCTGGGAATGAGTGGATGTACATGACATCCGACCCACAATCCCGAAATTACTTCCTCGTGTCCGTATGAGGATAGAGACCTCATCCTGTCCCCACCCCGATCTCATGCGCTTGGTGCTACTCCAGATTTCGCACAGACACTTGGAACGACGAACTGCCCTTATAGCCACCAGGTCGTCCAGTGCCCTTAGGACGCATCACTACCCCTCATGGGCGTCTTGATGATCCCGTACTCACAGTGCATGCACAAACAATATTTTCTTATCAAGCCATGTAATATGTGGTGCCACTGGTCCAACGGCCCCGACTCTCAATTGAACCCGCAGTTGTTTATCTTGACTGGTCCGTCGACCTGTCATGTCGCACTGCCGCTAGTTGACTGAGCATGTCGGTCCTATCTTGGTACCATGGCCAAACAATTCACTTATTAAGTTTTATGGCACATATATCATGTTTGTTTACGAGCTCATGCTCATGCCAACTGGCCTTGGGCCCACTGTACGAGATTTTCAAAAAAAACTGGGCATTCTAGCCCGCAAGTTCCAAAATTGAGGCCCCCGACCTATAAGAGCTATTCGAGCTCCCGTCAAGAAGGTCTCCCAAATAGTTTAAGCATTGGCACACAGTCAGGGGAGAACACTTCCGACAAAATAGGTTTTCACTATCCATTATACCAACCGGTATAAGGACATCTCCGTTCATAACCGATGAACGGGTTTTCATCTTCCTTCAAGGAAGTCTCATCATACCAACCGGGTATGATCTACTTACAACCGGTAAGTAGTTTTTCTGCATAATTTTCACATCACTTTCTCTAAGTGGTGATGATTAAAATACCACTAAATATTGGGTTTTTATACCGAGATACTTATCATTCCCTACCGAGTATAACATAAAATTTCCACTCACAACCGATAAGTTGTTTTTATCTTTAAGTTGTGCTCATCATCCCAACTGGGTATGATGTTAGTAAACCCACTCACAACTGGTAAGTGATTTTTAACTTTAAGTTGTGCTTATCATCCCAATCGGGTATGATGTTAGTAAACCCACTCACAACCGGTAAGTGGTTTTTAACTTTAAGTTGTGCTCATCATCCCAACTGGGTATGATGTTAGTAAACCCACTCACAACCGGTAAGTGGTTTTTAACTTTAAGTTATACTCATCATCCCAACCAGGTATGATGTTAGTAAACCCACTCACAACTGGTAAATGATTTTTAAATTTCAAGTTGTGCTCATCATCCCAACCGGGTATGATGTTAGTAAACCCACTCACCCGTTAATGTCGTGAATTCCACTAAACTGGTTCTTTGTATTCACGCTAGCTTGTCCTTGCCGGCATTCTCGGTATTTCGTGTTCCTACACGATATGAACAACCTTGTTCATTATTACTCGGCATAAAAGCCTTCATTCATTTCCAATGAATGAGAAAACCCAAACTTTTAGTTATTTGCAATTAGGTCCCTAAAGTTATTTCTCTTTAACTTTAAGTCCCTAATGTCGGTTTTTCTTCAAATTGAGTCCTGTAACTTTTAAAATTTATCCTAGGACCTCACTTTATTCAATTTTACCAAAATGGGGTTTAATTTCCCAAATTTCTAATTTGGTCCCCTAATTTTTCCAAAATTACCATTTTGCCCTTCTTTTACAAAAATGGTAAGTTTTGCCCCAAAAATTTAAAAATTCCTCAATTGGTCCGCCAACATTATTTTCATACACAATTGACCCTCAATTTCATAAAATTTCATTTTGGTCCTTTGAATTTCGAAAATCCCCAATTTTCCCCCAATTCCAACTTCTTAACACAGCCGAATTTGATTTCATCAAATTGACCCATCAAACGTTTCCAATTGTTGAAATTGAAGTTGAAATTGAGTTTCTACATGTTCATACAATTCTTCAGAAATGTGAATCGCAAGTTTTAATGCTGCGACGAGCTCAAACGGAGCTTCGTCGGAAAATGAACTATAGAGAGAGAAATCTTCGATTACTCACCGGTGAAGGCACGGCGGTTCGAGCTTTCGATCTAGGCAGATAGCTCTCGTCCTGAAGTTTATCCTAGAATCAAGAATCGCATTAATCGATGCGAAATTATATTAGAATTTTGTCATTGAAATTCGGTCGATTCTCTCTCTAGCACCGATCAAAAATTGTAAAGGGGTGCCAAATTGGCTTACCTTTCGGTCCTAATTCAGTCGTGGAAAGGCTGAGGAAGTGTTGGGAGGTCTTGAATTGGTCTGAGCAGGGCTTGAAATGGCTGATTTCAGCTTCGCCGAAATAGGGCAGCTTCGGTCCGCCGAAGCTGCTTCACTATTCTATCACACCGGCGCTTCTCCAACGATTCTCGTATTGACTAGAGTTTGCTATCAGATAGTTGTCTTCTCCCCAGTTCTAAGGAGCCCGATCTTTGTTCAAGTCGAAGCTCTGGTTCGAGCTTTACCGGGAAATGGAGCAGTAGTGAGAGAGAGAGAGAAGTGTTCAGGTATGAGGAGAATGGAATGGGGATGACCTCTTTATATAGTTGTAAAACCCGTGTATTAAATGGGCGAGATTTATTACTAGTATTAATATTGCCATAAATTATTGGTATTAATTCCAATAATTTAATTTCGGTATTAATTCTAATAATTTAATTTCGGTATTTAATTATTTATATTAATTCTAATAATTTAATTTAGGTATTAAATTATTGGTATTAATTTCAATAATTATATATATATTAATTTATGGCTATTTATGATAAGCTTCGCATAAAAATTTTTGACCGAAATTTCAGGTTACAAAAAATCATACTTCCCAGGAGGTCACCCTAAGCACGCTTAACTTTGAAGTTATTATGGAATCTAGTTCACCTGAACCAATTTGGTTTTTATTTTTTATTTTATTTTAAGTTTCTTTTCCAATGTTTAATGAACCCTTTGGATCACCCGAAAGTTATAAATTTCGATATTTCTTATTCCCAAATGTAAAGCGGTTTGGTTTTCTTATTCAGTTTAACCGGTTCTTTTCCCGGTTTTCCTTAACTCAAATGTGTGGGGTTTACATATTAATAGTGCTATCATCTAAAGGTTGAAGTTGATAATGTGCATGCGCGTGCGAGCTTCACATTTGCAATTTGTCATGTGTCGCTCCATTATTTGATGGCTTTGCTGATACGACTCCTACTCAGTAGCCTAGTCAACCTTTGACCCGTTGATCAGACACATGGCATCCTCCCATTAGTCATTCATTCCTACGTGGCAGCTGATCAAATTTATGTTGATCGTTGACCAGTACTCATGGCATCCTTTGATTGGCTTATTTAAATGCATTAGATTTCCCTCCTTATGCACAATGCCACTACTACTTGTCAGTCTCTATTTGGCTAAGGTCATCCAACATGGCACTGCCATGTGTTGACCTCTGATTGGTCGATCATTTTTTTGACATCCTTGTTGTATGCTGACATGGCACCCTTGCCACGTATCAGCTCCTAATTGGTTGGTCTTTGTTGACAGTGCCTTTTCGACATTGATCATTGATCGGGACATGTGTCAGTCTCCCATTGATCGGTCATCGCTTATGTGGATTTTCCTCGTTTGACTGTTGACCGAGGGCACTTCTCATGCTTTGATTGGCCAATGCTTCCAAGCACTGACTGTGCGACTGACTAGGCGTACTTCACCACATGTTGCATGCTGATTGCTCACGCCTATTGATGGGGCACTATCCTGGTAGTGGTCCGTTGACCAACTAGATTGTTGACCGATCCAGTCCAATAGGGTCCAGTTAACCAAAATAGATAATTGGTTGGTTCATGCGCGGTTCAACTAGTTTTCCAAAAATTAAAAAATTTAAAATTCTTCTAAATTCATTTTCTATCTGATGATAACTTCAATTTTAAAATTCTTTTATTTTTATGCCACCTAGAAAAATGAATTTTTGAATCAATTCTTAACAGTTCAGTTCAGTTCAATCCGGTTCACCCTGAACCAGTCCGATTTTCACATTCAATCCACTTCATGGTTCTTCTCCATGACCTTTTGTGATTTATTGGCTACTTGGGATTTTCCAAATTCTCGTTTTGACATTTCTTTACCAATTTTAGTTAACTTAGCTCCTCGGTCTTTCTATCAAATTTTTTCGGTTCCCTTTTCCAGTTTCCTTAGTTTGAGAGGACGGGGTTTACTTGGTGACCTCCCATTAGTCGCTCTATCCGACGTGGTAGTTGACTGAATTTTATCATCATATGACCATTGTTGACTTTGTCACATGGCATACTCTAATTCGTTTAATTAAATTTGTCAACCTTCCCACCCAAGGCACTATTACCTTGCCACATGTCGTCTTCTAGTTGGTTGTGGCCATCTAACGTGGCATTGCCACATGTCAATTGTTGATTGGTCATTCCTTCTCGGTCATCCTAACTAGATGTTGACCTGGCGCACTTTCCACGTTTCACCCTCTCATTGGTCAGCCTAGCTGACGAGGATTTCTTTCAGTTAACCATTTACTAATGACACATGTTATTGTTACACCTCGACCTGGTTTGGTTGAAACCCTATGATCAACCCGCTACTCCTTTCGGTAGAGAAGGATAATCTCCTTTGCGAAACCGCTAAGTGTCACGCCCTAACCTGGTTTGGTTGAATCCCCGTGAGCAACCTGCCACTCCCTTTGGTTCATGAAATGTTTCGCCCTTTTCTAAACCACGAGGAGTAAGTTGTCCTTTTTCCTGTATTTCCTTGAATAACATTATATAAAACTAAAAATTATTTAAACAGACATACTTGTCTTTACAGCTCCCATACATGGATGTCTTTAAGTTTGGCTTTCCCTTGGTTACCTGAAAGGGGTAAAAGAGAGGGGGTGAGTTCTATAACTTAGTGAGCGGGAGCTGGGAGTGAGTTTTCAAAATAGCCTTAGTTTATCCAAACCACGCCAAGGTTATCATTTACCTTAAAAAAGATTTATTCTTAAATTTTCGTTTTCAAAACCTTTACCCTGCCAAGGGTAACATTTTCTTTCAAAAGGGTTTTCCTCAAATTTAATTTCCTTTCCAAAACCTTTTTCGAAGGTTTACCATTCCTTTTCCAAGGATTCTCAAGTCTTAAAACCTTTTTCCCATTTTCATATTAGGTCTGTTTAGCTTTCTTAGCCCATCCCCTTGCCCCAAGAGGTGTTTAACAAACAAACACATGCCCTTCATCAGGAAGGGTACACACATTCGTAGGTATAGCCCATTCACTACACCTACATGTGGATTGGAGCGTCTTTGTTGCCCACTAATATAGAAGCTTGTCCACTTCTACCCTAGGTCTGAGTGAATGTTCTCAACATCCGACCCTTGAACCCAAATGCCACTCTGTGTATGTATGAGGATAGAGACCTCATCCCGACCCCACCTTGGTCTCATGCACAAGAAGCAACTCTAAGCTTCCCGAATGGCTGGCATAACGAACTACCCTTTTCTCCACCATGTCGTTCAGTAGCCCTAAGGACCCATCAATACCCCTCTTGGGCGTCTTGATGGTCATGTACCAGAAGTGCATGCACAATCAATAGTTTTCACATATGGTCATTATCTTTGGTGCCAATGGTCCAACGGCCCCTACACTCGACCCGACCTGTAACTATTTGTCTAGGTCGGTCCGTCAACCTAGCCCTAATGCACTGTCATTAGTCCATTGAGTATTGTCTGTTATGACTTGGTACCATGGCAAAATCACACAACAATTTCATTAGAAATTTTCAAGGCTTGTCTTTGCTCAAGTTTGTTTATGAGCTCCTAGTTGTGCCCACTAGCCTTGGGCCCACTGCACATGATTCTCCAAAATCGGGCATTTAGCCGCATAAGTTCAAAAACCGAGGCCTCTGGCCTATCTAAGCTGTTCTAGCTCCCAAATTTTTTAAGAATTGGCACACAATCAGGGGAGAACACTTCTGACAAAAAGTTTATTTTCCACTTCAACACACCAATCGAGTGTGATGATATCTCTACTTACAACTGATAAGCAGGTTTCTCCTTTCCTCAAGGAAGTTTATCATACCAACCGAGTATGATTATCTCTACTTATGACTAGTAAGTATGTTTTCTTTTCATAAAAGTGGGCTCATCATCACAACCAGTATGATGTCTAAAATTCCCACTTCACAAGTGGTTTTTCATTTCTAAAGTGCTCGCCATCCCAATCAGGTATGTTGTAAATATGCCCACTCACCTTTTATCTAGAGACATGCTCATCCTGGAGGGATTCCTAGGTACCCGTCCCTGATTGGTCTTATTAGTGTTTCTCTACTTCGATACTTCCTAATTTTCCTTTAATTTGGTTGTTTCATGGTGGGTGTCGAGATTCAGAATTTCATAGATGTGGAGTATTAATCTAGTAGATCATGGCAAAGATGATGTTTGAGGTGTGAACAAGGACTAGTGGACCAGGTAGCTCTCTTCTACTCGAATTGCTCTCTTAACTCAGTTGGTGTCGCTCTGATCAATTGTTCTAAGGTCCTTATACAGCTGTAAATCACTACTCTCATTAACTCAACTTTTGATTCCTTATGCACACATCAAATACCCATCTTATTATATAACATGGATAATTCTCATGTAATTTACATTTCTTTAAATGTTTACATTAAATAGCTCATGTTAAATGGGACACCCAATTTTAGCCCCATTGGGAAAAGGAACCATATCTAGAAAATTCTATGGTCTTTTCCCCTTCATTCCAATAATTATTATGTGCTTTATAATACTTAAATTTTGTCAATTATTCTCATTAAATTACAAAATTGATAGGTATTTATGGGTATTAATTCCAATAATTTCATACTAAACCAAATTCACATAATGATCTCATTATTTTCACCTAAATAAATTTACTAGTTATTTACTCTATCCATTCCATTTCAATAAGGTAGAATAAAATTGTAAATATGTATGATTGGATTTTCACAGGGCCTAGTCTCTTTAGGACACATTTTAATTCCACAACTGTTATTTTCTATGGTCCAACATTATATGAATCTATGTTTTATATCGGCATTCACTTAGTAATATGATGGAGTGGAATTGTTATTTAAATTCCTCATGTAGACTTGGATTTCATTCCTTTTTGTATGACATTACTCTATTGGTAGTTTGAACATCTTAATAAAATTATGTGTGTATTTATTTAATAATGGTACAACCCCAACTCTCAAATCCCTTTCCCCTTTATATTTGTTCGGAAATTAATTTTGTACAGTTATATATATACACCCTTATATGTAAATATCTCTTCAACATTTATATATATATACACACATAATTAACAATTATATATAAAATATTTAATTTTCGCTTAAATTCAACGAACTTAACTCAATTACATCGAGTTATTTATTTCGATCAAAACAAGAATTTTCATTTTATTTTAAATTAAATTTATTCCAATTATATTAATTAAATTTTAAACTTATAATACAATTCTGGAAAAACTTCATACCAAAATTTAGGGTTACTAAAAATAGGGTGTGACACTAAGAGTCAAGCGTAAAGTAATTATCCATGGATTCCCTAGAACAATATTATCAAAACTATTTTAAAAGAACACATTTATATACCTTTGTTGTCGAGCTAGCTGGGGGTTCTTGTCGGCAAGGTTGTAAGCCTTCTTCCTGAAAAGGGAAGAAGGGAAGGGGGTGTAAACCTCGTCCTTTGATAATAAGAAAACCGGGAAAAGAACCGGTCATTTACAAAGAGAAAACTAAGTCGGTTTATAAACAAAAACCGATAGAGAAAGGGCAAACCAAGAAATTTATGGATTTTTGAGTGACGATTCACATAAGTCATGAGAAAGGACTTTAGGATGAATTGGAGGTGAAAACTAAACAAGTTCAAGTGAACTAGATTGAACGGTTTGAACCACTATTAAACAGGTTTCTAAATTCATTTTTCTAGGTGGATTAGAAAATTCAAATTGGAGAATTGAAGTCACCATTGGATAGATCATGTGTAAACCTCGCTCTTTGGAGTTAAGGAAAATCGGGAAAAGAACCGGTCAAATTGAGTAAGGAAAATCGAACCGGATCACAAACCCGATCTTCGGGGAATGGGCAAATTGGGGAAATTACACCTCTCGAGTGACCTAAAGGATTCATAAACCTTGAAAAAGAACCTTAGGACAAATTGGGAGAGAAAAACTAAACCGGTTCAGGTGAACCAAACTCGAATCGAATTGAACCAGATTATGAACCAAGCCAATTTATGAACCGGAACCGATAGAGAGGGCAAACTGAGAAATTTTTGGATTTCAAGTGACCTAAAGAGTTACATAAGTCATGAAAAAGGACTTTAGGATGAATGGGGTTGAAAACCAAACAAGTTCAATTGAACCGGATCTGAACCGGATTGAACCTGTTTGGACCGGTTTGAACCACTATTGAATCGGATGCTAAATTTATGTTTCTAGGTACCTTAGAAAATTCCAATTTGAGAATTGAGGCCATCATTTCATAGATAATGAATTTAGATGAATTTAAAAATTTCTAATTTTGAAAAACTCAATCGAATCGGGCCTGAACCGTCCGGTTTAAGTTTTGAACCCGGTTCATACCGATCCAGTCCAGTTTGGAACAGTGTTATCTTCTTCCTTCAGATGACAGTAATGTTCACTCGCTGAAAAATCGAAGCAGTGTCGCCGAAGAGGAAAATTTTCCATTCAGTATGTTTCATGCCATCAATGACTGTCCTAAAGGTGCCAAACGAACGGCTGACAAGTACCCGATCTCCCTAAAGAGCCCCACTCTCTCTCAGCTACTCCATTTTTTGGCGAAGCTCGAACCAGAGCTCCAATATAGGGTCTTTTCTGAGCCAAAGAAGGTGTGGTTGGGTTCCTTAGAACTGGGGAGAAATCAGTTACATGGTGGTAGTGTCCATTCTCTCCGAGGGTCATCGAAGAAGTGCCGGCATAATTGAACAGTGAAGTAGCTTCGGTGGACCGAAGTTGCCCTATTTCTGTCGAGTTAAAATTGGCCAATTTGAGCCATCCTCATGCCAAACCAAGCTCTCCCAACAACTCCTCAGCTCTTCTTACGCTGAAATAGAATTGAAAGGTAAGCCAATATGGTTCCCCTCTGTAATTTTCGACTAGTGCTAGAGAGAGAACCGGCAGAATTTTGATGATAAAATTCTCACCCAATTCTGCATCAATTGATGCAATTCTTGATCCTAGAAGAACCTCATGAGGAGAGCTATTTGCCAAATTGAAAGCTCGGACCGTTGCACCCCCAATTGTAAGAATTTGACGCTTTCTCTCTCTACGTTCTATTTTCCAACAAAGCTCTGTTTGAGCTCGTTCAGGTGTCAAAAGTGCAATTGAATCATATGAAGTGCAATTAATTCAAAAATTAAACTGGTTTGATCGGTCAATTTGGTGAAATCAAATTCGGCTGTGTTGGAAAGTTGAAATTGGGGAAAATTTTGGGGATTTCAAAAATTCGATGGACTAAAATGCAATTTTATAAAATTGAGGGCCAATTGGGCATGATAAGAGTGTTAGAAGACCAATTGAGCAAATTTTATAATTTTTGGGGTAAAACTTACCATTTTTGTAAAGGAAGGGCAAAATGGTAATTTTGGAAAAATTGGGGATCAAATTGGGAATTTGTGAAACTTGAACCCCTTTTTGTGAATTTGGATAAATTGAGGTCCCAAGGAGAATTTTAAAATTTTTGGGACTCAATTTAGGGAAAAATCGGCAATTGGGGTCTAAAGTAAAAGAAAAAGAACTTTAGGGACCAAATTGAAATATTTGAAAAGTTAGATATTTTAGTCATTTATAATGAATGATGGCTATCAAGCCAAATGATAATTAACAAAATTGTTCATTTCGTGTAGGAACACGAGATATCAAGAACGCTAGTTGAAATTAAGCTTGCAAGGGACGAAAGCCGACTTAGAGGAAATACACTACACGATCGGGTGAGTGGGAATTTAATCTCATTCCCAATTGGGATGATAACCACCTCGAAAATGAAAACCCACTATTAAGTGGTATTTTAATCATCACATCTGTGAAGAGTGATGTGAAAAGCACCTGGAAAAACTATTTATCAGTGGTAAGTAGATCACACCCAATTAGTATGATGAAACTTCCTAGAAGGAAGTAGAAAACCCGCTTATTTGTTATAAGCGGAGAAGTTCTCATACTTAGTTGGTATGATGGACAGTATAAAAGTTTATTTTATAGGAAGTTCTCTCCACTAACTATGTGCAACTGCTTAAAATTTTTGGGAGACCTTCTTGACGGGAGCTCGAATAGCTCTTATAGGATGGAAGCCTCAGTTTTAGAACTTGGGGCTAATATGCCCAATTTTGAAAATCTTGAACAATGGGCCCTAAACTGTTGGTACGAGGAGGAGCTCATAAACAAACATGATTAATATGCCATGAAAACTTAAGTAAATGAGTTGTTTGGCCATGGTACCGAGACAGGACCAACATACTCGATGGACTAGTCAGGACAAACAGCTGTAGGTCAAGTTGAGGGTCGGGACCGTCGAACCAATGGCACCACAAATTATATGGCATTATGTGAAAAATTGTTGATTGTGCATGTGTTGTGTTACGGGACCTTCAAGACACCTAAGAGGGGTAGTGATGCGTCCTAGGGCTTTGGACGACCTGGTGAATAAAAGGGCAGTTAGTCATACCAGAAGTGTCACGCCCCGACCCGGTTTGGTCAGATCCCCATGAACAACCCGCCACTCTCCCAGTTTATTAAAGGGTTTCCCCTTATTATAATCCGTAAAGAGTAAGGCGTCCTTTAAACCTGCACCATTTCCTGGAATAGCATAATCAAAACTGCATGAAATTTTAAACTTTACATACCTGTCTTACAGGAATCTTAGTTGATGGTCTTTTAAGGTAGGCTTTCCGGGATTTCCTGAAAGGGATATAAGGGAGGGGGTGAGTACGACTACTCAGTGAATGGGTTTTTAAAAGCTTTTGACTTTTAAGAAAAATATTTATATGGAGTGTGCCAGACTCCTTTATTTTCAAAAATCCCTTCATTTAAAAATTTGGGTTGTTACCACGGTGTGTCATCACCCAACACACATCCTTCATCATGAAGGTTACACACATTCGCAATCAGTATCACTACTGAACCCGCTAGTGGCTTCGGAGCGACTTTTCCTGCCACCCAGATAGTAGTACGACCACTTCTACCCTGGGAATGAGTGGATGTACGTGACATTCGACCCACAATCCCGAAATCACTTCTTCATGTCCGTATGAGGACAGAGACCTCATCTTGTCCCCACCCCGGTCTCATGCGCTTCGTGCTACTCCAGATTTCGCATAGACACCTGGAACGACGAACTGCCCTTATAACCACCAGGTCGTCCAGTGCCCTTAGGACGCATCACTACCCCTCATGGGCATCTTGATGATCCCGTACTCACAGTGCATGCACAAACAATGTTTTCTTATATTGCCATGTAATCTGTGGTGCCACTAGTCCAACGGCCCCGACTCTCAACTCAACCCACAGCTGTTTGTCTTGACTAGTCCGTCGACCTGTCATGTCGCACTGCTGCTAGTTGACTGAGCATGTCGGTCCTATCTTGGTACCATGGCCAAACAATTCACTTATTAAGTTTTATGGCACAAATATCAGGTTCATTTACGAGCTCGTGCTCGTGCCAACTGGCCTTGGGCCCACTGTACGAGATTTTCAAAATCGGGCATTTAGCCCCCAAGTTCCAAAATCGAGGCCCCCGGCCTATTAGAGCTATTCAAGCTCCCGTCGAGAAGGTCTCCCAAATTGTTTAAGCATTAGCACACAGTCAGGGGAGAGCACTTCTGACAAAAATAGGTTTTTACTGTCCATAATACTGATCGGTACAAGGACATCTCCGTTCATAACCGATGAACGGGTTTTCAACTTCCTTCGAGGAAGTCTCATCATACCAACCGGGTATGATCTACTTACAACTCGTAAGTAGTTTTTTTTTTCGCATAACTTTCACATCACTTTCTCTAAGTAGTGATGATTAAAATACCACTAAACAGTGGGTTTTTTATATCGAGGCACTTATCATCCCCAACCGGGTATGATGTTAGTAAACCCACTCACAACCAGTAAGTGGTTTTTAACTTTAAACTGTGCTCATCATCCCAACTGGGTATGATGTGAATAACCCACTCACAATTGGTAAGTGGTTTTTAACTTTATAAGGTGTGCTCATCATCCCAATCAGGTATGATGTTTGTAAACCCACTCACCCGTTCATGCCGTGAATTCCACTAGACCAGTTCTTGGTATTCACGTGAGCTTGTCCTTGCTGGCGTTCCCGGTACTTTGTGTTCCGGTGAAGGCACGACGGTCCGAGCTTTCGATCTGTGCAGATAGGTCTCATCCTGAGGTTCATCCTTTCGGTCCTAATTCGGCCGTGGAAAGGCTGAGAAAGTGTTAGGAGGGCTTGGTTTGGCCTGAGGAGGGCTTGAAATGGCCGATTTCAGCTTGGCCGAAATAGGGCATTTTCGGTCCGTCGAAGTTGCTTCACTATTCCATCATGTCGGCGCTTCTCCAATGATTCTCGGATTGATTGGAGTTTGCTATCAGATAGCTGTCTTCTCCCCGGTTCTAAAGAGCTCGACCTTTGTTCAAGTCGAAGCTCTCGTTCGAGCTTTACCGGGAAATGGAGCAGTAGAGAGAGAGAGAGAGAAGTGTTAAGGTGTGAGGAGAATGAAATGGGGATGACCTCTTTATATAGTTGTAAAACCCGTGTATTAAATAGGCGAGATTTATTACTGGTATTAATATGGCCATAAATTTTTGGTATTAATTCCAATAATTTAATTTCGGTATTAATTCTAATAAATTAAATTTCTGTATTAATTTCAATAATTTAATTTTGATATTTAATTATTTGTATTAATTTAAATAATTTAATTTAGGTATTAAATTATTGGTATTAATTTATGATAAGGCGTACATACAAATAGTTGCTTCACTATTCCATCATGTCGGCGCTTCTCCAACGATTCTCGGATTGATTGGAGTTTGCTATCAGATAGCTGTCTTCTCCCCGGTTCTAAAGAGCTCAACCTTTGTTCAAGTCGAAGCTCTCGTTTGAGCTTTACCGGGAAATGGAGCAGTAGAGAGAGAGAGAGAGAAGTGTTCAGGTGTGAGGAGAATGAAATGGGGATGACCTCTTTATATAGTCGTAAAACCCGTGTATTAAATAGGCGAGATTTATTACTGGTATTAATATGGCCATAAATTTTTGGTATTAATTCCAATAATTTAATTTCGGTATTAATTCTAATAAATTAAATTTCAGTATTAATTTCAATAATTTAATTTAGGTATTAAATTATTGGTATTAATTTATGATAAGGCGTACATACAAATTTTTTACCGAAATTTCGAGTTACAAAAAAATTCATACTTACCAAGAGGTCACCCATCCTCACTTTACTCTCAGGTAAACACGCTTAACTTTAAAGTTTTTATGGAATCTAGTTCACCTGAACCACTTTGGTTTTTGTTTTCTAATTTGTCTTAAGTTTCTTTTCCAAGGTTTAACCCTTTGGATCACCCGAGAGTTGTAAATTCCCAACTTGCCCGTTCAGAAATAATCGGGTTTGTGAACCGGTTCTGAATCCTCACTTGGTTTGACCGGTTCTTTTCTTGGTTTTCCTTAGCTCAAAAGGGCGAGTTTTACAACTCTCCCCTCCTTTTAGGAGTTTTGTCCCCAAAACTTAGTTAACATCCTTGCATGAGCAATCATTTCCTTTGATGCCCCTTTGGTGTTTGCTTAAGATGCAAAGTCTGCTCTTGTTCTTTTAATTAGTCCTTTTACATCCTTCACTTAAGGAATTTCTTTTCCTTTATATTATTTACTCCCTCCATGGAGTTTATCATAATGAGACATACCTTACTTCAGGGTATATTTTTAGATTTATATCTTTCTTTGCTTAGAGCACATTCTTCCCTTTGAGGTTTTGTACTCAAGATTAGAAATTCCAAGATACCTAACCATTCCCATGTCTAGTTAACCACTTGGTCGTTGAAACCTTTAGCTCAATGTTCTTTCGGGTGTTACATACTAGTTGCCATAGTTTTCTTTATTCTCAATTTTTCATCTCATTTTGACCCTTCCTCCATTCGTTGTCTATTATAACTTCAGTCCAAATTTTTATATTAGACCTCGTCATGCTTATTAGCCGACTCTTCCTTACTTTCAGTCATATTCTCATCGGGATTGTTGGGTTTACATACCCCTTACAGCATGGCATTTTCTAGGACCTATCTTTGTCCATTAGATTTCTAGAACATCTCTTTGAGGGTCTCTCTTAGCTTTTTTTTTTTTGACCTTTCAGGGATCATATAACTTCATCCCTCTTTTCTTTTGATGGCATTCCTCAACTATCCTTTTTACCGTTATCCTCTCATCCATCATGCTTTTGAAGTTATGTTTCACATAACCACATGGATTTCTCTTACCTACTCATCTTTTCAAAACGTTTTTATTGGGTCCTTTCAATTCCAATCATTGGGTTTCCTGATGATTATTGACATAAGAGGATTTTTTTTTCCTTCTTATGTCCTTTCTCTTCTTTAGTGACATCCCTTATTCAATGACTTCCTTTTTCCCTAATCCTCTTTTACTTGCTCATAAATCACTTCATGATTCTTCATTCTACAATAATTGCTTTCGATCTATGTGTCGATTACTTTGCTTGGGAAGGTTCAGTCCATTCAATTTTGTTCATTATCTTTGGTTGTCCGCCGTTACTAGTATTCCTCTTTCTACATGGTTCTCCTATTCTTTCCAAACAGGTCATAATGGACCATTACAATACTTCCTTCCTTGGAAAACATTTCCTAAATAAGGGTTGGTTCCATTTCCTCTTAATTGGGATACACATGTCTTTCCGAGGCTTCCTTCCTTGGTAGGATTCTTTGCCTTTCCCCTGACATTCTTTTCTTACATTTGCTCTAGGGGATTTGTACCCTTAAATGACATCCCTTGATGTCGTCTTCTCCTATTTACCTTTATTCCTCAAATCTTTTAGGCATATCTTTTATGCTTTATTTGCATCCTTATTCGTACACAGTACTTGTCTATTTCTTTAGGGAGCGTACAAATCTTCCTTGTTTAAGGATCATTGTGGGAGAGGCTTGCCTATTCCTTTCTTGGCTTGAGTTTAGTCGTTAATTGGCCCTTGGTCCTTTTTAGGATTTCTTGTATCCTTCTTTTCCCGAGTATTTGACCTTTCTGCTTCTCTCTTCTTTGTCGAAACTTACATTATGGCTTTCCCGAGTATTTGTTCGTTAACTGCTTTGCCTCCACCATTTGTTTGGTCTAAGTTTCTTAGCAGTAGTTTCTCGAGTCCTCCTATCCTTAACATCCATCTCACCGACCTTTTTAGGGTGTAGTCCCTTCTACTTCCCGATCTTCCTTAGGGTGTCATTTGTTCCCTTTGACTATCTTGTTGTAACGACTTGCTTTCTCTTGTCCTGTTGGTTCGAACTTCCTATTTGACATAGTTGTTTTTTCCAAGGTGATTTATTCCTGTAATCCCAATACGTCCCGTTTGTCAACAAATGTTCATCTTGTCTTCTCTTGTGGATGCACTCCTTTCTTTGCTCCTAAATGGTTTGCATTTTCTTCTTAACGGGGGAATTCTCTTCAGCTATCCTTTGTTCCGTTTGTGGTTTTATTGAGGTCCTACCTTTACCCCTTTTTCCTTCTTACCACTTTGCTAAGATTTTAAAGAGTTTCCTCTCATTTGTGGTTGCAAATGGAGTCACGTTTCTTGGGATGGTATCCTTTCGAATTTCCTATAGTTGTGGGGTGTTTATTCTTGGAAAATATTGTCCTGACTCCTGGCGATGTGCGACAATTTTTCACTTCGTGTCCTATTCCCCTCTAGGTTAACTTGATTCCTGTCCTTTGTAGGGTTGGGCACTTCTCCATGCAGTGTCCCCATCATTCATGCTTGTAATTACATGAACATAAGTGGTTCCTCCTGGCGTTTTCTTAGAAATTGTTAATTTTAGGTCTCCTTCATCCTTAAGTCTAGATACCGTGAGAGTTTTTTTTTTTTGAGTCTTCCTTGAGGATCACATCATTTGAGGGACAGGGTTTTTAGGAATTTGGAGTACTTCATTAATAGAGTAGTACAGTATGTTGGGGATTTTGACCCTATTACAGAAAATGGTCACCAAATAACTAGAGAGCTATGAGATTCTTGATTAGCATCCTCCTATGTAAGGTTATATGCCCCATTTTATGGCTTCATGCTTGACTTCCTTTATACTTAGAGTTGTGACCTCAATAGGTCCTGTCACCATTCTCTGGGATACTTTCTCATTTGCTCTTTTGAGATTCCTGCCATGCTTTAGGCATTTGGGAAGCTTCTAGGGTTGTCTTCCTATGAAGATAAGGGGTTGAGTAGAGCCATTCCTAGTTTTCTTGGTTACTCTCCTGGGAGCCATCTGAAAATTTTAGGATAAATCCTATTAGTTACAATATTTTCTAGTCTTGATTATGTATTCGAGGAAACAGGCTCTGATACCACTCTAGTTGTCACGCCCCGACCCGGTTTGGTCAGATCCCCGTGAACAACCCGCCACTCTCCCGATTTATTAAAGGGTTTCCCCTTATTATAATCCGTAAAGAGTAAGGCGTCCTTTAAACCTGCACCATTTCCTGGAATAGCATAATCAAAACTGCATGAAATTTTAAACTTTACATACCTGTCTTACAGGAATCTTAGTTGATGGTCTTTTAAGGTAGGCTTTCCGGGATTTCCTGAAAGGTATATAAGGGAGGGGGTGAGTACGACTACTCAGTGAATGGGTTTTTAAAAGCTTTTAACTTTTAAGAAAAATATTTATATGGAGTGTGCCAGACTCCTTTGTTTTCAAAAATCCCTTCATTTAAAAATTCGGGTTTTTCCATTATTTCTTAGTTACCACGGTGTGTCATCACCCAACACACATCCTTCATCATGAAGGTTACACACATTCGCAAGTCAGTATCACTACTGAACCTGCTAGTGGCTTCGGAGCAACTTTTCCTGCCACCCGGATAGAAGTACGACCACTTCTACCCTGGGAATGAGTGGATGTACGTGACATTCGACCCACAATCCCGAAATCACTTCTTCGTGTCCGTATGAGGACAGAGACCTCATCCTGTCCCCACCCCGGTCTCATGCGCTTCGTGCTACTCCAGATTTCGCACAAACACCTGGAACGACGAACTGCCCTTATAACCACCAGGTCGTCCAGTGCCCTTAGGACGCATCACTACCCCTCATGGGCGTCTTGATGATCCCGTACTCACAGTGCATGCACAAACAATGTTTTCTTATATTGCCATGTAATCTGTGGTGCCACTAGTCCAACGGCCCCGACTCTCAACTCAACCCGCAGCTATTTGTCTTAACTAGTCCGTCGACCTGTCATGTCGCACTGCCGCTAGTTGACCGAGCATGTCGGTCCTATCTTGGTACCATGGCCAAACAATTCACTTATTAAGTTTTATGGCACATATATCAGGTTCATTTACGAGCTCCTACTCGTGCCAACTGGCCTTGGGCCCACTGTACGAGATTTTCAAAATCGGGCATTTAGCCCCCAAGTTCCAAAATCGAGGCCCCCGGCCTATTAGAGCTATTCAAGCTCCCGTCGAGAAGGTCTCCCAAATTGTTTAAGCATTAGCACATAGTCAGGGGAGAGCACTTCTGACAAAAATAGGTTTTTACTGTCCATAATACCGATCGGTACAAGGACATCTCCGTTCATAACCGATGAACGGGTTTTCAACTTCCTTCGAGGAAGTCTCATCATACCAACCGAGTATGATCTACTTACAACTCGTAAGTAGTTTTTTTTTTCGCATAACTTTCACATCACTTTCTCTAAGTAGTGATGATTAAAATACCACTAAACAGTGGGTTTTTTATATCGAGGCACTTATCATCCCCAACCGGGTATGATGTTAGTAAACCCACTCACAACCGGTAAGTGGTTTTTAACTTTAAACTGTGCTCATCATCCCAACTGGGTATGATGTGAATAACCCACTCACAACCGGTAAGTGGTTTTTAACTTTATAAGGTGTGCTCATCATCCCAATCAGGTATGATGTTTGTAAACCCACTCACCCGTTCATGCCGTGAATTCCACTAGACCAGTTCTTGGTATTCACGTGAGCTTGTCCTTGCTGGCGTTCCCGGTACTTTGTGTTCCGGTGAAGGCACGGCGGTCCGAGCTTTCGATCTGGGCAGATAGGTCTCATCCTGAGGTTCATCCTTTCGGTCCTAATTCGGCCGTGGAAAGGCTGAGAAAGTGTTGGGAGGGCTTGGTTTGGCCTGAGGAGGGCTTGAAATGGCCGATTTCAGCTTGGCCGAAATAGGGCAGCTTCGGTCCGTTGAAGTTGCTTCACTATTCCATCATGTCGGCGCTTCTCCAACGATTCTCGGATTGATTGGAGTTTGCTATCAGATAGCTGTCTTCTCCCCGGTTCTAAAGAGCTCGACCTTTGTTCAAGTCGAAGCTCTCGTTTGAGCTTTACCGGGAAATGGAGTAGTAGAGAGAGAGAGAGAGGTGTTCAGGTGTGAGGAGAATGAAATGGGGATGACCTCTTTATATAGTCGTAAAACCCGTGTATTAAATAGGCGAGATTTATTACTGTTATTAATATGGCCATAAATTTTTGGTATTAATTCCAATAATTTAATTTCGGTATTAATTCTAATAAATTAAATTTCAGTATTAATTTCAATAATTTAATTTTGATATTTAATTATTTGTATTAATTCCAATAATTTAATTTAGGTATTAAATTATTGGTATTAATTTATGATAAGGCATACATACAAATTTTTGACCGAAATTTCGGGTTACAAAAAAATTCATACTTCCCAAGAGGTCACCCATCCTCACTTTACTCTCAGGTAAGCACGCTTAACTTTAAAGTTTTTATGGAATCTAGTTCACCTAAACCACTTTGGTTTTTGTTTTCTAATTTGTCTTAAGTTTCTTTTCCAAGGTTTAATGAACCCTTTGGATTACCCGAGAGTTGTAAATTCCCAACTTGCCCGTTCAGAAATAATCGGGTTTGTGAACCGGTTTTGAATCCTCACTTGGTTTGACCGGTTCTTTTCCTGGTTTTCCTTAGCTCAAAAGGGCGGGTTTTACAAGAAGTCTTGTGAAGCTCGACATAGCTTCAAGCGCATGAGACTGAAGTGGGGACAGGATGAGGTCTCTGTCCTGATATGGACACGGAGAATTGTTACGGGACTGAGGGTCGGATGTTGCGACCATACACTTATTCTCAAGGTAGAAATGGATGTGTTTCTATCTAGGTGGCTGACAAAGTTGCTCCGACGTGACAAGTGGGTTCAGTGGACGTACTGGCCTATGATTGTGTGTTTGATTTTCATGATGAAGGACGTGCATTGGGTGATTACACACCGTGATTAATATGAAATGATGATAAAAAGCCAAATTTGAAATGAAAGGTTTTTAAAATAAAATAAGGAGTCCAGCACACTCCAAATCAAACATTTTTCCTAAAAATTAAATTTTGAAAACTCATTCAATGAGTTATTGAACTCACCCCCTCCCTTCTATCTTTTTCAGGAAATCCTGGAAAGCCTACCCCAAGGACCATCAACTAATACGCCTGCGAGACAGGTATGATCATTTTAAAATTTTATGCAATTTTGATTTATCTAAGAAAGGTGTGGGTTTAAAGGATACCTTACTCTTCACCATTTATAAACAAGGGACAACCCTTAATAAACCGGATGAGTGGCGGGTTGATCACGGGGATCCGACCAAACCGGGTTGAGGTGTGACATGGAAGGCATCATATACCCCCGTCCCAGACAAGAAGAACTAGTATCATCTCCTAGAAGCCCAACCCCTCCTCCTCCAATCCCACAACAACCGGAGGGGAACCCAACCAAGATAAAGGCTTGGGATAATTACTGGGATGCGTGTGCCACCTTCATGAAGGTCCACCAAGTACCTCCATCTACTCAACCTGGCTTCAATCCCTCCCAATGGGTGAAGTAGACCTATGAGTGTGAGGTTGAGGTACTAAGGTGGTACGGATTGGAGGCCATACATGAAATTCGTCCTATTAGGGAATATGAATGGACCCCAACCAATTCCTCAGAGCCTTCTGATCAAGAGTCTCACAACTATTCTAATGTTAATTCTAGTCCTATGACCCCAAGGGATTAGGGGGTAGAAAATTCTTGTAATAAGACAAGTATGGCTGGAAAATATTTACTTGAATGAATGAAAGTGAAGTTTCTATTTAAAACTCCTAAGTTCCTTGATAAATTCAAAACAAAAAGAGTATGATAATAAAAATTTAAGTAAAAGGTAGGAAATCACCTAAGGAAGAAAAGACGGGTAATTACAGTTAACCTCAACCCTTAAGACTTTCCCTGAGAAGTAAGATAAGGATGAATTCATCCAAGGGAGATCTTAACTAAGAAAAGGAAGAAAAAGTTGGAACAAAGGGAAATTAACATCAAAGAGTACATATTCATGGAGAGTTCAGGAAGTTAAGGATATGCTCGAATAATAAGAGTAAGGAAAGAATATTTCAAAGGGAACCAAAAGAATGGAAGCTGATCAAGAAGAAATAAGTATGGGAGAAACACCAAGAATGTCAAGGCCACTAAGGGAAAGATGGGAAGAAAGTAGAATAACAAGAAAGCCCAGGTATAACAACTACTTGTAAAGAACTAAGATACAGTTTCTTAGAAACTCCATAAGATAGTGAGACTTGTGGAAAGCAGAGGTACGGACCAAAAGAGGAAGAAAAGTCAGAGTGGATGAACCATACAAGATCCTTAAGTATAAGTGAAGATTAAAAAAGAACTTCTAAAGAACGGTAGGGTGATCAAACAAAAGAATTTGAGAATGGGAGACATTAGAAGGAGGATGAGAGTAACAAGTTGGATTGAGGAAGGAGAAAGCTCAAAGTTAAGGAAATGTCGGAAAAGATCGAACCGAATAAGGACCTTAGTAAAATATAAAAATAACTAAGTGAGTACTTGGGGTGGTTAAGTACAACCTACTTGCAGGAAGACATGAAAACCCAAATTGGAATTTCAGACAGATCCAATTGAAGGAAATAAACTCCTATTGATCTAATCATACAGAAGAGAAAAATGAAGCTTTAATAAGAACTAAAGAGTATTAAGGAATAAACCCTAATTGAGACAAGGGAGGAATATCTAGGACATGAAGATACGGAAGATTGGATATAATAAGGATGAGGGGTTCACCTCAAATGAATAGCTAAGTTCTAAGAGCAAATGAGAATAAGGTAAGATAAATGAAAAGTACTTGTAGAATCTTAAGAGTAAAGGTAAGTAAGTGAAGATAACGATTGGGAAGGACATTTGAGAGTGAGTATTCGCAATGGTAAAGGTTATAAGGAAATTCCAGGAGAAGAGAAGTATAAAACTTACCAAGAAAAGAAACCATGGAAGGACACATGAGTGTCAGTTAAGAGGAATGGAACCGACAAAATTGAGAAGAAGATAAGCTCCTCAAAGAAAAGCTGCTAGAAATGAAAGGATCAAGTATAAAGGGAAAGAGATCGTGAAGATACAAGGGAAAAGTAAAACCCAAGTAACGTGCAAGTAGCAAGACGTCGTACGAGTAAGAAAAAGGACTAGCTAAAATAAAGGATTGTGAAATGATCACAATGTGATTAAAATGGATTTAAAAGGAGAAGATACCTTTAAAAAAAGGAAGGGTGCTAGTGGAAATGAGGAATGAAATAAGAAAGGAAGAGCTTTAGTATGTCAATAAGTTATCGGATGCTCAAGGGCTTGAAGATTGAAAGACCAATATAGAAGTGGGAAAATATGAGTAAGTTAGGAAATCGATACGGCTATAGTGATGCAAAGTCAAAGACAAGTTCAGAAGAATGTCATTGGTTAAGGGGCATGTAAACCCAACTATCCTAGAGAAAATATGACTTAGGCAAGGAAGGATCTATGATTAATGCATAACAAAGTAAAGTGTAAAGGTGATAACGAAGGAATGAGAAAGGGATCCATAAAGGATAAAAAGGTGATAAATGCCAAAACTTGTGGAATAAAATCACTGGAACTCATAGTCCTGAAATCTTATGTAAAGGAGTTTGGAATGGAGAAATGGTGCCTTGGGAAAGGAAGGATGTAACTAAAGGAAATGATTCCAAGCCTTCCAAGGAGATATTCTTAACTAAAGTAAGTTTCATGGAATGAAGAAAGGATGAGAATGAGACGAGAATCTTAGGTATGTGATGTAAGGGATGAACGAAAATAACCGAGAAGGTTGTAAGACGATAAACTAGAAAATTTATATATCAATAGAAAATTGATTCCAGTACACAAAAAGTGTGAAATACGTTTGGGGGACAAAACTCCTAAAAGGAGGGGAGAGTTGTAAACCCCGCTCTTTAGAGATAAGGAAAACTGGGAAAAGAACTGGTCAAAATGAGTGAGGAAAACCGAACCGGTTCACAAACCCAATCTTCGAGGAATGGGAAAATTGAGAAATATACACCTCCCGAGTGACCTAAAGGATTCATAAAAATTGGAAACGAACCTTAGGACAAATTGGGAGAGAAAAACCAGACAGGTTTGGGTGAACCGGACCCGAACCAGATTTAACTAGTTTATGAACTGAAACCAATAAAGAGAGGGCAAACTGGGAAATTTATTGATCCCAAGTGATCTAAATAGTCACATAAATCATGAAAAAGGACTTTAGGATGAATGAGGGATGAAAACAAAACTAATTCAATTGAACCGGATCCGAACAGGATTGAATCAGTTTGGACCGGTTTGAACCACCATTGAAATGGATGCTAAATTCATTTTTCTAGGTGGCTTAGGAAATTCTAATTTGAGAATTGAGGCCACCATTTGATAGATAATGAATTTAGATTCATTTAGAAATTTTTAATTATGAAAAACTTGGTCGAATCAGACCTGAACTGGCCGGTTTAAGCTTTGAACCAGGTTCGAACCGGTCCAGTCCGGTTCGGAACAATGTCGTCATCTTCCTTCAAATGACAACACTGTTCACTTATTGAAAAATTGAAGCAGCACTGACGAAGAGGAAATGTTTCTGTTCAATATGTTTCAGGCCATCAATGACTACCATAAAGGTGCCAAACGGATGGCCGACGAGTCCCCGAGCTTCTTATATAAAGAGCTACTCTCCATTCATCCAATCCACACCGGAAAACCTCACTCTCTCTTAGCTACTCAGTTTTTCGGTGAAGCTTGAATCAAAGCTCGGATATACGATCTTTTCTGACCCAAACAAGGTGTGGTCAGGTTCCTTAGAACCGGGGAGAAGTCAGCTACACGATGGTAGTCTCCAAACATTCTGAGGGTCGTCGGAGAAGCGCTAGCATGATCAAACAGTGAAACAGCTCCGGCGGACCGAAGCTGCCCTGTTTCTATCAAGCTAAAATTAGAAAATTCGAGCCCTCCTCAGGCCAAACCAAGGTCTCCCAACACCTACTCAGCCCTCCTATAGCTGAAATAGAACTGAAAGATAAGCCAATTCGGCTCCCCTTAGTAATTTATGATCGGTGCTAGAGAGAGAAATGTTAGAATTTCCATGATAAAATTCTCACCATATTCGACATCAATTAATGCAATTCATGATCCTAGGAGAAACCTCGGGAGGAGAGCTATCTGCCCAGATTAATAGCTCGGACAGTCGTGCCCCCATAGTGAGCATTTGAATCTTTCTCTCTCTACATTCTGTTTTTCAGTGAATCTCCGTTTGAGCTCGTTCCAACATTAAAACTTGCGATTCAAAATGCAATTGAATTGTATGAAAATGTAGAAACTCTAATTTAACTTTAATTTCAAAAATTAAACTCGTTTGATCGAATAAAATGTAAAGTTGAAATTAGGGGAAAAACTATGGAAATTTTGGGGATTTCAAAAATTTGAGGGACTAAAATATAATTTTATAACATTAAGGGCCAGTTGGGCATGACAAGAGTGTTAGAGGACCAAATTTTAGAATTTTGGGGGTAAAACTTACCATTTTTGTAAAGGAAGGGTAAAATGGTAATTTTGGAAAAATTGGGGACCAAATTGGGAATTTGGGAAACTTCAATCCCTTTTGGTGAAATTGAATAAATTGAGGACCCCGGGGTAATTTTAAAAGTTTCGGACTCAATTTGGGGAACACCGGCAATTGGGGCCTAAAGTAAAAGAAAAAGAATTTTAGGGACCAAATTGCAAATATTTGAAAAGTTAGATATTTTAGTCATTCATAATGAATGATGGCTATCAAGCCAAATGATAATTAACAAAAATGTTCATTTTGTGTAGGAACACGAGATATCGAGAACGCGAGTTGAAATTAAGCTTGCAAGGGACGAAAGCCAACTTAGAGAAAATACACTGCACGATCGGGTGAGTGGAAATTTAATCTTAAATCCGGTTGGGATGATAACCACCTTGGAAATGAAAACCCACTATTAAGTGTTATTTTAATCATCACATTTGTTAAAAGTGATGTGGAAATCATGGGGAAAAACTACTTATCGGTCGTAAGTAGATCATACTCGATTAGTATGATGAAACTTCCTAGAAGAAAGTAGAAAACCCGCTTATTTGTTATAAGCGGAGAAGTTCTCATACTTGGTTTGTATGATGGACAATAGAAAAGTTTATTTTGTCAGAAGTGCTCTCCATTGACTATGTGCCTCTGCTTAAAATTTTTGGGAGACCTTCTTGACGGGAGCTCAAATAGCTCTTATAGGCTAGAAGCCTTGGTTTTGGAACCTGGGGCTAATATGCTCGATTTTGAATATCTCGAATAGTCGACCCTAGGCTAGTTGGCATGAGTAGGAGCTCATAATCAAACATGATTAATATGCCATGAAAACTTAAGTAAATGAGTTGTTTGGCCGTGGTACCGAGACAGGACCGACATGCTCGATGGACTAGTGGCAGTGCGACATGATAGTTTTTCAAACTAGTCAGGACAAATAGCAACAGATCGAGTTGAGGGTCGGGACCGTCAGGTATGCTTGATTTCTCTTAAGCTTGCATTTTATTTGATATATGTCTTTCCAATGAACAAGGTTGAAAGTACGCCTGGCTCCCCTTCAGTTGAAAAAGGAGGAAACTCCTCTTGAACCAAGAGAGTGGTGGGTTGTCCATAGGGATCCGACCAAACTAGGTCGGGGCATGACAGGAACCATCAAGACACCCAAGAGGGGTAATGATGCGTCCTAGGGGCTACTGGACGACATGGTGGAGATAAGGGCAGATTGTCGTGCCAGCAGTCAGGGAAGCTCAACGTAGCTTCAGGTGCTTGAGACCGAGGTGGGGTCGGGATGAGGTCTCCATCCTCTTATAGACATGGAGTTTCTTTTTGGGTTTGAGGGTCAGATGTCGCATACATCCAATCATTCCCTGGGTAGAAGTGGACGGGCTTCCATCTAGGTGGCCGGTAAAGTCGCTCCCACACCACAAGTGGGTGCAATGGACAGGCTGCCCTACAAATGTGTGATATCTTCATGATGAAGGGCGTGTGTTAATTGTTAAACACACCAACTGTGGTTAATGAGGAATAATGGTTTTGAAAACTGAAAAATTGAGGAATAAATTGCTTTAAAGAAAATAAGGAGTCTGGCAAACTCCAATTCAAACTATTTTTTGAAACTCATATTTCAAATTCCCTTTCACTAAGTTGTTGAACTCACCCCCTCCCTTTACCCCTTTTTAAAAAACTGAGGGAAAAAATGACCTAAAGACCTTCCGCTATCAAAACCTACAAGATAGGTACATAAGTTCAAATTTTTATGTAGTTTTTATTAATGTTATTCCAGGAAAGGTACATGTTTAAAGGATGCCTTACTCCTCACAGTTTAAAAGAAGGGGAAACCCTTAATAAATTGGGAGAGTGGCGGGTTGCTCACAAGAATCCGACCAAACTGGGTCAAGGTGTGAATGGGGGTGAGTTCTATAACTTAGTGAGTAGGGCCATAATGGTAAGAAGTTTTCAACTATTTCTTTTGCCAGGTAACTTAACCCTCACATTCCTTTTTTTATCATATAAAAATGGCTTTCTACATTTCTCCTTTGTGTATTTGGTTTGACAATCAAGCATACAATCAAGGAATCATACGTTCATAAAGCAGTCCCTGACTATTCCACTTGTGGCCTGGAGCAACTTTACCGACCACCCTGATAGAAGGTCACACCTTCTACTACAAGTATGAGTGGGCTCTACAACCCATCCCCTAGACCTAAATTGAATCCTCGTGTCCGCTATAGTGGAATGATACATCTCCCCCTTCTTCCTCGGTCACAGTACGCATAAAGCTTAGAGAGCTTTATGACTTATTGGACGCAAAGCTTCCTTTATGCTCTTTGGGTCATCTAGTAGCCCTTAGAACTATCACTACCCCATACTGGGCACCTTGATGGTTTCGTATCTCATCATGCACAAGCAAAAGTCTTTTTAATTAAAATTGTTATCTTTTGTTCTACTAGCCCAATGAGTTCGATGACCAAGCTTTGACTTAGTAGCTAAAACCCTTACATTTCCAATTTATGATGATTTTCCATAAACACATAAATGTAAATTTGTCTATGGGTGGTAAGCCCGTTCCCATTGGACTTGGACCCACTTCATATGTCACGCCCCGACCCAGTTTGGTCGGATCCCCACGAGCAACCCGACACTCTCCCGGTTTATTTAGGGTTTCGCCTATCTTTAACCTGGAAGGAGTAAGGCATCCTTTATACCAGCACCTTTCGTGGAATAACATAAATCAAAACTCATAAAATTTTAAACTTTTCATACTTGTCTTACAGGTGTAGTTTAACTCATAGGTCTTTGGGTAGGTTTTTCCCTAGGTTACCTAAAAGTTATATAAGGAAGAGGGTGAGTACAATGACCCAATGAATGGGTTTTCAAAATTTAACTTTAGAAAAAATGTTTGAATTGGAGTGTGACAGACTCCTTATTTTTCTTTAAAAACATTTCATTCTCAAATTTGATTTTTATAACCATTTCTTATTACCACATTCTATTATCACCCAACACACCTTCATCATGAAGATAAAACACACAATCGTAGGCTAGCTCATCCACTGTATCCACTTGTGGCATCGGAGCGACTTTACCGGCCACCTAGATAGAAATACATCCACTTCTACCCTTAGAATGAGTGGATGTTCGTGACATCCGATCCTCAATACCGAAATAAAACTTCGTGTATCAATGAGGATAGAGACCTCATCTTGTCTCCATCCCGATCTCATGCGCTTGAAGCTATGTCGAGAATTGCAAGACTTTTGGTACGACTAACTACCCTTATATTCATTAGATCGTCTAGAGACCTAGGATGCATCACTACCCCTCTTGGGTGTCTTGAAGGTCCCGTAACACAGTGCATGCACAATCAACAATTTTTCACATAATGCCATATAATCTATGGTGCCACTGGTCCAACGGTCACAACCCTCAACTAGACGTGTAGCTATTTGTCTTGACTAGTCCGAAGACCTGTCATGTCGCACAGCCACTAGTCCATTGAGTATGTTGGTCTTGTCTCAGTACCATGGCCAAACAACTCATTTACTTAAGTTTTCATGGTATAATAATCATGTTTGTTTACAAGCTCTTGCTCGTGCCAATTGGCCTAGGGCCCACTGTTTGAGATTTTCAAAAGTTGGGCATTCTAGCCCCCATGTTCCAAAATCGAGGCCTACAGCCTATATGAGCTATTCGAGCTCCCGTAAAGAAGGTCTCCCAAAATTTTAAGTAGTGGCACATAGTCAGAGAAGAGCACTTTCCACAAAATTAACTTTTCAACTATCCATCATACCAACCGGGTATGAGGACATCTCTTCTTATAACCGATAAGCGGGTTTTCCACTTCCTTCGAGGAAGTTTCATCATACCAACGAGGTATGATCTACTTACAACTGGTAATAGTTTATCCGTGTGATTTTCACATCACTCCTCTCATGTGTGATGTTTAAAATATCACTTAATAGTGGGTTTTCATTTTTGAGATACTTATCATCCCAATCGGGTATGATATTAAATTCCCACTAACCTGATATTGCAGTGAATATCCTCTTAATCGGCTTGTTGTCCTTACTTGAACTTGTCTTACCTGGCATTAACGGTACTTCGTGTTCCTACATGATATGAACACTCTTGTTCATTATCCTTTGGCCTAATAGCCCTCATTCATCACAAATGAATGAGAAAATCAAACTTTTCCTTTATTTGCAATTAGGTCAACACAGTTATTTTTCATTAACTTTAAGTCTCTAATGTCAGTTTTTCCCTCAAATTGAGTCCCAAAATTTTTAAAATTCTCTTTGGGATCTCAATTTATTCAATTTCACAAAAAGGGGGTTTAATTTCCAAAATTTCCAATTTGCCCCTACTTTATAAAAAAAGGTAAGTTTTACCGCCAAAAATAGCTCAATTGGGCCTCCAACATCTTTATCATGCCCAATTGGCCCTCCATTTTATGGAATTGCACTTTAGTACCTCAAATGTTTGAAATTCCCAAATTTCCCCCAATTTTCTCCCAATTTCAACCTACTAACTCTGCCAAATTTGATTTCATTAAATTAACCGATCAAATGAGTTTATTTGTTGAAATTGAAGTTAGATTGGAGTTCCTACACATTCATATGATTCAATTGCACTTTGAATTGCATGATTTGATGCCGGAACGAGCTCATACGGAGCTTCGTCGGAAAACTAGACTTAGAGAGAGAAAGCTTACCGTCGGGGTTGCAACGATTCGAGCTTTCAATCTGGGCAGATAGCTCTCATCCTGAGGTTCCTCCTACGATCAAGAAATGCATCAATTGATGCTGAATTGAATGAGAATTTAGTCATCGAAGTTCTGTCGGTTCTCTCTCTAGGACTAATCGAAATTTATAGAGGGGAGCCAAATTAGCTTACCTTTTCACTCTAATTCAGTTGTAGGAGGGTTGTGGAGGTGTTGGGAGGGCTTGGTTTGGCCAAAGAAGTGCTCGAATTGGCCGATTTCAGCTCAGCCGAAATAGGGCAGCTTTGGTCAATCGGAGCTGCTTCACTGTTCGATAATGTTGGCGCTTCTCCGACGACCATCAGAGCAAATGGAGATATAGGCATTTAGCTGACTTCTCATCGAATCTAATGAACCCGACCTCACCTTGTTTGGCTTAGAAAAATGCCCAAGTCGGAGCTCTGGTTCGAGCTTCGCCAGAAATTGGAGCAGTTGAGAGAGAATGGAGTTTTCAGGTGTGGAGAGAATCAATGAGGTGGGCACTATACATAGGAAGCTCGGGGACTTCTTGGTCGTCCGATTGGTACCTTAATGACGGTCATTCATTGCATGAAACTCCCTGGTCATAGACTTTTCAGCTTCACCCATGCTATTCAATTTTCCAGCGAGTGAATATTGTTGTCATCTAAAGGAAGAAGACGACACTGTTCCGAACCAAATCGGACCGGTCCGAACCAGGTTCATAGTTTAAACCGGTTGGTTCATGCCCGATTCAATCAAATTTTTCAAAATTAAAAATTCATTTTCTATCCAATAGCGGCCTCAAATCTCACATTTGAATTTTCTAAGCCACCTAGACAAATGAATTTAACATCTGGTTCAATCCTGTTCGGATCCAGTTCACCTGAACCAGTTTGGTTTTCATCTCCAATTCATCCTAAAGCCCCTTTTCATGACTTTTGTGACTCTTTAGTTCACTCGGGATGCATAAATTTCCCGGTTTGCACTTTCTCTATCGATTCCGATTCATAAATTAGCACTGTTCATAAACTGGTATAATCGAGTTGTATCCGGTTCATCTGAACCGATCTAGTTTTTCTCTTCCAATTTCTCCTAAGGTTCTTTTCCAAGGTTTTATGAATCCTTTGGGTCATTTAAGAATTGTAATTTCTCACATTGCTTCTTTTCTGATGATAGGTTTGTGAACCAGTTCGGTGTTTCTCACTCGCTCTGACCAGTTCTTTTCCTTGTTTTCCTTAATTCTAAAGGGTAGGGTTTACAACTCTCTCCTCCTTTTAGGATTTTTGTCCCCAAAACTAAATTTCTCTCTGGGATAACTTCCCTTAATGTCAACTTAGACAGGTTAATACTTTGGTCGTTCTTTCACCCAGCCCACCTTAATTCACGAACTTAAGAATTTCTTTTCCTTATGTTGTTTACTCCTTCCATGGAGTTTTATCATAACTAGTATATCTTACCTGTTAGTCCCAAGGTATATCCCTAGGTTTGCATCTTTCTTTACTTATGGCAAGATTCTTCCCCTTTGGGGTTCTTACTCATGATTTTAGGATTGGGAGTTTTAAGGTACCCAATCATTCCTTTGTCTAGTTATTCTCTTCATTTTTTAAACCCTTAGCTCAGCGTTCTTCAATCATTACATACTTGATTTCACGGGTTTCACTATTATTACCCCTTCATCCTATTTTGATCCTTCCTTCCTCCATCATTGATTATAGCTTTGGTCAAAATTTTGTTTGACCTTGTTATGCTTACTAACTGGCTCTTTCTCACTCGAGCCACATTTCACTCGGGACTATTGGTGCTTATATGTCCCTTACGACATGACATAGTCTAGAACTCATCTCTATCCCTCAAACTTCTGACACACCTCCTTTAGGGTTGCTTCCAACTTTCCTACCTTTCAGGAATTGTATAATTCCATCCCTCCTTTCATCAGGTAGTATTCTTCGACTACCTTCATTGTTATCCCCCTTATCCTTCGTACCTTGGCAACATATCTTACATAACTATGTCGGTTTTCCTTACCTACTCGTCCTTCCCCAACTTCTTTGTTGGGTCTTTCTAGTGCCAATTATTGAATTTCTTGATGACTTACCAACATGCTGGGACTCTTGACTTCTTATGTCTTTCTTCATTTCTAGTAACGTCCTTTACTCAAGGATTTTTCTTTTTTTTAAATTCATTCTCATTTACTTGTAACCATTTCATGATTTTGTTGTTTTTAGGGTGTTCTCCTTTAATGATTTTCATCCTCTACTATGTCCTTCAAAGTAGGGATTTCCCTTTAAGTGCTATAAGCTCGAATTTCTTACTACTCTGTGAAGGTTTCCTTCCTTCGCATTCTTACACTCCATTTGGATTTGAGCTTTTATTCACCTTTAATCATTTGCCAATCGTCGGGTCTTATTTTGTGTACTTCACATTATGCTCGCTCTATTACCCTTCTTTAAAGTGTAGTCTCCACTACTCCCCGATCCTTCTCATGGTCTCATTTATTCTCCTTGACCATCCTGTTGTTACTAATTGCTTCCTTCTTTTCTAGGTTCGCCAAAAATCTCTAATTGGCTTCTTTGTTCTTCCAAATCAGGTAATACTTTGGCCATCCCGACATACCCTTAACCACTTATGGTTCTTTATGAGGTTCTTTATGTCAGTTTAAGCCTCTTAGGATCTATCTAGTGGTTCCTTAGCTTTGGGTCTTCCCTTTTTGAGGTCTCACTTCCTACATGTATCCTCTACCTAATGATTCTCGTCCTGGTTCAACTTCTTAACGCGTCTTGAAGGCTTTTCCATGTCACTTCTTACACCCTTCTAAGGTCGGTATTTTTTCCCGCTCTTTATCCTTCACTGTCCTCCATTTCCTTTTTGTTCCCTATCCTCTCTTCGAGGAGCTCCTGATGATAGATTGGTTCCTAGCACCCTTTACATCCAGCCTTGTACTCCTTGGGCTCTATTAAGTGACTGTGGACCACAACCAATCTTGATATCATTGGTTGTTTTCTCCTTACCTTCTTTCAAATTGAAGTGCTTACTTTTCCAAGGTTTTCTAGATATTCTTTCCTCTATTTCTTATGATGGGTAGCCCACCCATTTTCATTCATCATTGTGCCATTTTGATGCTATTTCCTACTTACCTGTTCCTTGGGTTTAATTTCCCCTTGGGTTTAACTTTCCCCTTGGGTCCTCTTAATGTGCTTCCCTTGGTTCCTTCACCTCAGCGTGCACTTCACCTCCACATCCTTCATCACTTGGTACATTATTTCTTAGTTGGAATATGTATGCCTTCCCAGGGTCTCCTTCCGTGGGAAAGGCTAAGGCACTTATTTGCTTCAACACCTCTTTATGCGGGACTTACTAAATCCTCCTTATGGCTTGAGTGTAATTTCATTTTTGGTCATTTATTTCTTCAAGGGTTGTCTTCATCCTTTCATTCCATTGTTATGGCCTTTCCACTTCTCCCTTTCTCGCTAGGTTAGTCAACAACCCTTCTTGGCCCCTCGATTTTTCCAAAGTAGATCATACTTTATTGTCTCAAGGCTTCCTAGTTATTTGTCATCATTTAGCTTGTCTTCTATGGAGGAGGTGTTTCCTTCTTTGCTTCTAGGTGGTTTATAGTGCTCCTTGGAAAATTCTCTTTGTCTATATTATATTATCTCTGAGCTTTCTTAAGTTCATACCCTTGATCTTCTGTTTGTGATTCTTTCTCAGGCAATTGAGACATGCTTTTAGAGAAATTTTTAGAAACTCATAATCTTATTTATTGAAGTAAGAATACAATTTTGGGGTTTTAACATCTCTTAAGGGAGATTGTTACGAAGATAAGTTGGGGAGTACTCAGTACTAAACTATGGTCTAGAGGGATCTCTTCATGGGTGAAATTGGGTTCCCTAGTTGCAATTGTGGTTCTTATAATGATATCCCTTCAAACTTTTATAGGGGTGGAGGTGTCCTTCTTAGGAGGTATCACTTGGATTCTTGGCAGTGTGGGACATTTCCTTGCTTTGTGTCCCACCTTCCTACACTCATAACAGATCCTCTCAGATCTTGTGCTCTGAAATGTCGGGCATCTTCTACTGTAGTATCTCCATCGCCCACATTTATAACAGGTCATCTCCTTGTGTGGATCTTTATGGTTCCTCCAAAACTTCGAACATTGTGGAGCCTTTCTAAGGGGTTGTTGATGGTTCAATGCAGTGACATTCTTGAGCTTGAACACCTTGGAGGCTTTCTTGTCGAGTCCTCTTTGACTCGGGGTTACTCCAAGGGTCTTTCTATACTCTTGGTTCATTTCCTCCCTTAGGATGGGGTTCTCCCTAGCTTATGGGGTGGCTGAGATAGCGCGGGTTTGTTTGGATACTTTTTTTGGGGCCATCTGAAAATATTTAAAATCAATCCTATTAGTTACTATATTTTCTAATCTTGATTATGTATTCGAGGAAATAGGCTCTGATACCACTCAAGTTACCATGCCCCGACTTGGTTTGGTCGGATCCTTGTGATCAACTCGTCACTCTTCCGGTTTACTAAGGGTTGCCCCTTGTTTATAAACCGTGAGGAGTAAGACGTCCTTTAAATTTGCCCCTTTCCTGGAATAACATAAATCAAAATTACACAAATTTTTATACTTATCATACCTGTCTTACAGGTGTCTTAGCTGGTGGTCTTTGGGGTAAGCTTTCTAGGGTTACCTGAAAGGGATATAAGAGGGGGTGAGTACAACGACTCGGTGAATGGGTTTTCAAATTTTAACTTTAGGAAAAATGTTTGAATCGGAGTGTGCCAAACTCTTTATTTTCCTTTAAAAACATTTTATTCTCAAATTCAGTTTTTATAACCATTTCTTATTACCATGGTGTGTTATCACCCAACACACATCCTTTATCATGAAGGTAAAACACACAATCACAGGCCAGCCCATCCACTATACCCACTTGTGGCATCACAACGACTTTATCGGCCACCAAGATAGAAGTACGTCCACTTCTACCCTAAGAATGAGTGGATGTTTGTGACATCCGACCCTCAATCCACTAGGTCGTATGAGGACAGAGACTTCATCTTGTCCCCAACCTGGTCTCATGCACTTGAAGCTACGTCAAGCTTCGCAAGACTTCTCATACAACTAACTGCCCTTATATCCACTAGGTCGTCCAGAGCCCTGTGACGCATCACTATCCATCTTGGATGTCTTAGGGGTCCCATAATATAGTGCATGCACAATCAACAGTTTTTCACAAAATGCCATATAATCTGTGGTGCCACTGGTCCGATGGCCCCGACCCACAACTAGACCTATAGCAGTTTGTCTTGACTAGTCTGAAGACATATCATGTCGCACTACCACTAGTCCATCGATTATGTTAGTCCTGTCACGGTACCATGGCCAAACAACTCATTTACTTAAGTTTTCAAGGCATAATAATCGTGTTTGTTTACGAGCTTTTGCTTGTGCCAACTGGTCTAAGTCCCACTAATCGAGATTTTTAAAAGTCGAGCATTCTAGCCCCCAAGTTCCAAAACCAAAGCCTCCAACCTATATGAGCTATTCGAGCTCCCGTCAAGAATGTCTCCCAAAATTTTAAGCAATGGCAAATAGTTAGGGGACAGCACTTCCGACGAAATAAACTTTTCAACTATCCATCATACCAACCGGGTATGAGGACATCTCCGCTTATAACCGATAAGCGGGTTTTCTACTTCCATCTAGGAAGTTTCTTCATACAAACCGGGTATGATCTACTTACAACCGTTAAATAGTTTTTTCGGGTGATTTTCACATGACTCCTCTCAGGTGTTATGTTTAAAATACCACTTAATAGTGGGTTTTCATTTTCGAGGTGCTTATCATCCCAATCAGTTATGATATTAAATTTCCACTTACCCAATAATGTAGTGAATATCCTCTTAGCCAGCTTGTTGTCCTTACTCGAACTTGTTTTAGCTGGCATTCTCAGTACTTCATGTTCCTACACGATATAAACACTTTTTTTCATTATCCTTTGGATTAATAGCACTCGTTAATCCTAAATGAATGAGAAAATCAAACTTTTCCTTAATTTTCAATTAGGTCCCTAAAGTTATTTTTCTTTAACTCTAACTTCCTAATGATGGTTTTTCCCTCAAATTATGTTCTGAAACTTTTAAAATTCACCTTGGGACCTCAATTTATTCAATTTCACAAAAAGGGGTCTAATTTCCAAATTATCCAATTTGGTCCCCAACTTTTCCAAAATTACCATTTTTGCCCCTACTTTACAAAAATGGAAAGTTTTGCCCCAAACATTCCAAAAATTACCAAATTGGTCATCTAACATCTTTATCATGCCTAATTGGCCCTCAATTTTATGAAATTACACTTTAGTCCCTCAAATTTTTGAAATTCGCAAATTTCCCCCAATTTCAACCTTCTAACACAACCAAATTTGATTTCATCAAATTGACAAATCAACTGAGTTTAATTGTGGAAATTGAAGTTTGATTGGAGTTCCTACACCTTCATACGATTCAATTACACTTTGAATCGCACGATTTGATGTCAGAACAAGCTCAAACGGAACTTTGCCGAAAAGCTGGACTTAGAGAGAGAAAGCTTCGTCAAGGGCGCGGCGGTCCGAGCTTTCGATCTGAGCAGATAGATCTCATCCCAAGGTTCCTCCTAGGATCAAGAATTGCATCAATTGATGCCTAATTGAATGAGAATTTAGTCGTCGAAGTTCTGTTGGTTCTCTCTCTATCACCGATCAGAATTTACAGAGGGGAGCTAAATTGGCTTACCTTTTCACTCTAATTCAGCTGTAGGAGGGTTTTAGAGGTGTTAGGCAGGCTTGGTTTGGCCAAAGAAGTGGACGAATTAGGCCAACTTTGGTCCATTAGAGCTACTTCACTGTTCGATCACGTTGTTGCTTCTCTGACGACCCTCAGAGCAAATGGAGACTATAGGCGTGTAGCTGACTTCTCCCTGAATCCAATGAACTCGACCTCACCTTGTTTGGCTTGGAAAAATGCCCAAGTTAGAGCTCTGGTTCAAGCTTCACCAAAAATTGGAGCAGTTGAGAGAGAATGGAGTTTTCAAGTGTGGAGAGGATGAATGAGGAGAGGCTCTTTATATAGGAAGATCGAAAACTTATTGGTCGTCTAATTGGCACCATAATGGCAGTCATTCAACGCCTGGAACTCCCTAGCCGGGTACTTTTCAGCTTTGTCGATGCTATTTGATTTTCCAACGAGTAAATAATGTTGTCCTCTAAAGGAAGAAGATGACACTGATTCGAACCAGACCGGACCGGTCCGAACCGAGTTCAAAGCTTAAACTGGTCGGCTCAGGCCCGATTCAATCAAATTTTTCAAAAATAAATATTTCTAATTTCATTTTCTATCCAATGGTGGCCTCAAATCTCAAATTTGAATTTTCTAAGCTACCTAGAAAAATGAATTTAACTTCTGGTTCAATAGTTGTTCGAACCTGTCACACCCTGACCCGATTTGGTCGGATCCCTATGATCAACCTGCCACTCTTCCAGTTTATTAAAGGGTTTCTCCTTATTATAAATTGTAAAGAGTAAGGCATCCTTTAAACCTGCACCTTTTCCTAGAATAACATAAATCAAAACTACATAATATTTTAAATTTATCATGCCTGTCTCACGGGCGTCTTAGTTGATGGTCTTTAAGGGTAGGTTTCTCGGAATTTCCTAACGGGATATAAGGAAGGGGGTGAGTACAACGACTAAGTGAATGGGTTTTTTTTAACTTCTAAGAAAAAGAATTGTATTGGAGTGTGCCAAACTACTTTCTTTCAAAAATCCTTTCATTTCAAAATTCGATTTTTACCACCATTTCTTATTAATCACTGTGTGTCATCACCCAACACACATCCTTCATCATGAAGGTCAAACACACATTCACAGGCAAGTACGTCCACTAAACCCACTTGTGGTGTCGGAGTGACTTTACTGGCCACCTAGATAGAAACATGTCCACTTCTACCCTGAGAATGAGTGGATGTTCACGACATCTGACCCTCAATCGAGTAACGATTCTGTGTCTGTATGAGGACAGATACCTCATTCCATCCCCACCCTGGTCTCATGCGCTTGATGCTGCTCCAAATTTCGCATGGTTACCTAGTCCGACAAACTACCCTTATACCCACCAGGTCGTCCAGGGCCCTTAGAATGCATCACTACCCCCTCTTAAGCATCTTCATGGTCATATAATCACAGTGCATGCATAATCGGTATTTTACATCATGCCTTATAATTTGTGGTGCCACTAGTCTAAAAGCTTTGACCCTCAATTCAACCAGCAACTCTCTGTCTTGACTGGTCCATCGACCTGTCATGTCACACTGCCGCTAGTTGATTGAGTATATCAGTCTTGTCTTGGTACCATGGCCAAACAATTCCTTTATTGAAAGTTTTATGGCATATAACTCATGTTTGTTTACAACCTCCTGCTCGTGCCAACTAGCCTTCGGCTTACTGTACGAGATTTTCAAAATTGGGCATATTAGCCCCCAAGTTTTAAAATCGAGGCCCCGGCCTATAAGAGCTATTCAAGCTCTCGTCAAGAAGGTCTCCCAATTCATTTAAGCATTAGCACACAATCAGAGGAGAGCACTTCCAACAAAAATATGTTTTTAACTATACATTATACCAACCAGGTATAAGGACATCTCCGCTCATAACCGATGAACGAGTTTTCAACTTCCTTCGAGGAAGTTTTATCATACCAACCAGGTATGATCTACTTATAACCGGTAAATAGTTTTTCCACATGATTTTCACATCACTCCTCTAAGTTATGATGTTTAAAATATCACTTAGTAGAGGGTTTGCATTTCGAGGTACTTTATCATCCCCAACCGGGTATGATATAAAATTCCTATTACAACTGGTAAGTGGTTTTTAACTTTAAACTATGCTCATCATCCCAACCGGGAATGACGTTAGTAAACCCACTCATAGTGACTTCTAATTTAGAAAATGTGCTCATCATCCCAATCGGATATGATGTGATTAACCCATTCACCCGTTAATGTAGTGAATTCCACTAGATTGGTTCTTTATATTCACGCGAGCTTATCCTTACTGGCATTCTCGGTACCTCATGTTCCTACACGATGTGAACTTCTCGGTTCATTATCCCTCGGCCTAATAGCCTTCATTCATTCCAAATGAATGAGAAAACTAAACTTTTATTTATTTGCAATTAGGTCCCTAAAGTTATTTTTCTTTAATTTTAAGTCCCTAATGCTGATTGTTTCCCTCAAATTGAGTCCTAAAACTTATAAATTTATCTTAGAACGTCTATTTATTCAAATTCACAAAAAGGGGTTTAATTTCCCAAATTTCCAATTTGGTCCCCCAACTTTTCCAAAATTACCATTTTGCCCTTCCTTTACAAAAATGGTAAGTTTCACCCCAAAAATTCTAAAATTCCTCAATTGGCCCTTTAACATACTTATCAAGCCCAATTGACTCTAAATTTTATAAATTTGTATCTTGGTCCTTCGAATTTTCAAAAATCCTCAATTTTTCCCCCAATTTCAACTCCTTAACACTGTCGAATATGGTTTAATCAAATTGACCAATCAAACATATCTAATTGTTGAAATTGAAGTTAAAATTGAGATTCTACATGTTCATACAATTACATAGCACTTTGAATACTAAGTTTTAACATCGGAATGAGCTCAAACGGAGCTTCACCAAAAAATGGATTATAGAGAGAGAAAGCTTAAATTACGCACTGTCGGGGCCACAACGTTCCGAGCTTTCGATCTAGGATAATAGCTCTCATCCTGATGTTTATCCTAGAATCAAGAATTGCATCAATTGATGCCGAATTGAGTTAGAATGTCATCATCGAAATTATGTCGGTTCTCTCTCTAGCACCGGCTAAAAATTGCAAAGGGGAGCCAAATTGTCTTACCTTTCAATCCTAATTTGGCTATGGGAGGGCTGAGGAAGTTTTTGGAGGGCTTGGTTTGGCCTGAGGAGTACTCAAAATGGCCAATTTGGGCTTGGCCGAAATAGGGTAGCTTCGGTCCACTACAGCTGCTTCACTGTTCCATCACGCCAACACTTCTCCGGCGACCCTCGGAACAAACGGAGACTACAGGCGTGTAGCTGACTTCTCTCAGTTCTAAAGAGTCTGACCTCTCCTTCCGAGGTTAATAAAAATGCTCAAGTCGAAGATCTGGTTCGAGCTTCACCGGGAGGTCACCCATCCTCGCACTACTCTCATGCAAGCATGCTTAACTTCAATGTTTTTATGGGATCTAGTTCATCTAAACTAATCTAGTTTTTCTCTTCTAATTTGTCTTAAGGTTTTTTTTCCAAGGTTTTATGAACCCTTTGGATCACTCGAAAGTTGTAAATTTCCAAATTACTTGTTCCCAAATGATCAGGTTTGTAAACCGGTTCAATTTTTTTACTCGGTTCAATTTTTTTACTCGATTTGATCGGTTCTTTTCCTGGTTTTCCTTAACTCAAAAGGGCGGGGTTTACAATTCTCCCCTCATTTTAGGAGTTTTGTCCCCAAAACCTACTTAGCAGCCTTGCATGAGGAACCAATTCCTTTGATATCCATTTGGTATTTGTTTAACATGCAAACTCTTATCTTGTTCTTCCAATTTACCCTTTTTACATCATTCACTGAAGGAATTTATCTTCCTTTATATTATTTATTCCATCCATGGAGTTTGTCATACCTAGACATATCTTACTTAAGGGAATATCCTAAGATTCGCATCTTTCTTTGCTTAGAGCAAAATTTTTCCATTTGTGGTCCTGTACTCAGGATTGGGAATTCCAAGATACCTAACCATTTTCGTATCTAATTAACCTCATGGTCGTTGAAACCCTTAGCTCGATGGCCTTTAGAACATTACATACTTGTTATCACCTTTTCATCCTATTTCGACTCTTACTTTATTTGTTGTTCATTACAATTCTAGTCCAAATTTATGTTTGACCTTGTCATGCTTACTAACTGATTCTTACTTATTTTGAGTCATGTTTTTCTTCGGGACTGTTGGGTTTACATGCCCCCTTACTACATGACATTTTCTAAATTTTATCTCTATGTCTATTAGATTTCTAGAACACCTCCTTTAGGATTATTCCCAATTTTCCAACCTCTCAAGGATTGTATAACTTCATCATTCTTTTCTTCTGGTACTATTCCTCGACTACCTTCACCGTTATCAAATCAACTTACACAGCTGTGTCGATTTTCCTTACCCACTCATCCTTTCTCAACTTCCTTATTGAGTCTTTCCGGTTCCAATGATTGGGTTTTCCAATAATTTACCAACAAGCTGGGATTCATGCTTTCTTAGGTCCTCCCTCATTCCCAATGACAACCTTTACTCGAGGATTTCCCTTTGTCCTTAATCCACTCTTACTTGTTCGTAATCATTTCTTAGCTCATTATTCCCATTTGACCCCTTTTGGTCTATTTGTCTATTGTTTTGTTCGAGGAGTTCCCTTTTTATGGTTTCATTCTCCACTATTTTCCTCAAGGTAGAGACTTTCATCCTAGGAGCTACATGTTCAACCTTCTTACCATTCCTCGATGGTTTCTTCCTTCGTTTCCTTACTTTTCCTTTTATATTGTGGCATTTGCCCACTTAGAATCCTTCCCCATCTTAAAATTCCATTCCTTCCCTTATTCTTTATTTGAGGATCTTATTAGTCTTATTTTGCGTACTTTATACTATGCTCAACCATCCTCTCTTTAGTCTTCATTATGTGCATGAGACTACGACCCGTCTCACTAATTGTGGTTATTTCTCCTTAGCCACAACTTATTTGGAAGACTTGTTTTACCAACATTTCTCGAACGTTCTTTTCTTTATTACCTTAGTATAGGTAGTCCACTCATTCTTACTTGTCACTGCATCTTTTGATGCTAAATTCTTATTTCCATGTTCCTTTTAACCTATTTCCTTGGGTCATCCCAGTATGCTTTCTTGCCTCTTCTTCATTTGTAAGTTTATCTCTTTTTCCCTTTCACTTGGTTCCATTATCTCTTAGTTGGGATACATATGCCTTTCCAAGGTTTCCTTCCTCAGTAGCACTCTCCCCTTTTTCCTTGGTTCTAGGGAATATCTACCTTTAAATGGCATCCTTTGATGTCGTCCTCATTCGTTTATCCTTGCTCTTGAAATTTTGCAGGTATATCTTTGGTTCTCTATCCTCATCCCTACTCATACCACAGTACACGTCTATTTCTTTTAGGGAGAGTTTAAATTTTATTTATTTCAAGATTTCCTGACCATTATGTGAAAGGCTTACCTGCTCCTTTCTTGGCTTGAATCCCGTCGTTAATTTGGTCATTGGTCCTTTTAAGGATTTCATTCATCCTTATTTTCTCCAATATTTGGCCTTTCCACCTCTTCCTTCTTTGTTGGAGTTTACTCTATGATCCTCACGAGAGTGTTTCATTACCTGCCTTACCCCTACTATTCACCTTGTCTTATTCTCTTGAGGCGGTTGTCTCTCGAATCTTCTTATCCTTAATGATCCTTCCAGTGCCCTTTTTTTAAGGTGTATTCCTTACTACTTGTTGGTTCTCCTTAGGGCATCATTCATTCTCTTTGACTATCTTGTTATTATGGTTTGTTTACTTTTGCTATGTTGGTCAGAGACTCCAATTTTTACTTCTCTGCCTTTTCCAAAAGAAGTTGTACTTGCAATCTCAGGACATCCCATTTATCGTCAATTGCTAGGCTTGTCTTCTCTTGTGGATGTACTCCTTTCTTTTCTCCTAAATCGTTGGAATTTCTTCCTTAAGGGAGGATTCTCTTCAACTACCTTTTTGTTCAGTTTGTGGTTTTATTGAAGTCATACCTTTAGCTTTTTTTCCCTTCCTGCCACTTCGCTAAGATCTTGAAGAGCTTCCTCCTGTCTGTGATTGAAACTACGAACTAGAGTTGTGTTTCTTGGGATGGTATCCTTTCGGATTTCCTATAGCTGTGAGGGCGTCTTTCTTGTAAAGTATTGTTCATGACATCCGACCCTCAATCCCGTATTGATACTCCATTTTTGTATGAGGACAGAGACCTCATCCTACACCCCCGGGCTCATGCGCTTGATGCTACTCCAAATTTCGCATAGTCACCTAGTCCGACGTACTGCCCTTATACCCACCAAGTCATCCAGGGCCCTTAGAATGCATCACTAACCCTCTTAGGCATCTTGATGGTCTCGTAATCACAGTGCATGCACAATCAATATTTTACATCATACCTTATAATTTGTGGTGCCACTGGTCCAACGGCCCCGACCCTCAATTCAACCTGCAGCTATTTGTCTTGACTGGTCTGTCGACCTGTCATCTCGCACTGCCGCTAGTTGACTAAGTATGTTAGTCATATCTTGGTATTATGGCCAAACAATTCATTTATTAAAGTTTTATGGCACATATTTCATGTTTTTTTATGAGCTCCTGCTCATGCCCACTGGCATATGGCCCACAGTTCGAGATTTTCAAAATCGGGCATATTAGCCCCAAGTTCCAAAATCGAGGCCCCAGCCTATAAGAGCTATTTGAGCTCTCATCAAGAAGGTCTCCCAAATCATTTAAGCATTGGCACATAGTTAAGGCAGAGCACTTCCGACAATAATATATTTTCAACTGTCCATCATACCAACCGAGTATGAGGACATCTCCGCTCATAACCGATGAACGGGTTTTCCACTTCCTTCGAGGAAGTTTCATCATACCAACCAAAAGCTTCGATTTCTCATCAGTGAGAGCATGGCAGTCTGAGCTTTCTATCTGGGCAGATAGCTCTCGTACTGAGGTTCATCCTAGAATCAAGAATTGCATCAATTGATGCCGAATTGAGTTAGAATTTCATCATCGAAATTCTGTCGGTTCTCTCTATAGCACCGGTCGAAAATTGCAGAGGGGAGCTGAATTGGCTTACCTTTCAGTCCTAATTCGGTCATGGGAGGGCTGAAGAAGTGTTGGGAGGGCTTGGTTTGGCATGAGAAGGGCTCGAATTGGCCGATTTCAGCTCGACCGAAATAGGGCAACTTCAGTCCACTGGAGCTGCTTCACTATTACATTATGTCGGCGCTTCTCTGGTGACCCTCTCAGGCATGTAGCTGACTTCTCCCTGGTTCCTAAAGAACCTGACCTTGCCCTGTTTGGCTCAGAAAAGTGCCCTTGTCGGTGCTCTGGTTCGAGATTCACCAAAAAAATGGATTTATTGAGAGAGAGCTGAGTTTTCAAGTGTGGAGAGGATGAATGGAGAGAGGCTCTTTATATTGGGAGCCCGGGGACTCATCGGTCATCTGTTTGGCACCTTTATCACAGACATTGATGGCCTGAAACATACCGAACGGAAACATTTCTTCTTCGCTAGTGCTGCTTCGATTTTTCGGTGAGTGAACAGTCTTGTCATTTGAAGGAAGAAGATGACACTGTTCCGAACCGGGTTAAAAGTTTAAACAGGTAGGTTCACCCCCCATTTGACCGAGTTTTTCAAATCTAAAAATTTCTAAATTCATCTAAATTCATTTTCTATCCAATGGTGGCCTCAAATCTCAAATCCAAATTTTTTAAGCCATATAGAAAAATGAATTTAGAATTCGGTTCAATAGTCATTCAAACCGGTTCAATCTGGTTCGGATCCGGTTCACATGAATCGGTTTGGTTTTCATCTCCAATTCCTTCTCGAGTCCATTTTCATGACTTTTGGGACTTTTTTGGTCAATTGGGATCCACATATTTCCTAGTTTGCCCTTTCGCTATCGGTTCCAGTTCATGAACCGACTCGGTTCATATACTGGTTCAATCCAGTTGGATCCGATTCATCTAAAGTGGTCTGGTTTTTCTCTTCCAATTTGTCATAAGGTTCTTCTCCAAAGTTTTATGAACCCTTTGGATCACCCGGGAGTTGTAAATTTCAAAATTGCCCATTTCATGATAATCAGGTTTGTGAACCGGTTCGATTTTCTCACTTGGTTTGACAAGTTCTTTTCCCGATTTTCCTTAACTAAAAACGGCGGGGTTTACAAAACCGGTCCAAATCGGATCAATCTAGTTCACCTGAACTAGTTTGGTTTTCATCTCCAATTCATCCTAAAGTCTTTTTTCATGACTTTTGTGACTATTTAGGTCACTTGGGATCCATAAATTTCCCAGTTTTCCATTTCTCTATCGGTTCTAGTTAATATACCCACTCGGTTCATAAACCAATTCAATCTATTTGGATCTGGTTCATCTAAACCGGTCTGGTTTTTCTCTTTCAATTTCTTCTAAGGTTCTTTTCCAAGGTTTTATGAATCCTTTGGGTCACTCGATAGTTGTAATTTCTTAAATTGCTTGTTCTTTGTTGATCGATTTGTGAATCGGTTTGGTGTTTCTCACTCATTTTGACCGGTTCTTTTCTTGGTTTTCCTTAATTTCAAAGGGCGCAATTTACATCACATGCTTTCCAAAATAGGGTCGTGGGCCCACTTTAGTTCAAAATTGAGGCCTTGGGCCCACTAGAGCAATTCTAGCTCTGTCCAGTACCTGCTTCATGCTTTCAACAAAAATATCACCCAAATAGAAAACTGTTTTTAACATAGTCAGGGAAGACTATTTATGGAAAACTGTTTTTAACTTTTGGTGTAAAAAAGTGCCTCAATCATCCCAAATGGGTACAATGCCGGAAATTCCACTCACCTATATCCCATGACTTGTTCGTCCTGAGCAGATTTCCGATGTCTATGGGCATTTTCGGTATGTACCTACATTATCTCGTCCAGGGGTCCTCCAAGGATCGATTTGTAAGTCAATTTCCAAGTTATGAAATTCTACTATTTCGGTGAAAGGAGGTGAAATTAGCGTACCTTAAAGGTTCCAGTAGGTCGTGGGTCGGTTGAGGAGGGTCGTGGGAGGATCGGCCTGGTTGTAGAAGTTGGAGGTGGCCAGAATTTAGCTCAAGGAAATTTGCTACTTCGCGACCACCAAAGCGATGGTACTATGTGAGCTCCCTAGCACTTCTCCCATGATCCTTGAGCTAAAGGAAGGCTATATTAGGGTAGAGAACTTCTTCCCGATTCTAGGGATCCCAAATTCACCGTTGAAGGTTGAGAAAAAGGCCCACATCAGGGCTTCACTTCATGATTCATCGGAAAAGGGAGCACTTCGTCTTCTTCGGTTGTTTGAGGGATAACGAGGATGAATGGGGAGGAGCTCTCTATATTGGAAGCTCGACAACTAATAGGGTTATATGTCCATCTATGACTCAGCCCCAATCTCACCCTTCACGATCGTATTGGAGAGTTTTTTAGTAGTCGGAGACTCGACAGCTTTACGTCGACCTTATCCTACTAGCATTCCAAGGAAGAAGGTGATATTGTGTGCGCACGCGTGCGAGTTGCCACGTGGTGCACCATGATTGGCTGACTTTACTAATGTGACTTCCCACTCAGCGTATGAGTCATCCATTGACTTATTGACTTGCCATGTGGTGACCTCCCATTGGTTACTCATTTCGACTAGCCATTTGATTGTGACACGTGGCATCCACTGATTGACTGATTTAAATAAGTTAGATTTCCCTCCGTGCTATGTCACTGCCACGTGTCAGCCTTTGATTGGTTAGGATAATCTAATGTGGCTATGCCATATGGCGACCTCTGATTGGTTTACCATTTCTCTAACATCCTCCTTCCTCTTTCGTTTTCCTTCAAATTCTCCACTTACCTTGGGAATCTTCTTTATCCCCTCTCCCGGAATTTATTTAAGGGCATTGTTTCGTGTAGGATTTCCTTACGATGACCCTCTCATACCTTCCTTGTCTAATGTTCACATTGAAACCTCCCTTAAGGCTTGTTAGGCATTTTCCATATGTAGTGTCACTTACATATTCGGTTCATCTAGAGACACATCATTTCATCTTACCCCCTCATTCCGAAATTTCATGCCTTATCCAAGTCCAAGATTTTGGTTATCCAACTCGAGTAACCCATTTGCATATCCTTCTTCTTTAACTGACCTTCCCTCAAGGCCTTTGATTGTACCACCTTGCCTGCTTTAACCTCTCCACTAAAGGCATTTCTCTCATTATCAAGCAACTAATTATTCCCTAGAATTTGTTTGGGCATAGTCCTAATTCGACAAACAAGTTTGTCTCGATTGTACCCAATAGTTTCATTTGTCCAGACTTACATACACTTCTTAAACCTTTTCCTCCCAACATTCTCCTTTCAATATTTCAGGCTCATGGAACTCTATCCCCCTTAACATTTGGTGGTATCTTTTAATTGCCTTGAACTTTATCCAACATTCAATGCCTATGTCTCCATCATTTGTTATTTAAACTTTCTTAGTACTGAGTTTTCATCGCTACATTCCTTAAACAGTATTCCCCCGAAACTTTATTTGATGTGTCAGGCTCGTTCTCTTAAGCTCCTCTCTTACTATGTTAGAGTGGCCCATCACTCAAATTCTCATTAGCGCTTTCCTCTGGGAATATTAGCTTTATTTCACCTAATCTACTTTTGATCTTAAGTTCACCTTAACCCTCCTGTCGATATAATTATAACGCGATCCTTATAGGGGTTGTACGATCACTCTATGACCCGTCTTTCACCTCTATGCGTCCTTTGATTTCTACATAGGTCATTTCTAGACATTCGATCTGCCCATTTCCCTTCCGTAAGGTTTCTCCTTTACTTAGCATCATGTCTTTTTACGACCATTTGGTTTTTCCCAAGAATTTTGTGAATTGCCTATTCACTTCTTCGTACCACTCCCTTGTTGGTCATCCTTGGCTCCAAATTGCTAGGTTTCCCGATCCCCTTCTCCATTTGTCCACTTTGCGTCATATATCTCCACTTGTTTGGAACCATCCTACCTCAAGGGTGTCTATCCCTCAGTCCACGAGTGTTTGTTCGTGACCCTTCGTATGATCCTCCCCAACGTTACTTAGGAGGGTTCCCTTATGGCAAGTGTTTATCCCCTTGGGTTCCCTTTTAGTTATTTCCTTTGTTCATACTATTATCTACTCTTGTACCTTAAAGTAGAGACTTCCATCTTTCGGACTAGGTGCCCAACCTTCGTAACACTCCTTGAAGACTTCTTTCCATCGTATCCTTACTCCCCTTGGTACCCCTACATTCGTCCATAACTAATTCTTCATTGTATCCAGGTTATCCACTTGCAACTGGTTTTCTAACCAATGATCTTTTGTAACCTAGGGCTTGATTTCCTGTGCTACCCATTATGCCTAGTTATCTAATCCTATGCTCTATTGAGTGGGGGTGGGCTGACCCCTTTCTCTTTGATGTCTGGATATCCCTATCATTCGCATTCCTTAAATTAGTTCAACCACCTCTAGGTCCACGTACGCACTTTTTCATGACTCCCTTCTGAGGTTTCCACGTCTCCGTTCGAGATGTTTCTTGTTTTAAATCCCTCGTTATGGTTATCTGACTCTTATAAAATTTAATGACATCCTTAGGTGTCGACTTGACGTTTTCCTTGGGTTGGATATTCTACTTCAAATTCTTACTAGTATGCTTCCTATCCTTTGTATTCCTTATCCCCCACTCGTATTCCCTCCTTCTGATTTAGCCGCTACTATAGGTTTCAAGTATTCTTCCTCATCTATTTTCTCCTTAACTTCCTTACCACGAATGCGGGAAAAAATACATATATATATATATATATATATTTTTTTTTGGTTTGAGAAGGATTCTTGAAAGGAAATTTTTATTCATTAACTTCAATTACCATAAGGATGACTTATTACATATCCCTATCAAAGTACCCCAATTTCCCTATCTACCCTTCCAACCCCGCATGTTAACTGACTTAGACTCTACCACTAGCGATTGCGAGATTCTTAATTGGAAGGGGTGGAGGGTGGGGTTCTTCTCTTGGGTGGGCATCGGACTCCATGGTAACTCCCGCACTTAGTGTAGGCGTTCATGCTTGGTTCTTCGTATTCTAACAAAGCTGCACTTTTCATTGATTCCCTGAACTTGCCCCTTCGGGTTATGGAGATCTCGTACTTCTCCAGTACTACGACTTCATATTCATAGGCTTGTTGTATCAGATTTATGGGTTCGACCTGGGTACACATTGGTGGTAGCTTATGGAAGACCCTTATATAGTTAGTGTAGGCCTCCTAGAAGCTCCTTTCTTCCTCTTCTTGGGTTTGGGTCTGTCCTGGCTCTTGGGGTCTTAGTGGAGATGTCTCATCTTCCCCGACAGTTGGGTATTTTTTTCTTAGAATTTTTCCTACAAACTGAGTATTCGGTATAAGTCTAATATCTTTGTGGGTAAGGTTCATGCAGTAATTATTTCCGGCATTGTTTCAAAAATATTTTCCCCAACAACCCTGATTTTTTAAAATCATTTATTTTCCCCAAACTCAAGTTTGAAAATCTTTGCTCTGATACCACTCATATTGTCATGCCTCAAGCCGGTTTGGTTAGATCCCCATGATCAACCTGCCACTCCTTCTGGAGTACCAATCATTTTGATACCTATAGCAGTTATGTAAAATCCATAACTTTTTGAGGCAATTTATAAAACATGTCGGAACATAATCATTACATGGGAATTACCATGGGATGTATTCCTCCCCAGCACTTCTCTTCAAATTGTTCTGAAAAGGGTTTGAGGGAGGGGGTGAGTCTATAACTCAGTGAGTGGGTAATAAGGTAAGGAAATGTTCATGGGAATACAACTTAACATTTCCATTTTCATAGTTTAGTTTTAGCACACAAGCAACCATCATTTATCATAAAGGGATCATACGTTCGCGGATTAGTTCCCGACTGCTCCACTTCTAGTCCATAGCACCTTTACCGACCGCCCTGGTAGAAGTATACACTTTCTACCACAAGTCTAAGTGAGTCCTACCGCCCATCCCCTAGACTTGAATTGCCTTCATGTCAGCTATAGTGGAACGAGACCTCTCCCCCTTCTTCATTAGTCTCAATGCACATGAAGTTCCAAGAGCTTCTTAACTTACTAGATGATAAAGCATCCCTTATGCTCCCTAAGTCATCCAACAGCCCTTAAAACCAATACTACCCCATACCGAGTGTCTGAATGGGTTTGTAACTCAACATGCACAAACAAGAATATTTTAGTTAAGACCAATATCTTTGGTTCTACCAGCCCATGAGCTTGCTGATTCGGCTTCAGCCCAATAACAACCAGCCCAACAAGTTTGATGACTCAACTTTGACTCGGTAACTACTAGCCCAACAAGTTCAACAACCCGACCTTGGCTTGGTAGCTATGTCACACGATTTACGATTTATGTAGATTTTTCACATGCTCATAACTTGTCTACGGGCTTGAGCCCGTACCCATTGGCCTTAGGCCCACTAAAGCAACCCTAACTTTTCTCGGAAATAGCTCCCAAAAAGTTTGAGCAGTTTCACGCACTAAGGGGAGAGTATTTTTGGAAAAATGGTTTTCAAATGGGAACGTATGCTCATCACCCCAACCGGGTGTGATGTCGAAAATCTCACTCACACGTATGTCATGATTGTCTGGGTAGTGTTGCCGATACTTATGGGGCATTCCGCGACTGTAGGTTGGAGTCTCCTTTTCGTACTTACATTATTACATAAGTTTTATCCTAATTGCATAGGGGTCTTTATATTCATTATAGTGGCAATTAATCTCCAATTAAATACCAAATTTTCTAAATTTGTAAGTTTATCCAATAAACTTATTTAAATTGCAAATAAATACTTATAATTTCTTTTAATTGCAATTAAGGTCCCAAAATTATTTTTAATTGCAATTAAGTCCTTAATTTCCTCCAAATCACTAATTGGCCCCCAATTTATGCCAATTTCACGAAAGTCCCCCAATTTTGCCTATTTTTTGCAAAAATTGTATTTTAGCCACTAGATTCTTTGATTCATCAAATTAATCATTTGAAACTTGTTAATTCCCTCCTACCATGCTATTAATCACTTTCCCCAACTTTCTACGAGCATCCTGAACCTTGAATGACCTCATTTTACCCAAAATTGAGCTCAAATGGAGCTTCACTGAAAAATGTTTGCTGAGAGAGATTCATTATTTTACCAGCAAAGGAGTGGTGGTTAGAGCTCTGGATATGGGCACCTACTGCTTGTTAAGGGTGTCCTCCAAGAATCGAGTGGCAGATTGACAATTTGAATTGAATGAGACAATTTTTTCCCAATCTAGACTCTACAACTCTACTGTTTCGATGGAGGGAAGCAGAATTGGCTTACATCAAAGATTTCAGGAGGTCAAGGAGGGATGAGGGAGGGTTGGTCAGGTCGCAGGTTATCGGAGGTGTTGGGAGTTCAGCTCGGGGGATTTTGCTACTTTGAGACCGTTGGAGTGACGGTATTATGCAAGCTCACTGGTGATTTTCTCATGATCCTCAAGCTAAAAGGAGGTTTCAGTGAGGTAAAGGACTTCTTCCCGATTTCAGAGAGCTCGAATTTGCCTTCTAAGGTGGTGGAAAAGGCCAACGTCAGATCTCTGGTTTGTGCTTCACCAAGAAATGGAGTGCTTTATCTTCTTTAGTCATTTGTAGGAAGAGTAGGACAAATGGGGAGGAGCTCTATATATAGGGAGCTCGGCAAATGATAGGGCTACTCAACTAGGCCCCAATCTTGCCCATCCACGGCCAGATCAGAGAGGATTTTGGGTCACCGGAGACCGAGCAACTTGCCTGATCTTTCTCTTTTCCAACTTTTAGAGTAAGAAGACGATAATGTGTGGCACGTAAGAGCTTCGCACGTGTGAGCTACCACGTGGTGCAATGTAATTGGTTGGCTTTACTAACGCGGCTTCCCACCTAGCGTCCGAGTCATCCTTTGACTCGTTGACTAGCCACGTGGCGACCTCCCATTGGTCGCTCATTCCAACGTGGTCATTGACCGGGCTCTATTTATCGTTTGACTCGGGACATGACATCCTTTGATTGGCTGATTTAAATAATTCATATTTCTCTCCTAATGCACCGTGCCACCACCATGTGTCAGTCTCTGATTGGTTGGGACCGTCTGACGTGGCTATGCCATGTGGCGACCTCTGATTGGTCGATCATTTCTCCAACATCCCAGTCAGCTACTAACGTGTCATATTTGCCATGTGTTAGCTCCTCATTAGTCAGCCTTACTGATGAAGCTTTTCCACTTTTAATGTTGACGGAGGACACATGTCACTCTACTATTGGTCGGTCGTTGGTGACGTAGATTTTCTTTGTTTAACCGTTAACTAGGGACACGTGTCACCCTCTAATTGGTATGCGCTTCTAGGTGCTACCAGAGCAGCTGACTGGGCACACTTTGCCATGCTTCATTCGCTGATTGGTCATTCCCACTAACTGGCTGCTGACCTGGCAGGCGGTTTGTTGCCGGCTGGACCATTGATCGGTTCGGTAAGACCGTGTTCGGTGACCCGAAATAAAAAATTGGCCGGTTCAGGCCCAATTTGACAAGTTTTCAAAAATCTAAAAATTTCTAAATTTTTCTAAATTTATTTTATTCATAGTGGTGACTTAAATTTTCCAATTTGACATTTTTAAGTCAACTAGAAAAATGAATCTCTGAATATATTTTTCATAGTTCAATTTGTTTCCATCTGGTTCAGGTCCGGTTCACTCTGAACCGGCCCGATTTTCACACTCAATTCATTTCATGGTTCCTTTCCACGAGTTTTGGGTCTTTATTGGATACTTGGGATTGTACAATTTCTTGTTTTAACTTTTATTTATCAATTCTAGTTCACTTTGATCCCCGATTTTCCTTTGAAATTTTTCGTTCTCCTTTCTGGCTCCTTATTTCGAGAGAACAAGGTTTATAACTCACCACATCATCTCTACCATAGAAACAACCCATGCTTTCCAGCAGACTTGCTTGTCCTTGGTCGTTAGTGTACGGGATGACGGGCAGTCGGCTAGACTCGCCCTCATAGTATCCCTCTCCCACGAGGCCTGACACTCAACTATCCGTGTCTTTCGGAGTTGCATTCTCCGAGTCACTAGAAACCAACGGGATTGGCTCGAGCCTAGGGTCTACTAACCCTCAGTGTTCAGGTTACTCCTTCCTCTCTATACCCGGTTGGTGGTGCGAGTGTTTGTCAAAACTATGTCATGGATGGGTAGTGTTAATTTATGAACTTGTTCACTTTAATCTTGTATATGAAGGCTTACCATTGTAATTCCTAGGTTTCATCCCTTTCAAAATGGTTTTGGTTTTCAAATTTCTAGTTTTGAAAACAATGGCATTGATACCACCCAAAGGAGCTGTCACGCCCCGACCTGATCTTCCTCGATCATGGACCCATGAAACCCCCCACCAATTCCCTCTATGTTACAAAGGTGAGATCATTCACCAAGGTAAAACTGACTAAACCCATGCTTAGACCCATAAACATCTTTTAGAAAGTAGTGAAATTTTCAAATTTTCATATAAGAAATTTCAATGTGAGCCCATTTGCTCTTTTATCATAAAAAATCTTGTGAACTTCAGTAAAATGATGAGTACTTCGTGTGTAGGTTTTGGGGTTACTTGAGGAAATGGTATACCTTGGGAGTAAGCTCCTTTATCCTTGCTTGAGTCGCTTAGACATACCGGTAAAATGGTTTGGGTGAATGGGTGAGCTCACAACTCACTGACTAGAATGCTAATGTCGTGCCACTATATGGCTTACGACCCAAACATTTCCCATAAACCACCTAGCATACAAGGTCTACTCTAATTGCTCGTATCCCCCATACGAGCCCCGTGGTTTACTTCCTCCCCTTTGAGACATAGTCTTGGGTCATCCAGCTCGACTCTATCTCATGGTCGGGATATTCTCAGTCTTCTCTTGATCAGATATTTCACATACTAACTTTACATATTTCAAACATGAGACTTAGTATTGCACAATCGTTCGGCCTACGCTCAGGTGGCGCTTCTGGGTTATAGCGACCCATGCCCCAACCCATCAACTTAGGAAAACAACATAAAATAAGGGCCACTCACAGCCCTAAACACATGAACGCAATTCTTCCTAGAATGGATGGTCATTCAACAAATCCCAGATCGGAGCTAGAGTATGGGAGGCCCTAGGTCTTTCATCCCCACAACCGGCACCTCACATGTGTTGCCTTCTAGCTTCATGCCTTAGCACCCCGGGGTCCTGGCAGCCTTGTGGCCCATCTCCTACATAATGTGGCTTTAGGCCCACACAACAATTACAGGCTACTCAGGCCCTACACAATCATAACAATCTCCCTAGAATGTACTGTCCTCTTAGGACGACACCATATAGGGAATTGGAGTGAAGGGGTTGCGAAACATCTTCGTACTCACAGCTAGTGTCTGATCACTCGGGTCATAGCTGCATTCCCACCATTTGTTGTCCTATGACCCCTTACATTTATGACTCATCTCCACCATCTACACATCATAGAGATGTACTGGGATGGTACCCGCACATGTTTTGAATGTCTTGTGAAAACATGGAAGTATCACTTTGTGTCTTCCCCAGCTCCTTTCCATTTTCCCCTAGGATGGCGACATAATCTCTTAGGCGTCCATCTGTCATCCCCATCTCCCATGCCGGTATAATTAATAGGAATCATAAGATGGCACTCATGGCCATTCCTCGTAACGGTGCCACACTCACAACATTACCAAAAGCTCATGTAACACATGATATATCCCCATCACATTGCATACTTAATGCATTTCACAATTTTCATGCTAAGAACATGTTTTACACACGGGACGTCGAACCTCTCCAAATCTCTCCCCTTTTCTTTTGATGAATGCACAAACAATAGAAGCTCAATTTTACGTGAGCCGACTTCCCTTTATCAAGTATTTGGGCCAACGGCACTGGGCTCAGTTTCTACCGCATAAACCCAACCCGATGACTATCACAACAAAGCATATATATCGGGAGTCCGACCTTCCGCAGCCCGCTCCCCAAATTCACAGAAGGCTCAAAGCCAAACACACTTTTTCCTTAGTTTCTCAAAAAATTGGCATTCATCTAACCTCTCAGTTCTCATGACCGGATCTTTATTGCACTCTGAAAATAATCTCACACTTCTTATATAAGTTCTCTAAGTGCAGCTTACTTCTTGGCACACAAGTCACACAAAATCACATAGTCGGCTTAGTCGGTCCAATAGGGTGCGCCATCAAAGATGGAAATAAACCCACTCACCCATTTCACGGAATGTGTTCATCCAGTGAGGTATCCAGGCATCCCACTTTGGATCCCACTTGATGACCTTTGCTTTATCTGCAAGCGAAGCATAATAAGGTCAGCTCCATTCCTGACCCTAATACTTAATCTATCGTACTCATTTCTACGGTCTTAGGTCTAGATCGTTCCTAAGGACCCAATCGACCGACTTGATACTCGATGAACCGCATCTTGAATGAGAGTTCTCTACAGAAACACCTTGACTCATACCCAAGCTTATTTCATTGAGCACATCATTAAGAATAATTACCTCCCTTACTGATCAACTAGAGGTTTCATTTTACCAAATTACCATTTTGTCCTCCCATTTTGGCAAAATTATCATTTTGCATTTTTTCTCTTAAAACTTTTCTTCTTTAGACCTTAGATTTTTTATAAGTCATCCATTTAGGTCTCCAAGTTCCCTTGAGTTTCATTCAGATCCTTGATGACCAATTTAAATATTCCAGGCCATACATTCTTGAAATTTCCAAAATACCCCATAAGTTTTAGCAAAATTACACTTTTCCCTTCATCCTTAAAACATAGGATTCGGGGTTTCACAAACCTCCAAATTCCTCATTTAGGTCCTCAAACTCTTTTAAACTAAGTTTGTGTCCTAAGTTTTCCCAAAGGTTGCATTTTGCCAGGCAAAACTGTGTTGTTGCATTTAGCTCTCTAACCATGCATTATTTGCAAATGGGTCACTCATCCTTCAAAAATTGGTAACCCCGGTCCCCAAACTTTCTCATTAGCCTCAAAACTTTATTTTGCCCCTTAGGAAGACCCCATAAAAATTTGGGTCCCCCAACTTTCAAATATTTATATTTTGGCCTCTGATGTTGACCCAAACTTAAAGTAACACCAAAAAATACCAAACTAAGTGGGGAGATTCCCCTAGCCTCCCTTTAGGCCATCGTAAGACTAGTTTGGCTAGGCTCGGTTAGAGCCATTCTGATCAGACATGATCAGAAACTAGCATGCAAACATATTAGAGTTGGGTCAAAGCTGGGATCTTATAGGAGGTGGCACCTCGGCCGTCAAGGTCGGTGGGGTTGGAAAGAAGACTCTTCTAGGAACCTCTAACAAGTTAAATGACCTAAATAGTGGTTTTTAGCTCCTACAATTTATGTTTTAGTCAGTTGGCTCTCAAACCTACAATTTAAAACTTGTATTATTTAATTCATCCTAAAATTTTACTCAAATCAGGCAAAATCAGAGGCTATGGAAAATTGGAGGCTCAAGAGACTCACCTAATATTTCTTAGGCGGTGAGGGTTGTCGTGGCCATCAAAATTAACCCTAAGAACAGCTGCACTGTTTCGAGTCACCAAAGATCGAGAACTATGTGATATCTATGGTGACAATAGAAGAAGAGGGGAGGGTGGAGAGGGTAGCGATGAAAAGTTGAGATCCTTAGCTTTCTATAGATACCAAGAATTTTGTCGGAGGTGACTACACGGGGAAGAAATTATCTTTGGTATTAGTGTAAATGTAGTGGTTGAGTAATAAATTTAACACTTTTAAACTAATTTATTTTATTTTAACAAATTAGTAATTACTATAGCGCTACAAATCATTTCAAATCACTAAATTTAAAAACATTCTAATTGTCAAGTAATTTTGTGAGTGATGAACACTTTAGTTATAGAGAGATTTGAGGTTAACTTCAACTCAAAAAACAACTTAAGATACTTTATATATTTTAACTATATTCTTTCTAATAAATAGAAAATTGTTTTATTTATTTTCAAAATTGTATTTTAAATACCTTAGGTTATCAATGGTATATTCAGTGGGCGAGAAACTAACTTCACCTTGGGATGTAAAGTTGACATGAACATTAATAGAGTTGGGACGTTGAATGGGAGGCCATATGTAGCATTGGAGTCTCACTTGATTGCTTAGGCTTGCAATCGTACCTAAGCACGAAGTATACTCCCATTTTCTTTTTTACTATGATGTAATTTCTATAAAAAATTTGATATACAGTACACTAAAAATTCTAAAATTGGAGGTGTACATAAACAATTCTCAATTTAATAAATATTCATCAAAATTACACTCTTACATTACATATATTGAACATTTTAATAATAAAGTTTGTAAATTTTATATTAAATATATAATTATATATATTATATAAAATACGTTAACTAATCCTGTGTATGGAATATGGGTATATGAGTGTATAAATAAATGCATAATAATATTACATCTTATTTCCTTTTTTATATAATGTAATTTTTATTAAATTAATGTATCGGTAATATAATGCGTCCTTGTTTTGCAAAGGACAATCTTGAAATACGTGGCTCGCTATTTTGTGTAGTCACCGAACACACATTTCAAAATACACTCATATGAAAAGAAAAATGAAAGGTCAATGTTATATATTCATCATAATTTTAATAAGAAAATTACAAAAATAAATATTAAGTTAATTATATATTATATTTAATGGCTATTGAATAATTAAAAAACTATTATCCACATTTAATTTTAATATTAATCACATAATTTCATCAAAAATATCATTCATATAATAAGTACTAAAAATTGATAACCAAATGTCATATTGGTTTTCAGTTACTGTTGAACCGATTTAACCAGCCGGGTCAGTCTAATATAAAAGTACAACGTAAGACATCTCACATCATTTCATGCAAAAGAAAATCATTTCATGCAAAAGAAAATTATTTCATGCAAAAGAAAGTCGAGGAATAAGCAGTCCACTGCACCTTTGTCGCTGTCTCTCCTCCCAGTAGGCCATTATTGACGGCGTCGCCATCTCCTCCGCCTCACTCACTATCCTACCACCACTCAACTTTTAAAAAGCAAAGCCTTCCCATCCGTCGCTACACCGCAGGCTCTGAAGCTCTGGTCTCTTTTTCCCTCTCTCTCGCTCTCTATATGTTGGTTTACTATATTGGACAAGCTTCTGGGTATTTATCGAACTAGGATTGTAGATATTCTTTTGCCGGTTGTGTTATGATTAGACAGGAAATCAAGGAAGAGATGTTGCTGGTGCGAAAGAAGAGCACAGCAATTACTATAGCAACTCTCCTGATTCTGCTGTTGGTAGCTGGATGTTTCCGAGGAGGACTCGCCGACTCCCAGCAGTCCAATCCTCGTCGGATTCTAATGGATGCAGACGTGAACGTCGACGACGTCTTAGCTCTTCTGTATCTGCTCAAACTCAATAGATCAGAATTCAGTCACGAGGTAAGAACATGAACATGTAAAAATTGTGCCTTCTTCACTGACTATACTATGCGTATAGTCAACTCATTATCAAGTCCCCCATTCATTGGCATTGGCTTGCTCCAGAAAATCCAAAAGAAAACTTCATAAACAACACTCATCCCAAAGGAAGAAAAGATCTTAGAGATATACACCACCCAGACTTGAATCTTGAACAGTTGTAATCTACTGAACTTGTTTATAGAAAGATGGATAATCGCTCCTCTTTAATGAAGCAATTAAAAAATTGTGCAGGCCGTCACGATAAATGCGAATGCATGGAGTAACGCAGGCCATTCAGTAAACCATATCTATGACATCTTTTCATGATGGGTCGGGATGACGTTGCTGTCGCAGTCCGAGGTGGTGGCATAACAGGAGATGGGACCATCCTCTCAGATGTTGGAGGCTACCTCCCTCTAATTGAGCAGGTCCCAAATAGATTCACTAATTCATTTTCTTTTCTGTACTATTTCATGTTAAGATATATACATCTGCTCATTGATGTCAGTGCTATGGAACTTTTTTTTCCTCAAGAAAATGCTATGAAACTTAGAATGGAGATATCATTATGAAAGTTAATGATTATTTTATTATTTAAAAATATATTTATGTTATTATATTATTTTAAATGTTTTATTAATTCTTATTTAACCAAATGAATCCAGAATAATTCATATATAAGGATTGATTGTATGTATGATCTTCTCCCATCTCAGGATTGTTGGTACAGACAGTCTATCCCAGTGAGGCTCGGTGGACGGCTGTCCATCGATTCCAATTATGGCATCAGAAAGGCATTTCTTCCGCAGGTGAAAGAAGCTTCCAAGTTTTTGGAATCCAATAAGAGTTTGGTTTAATAAATCCTTAAAAATAAAAATGATTTAATATGATATTAGAGTTGATTTTTTTTGTGGATCTCATATCTCATTAGACTGAATATTCATACCTAGTTGATTTTTAAAATTTAAGGGACAATTATAAGTTTATTCATCGAAGTTATAAGAAGGTGTTTTTAGCTGAACCGATTCAGAAGCATGACACTGTTAAATCTATGGAATCCAGGGGACAAGGAGATATTATCCTCACCGCCAGCCCACAGCACAGCAGGTAATGATAGATAAAGTTTCTGCAGGGCCAATCAGCATCTTCCTCTTTTGAGCTCACACGAACCTGGCCATCTTTCTTTTGAGCCAACCCCATGATCTGAAGAACATTGAGCACATTTACGTGATGGGGGGTAGCGTGAGGCGAAATATTGTCAACGGCTGCTCGTTTCCCAACGCCAACTTGCCGTTGGATCCGCAGAACTGTGCACCTCTCGGAAATCTATTCACGGATTACGCCATTAACCCTTAGGCTGAATATAACATATTCATGGACCCCTTTGCTGCATATCAGGTAATTAATGCGATCCCCAACAACTCTTATGTCCCTAATCGATGATTCAATTGGACCATCACCAACTAATTTCTAGTTAGGTCAACCCATCACCTGAATAAAACATTTATGATATTTCACTACCGTCGGACAGCGATAAGACGTGTCATCGTGTGTTTGATTGCAGGTTATTCATTCGGGGATCGCTGTCACTTTGGTCCCGCTTGACGCGACAAACACCATTCCCATCACCGAGGAGTTCTTCATTACCTTTGAGCAAATGCAGAGCACTCACGAGGCACAATACTGCTTCCAGTCCCTCAAGATGGTTAGAGATACATGGGTTGGCGGCAGCTTCCACACGGTAAAGTATCCGTTAGGCTTTCGTATCATATTTATAACGGCTTTGTCAATGCTTAACCGAGAGCCCTAATATTTTGTAGAATTACTATATGTGGGATTCGTTCGCATCTGGTGTCGCAGTCTCAATGATGCGGAATGGAGATAAGTGGAACGAGTTTGCAGAAATGAAATATATGAATATTACCGTGATCACCTCAGACGAGCCATATGGGATCACCGACGGGTCAAATCCGATGTTCGACCAGCTTGCAACACCAAAGTTCAAACTGACTAAAGGTGGTGTTCACAGTGGTCATGTCCAGACCGGCCTTCGGGATCCATTCTGCACTTCGGACAGCAATACAAGAAAATGCAAGGTAGTTGTTAGGACCTAGCTGAACTTTTGATTGGATAAATGTTTTGAATATGCATAAGTTTCATAAATTCTGACAAAAATGGTGAATTTCATGATTATTGGTAATGGCATGAAAAGCTCTCCCATGGCTCAAGCACAAGAGAGTGTACTGCCCTTTTTCTCTCTTTTTTTTCCATTTATTTTTTGAATAATATAAATATTTTTAATATTAATTTATAACACGCAAATTTTTGAATTAATAAAAAATAATTGGACCAAAATTAAGAATTATCCGAAAATTCAGGCATATTTCACCAATTATGCTTGTGATTATTTACCCTTTCGATTTCATATGATGAGAGTTCTTGGTTAGTAATTCTTCTAAAGCATTTGAACAGGGTGGATCCACAGCTGTTGTTAACGGATCAAAGGCGGTTCTAGTTCTAGTAGCCACGAAGGCGAAACCAAATCAGGATTCTGAGAACCCTCTCGACAAACAGTTCTTCGCAAGCTTCCTGAATGTAATCATCCTCAATTTTCTGCAAACTAATGTCAGAGTGATGACAGTCTCATAATAGATGCTCTTGCAGGTCTTGAACGACCCCCAACAGTCCGCAAGATTTAACCTGAAGGAACAATTTCCGTACTACAGACAGGCCCTTTGCACGCCAGATTTGAGAGGGAGGGAGCTCGGGAAGCCTGTAGTCTTTGACATGGACATGAGCGCCGGAGACTTCCTTACACTCTTCTACCTCCTCAAAGTTCCCATAGAAGAGATCCATATCAAGGTAAGAATGTGGCTTGATATTAATGATTTTTCTTTTTTTTATGTCGGTGATAATAATAGAATTTGAGAAATTAATGACAATTCAATAAAAAAATAAGGCATGTACTATTTGATAGATCTTTTTTTTTCATGGTATGTTGTTCCAATTTGTCAGGCGATATTAGTGAGTCCGATGGGCTAATGCGGAAACCATCGATGTGATCTACGACCTGCTTCACACGATGGACAGGGACGATATCCCCGTCGGCCTAGGACGCTTTTATGCAACAAACCAAACCGACCCGGTAATGCTGATTACGGGAGACTGCAAGTACACTAAGGCAATACCACATGGAAGCGGCGGTCTGTTGGACTCGGACACCCTTTATGGATTGGCCCGAGACCTGCCTCGAAGCCCCAGAAGGTGAAGTAACTCGAATATGCTATAAACAATGTCAATCAATGAATAGAGATCAGTGTAATATCTGAGATCGCAACCAATAATCGTGTGCCACGTGATGTGCCAGTCTGCTGAGAAGATGGTAGGATATGTCAATGTATTTGACCATATGTCACATGTTGAATAAACACTATTTATAACGATTAAACCACATTAAAAGGAAGTAATCAAACAACGCGTCACAAAGCGTTTGTTACACAATAAAAAAAATGACTAAACCTAATAAACTAAACGTCACCAATCGATGAGCACGATATGACTGTGAGTATAATCATATTATTTTTATTTAGTTAGTTGCCCACATCAAGTTATAGTCAATTGTTATGCTATTGGTCTTAATGCGCACACACAAATTGTCATTTACTGCTATTAACCTAAGGCTAGAATTATGGGAAAGATGTTAAGTTATTTATTAAAGGTTTCCATCGATATTTATCAACTCTAAATAATATGGAGAATCGCTATAAAATACCACAAATTCCATATCGATGAATTCATCATTAACGTAGGAAACTTCACCAATAAAATCAGTACTATTCTCCTCTATTTATTGAAATTTTTCTTTGAAAGTCTCCTAGTAAGTTTTTTGGTGAACTGAATTTTGAGCTTAAGCCCGAGCTATTTAGGGCACGAGAGTAGTTCAACCTTAGTACAAACATTTGTGGGAGCTTTCTCTACACAAAGAATCCACATCGGATCGGTGTTTGGAGCATTGCTAGCACAACCAAATAGTAGTTATGCTTCCTGCACTGAAAATAGAGCATAGACTCTTCTTAAGAGTTTCGGCTCCCTCTAACAGTCAAATTGATCAGGAAAGGTGCCCCGAGGTCTCCCAGCTCTCCTTCTTCCTCTCCCGTGGCTAGCAAGGATCTCAAGTAATCCATTTTGGCCATACTCTTTCATTTTTCTTTACAATTTTCTGCTAAGTTTTATGGGGGAAAAGTAATTATGTCACACCTGAACTCGTTTGGTCGGAACACTATGAACAACCGCCACTCCTCTCAATACTATAACAGAGACCACAACCATCATTATAGTATTGACAGGAGCAAGACTCAAAACAACAGAAAATAATACATTAGTTTGTGTTTTCTATGTATGTCAGAATATAAATAATGCTATACATAAATCTGTAAAATAGAATAACATACTAATTAGTTAATTAGTCTTCTAATGTCTTTCTTGACATTTTTAAGATCGGAAAGTGATAAGGGATTAGGTGATTCTATAACTTAGTGAGTGGTCCTACTAACACCATGACTTCTTATCCACGATTGAGCACATACTCAAAAGTATAAGGATTTCTTTTCCTTAAATCAAATTGGGGTTTGGATGATCAAATAAACAAGCTACAACTTGTTTTTATAATTGAAAATTTTTTTACACAATTTTTCAGTTAATTTCACTTCTTGTACATCTCAAGCTAAAACGTTACCCCTTCCTACCCGGAAGAAATTTTCACATTTTTTTATGGTAAACTTTCCATAGGTTTGTATTAGACAAACAAAAAATCGAACACCCTTTCTCATTAAAGGGATCATTCATTTGCGGAACATACCCTCAAATGCTACAACCTCGATCTGTCACACTTGTTGCCCATAGTGTATTTATCATCCATCCTAGTGTGAGGCTACAACCTCCACCACATTGGTGTGAGGCTACAACCTCAACCATTTATCTATGTGAGTACCATTGCCCAACCCCGAGATATTTTTAAATGAAGTTATCTACTATTGAGGGATGAGACATCTCCTGGTTTCCCTTGGTCTCAATGCGCATTGGGACTCCTAGAGTCCTATGACATAATTGAAAAATCTTTTACACGATTTTTCAGTTAATTTTACTTCCTGTACATCTCAAGCTAAAACGTTACCCCTTCCTACCCGGAAGAAATTTTCACATTTTTTTACATTAAACTTTCCATAGGTTTGTATTAGACAAACAAAAAATTGAACACCCTTTCTCATTAAAGGGATCATTCATTCGCGGAACATATGCTCAAATGCTACAACATCGATCTATCACACTTGTTGCCCATAGTGCATTTATCATCCACCCTAGTGAGAGGCTACAACCTCTACCACATTGGTGTGATGCTACAACCTCAACCATTTTTCTATGTAAGTACTATTGCCCAACCTTGAGATATTTTTAAATGAAGTTATCCGCTATTGAGGGATGAGACCTCTCCTGGTTTCCCTTGGTCTCAATTCGCATTGGGACTACTAGAGTCCTATGACATACTAGATTAATGATAGCTTCCCTTGTTCTAACCTTACTGTCCAACATCTCTTAAAACCAACACTACCCCATGCTAGGCATGTCACACCCTAGCCCAGTTTGGTTGAAACTCTATGAACAACCCGCCACCCCTTCCTGTACTACACTGGTATTCCTACCAAGATTGGCCATGGAAGGTAAATGCGTACAAGCGGAATGTTTTCCATAACAAAGTAACAAGACAACTTAGTAAAAATGACCTTCATGTGGTAATCTTGGCGTGCTTCTCAGACTCTCACTGTAGTTTCCTAAAAAGGGTTTAAGGGAGGGTGGAGGGGGGAAGGGGTGAGTTCTACAACTCAGTGAGTAGGACATCACGTCTTCATGGCTTAGTATGCATTTAAGAAAAATTTTCTCCTTTTTGGAAAATCACATGATAAGCAAGTCACTACTTGTCTTATCTTTTGTAAAAAGGTTTCTCTTCGTTTCTTAGCTTATCTCATCAAGCTTAGGGTAGGTACCTTCCTAGTTGGGGGGATTTAAATAGTGAACCTACCATGGTTTGTTTCATCCCACAACCAAACACATGCCATTTATCCATAAAATGGATCAAATAGTTGCAGAACAGACCCTCAAAGCCTAACCATCTCGATCTATTATACTTGTGGTCCGAAGCGTCTTTACCATCCACCTTGGTGCGAGGCTGCACCCTCTACTGCAAGTCTACGTGAGTGCCATTGCCCATCCCATAAACTTACAAAGCTTTTATCTACTATTAAGGGACGAGACCCCTACCCCATTCTTCCTTTGTCTCAATGCACATGAAGCTCCCAAAGCTTCAAGACATACTAGATGACAAGGTTTCCCTTATGCTTCATGGGTCATCTTACAACCCTTAGAACCAACATTACCCCATATTAGGCATCTATTTAGTTTCGTATGATTGTAATCACAAAAAAAAGCATTTTGATTTAAAAACCTTTATCATTTCACTACTAGCCTAACAAGCTTTGACCTGGATTCAACACCGTAGTTTTAACAAACATCATTCAATTTTTTATAATTGTTTATAGGCTCTTAAATCAAATTGATCTTGAGGACTGAACCCATTTCCATTAGCCTTGGGCCCACTTATATGAGGTTTTCAAAACATGGAATTGGGCCCACGTCATTTTTAGAAAATCGTGGCCTTGGGCCCACTTGTACAGTGCTAGACCTAGCCCATCATAGTTGATCATGGGCCTCACCCATATCCTGCATCGGCAGTTGGACTAGACCACAATCCTTGAGATGTATCATATATTGCTCAGGGGTTGTCCTAATATCGTGTTTCTTACTATCATAAAAAAATATAATACTAAATAGTTTAATCATCTTCACATAGTTAGAGGATTATATTCCTAGAAAAAATCGGTTTTCAATTGAAGTATGGTCTTTAAATAGTTACAATTGGCCCTATCGGTCCCGATGTCAGAAATCTCACTCACCCGTATTTTAAAACTTGGTCGTCCTAGGGACCTAAATGAAAGATTGTAGCTATAATTATGACCCTAAGATGATCAAATCTTTCATTTAGGTCCCTAATTTCTTTAAATTTTCAAATGGGGTACTATAATTCCCTTAATTACAGAAAATGCCCAATTTTTTGAAAATTGAATTAAGTCCCCAAACTTTCAAAAATTGTAATGTAGTCCTCCAACTTTGACTTTTGTCAATTTGACCTTAATTCTTCCCAATTGAGTCCTAACATGGTACTAATCATCTTCTCCATGTCCCCTAATTCATTTCAAGCTTTAAAACACAATTTTTGGCTTAGAAATAAGCTCAAACGGAGTCGTACCAGAAAATCATTCTAAAGAGTGAAAACTTCGATTACTTACTAGTGAAGATCCGACGATAGGAACTTTTGATTCCAATAGATATCTCTCTTCCTAGGGATCCTTCCTGGATCAAACCGCACCTCAATTGGTGGCCTCAGCAGTGCGATTTTTATAATTTATTTTTCGGCAAAAGTGCACTATGAATAGTGAATTTTGGTGAAGGGCGACATAGGGGACTTACCAAGATGGTACAAAGAAGGTCTGGACTCCTCTAGGAAAGGATTAGAGGGCTTGATTTGGCCGTGGTTGGCATAAGGGTAGCTCGAATTGAGCTTGACCAACTTTGAACGCCGATTGCCAAAGGAGTGATGATACCGTGTGAGCTCGATGATGCTTCTCCGACAATCCTCGAGCTGAATGGAGTATATCGTTATGTAGATGAATTCCTCAAGATTCCAAGGAACTTGAATTTACATTCGAAGATTGAAGAAAAGGGCCAAGTCAGAGTTTTGGTTCATGCTTCAATGGAAAGTGGAGCACTTCTTCTTTTTTAGTCATTTGAGGGATGAGGAGGACAAATGAGAAGGAGCTCTTTATATAGGGAGCTCATCAACTAACAGGGCTAGTTGTTCATCCATGACTCAACCCCTATCTTGCCCATTCATGGTCAGATTGGAGGGTTGTTCCGTCGCTAGAGGAAATGCGACCAATCCATTGACCTTATCCTACCAACTTTCCAAGGTTGAAGAGGTTACAACGCATGTTTGCAAGCTACCATGTGGCATACCGTGAATGGTTGGCTTTGTTGACGTGACTTCCCACTCAGTGTTTGAGTCATCCTTTGACTCATTGTCTGGCCACTTGATGACCTCCCATTGGTCGCTCCTTCCAACGTGGCCACTAACCGCATTCAACTAGTCATTTGACTATGACACGTGGTGTCCTTTGATTGGCTGATTTAAAGAAGTTAGATTTCCCTCCTAACGCACTGTGCTACTACCACGTGTCAACCTCTGCCTCATGTCGACCTCTGATTGGTTGACCATTCCTCCAATATCCTATTTGGCCCCTAACGTGGCATCTTTGCCACGTGTCAGCTTCTTATTGGCCAGCTCAGCTAATGAGACTTGACCGTTAATTGAAGACACATGTCTCTCTCCTATTGGATGATCGTCACTGACATGGATTTTTTTTGTCTAGCCATTGACAAGGGACACATGTCACTCTCTAATTGGTCAATGCTTCCAGGCACTGACCAAGCGAGTGACGCGGCAGGCGATCTGTTGACTGGTTCACTCAAACCAGGTTTGTTGACCCGAAATAAAAAAATTAGCATGTTCAGGCCCGATTCGACCAGTTTTCTAATTTCTAAAAATTTCTAAATTTGTCTAAATTCATTTTTTATCTAATGCTAACTTCAATTTTCCCAAATTTATATTTTTATGTCACCTAGAATAATGAATCTTTGAATCATTTATTCACGTTTTAGTCTAGTTCAGTTCTAGTTCACCCTAAACTGGTCCAGTTTCCTTATCCAATTTCATTTATGGTTCCTCTCCATGAGTTTTGGGTCTTTATTGGCTAATTGGGACTTTCCATATTCCCATTTTGGATCTTATTTACCAATTCTGGCTCACTTTGATACTTGGTTTTCCTTTGAAATTTCCCGGTTCCCTTTTCTAGGTTCCTTATTCTGAGAGAATGGGGTTTATAAGGCATCTTTTATGTTGTGAATGATTGCAATAACAAATAAGTGTTTTTTTATTTAAGACCTTTTTCTTTGCTCTACTAGCCCCAACGAACACCAACCTAATCTTGGCTCAACAGCTTAAACAAGCATTATCAATTGGTGATAACATTTATCAAACTCTTAATTAAGATCTTGTTTACTTGAATTAACCTGTTTCCACTGCTACAAGGTTTCAAAACACGACCGTGGGCCCACTTTCACAAAACTTAATCTAATAAACTCTTTGTCGATAATGGATCCCATCCATATCTTGCATCGACAATTAAATTATATCATCCACTTGAAGTGCATCCACCCACACCTTTCAAGGTTAGTCCTATTAACATGATTCATACTTGCAACAAAAATTAATCCCAAAATAGTTTAAGTAGTTTCACTCTGTCATGCCCCAACCTGGTTTGGTTGGATCCACATGATCAACTCGCCACCCCTTCCTATACTAGAATGGTATTTCTACCAAGATAGACAAGAAAAGGTAAAGGTTTCAAATGTATATGTTTTCTATAACAAATTAAACAAAACAACATAATAAAGTTACCTCTTTGTGGTGATCCCATCTTGGTTCTCGAGCTTTCACTTTGCTTGATGTAGAAGCTTCCCTAAAAGCGGTTAAAGGGAGAGGTTGAGTTTGTCAACTCAGTGAGTGGGTAGTAAAAGGGAATAAGTGTAAGGGATTGTTCAAGTTTCACATATTATCTTCATACTCATGCTTAGGTAATTAAACATTCTCATTTCCCTTTATCATTAAAGGGATAATTTAACATTTCTTCTTTATGTATTTGGTGTAATAATCAATCACATGCCTTTTATCATCAAAGGGATCATACGCTCGCAAAACAGTCCCTGACTGTTCCACTTGTGGATCGAAACAACTTTATCGTCTACCCTAGGTAGGCGGTTATACCTTTTACCACAAGTCTGTGTGAGTATCATTGCCCCATTCCTAGACTTAACACAAAACTTTGTGTCCACTATTGTGGAACAAGACCTCTCCGTCTTCTTTCTCGATCTGAATGCGCATGAAGCTCCCAGAGCTTCTTGACATACTGGCATGACAAAGCTTCCCTTATGCTCTCTGGGCTATCCAATAGCCCTTAGAACCAACACTACCCCACATTGGATGCCATGATGGTTTCATATTTCAGCATGCACAAGCAAAAGTCTTTTTAATTTAGACCTTCATCTTTGGTGCGTTTGTTGATCGTTGACCGCTGACTAGTCCATTGACCATTGACCGTTGACTGGTTCATTGATTGATCAGACCGTTGACCGGTCCAATCCGATCGGGTTTGGTGACCTGAATTTAAAATTTGGCCGGTTCGGACCTGATTCAACTGGTTTTCTGAAATTTAAATAATTATAAATTTATCTAAATTCATTTTCTATCTAATGGTGGTCTCAATTTCTAAAATTGACATTTTTAAGCCACCTAGAAAAATGTATTATTGAACTAATTCACTATGGTTCATCCCGGTTCAGGTCCGGTTCTTTCATCAATTCCACTTCCCTATTCTTCCTCATGATTTTTATGAATTTTTGGTCATTTGGTATTTTCCAATTTCCCATTTTAACCCTTGTTTGTCATTTTTTTGGTTCCTTTTTCAGCTCGATTTTCTCAAAACCGATGATTCCTTTCCCAGTTTACTTGGTATGAGGGTCAGGTTTCACAACTCTCCCCTCCTTTTAGAAGTTTTGTCCTCAGAACTTAGTCGTCCATCCTTGACATCGGAAATGGATTCTGTTATGGTCAACTCATGGTTTGATATGACATCTTATCGCTCTAGTTTTCCCCTTTTTGTTCACTCATTTATTCCCTTGTACTTAGTTCCTTTGCTTTGCTTTACCCCTGTGTCCAAGTAATCACCTCTTAGTTGAAGGGCGTATTTTCCAAGGTTTCTAGGGTATCCTTCACTAGGTTCCTGTATTATGGGTATTCCACCCATTCCCACGAGTTACGGTATTACCTGAGTTTATTATCCTACTATCTGCTCCTTGGGTTTCGCTTCACTCATTAGGCTTTGGGTACACTCTCCTTTTCATCCTTCCTTGGGGTATCAGACCCTTAACCGATTACATGACATCCTTTGATGTCGTCCTTTTTCTACTTGCCCTTCCTTTGTATCATTTCTTGATTCCTACAAGTTTACTTGATTTCGAGAATGTCCAAGTTCTCTTTATGTTGATGTCTCTTGGTCGCCTCACGAAAGGTGCACTTGGTCCTTCTCGTGGCTCTCGGGTGGAATAGAGGGTGTAGTTGTGTAGAGGACTTCCTCTCTGTTCTAATGGTACTGAATGCAGCCTCAGAGGTGGAGAAAAGCCATAATGTCGGAGCTCAGGTTTGCTGCTCATCGAAAAACTGAGCAGTTTGTCTTCTTCGGTCGATTGTGGGATGTTGAGATCGAATGGAGGGGCACACTTTATATACGGAGCTCAGCAACTCTCAAGCTAAATGCCCGTGTAAGACTCGGCCTCTGACTCGGCCGCCGACGACCTAAGTGGAGAGTTTTTTAAGTTGCCGGAGACTCTAGCTTTTCCGGCAACTCTTTCTTCTATCTTCTCTCTATCAACGATTGGAGGTTGAAGATGATGATGTGGCGGGTGTGCCACGTGGCACGTTGTGATTGGTTAGTTTTTCTAACGTGGAGTGACAGCATGGTTGCCCTGCCAGCCATTGACCGGTGACTGGTTCATTGACCATTGACTAGTTTGTTGACCTTTAACCATTGACTGGTTCGTTGACCGTTGACCGGTCCGGTCCGAAGGGTTTGGTGACTTGAATTCGAAATTTCCCCGGTTCGTAGCCGATTCGACTGGTTTTCTAAAATTTAAAATTTTAATAATTCATCTAAATTCATTTTCTATCTAATTGGTGGTCTTAATTTCCAAAATTGACATTTTTAAGCCACCTAGAAAAATAATTATTGAACTGGTTTAGGCCGGTTCGAGTCCGATTCTCTCATCAATTTCAGTTCCCAGTTCTTCCTATTTTTTATGAATTTTTGTTCGTTTGAGATTTTCCAATTTTCTATTTTAACCCTTCTTTGTCATTTTTTGGGTTCCTTTTTCAGCCTAGTTTTCTCAAAACCGTCGGTTGTTTTATGAGTTTACTTGGTTCAAGGGTTAGGTTTCATAGAAGGGCTCAAGAAGAGATAAATTCATAAAACAACAAACTAAAAGTATAAAATATTTTGATAAACTGATTCTTTTGAAAACTCACTTTCCCAATCCCCGCTCACTGAGTTGTAGAAACTCACCCCTCCCATTAAACCTTTTGTTATGAGAAACACCTCGTTATGACGAGCAGAGGCTAGAGGAGAAAGCCAAAGGTACCGCAAACATGTAACTTTTACTTGGATGTTTTGTAAACTTTGTTATGGAAAATAGGTGCACTTCGATGCCTTTACCTTCCTTGGTCTATTTGGTAGAAATACTAAATTAGTACAAGGAAGGGTGGTAGGTTGATCATAGGACTCCAACCGAATCAAGTAAGGCTGTGACAAAAGAGGTCTCGTCCCACAAAAAGGACACGAAGTATGGCTAGGGTTTGAGGGTCAAACAATTGATGTGCACTTAAACTCGGGGTAGAGGTCACGTACCTCTATTAGGGTGGACGGTAAAGGCACTTCGGTACACAAGTGGAACATTTGGGGACTGTTCTACTACCATGTGATCCCTTTTTATGATAAAAAGCATGGTTGATGTATGAAACCTGTATGGGTCATGGGAAAAAATAATTAAATTTATGAAATTGATCATTGTAGAAAATTTCCCCTCACTAAGTTGTATACTCATTCGCCTCCTTTCACTCCTTTCAGGAAAATTTAAGAGGAATCGAGTCAAGTATAATCGATGTCCAAGCGAATGCTCAAACTCTCAAGGTAAGTCCCATACTACAAGTTCCAATTATATGGAAAACGTGTATTGGCATGCCTTTACCTTCGTTGAATCATCAAGGTATGAATACTAGGATGGTTCGGGGAAGGGTGGAGGGTTGATCACATGACTCCGACCAAACTGGGTCGGGGTGTGACAAAGGAGGACCCACAATCGACCCCGAGATTACCCAAGTATTAGATTTAGACAAAAAGGTAAAAAAAACATAGAAACCTCTTTAGATTTCCCCTTATTTAGATATAATTATGAAATTAGAGTACAAGTGTGAAAACCATAATATTGGGAATATTACCGTAAGACATACTAATTACCCCAATTAATGACCCATAACATATTTACAAATTCCATGTATGATGCTTAGGGAACCATTCATACACCATGGTGCAAGAGAAAGCACACATATCCAGAAATTCCTCTGGGACAAACATGTTCCCGGATAAAGGCGAGTGAGATTTGTAGCATTACGTCCGATTGGATTGATGATGTGTTATTGTTCTAAATTAAAAGCCTTTTTTGAGGAATAAATTCCCGTGACAGCGTAAAACTAACTTAAAGACTTTTTTTTAGGAATTATTCATGTTATATGCATGAATCTTGAATACTCTCTTAGCTAATCTCGTAGTGGGCCTAATGCCATCATTTTCTAAAATCAAGTGGGCCCGCCTCGCCCCATAAATAAGATAATTGTTATGTTATAGTCTAACCTTGCTAAAAGGCATAATAATTGGTTTTGTGCTAATTTCTACCGAACCAAGGAGGTCCTTAACACGTAGGGTTGGTAGTACATAGACAATGGATTAAAAACACTTGCATGCGATTGTTTAGTGGGATCACTAGGCACCCTATATGGTGTAGTGGTGATTCCAAGGGCTTTTGGACAATAATGTGGGTACAAGGGAAGGGAGGTTTGTCCAATATATCAATGGTTCCAGGAGTCCAATGCGCACTAGACCTTGGAGAAGGGGAAAAGGTCTTATCCCTCAAATGTGGACACAACTCGATAATGTTTGCGGGCTGGGTAGTGGTGCTCACTCAAGTAGTCTATCCTTACAGACAGGTGGTTGGTAAATGTGCTCTTAGATACAAGTGGAACAGAAATGAGTTCTTTTTTGGGACTATGTGATCCCTCCATGATGGAGTGGATATGTGTGAATCGTGTTGAATGTAAACATTATACTTAAATCTCAAACCTTGTGGAATAAACCTTATGAACTACTTAAACATTTAAGCATGTACTAACTCTCATGGATGGAGCAGTTACGAGGAAAGTTTGCTAAATACCAAATGTCACGCCCCAACCCGGTTTGGTCGGAACCCTATGAGAAACCCACCACTCTCGTTGGTCTAGGAAGAATCACCACTTCCCAAAACCATGAGGAGTCAGGCAACCTTCTATCATTGTTCCTTGAAATAACATTATACAAAATAAATAGCTAAAAATAAAATAACTGAGTTTAGAGGCTTGGTGGAGGAACTCTTTAAAGGTTAACTTCTTTCTTGTAAAAAATTTTAAAGGGAGGGGTGAGTTCTACAACATCTCTCTTCCTTGTTCACAGGTTTGTGGGTTTTTCTTCTTTTTAGAAAAATGTCTTAATGCTTCCCCTTGGTCGAGATTGGTTAAGCATACAACCAACCACACATGCCCTTTATATAAAAATGAGTTCACACGTCCGTAGAGCAGTTCATTGACTGCTCTACTTGTGGACCTCAGCGACTTTACCGTCCACCCGAATAGAAGTTGGTGACTTCTACCCTGAGTTTGAGTGGACATCAATTGTTCCATTGGGGGATGAGACCTCTCCTCCCTCACATCGGACTCAATGTGCAGGAAGCTACTTCAAGCTTCGAGACTCACTGGATGACCAAACTTTCCTTATGAAACCTGTGTCGTTCAGCGGCCCTTAGAATAAACACTACCTCATGTCAGGTGCCTCGACGGTTCCATATCTCAACATGCACATACAAAAGTCTTTTAACTTAGACCTTTTATCTTTGGTGCTACCAACCTAACGAATTTGATACCGTGACCGCAGCTCGATAACTACCAGCCTAACATGTTCATCCACTCGGCTTCAGCTCGGTAGTTACTAGCCAATCGAGTATTGCAATCCATCTTCGACTAGATCACTGTATCACACGACTTAACCATTTTTGGTAGATTTTGTGTAAGGATCAAGATTTTATCTATGGGTTTGAGCCTGTTTTTATTGGCCTTAGGCCCACTTTACTAGTTTTTCCAAATTTGGGCCTTGGGCCCTATTAGTTTTAAAATTGAGGCCTCAAGCCTGCTAGAGCAATTTCAGCTCTCATAAAAAATGTCTCCCAAAAGGTTTAAGCAATTTCACGCAATTAGGGGAGAACATTCTTGTAAAAATGGTTTTTAAAATTTAAAATAGTGCTAATCACCCTAACTGAGTATAATATTGAAAATCACACTCATCCGATAATTGTGATGTGTTCGTCTGAGCTGGATTCCAACCAGTGATGTGCTCCTCTGCATAAGTACACGTACAACAAGTTCCTACATGGTTCGAGTATTAATATAAGGAAGTTTTGGCATAAAAGACCTATTGTATCCAAGTATTTATATATAGGTCCTTAATTTATGCCTTATTGCACTTAGATCCCTAAATTTCATATTTTTTACTTTAGGTCCCCAATGTCCAATTTATCTTCCATCAAGTCCCTAAGGTTTCTAATATTCCTCTTAGGTCCTTAATTTTCCCAAAATGACCAATTGGTCCTCAATTTCATCCAAATTGTCGATTGGCCCTCAATTGGGAGTTAATTTCATAAAAGTTTCCCAATTTTTCCTTTAATTGCAATTTGCTCCCCAATTTTCCAAAAATCCCCAAATTGCCCAATTTTTTCCAAAATTACAATTTGACCCCCAAATCCATGTTTCATCAAATTGACCAAAAAACTTGGGTAATTTCCCTCTGTCATGATCTTAATCATCTTACATATTTTCCCTAACTCATTCAAAGCTTTAAAACAACAAATTTGGCTTAGAAATGAGCTCAAGCCATGCTTCACTGAAAAATCTTCCTTGAGAGAAAGTTTCGATTACTCACTAGTGAGGATGTGGAAATCGGAGCTTTTGATCGCAATGGATTGATCTCTTCTTGGTGATCCTTCCTAGATCAAACCACACCTCAATTGATGGCTTGAGTAGTGAAAAATGCTCTACTTATTTTTTAGGCAAAATCGATTGTGAATAGTGAATTCTGGCGAAGGGTGGTGGAAGGGACTTACCAATTCAGGTCAATGAAGATCGGGGCACCTCTAGGGGTTGTCTGGGGAGCTTGGTTTGGCAAGAATTGGTTCGAGGATGGCCATTCTATCTCATGTCCATATGGAGGTAGACGATGACACTGTGCTGTGCATGTGAGCTTCGCACGTGCGGACTTGGCACGTGGCGCTCAGTGATTGGCTGGCTTTGCTAATGCAACTTCCTACTCAGCAGCCTAGTCAGTCTTTGACTCATTGACTGGACATGTGGTGTCCTCTCATTGGCCATTCATTCCTACATGGCTGCTAATTGTGACATGTGACATCCTCTAATTGGCTTATTTAAATTTGTTAGATTTCCCTCTTAATGCACAGTGCCATTGCCACGTGTCAGCCTCTGATTGGTTGAGGGCATTCGTGGCTCTACCACGTGTCAACTTTTGATTGGTCAGTCATTTCTCCGACATCATTGTTGGATGTTGAAGTGGCATCCTTGCCATATGTCAACTCCTTATTGTTCAGCCTTGCTAACTGGGCCTTTTTGACATTGATTGTTGACCGAGTACACATGTCACTCTCCTATTGGTTCGGTCGAACAGGGCTCGGTGATCCGAAATTGAAAATAGACCGGTTCAGACCTAATTCAACCAGTTTTCTAAAACCTAAATTTTCTAAAAATTTCTAAATTCATTTTCTAACTAGTGGTGACTTCAATTTCTCCATTTGACATTTTTAATTTACTTAAAAAAATCAATCTTTGAACCAGTTTTTCACGGCTCAGTCTGGTTCAATCCGGTTCGGATGCGGTTCACTTAGAACTAGTCCGGTTTTCACAACCAATGCGCTTCATGGTTGTTTTCCTTGAAGGTTGGGTCCTTGTTGGCCCATTGGGGCTTCCCTATTTCCCGTTTTGACTTTTATTCATAAATTCTAGACCACTCTAATTCTCGGTTTTCTTTTAAAAACTTTTAGTTTTTTGTTATTTGACAATTCAAATTTCATTCCATTATTCACTCTATTTTCTGATCACTTAGATTCAAAATTTATTTCCGAAAAATTTTAGTGTAACTCATCGATATTCAATTGCTCCTAACCACATTCTTGAATCTCTTACTAAGGCGCGACATTGGAAACCAAAAGCCTAAAACCCACGTAAGTTTATAGGTAAGAGAGAGAGAAATGAGACACTGAGATGGAAAATTAACGGCAGTAATGTTTTCACCCTTCCCCTCTCTAATAAAGCTCCAATAATAGATTAAAATATAATCACTTCTCCCAGATCCGATTTCCTTTTCCTTCCATTTGGAGAGATCACCATCAGGTGGTTTTTAAGGTGGGACATGCAAGGATTCTCCATGCAAGAACTGTACGAGAGAAAATTATCTGGGATCTATTACACTAGGACTTCAGCCGTATAAAGCACGATCAGATTCTCCTTGTGGTGTTGATTTGTAGTATAGTCCATTTTTTGTTGCAATGGGCCTAAGAGCAGGAAAGAAGAATAAATGGATAAATATATTCCAATAATAATCAAACCATTAATATACTGGTTGGAGGCCATAATATTAAACTCTCTTTAGTTTAATTAAAGATTAAGAATATATCGTATGGGGTTATGCTCTTTTTCGAATTTTGAGACATATACTAAACAAATTGGAAAAGACAAAGAAAAGCGGTCCTTTCATACTAGAGTCCCCCAAAAAACGCATTTTTGAGGACGGAGTGAAAAAAAACTCATCGGAGTCAATTTTACGTGGAAATACATCAAATGATAGTGCAAGTAAAAAAAGTAGGTATTTTGGCAACAACATCAGGACCCTTTCTCACAATTTTCAACATTATTCGTCCACAGCATTTTTTTCCTTATTATGCTAGGACATGCACATAGATTTTATATAAATTATTACCTTATCAGCCAGCGCATGAACCAACTTAGTTCGGCTATAAGATACATGCATAATTGACTTGCTTTCTTTAGTTGTACTGCGTTGTCTTTGTCAAACCACCCAACTCGGACGTGTCCCTTGTAATATCTTCACAAGGTCGGGTAAGAAGGTTCAATGGCGAGACCACATAGCCCAGCTTTCGATCTCACATCCCTCTGAATCCTCATATACCCTTTCTCCCCCCACCCAGTCCCCCAAGAGTTCTTGAGAATCCAATACTTCTTCCTGGCCGAGCTTCTCCCGAACCCAACAACAGTCACTGCATGGTCGACGTCAGTCCCACACGATCCAGTGAAAACTCCACCGGAGTAGAACCGAAACATGAAGCCGCCACCCTCAATGGCGATGGAGACTGGCTGGTTAGCCACGGCTTGCAACAGCGCCTTCTCGCTCTTCTTGGGGACGTCCTCGTAGCCCGCGATCATGGCCGCCTTCTTCGCCGCCTTCCTGGCGTTGCACTTGCCGCCCGCCTCCTTATAGCGATAATTGGCCTCGGAGGTGAGACCGTTCCGTTTGATGTACTGGAAGGCGTGGTCCATGAGGCCTCCATGGCAGCCGTGGTTCAAGGTCTTGTCGCAGTCCACGAGCTCCTGCACGGACAGCGATCGCAGCTTGCCCTTCTTGAGCATGATGATGCCCTCGGTCGCTGCCACTGCTGAGAACGCCCAGCAACACCCTGTGCACAATTGAGGATTTTTTTTGGCCGTCGCACGGTTGAGGATTGATAAATGTAAATACTGAAGGATTGCCCTTCTTACACTATTGGTATTTTGAAGGGTAAAATCCTCGTCAGTTAACCTAAAGATCATAAAAAGAAAAAACATGTTCTCTATCACCCAAAAGAAAAATAGATCACATACCGCAGCTTCCTTGATTCTTCACAGAGGAGACAGCTTTCCTGGCTCTCCAATCTAGGGATTTCGGGATCGCCGTAAAGTTCCTGTACCTAAACGACTTGGCCTCTGAATTCGACAGGACGCTGGGTGGCTTCCTCCTGTACTGGGTATAGGTCTCGCGAAACTCCTTGTTCGTGAGGTCCGCAAACTTGTTGACGCCTAAAGTAAAACCCGACCCATTATTATTATTATTGAAGGCATCTATATGCCTCAAGTTCTCCTTGAATATATTGTAACGTGCCTCTTTCTCGGCCACGTCCTTATAGACACGGCCGTGTAGGGCCATCCATTCTTCGTGTTTCCTTTTCATGAGCTCGTCATCTGGGACGATGGGACGGCCCAAGGCCAGGGACAAGCCATCGGTAATTATCAGAGTAAACAAGGTAGTGATGATTAGACTATTCATAAACGGGTAGTTGTTGTATCTAGAAGCCATTACGGGACTATGTATGTGTAACTGGGAGGGCTATTTGATACCAATTTGTGAGAATTGTATGTAGTAGTAGTGATGGAAGTATTTGGAATGGAAGGGTTGGTCTTTATAGAGGAGGGTAGTTGTACGGGGTGGATTGATTTGCTTTGAAGAGGCATCTTCCCAAGTGAGTGGACATATACCCATGCGTGCGTTGGAAAACGCTCTGATTTCAACCCCTCAAATTGGAATTTCATTGGTGACGGATTGCAATCATTAATAGCAAGGAAGCATACATTCGTGGTGTCCTTTCTCAAGTAATAGATCCACTATAAGGGTAATATAAAGGGTTTTTTTTTCTTTTGTAATGAACTTATAAATTTAAAAGAAACATGGAAGTGAGGTACATCTCAAGTTCTATGATAATAGTTGAACATATAATACTGGGTACTTAACTAGTTTTAAACACTAGCTCGATATATTTACAATATCAACTCCATTTTGCAAAAAACTGGAATGAACCCATAAGATCGACCGATTTTTCTGCCTGGACTACAAAACTGTAGTTACCACTAATTCATAGTGACTCTCTAAGGACCCGAGCAGCTAGGGTTAGCATTCGGCCGGCTAGAGATGGACGGAAATGCGAGGTGGAGTACGTCCTTCCAGGAACTGCAGTTGAGGCTCAGAGTATCAGGAGACATCAAGGCTATGGGAGGTTAGAGTCAACATTTGGCTCAGTGACATAGGAACACAAAAAGGACCATTTTGGCCGGTAAAAGCTCGCCTCATTGGTAGATGGTATTATGGATAAGGGAGAAGAAGCAGGGGAGACCGTTGGCCGTTCAAAATGATCGAGTTGGACTTGTAATTTTAGACTTGGACGTGAATATTGTCATTAACATAATATCAAAATAAATTTAAATATTATTTATGAAATCGGGTTCAACCCACAAAAATCAGAGTCTAATCTAAAGAAGTAAAAGTTGATGCATTAGCTGGTTTAATGGCCAATCTGATTTTTAAAACTGAGTTCATTGGAAATACATAACTGCACTATACATTATTTTTTGAGGCAAAAAAAATATAAACTTGGATACTCAATTAAAATATTTCATGAGAAAGGTGTGCAGTGCAAATGAATTATTTAGGTATATTATCAAATGCTTGTAAGTTTAATTGTTAGGATGAAGTTATTTATGTCTCCTTATTTTACCATTTTGCATCTCAATTTTTGTATACACATAATTTTTATTTCACAAAAGAAAACCTTTATACAGTTCATTGGGACTTAAGTGGATTTATGAGTTGAATGCATGAACAATATGGTTCACTAAATATATTCAAGTTAATACTTGGGTACTTGAAAAAAATTCAAAAATAAAAAGTCACTCAAAGATGATAAACCTAAGACTTTGTTACCCAGAATATTTTCACAAAGAATAGAATTGATCAAATTTCAAGAAAACCAATATTTAATTCTCTCAACAAAATTAACACTTTAACTCCCAAGAGAAAGGAGATACACATAAATGTTAGACATGGTTTTATCTTTGAGTAATTTTTTATTGAAAAAATATCTTCCAAATACCAAATTATTTTTTATAGTATTTTCAAGGACCGCATCATTAGTGCATTAGGACTAAAAAGGGACATTTCCCTAAGAAATACCAAATTATTTTTTCATAGTATTTTATACAACCTTTTTAGGAGATATGGTTCATTTTCGTATGATGTGTTTGATACACAGGTGGATGCATACTACTTTTTTCCACCAAATACTGGATAATAGAGTTCAAGATTGTAAACAATCTTATGTTCTTAACTGAAACAATTCATAGAATGAGAAAAAAATAATAATTATACCCGATTCTACCTAAAGTTGCATCATCATATGAGTTGACCTTTTTGGTAATGCGAATAACCTGTAAACTGTCAAAACGATGAAAGAGACTACTTTAATCTTTTAATAAAATGGTGTAGGCGGTGCTGTGTCTTAGCTAGAACAAGTGAGCTCATCTCCAATATATCGTGTCTCCAACCATTCCTATCTCCAAGAGTTACTAGCTATAACTGGGTGCGCCTCCACAATCAATGAAGTGCTACGCTTCATCCTTACGCCCAGCATAACATGCTTTTGTGCAAACCACAAAACCTATTCCTCCTAACTGAAAAAAGTACCCAAATAAACCATTACAATTTAATTTAACAATTTCTCGGAATAATATGTATAGCCAGCCTTTACTAGCAAAATTTCCCTATTTTTCATCCATAAACATAAAATACTCATTTAATATGTGTAATATAATACCACAATTTTCTTTATCTAAAAAATTCAATTAGAATTTTAAATAAGGAAATAAAATGAGTTTTAATAAAACAATTATTTATAAGAAATTAGAATAATAACACTGTTATTTTTTATGATAATTAATTTTGACTAAATTAATTCGATTGGAGATGGAGTGTAAAATAAATCTCTACAATTGAATTGTACTTACCTAAATAACATATTTAATGATATTTAATGAGCTGAGCTAATTATGAACTAGGGATTCAATTAGGTAAGTGAGATTAAATAATTGATAATTAGATATAATTATATATATATATAGTGAATTAAAAAAAGGTTAAGTGCTTATATTAAAGTCAAAGTACACTCGCATTGAGAAGTCAATGGAACAAAAATATTATTAACAATCAATAAAACCAAAAATGTACTAATATAGGAGAAGTGGTATTCTGTATGTCGGATAAGAGTTATATAAGTATTGGAAAGCTCTAATTACTAACAACCTTAGTCCAACCCTAAAACAAACTCAAAATATGAAATACATTCACCCTTTGAATAATTGGGTCGAGAACAAGATGTAAATACACCCATACTAAGTAACTCACAGACAAATCCACTAAACAATACAAAAAATGGCCATACAATGAAATGCAACATTCAGATCAATTGAAGTCTGGGTTTGAACGATTTGACATGATGAATAGCTCATTCATGTTAGGTCCAAGGGACTTAAATAGGAATGTCTTCGTGAATGTGAATTGGATCGGTCCTTAAGGATAGTAAGTGAAGCCAACATTTTTTGTTAAAAGGATAATACTCCTAGGAGATGGAGTTCTTTCATGGAGATACCTTTCAATCCAATAACAAACAACTAACTCCTATAAGGCTCAATATTAAGTCATAGATAAATCAAACTACAAATAAGCTCAAGTTAGATATGCAGTTGAACTAAACCGATTATGATACTTGCCTAAAAAACTAGGATGAAATGAGAATGTCAGGCTTTGCTAAGTCTCAATGAGCAATGAAAGAGATGATGAGACCTATCCATACCCTGTACGTACAACAAGAATCATATAATTAAAATGGAATTTAAATTTTATAAGAGCTAACCTGATTGGGCAGGATAAGTATTGTCAATTCAAATGGACTCAAACTCGACGAAAGCTCAACATCATGCCATCTATGTTGCTGGAAGTCCATAGAAAATAAGATGGAAATGTCTATTATCAGACTTACCAATAATTCGAACATTAAAGCAAAGGAATGATAATTACCTTGTTAAGAATAAAATCCCATATTGGATAATATAGAGAAGTGTTGTAAGTTTATAATGTTAGAAATGTATCACTATTTACAAGTCATGACTTTTAAGTAGACATGGGCTTGACCTCTTATCGGTCAACAATATTTTCTCTTATATGGTATCAGAGCCAGTGGGCTCGCACTTGTACCTAACCCAAGACTGGAAACCCGGCTCGTGGTTTGAGATTTCCCTACCATAAAATAGAAAAAAGCGAAAGAAACTTGGAAAATAACCTAATGAAGTAGGAAATGCAGTTGCAAGACTAACCACATGGAAGGCAAAGGTGAAACTAGGCTATGGACTACCTAATGATCCAAGAGATACTAGCTAATTAAAATGCAATTAGTAAAAGAAAACAAGGAGGACTCACAACCGACCCCGAGATTACCCAAGTACCAGATTTAGACCAAAAGGTAAAAAACTTAGAAACCTCTTTAGATTTTCCCTTATTTAGATATAATTATGAAATTAGAGTATAAGGGTGAAAATTGTAATATTGGAAATATTATGGTAAGACATACTAATTATCCCAATTAATGACCCATAACATATTTACAAATTATGTGTATGATGCTTAGGGAACTATTCATAAATGATGGTGCAAGAGGAATCACACATATTTAGGAATCCCGTGATAGTGTGTGTAAAATCTGTCCTCTAGGACCAAGGAGAACTGAGAAAAGAACTGACAAATTTTCATATGAAAACCGAGTCAGTTAATTAACCAAAAAATAGTAAAGAAGGGTTAACATGAGAAATTAGAAAATCCCAAGTGATACAAAATTTACAAAAATCATGGGAAGGAACCATGAAGTAAATTAGAAGGGAAAATCATACAAGTTTAGGGTGAACCAGACTTAAAACAGACTGAACCAGGTTGAACCATAGTGAACCGACTCAATTATTCATTTTTCTAGGTGCTTAAAAATGTCAATTTGGGAAATTGAGAATACCATTAGATAGAAAATGAATTTAGATGAATTTAAAAATTTTTAAATTTTAGAAAACCGGTCGAATGGGGCCTGAACCGGCCAATTTTCTAATTTTGGTCACCGAACCCTTTCGGACCAGACCGATCAATGGTCCAACTAGTCAACGAACTGGACTAGTCCACGGTCTAGCCAGTCAATGGTTAACGACGCCCAACAGCCACGTAGACATGAGTAGCCAATGGGAGATAGCTACGTGTCAGGTCAACAGTCAGCAGATGACCTGTTAGCTTGCCACGCAAACACGAGTAGCCAATGGGAGGCTACCACATGTCCAATCATCCGGTCAATGGCTCACGTGGCGGCTGAGTTGGAACACCACGTTAGAAAAATTAGCTAATCACTATGCACCACGTGGCACGCTCACCATGTCATCGTCTTCAACCTCAGTTCACTGACAGAAAGGAGAGAGACCGATGAAGGGGGAAGTCTTTGACCATAAGAAAAATGCTGCAGTCCGGTCGCCAGTGAGTGGAGCGGGGACCAAGTCTTACACCAGTTGGTAGCTCAGACAGTTGTCGAGCTCACTATATAAAGAGCACCCCTCCAATCGTTCTCAACGTCCCACAATCGAGCGAAGAAGGTGACGTGTCCCAATTCTCGGTGAATAGCAAACCAAAGCTATGACAATGGGACTTTTCTCGACCTCAGAAGCCACATTCGGTGTTGTTAGAACTAGGGGGAAGTCCTTTACTCAATTGTACCTCCCTTTTAGCCCGAGGACCACCAAGGAAGAGTGAGGAAGCTCAAACAATGATGCCACTCCTCAGCCAAACAACATCCTAAACCTTTGAAGCTCAAATTGAGCTGTCCCCTAGCCAATTTTGCCTAAATCAGACCCCCAAACTTCGCCTAGAGGTGCCCCTACCTTTCCCCGAGCTAATAAGGTAAGTCCCCTCCGCGCGGAGAACACTGTTCATAGTGTATTTCTGTAAAAATTTTAGTTGAGAAATTCATACTTCTGAGGTCACCAATTGAAGCCTAGTTTGATCCAGGGAGGATCCCTACGAAGGGAGCAACTCAGTGACGGCAAAAGCTCCGGTCGTCCAACACTCACCGATAAGATATCGAAGTTTCTCTTTCTAGACTAAATTTTCTGGCGAAGCTCCGTTTGATCTCATTTCTAAGCCAAATGAAGTGGTTTAGTGCTTGAAATGACGAGGGAAACATAGGGAAGTGATCCAAATCATAAATGGGGTAAATTAACCATGTTTTGGAGATCAATTTAACAAAATGGTGATTCGGGGGCCAAATTGCAATTTTTGAGAAATAGGGTAATTTGGGGATTATTAGAAAATTGAGGGCTGAATGGTAAATTGTGGAAATTAAGGGCATTTTCGTGAAATTCACTACCAATTGAGGTCCAATTGTGCAATTTGGATAAAATGAAAGGCCAATTGAAAATTTTTGAGAAATTAAGAGCCACTTGGCAATTTTTGGGAAATTAGGGACAAAATGACAATTTTTGGAAAATTGAGGGTCAATCGGTGGTTTTGATAAAATTAAGGTCCCAAGAAGGATAATTGGAAATACTAGGGGCTTAATTAAAATAAAGGGGCAAATAAGGACCTAAATGTTAAAGTACAAACTTTAGAGACCTAAACATAATTAAGGCATAATGTGAGGGCATATGCGCAAATACTAAAAAATATGCAGCCTCTTAGGCAAATCATCCTGATATAGATATTCATACCATGTAGGAGCGGACTGCCCAAGCACCAACTCAAGGAAGCGCACTGCGAAGGAAGGTTCTGCTGGGACAACCCCGTCGCGATTATCGGGTGAGTGGGAAGTCTATATCGTCAATTCCGATTGGAATGACGACTTGCCTTAAAAATAATTTTCTCGGAATTTGCCTCTCCTGACTGGGTGACTTTGCTTAAAATATTTGGGAGCTACTTTTGGGGCTTAAGCTCAGTAATACAAGTGGGCCCAAGGCCGATGGACACGTGTATGGATCCGTCTAGAATCAGCATGTGATAAAACTGCTTAAAGTCCTTATAATGAGTAATTGTGTGTGATACCTGCCGAGCCAAGTTTGGGATGTTGGACTTGTTGGGCCAAACCACTACAAAGTCAAAGTTAGGTTGTCGAACCTATTGGGCTAGTACACGTGGGCCGAAGCCAAGCCAACAGACCCTTGAGCTAGAGGGACAAAGATAATGGCTATAAATGAAAAAAAAAACTCTTGATTGTGCATGCACTATGATGCGGGGCTATCAAGACACCTGATATGAGGTAGTGATGGATCCCAAGGGTTGTTGGACGACCTAGGTTGTATAAGGGTGGTTTGGCATCCAGTATGTCGAGATGCTCGGGGAGTTTCTTGTGCACTAAGACCGAGGCAGTAGGTGGAATGAGGTCTCGTCCCACAAAGTAAACACAAAGTGGGATTGAGGTTTGAGGGTCGGATGAACAAGGTTCACTCAAACTCGGGGTAAAACATGTTAACCTCTATGAGGGTGGATGGTAAAGGCACTCTGGTCCACAAGTGGAGCGGTTAGGGATAGTTCTGCGAATGTGTGATCCCTCCTATGATAGGAAGGGCGTGTGATTGTGTTCAAACCCAAGAAGGGGTTGAACGTGAAATGCTATAATCCTAAAAGTTGCCTAATTAAATACATCCCTAAGATTTTTTCCACTCACTGAGTCATGGAACTCACCCCATCCCTCTAAACATTTTTCAGTAAGGAGGAGACATAGACGAGAACTTTTCTTCGCTAGGACCTAAACCAAGTAGAATATTAAATTCCTATTTTATTTAATGTTGCTTCAGAAAAACATGATAAGTACTATGCTTGACTCTTCTTGATCCCTGGGAGGAATTCCTCATTGAGGTTTGGAAGGGTGGCATGTTGATCACAAGGCTCCAACCAAACCGGGTCGGGGCATAACAATTTGAGTGGTATCAGAGGCTGTGTTTTCCCGAATGCATTATGAAAACTTTATAATCTAAATACTAATAAAAAATCTTAAACCAGCCATGATGCCAAAGCGATGAACCAAGAGAACGAGGGCAGCAATCATGGATTCCGCTGTCAACCCCCTCCTAGAAAAAGAATTCCCGGGGGCACAACTAACCCCGCAAAGTCTCAGCTCCGAGCACCAAAGGCTGTATGAAGAGTTCACCTAGACTCAGAGTCCCAAACCCGACCCGAAGAGGTACAGTTCCAATCCACTTTCGCCCCTGCCCCACCCCTTTTTGACATCCCTAAATACCTAAAGACACTCCCACAATTGGGGTGCAAGCCCTTCCAAGGGGAGAAGGATGTTAGGGCTACCATGGATTGGCTGGCAAGTCTCAAGAAATTCATGGGGATCATAAGGACGCCCCTTGAAGAAATGGTGACACTGGTAGAGTTCTTTCTGGAATCCAATGCAAAGAGATGGTGGGATAACATGAGGAGTTTCTCTCCCGTCACCCCCACCTCGGAGGAGTTCGAAGAGAGGTACTCGGAGGAGTACCTGGCTCTCCACCTGATAAATGAGAAGAAGATGGAATTCTTCAGACTCCAACAAGTAGCAAGCATGGTCTCAGAATATGAGACCAAATTCAATGAATTGAGACCCCTCGCCCCTGACTTGGCAGGACTGATAGACATCTTCCAAAAGTTCATCTACGATCTCAATATGGACGTGAGAGACCAAATAGGGGTTTTGGGATGCCCCACGATTTAGCCGCCATCATTAGCATGGCCCATGAGTGGCAGTGGCTAGTCCAAATGATGTGCCATTGGAAAGAGTAGAATGGGTGAAGGGAATAAAGGGGCCATAGTTTCAGAGGAGGCCAGAGGGAACAAGGTAGGCCGTGATGGGAGAACAAGCCAAAGTTCCCGAGAAAGGAGGTAAGTGCACCCCCTCCGAGGAGAGGCCCCTACTACCCCAAATGCCAAAAGAATCATGATGGGACATGCACCATGTGTTACGGATGCGGGCAGCTTGGGCACTCATAAGGAATTGCCTGGCGTTACAGGGCAACACCCCACGAAGTGCTCCCCAACCACCACCCAAAATTCAGAGGGCATCCAATAGGGGAAGGGAGGTGCCCACCTGAGTTTCAGCTCGAGTCTACAACATAACCCAAGATGAAGCTCGAATGGACCCTAATGTTGTGGCTGGTACGTCCCAACCTCCCCTTTGAACCACGTTTATAGTCTCGAGTCTTGTAGTTCCCTTTTTCCCAGTTTAATAAAATCTATTTCCTCAAAAGTTCTGTCAAATCTCGCTCAGGTTACGTGCAAATATTCGGGAGGGAGATATACGCTCTCTTTGATTCAGGGGCGGAGTGATCCTTCATTAAGGAGACCCTGGTTCCAGACCTCTCGAGGAAACTCTCACCTCTCACACCACCCCTCAACATCCTTACGCCACTAGGAGAGGCACTAGAGTGGCACGAGCTCTTTAAAGCACGCGGAATACAAATAGGAGGAATAACCCTAGAAGCTGACTTGATTTCCCTCTTGTTAAGGGAAGTAGAAGTTATCCTAGAAATGGACTGGCTAAGCACCCAACAAGCCCATGTAGACTACAGGAGTAAGAGGATAACCTTTCACGCTCTTGGGAAGGAGGAGGCTGTATTTGAAGGGGAAGAGGGAAGAGCCGGAATACACCTGGTATCTTGCATGGAGGCATAGGACATACTGCGAAAAGGATGTAAGGTATTCCTTGCCTAGGTCACTTGCAAGGATTCGCTAGAGAAAGGACTAGAGGACATTTCGATAGTCAACTGTTACCCCGATGTTTTCCTAGAAGAACTACCCTGCCTGCCCCCAGATTGCCAACTAGAGTTCGTAATTGAGGTGGTGCCAAGGACCCACCCCATATCACAAGCTCCCTACTGTGTGGCACCCACTGAACTTAAGGAGCTGAAGGATCAGTTGGACGAACTGCTAGAGAAGGGCTTCATCCACCCGAGCCAATCCTCGTGGGGTGCACCGATCCTATTTGTCAAAAAGAAGGATGAAAGCATGAGGCTCTACATTGACTATCAGAAGCTAAACCAAGTAACCATTAATAAAAAGTACCCTCTCCCCAGGATAGATGACTTATTCGAACAACAACGAGGAGCAACCTACTTCTCCAAGATCGACCTATAATCTAGTTACCTTAGTTGACAATCCGGGAGGAGGACATACAGAAAACCGCATTCTGATCATGATATGGGCATTTCAAGTTTAGGGTAATGCCCTTCGTTCTAATCAACGCACCCGCAACCTTCATGGAACTAATGAATTAGGTGTTCCATCCATACCTGGATAAGTTCGTGATCATGTTTATAGACAATATCCTCATATACTCCCGGGCAGAAGAGAAACATTGGGTGCACCTAAAAACCACACTAAGTACCTTACGGGAAAATCGGCTCTACGACAAATTCTCAAAGTGTGAGTTTTATCTAGAAGAGGTGAGCTTCTTAGGACATATAGTGTCAAAGAACAAAGTGAAGGTGGACTAATAGAAAATAGAGACCATCTCCAATTGGAAAGCACTCACAAGCCCAACCGAAGTATATAGTTTCCTCAGACTCGCTGGATATTACTGAATGTTCATGGAGTATTTTTCAAAAATTGCAGCCATGTTAACTTGCCTCACATAGAAGGGAGTCGATTACAAATGGGATGCTAAGTGTGAGGAGTCCTTCCAAGAGCTCAAGTCCCGATTGACAACAACCCAGTGTTGGCCTTACCGACTCAGATGCCAGGGAGTATATGGTGTACAGTGATGCAACCGGCCAAGGGTTAGGATGTATCTTAATGCAACAGGGAAGGGTCATTTCATATGCCTCTTGACAACTGAAGCCCCACGAGAAGAACTACCCCACTCATGACATGTAGCTAGTAGCAAAAGTGTTCATCCTCAAGATTTGGCGTCACTATTTGTACGAAGTGAAATGCCGCATATGCACTGACCACAAGAGCCTCAAATACTTCCTAACCCAAAAATAACTCAACCTGCAACAGCGGAAGTGGCTGGAGTTGGTAAAGGACTACGACCTAACAATTGAGTAGCACCACGACAAGGCCAATGTGGTAGCAGATGCACTCACCTACAAGTACCACACGGGAGTAGCCTCAATGAAGACCAACAACCTACCCTTATTAAGCCAGTTATGTAGCTTGAGGGTAAACCTCCGCCTAGATGAGATTTGAGGTAGCCTAATGGCCAACTTAGTCATACAACCCAACCTAGTAGTCCAAAATACGAGCTATGCAAAAGGAGGACAAGGAACTCAATCTGCATTGGAACCGGCCTATTAACAACACAACCCAAGATCTTGCAGTATGAAGCGATGGGTTGATGACCTTCAAAGGGAGGATCTGGGTACTAAATGATCCAAAATTAAAAAGGTGGATACTAGAGGTGGCATATGGCTTGATGTATGCCACACATCCTAGCACCACCAAGATGTACTGCACCCTAAAACAATGGTACTGGTGGAAGGGTATGAAAAGGATATTGCAAAGTATGTGGCTAGGTGCCTGTCATGTCAACAGTTTTAGATGGAACATTAGAAACCCTCCAGACAATTGTAGCCCCTCCTGATCCCTGAATGGAAATGGGAGCATATCACCATGGATTTCGTAACTGGACTGCTAGTGACAAAAAGAGGTTGGGATGCCATATGGGTTATTGTAGACTGACTAACTAAGTCCGCTCACTTCCTACCCGTAAGGGTGACAAACTTGGTAGAAAGGTTAGCCACCTTGTATGTGAGAGAAATTGTACAACTCCATAGGGTCCCTGTAAGCATAGTGTAAGATTGAGACCCAAGGTTCACCTCTCGGTTTTGGCCCAACCTACAAGCTACCCTCGAGACTAAAATCCACATGAGCATTGCCTTTCACCCTCAGACAGATGGTCAATCCAAATGGACCATCCAAACCCTGGATGACATGCTCCAGGCATGCATCTTGACGATGAACAAAGACTGGGAGGACTATCTATGCGTTATAGAATTTGCGTACCATAATAGCTATCAATCTAGCATCCAAATGGCACCCTACGATGCCCTCTACGACCGACCCTATCGCATGCCCCTATTTTGGGAAGAGGTAGGGGAAAGAAGACTCAAGAAGGTCGAGTTGATAGAGGATGTAAATTAGAAGATCCGGAAAATAAGGACCCGACTCAAGGCGAGTTAGGATCGGCCGAAGAGTTATGCCGACCACCAAAGGAAGGACCTAGAATTTGAGGTAGGGGATCGAGTATTCCTTAAAGTGTCACTGCGAAAGGGAATACTTGTGTTTCAATAGAGGGGAAAGTTGAAACCAAGGTACATAGGTCTGTACGCCATAACTCCGAGTATCGGACCAGTAGCATACAAGCAAGAATTACTCCCGAACCTACAAAGAATTCATGATGTCTTCAACTTATCGGTGTTGCAAAAATATGAGCCCAATCCCAACCATGTGCTAGGTCAACCGCCACCAGAGATCGAGGAAGACCTGGTCTACGAGGTGGAATCAATACAAATCCTCGACCGATGAGAGAAGAACATCCAAAATAAGAGGATTACCATGGTGAAGATCCTCTGGCGAAATGGTGAGGTAGACGAGAAAACGTGGGAGACCGAGTCAGGTGTAAAAGGTAGATACTCGCAATTGTTCAACATGTAAAAGTTTTGAGAACAAAACTCCTAAAATGAGGGGACAATTGTAAAATCCATCCTCTAGAACCAAGGAGAACTAGGAAAAGAACCGACAAATTTTCATGTGAAAATTGAGTCCATTAATTAACCGAAAAATAGTAAAGAATGGTTAACATGGGAAATTGGAAAATCCCAAGTGACCAAAAATTCACAAAAATCATGGGACGAACCATGAAGTAAATTGGAAGGGAAAGCTGGACCGGTTCAGGGTGAACCAGACCCAAATCGGGTTGAACCATAGTGAACCGATTTAATGATTTATTTTTCTAGGTGGCTTAAAAATTGGGTTAAGGAAAAATTGGAAAAGAACCGGTCAAACCGAGTGAGAAACATCGAATTTGTTCACAAACTTGATCATTTGAGAACGAGCAATTTGGAAATTTTAAACTCCCGAGTGATCCAAAGGGTTCATAAAACCTTGGAAAAGAATCTTAGTACAAACTAGAAGAGAAAAACATGGTCGTTTAAGATGAACCGGATCCAACTGGATTGAACCAGTTTATGAACCGAGTTGGTTCACGAACCGCAACTGATAGAGAAAGGGCAAATTGGGAAATTTATGGATCCTGAGTGATCCAAAGAGTCCCACAATCATGGAAATGGAATTGAGAATGAATTGGATATGGAAATCAAACTGGTTTAGGTGAATCGGATCCAAACCAGATTGAACTAGTTTGGACCAGTTTGAACCGGTTTGGACCAGTTTGAACCGGTTTGGACTAGTTTGAACCACTACTGAACCATATGCTAAATTCATTTTTCTAGTTGGCTTTAAAAAATTCAAATTTGAGATTTAAGGCCACCAATGGATATAAAATGAATTTAGAAATTTTTAGATTTGAAAAATTCAGTCGAATTGGGGGTGAACTGACTGGTTTAAGCTTTGAACCCGAATCAGACCAATTCGGAACATTGTCATCTTCTTCCTTCAGATTATAACATTGTTCACTCGTTGAAAAATTGCACAGCGCCGACGAAGCTGAAAAGTCTCCAGCCATGGAGTTTCAGGTAATGAATGACCTCTATTAAGGTATCAATTGAACGACCAAGAAGTCATCGAGCTTCCTCTATAAAGAGCCTCTCCCCATTCATCCTCTCCACACCTAAAAACTCCATTCTCTCTCAACTGATCCATTTTCCAGCAAAGCTCAAACTAGAGCTCTAACTTGGACACTTTTCTGAGCCAAACAAGGCGAGGTCAGGTTCTTTAGAACCTGGGAGAAGTCAGCTATATGCCTGTAGTCTCCATTTGCTCCGAGGATTGCCGAAGAAGCGTCGGCATGATGGAACAGTGAAATAGCTTTGGTGGACTGAAGCTGCCCTATTTCGGCCGAGCTGAAATCGGTCAATTCGAGCCCTCCTCGGGCCAAACCAAGCCTTCTCAACACCTTCATAGCCCTCCTAAAGCTAAATTAGAGTTGAAAGGTAAGCCAATTCAGCTCCCCTCTACAATTTTTGACCGGTGCTAGTGAGATAACCAATAGAATTTTGATATTGAAATTCTAACTCAATTTGGTATCAATTGATGCAATTCTTGATCCTAGGATGAACCTCAGGAAGAGAGTTATCTACATAGATCGAAAGCTCAAACGACCGTGCCCCCAACGGTAAGTTTTCAAAGATTTCTCTCTTCGTTTGAGCTCATTCTGGCACCAAATCGCGCGATTGAGAGAGCAATTGAATTGTATGAAGGTGTAGGAACTCCAATCTAACTTCAACTTCAACAATTAAGAGTGTTTGATTGGTCAATTTGATAAAATGTAATTCAGCTGTGTTAGGATTTCCAAAATTCGAAGGACCATAATGCAATTTTATAAAATGGAGGGTCAATTGGGCATGGTAAGAATATTAGATGGCCAATTGAGAAATTTTAGAATTTTTGGGATAAAACTTACCATTTTTGTAAAGGAAGGGCAAAATGGTAATATTGGAAAAGTTGGGGGACCAAATTGGAAATTTGGGAAATTAAACCCCTTTTTGTGAAATTGAATAAATTGAGGTCCTAAGGTGAATTTTAAAAGTTTTGGGACTCCATTTGAGGAAAAATTGACATTAGGGACTTAAAGTTAAAGAAAAATAAAGAAAAATTGACATTAGGGACTCAATTTTAGCAACCTAATTGCAAATAAATAAAAAGTTTGGTTTTCTCATTCATTTGGAATGAATGAAGGCTATTAGGCCAAGGGATAATGTACAATGATGTTTATATCATATAGGAACATGAAGTACCAAGAACGCCAGTAAGGACAATCTCACGTGAATACAAAGAACCGGTCTAGTGGAATTCAATTCATTAATGGGTGAGTGGGATTTTTATATCATGCACAGTTCGTATGATAAGTACCTCGGTAATGAAAACCCACTACTCGGTGGTATTTTAAATGAAACAACTTAGAGAAGTTATGTCAAAATGACGCGTAAAAACTACTTACAAGATGTAAGTAGATGATACATGATTGGTATGATGAAACTTCCTCGGAGGAAGTGGAAAACCTATTCATCGTTAATGAGTAGAGATATCCTCATACTCAGTTGGTATGATGAATAGTTGAAAGTATATTTTTGTCAGAAGTACTCTCCCCTAACTATGTGCCACTGTTAAACGATTTGGAAGACCTTCTTGACGGGAGCTTGGATAGTTCTGTTAGGCCGGAGGCCTTGGTTTTGGAACTTGGGGGGCTAATATGCCCAATTTTGAAAATCTCGAATAGTGGACCATAAGCTAGTTGGCACGAGTAGGAGCTCATAAACAAATATGAGTTATATGCCATAAAACATTAAATAAATGAATTTTTTGGCCATGGTACCAAGACATGACTGACATATTCAGTCAACTAGTGGCAATGCGGCATGACAGGTCTCCAAACTAATCAAGACAAACAGCTGCAAATTGAGTTGAAAGTCAGGGCCGTTGGATCAGTGGCACCACAGATTATATGGCATGTTGTGAAAATACTGATTGTGCATGCAATGTGTTTACGACACCTTCAAGATGCCAAAGAGGGGTAGTGATGTCTCCTAGGGCCTTGGATGACCTGGTGGGTATGAGGGCAGTTCGTCGGACTAGGTGACCTTGCGAAGCTCGATGTAGCTTCAAGCGCACGAGACTAGGGTAGGGTTCAGATGATGTCTCTATCCTCATATGGACACGGAGAATTTTTTCAGGATTGAGGGTTGGATGTCGCAAACATCACTCAATCTCAGAGTAGAACTAGACGTACTTCTATCTAGGTGGCCGGTAAAGTCGCTCCGACGCCACAAGTGGGTTCAGTGGATGTACTGGCCTGTGATTGTGTGATTGACCTTCATGATGAAGGATGTGTGTTGAGTGATGACACACTGTTATTAATAAGAAATGATGATAAAAGAAAGATATTTGAAATGAAAGGATTTTTTAAAGGAAATAAGGAGTCTGGTACACTCCAAACAAATCTTTTTCCTAAAAAGTCTGTCACGCCCGACCCTGTTTGATTAGATCCCCATGATCAACCAGCCACTCTGTCGGTTTATTAAAGGGTTTCCCTTATTATAGACCGTAAAGAGTAAGGCATCCTTTAAACCTGCACCTTTTCTAGTAATAACATAAACAAAACTGCATAATAATTTAGAATTATCATACCTGTATCACAGGCATCTTAGTTGATGGTCTTTTAAGGGTAGGCTTCCGAAATATCCTGAAAGGGATATAAGGGAGGGGGTGAGTTCGACCACTCAATGAACGGGTTCTAAATTTTTTGACTTTCAAGAAAAACATTTATATTGGAGTGTGCCAGTCTCCTTTCTTTCCAAAATCCTTTTAATTAAAAATTCAGATTTATCACCATTTCTTTTTAACCATGGTGTGTCATCACCCAACACACATGCTTCATCATGAAGGTTACATACATTCGCAGGTCAGCACGACCACTGAACCCACTTGTGGCTTCGGAGCGACTTTACCGGCCACTCGGATAGAAGTACATCCACTTTTACCCTTAGAATGAGTGGATGTTCGTGACATCTGACTCTCATTCCCAAAAGAAATTCTTCATGTCCATATGAGGATAGAGACCTCATCCTGTCCCCACCCCGGTCTCATGTGCTTGGTGCTACTCCAAATTTTGCACGGTCACCTGGAACAACGAACTGCCCTTATACTCACTAGGTCGTCCAAGGCCCTTAGGACACATCACTACCCCTCATGGGCATCTTGATGATCCCATACTCATAGTGCATGCACAAACTATGTTTTCTTATTATGCCATGCAATATGTGGTGTAATTAGTCCAATGGTCTCGACTTTTAACTCAACTTGTAGCTGTTTGTCTTGACTGGTTCGGAGACCAGTCATGTTGCGCTGTTGCTAGTTGATTGAGAATCTCGGACCAACGTTGGTACCATGACCATACAAATTACTTATTAAAGTTTTATGGCACATATATCATGTTCATTTACGAGCTTCTACTCATGCCCATTAGCTTATGGCCCACTGTTCGAGATTTTCAAAACTGGGCATATTAGCCCCCAAGTTCCAAAACCGAGCCCCTTGGCCTTTAAGAGCTATTCGAGCTCCCGTCGAGAAGGTCTCCCAAATTGTTTAAGCATTGGCACATAGTTAGGGGAGAACACTTCTGACAAAAATATGTTTTCACCATCCATTATACCGACCCGATATAAGAACATCTCCATTCATAACTGATGAACGAGTTTTCAACTTCCTTTGAGAAAGTTTCATCATACCAACCGGGTATGATCTACTTACCACCGGTAAATAGTTTTTTTTGTATGGTTTTCACATCACTACTCTAAGTCGTGATGTTTAAAATACCACATAGTAGTGAGTTTTTATTTCGATGTGGTTATCATCCCCAACTGGGTATGATATAAAATCCCACTCACAACTGGTAAGTGGTTATTAACTTTAAGTTGTGCTCATCATCCCAACCGGGTACGATGTTAGTAAACCCACTCACCTGTTAATGCTGTGAATTCCACTAGACCGGTTCTTTGTATTCACGTGAGCTTGTCCTTGCTAGCATTCCCGGCACTTCGTGTTCCTATACAGTATGAACATCTCGGTTCATTATCCTTCAGCCTAATAGCCTTCATTCATTCAAAATGAATGAGTAAGTCAAACTTTCATTTATTTGCAATTAGATCCCTAAAGTTATTTCTCTTTAACTTTAAGTCCCTAATCCTGATTTTTCCTCAAATTGAGTCCCAAAACTTTTAAAATTTATCATAGGAGCTCAATTTATTCCAATTCACAAAAAGGGGATTAATTTCCCAAATTTCCAATTTGGTCCCCCAACTTTTCCAAAATTACCATTTTGCCCTTCGTTTATAAAAATGGTAAATTTAATCCCAAAAATTCTAAAATTCCTCAATTGGCCCTCTAACATTTTTATCATGCCTAATTGACCCTTAATTTTAGGAAATTGCATTTCGGTCACTCAAATTTTCGAAAATCCCCAATTTCTCCATAATTTCCCCCAATTTCAACTCTTTATCACAACCAAATTTGATTTCATTAAATTGACCGATCAAACACCTCTAATTGTTGAAATTGAAGTTGAAATGGAGCTTCTCCATGTTCATACAATTCCATATCACTTTGAATAGTGAGTTTTAACGCCGGAACGAGCTCAAACGGAGCTTCGTCGAAAAATAGACTGTAGAGAGAGAAAGCTTCGATTACTCACTAGTGAGGGCACGACGGTCCGAGCTTTCGATTTGGGCAGATAACTCTCGTCCTAAGGTTCATCCTAGAATCAAGAATCAAATCACTTGATGTTGAATTGGATTAGAATTTTATCATTGAAATTCGACCGACTGTCTCTCTAACACCGATCAAAAATTGTAAAGGGGCGCCGAATTGGCTTACCTTTCGGTCCTAATTCAATCATGGAAGGGCTGAGGAAGTGTTGGGAGGGCTTGTTTTGGCCTAAGGAGGGCTCAAAATGGTCAATTTCAGCTCGACCGAAATAGGGTAGCTTTGGTCCGCTTGAGCTGCTTCACTATTGTATCACGCCGGTGCATCTCCGACGACCCTCGCAGTGAATGGAGGTCACTATCGTGTAGCTGACTTCTCGCCGGTTCTAATGAACCCAACCTCGCCTCCTTTGGCTCAGAAAAGACCCCATATTGGAGCTCTGGTTCAAGCTTCACCGAAAAAGGGAGTTGTTGAGTGAGAGTGGAGTTTTCAGATGTGGAGAGGATGAATGGGGAGGGACTCTTTATATAGGGAGCTCGGGGACCTATTGGCCGTCCGTTTGGCACATTTATGACAGCCATGGATGACCTGAAATGTACAAAATGGAAACGTTTCTTTTTCACCAGCGCTGCTTCGATTTTTCGACGAGTGAATAGTGCTGTCATCCTGAGGAAGATGATTACACAGTTCCGAATCAGAGCGGTCCGAATCGGGTTTGAAGCTTAAACTAGCCAGTTCACCCCTCATCCGACCAAGTTTTTCAAATCTAAAAATTTCTAAATTCATCTAAATTCATTTTCTATCCAATGGTGGCATCAAATCTCAAATTTGAATAATTTTAAGCCACCTAGAAAAAATGAATTTAGGATTAAGCTCAATAGTGATTCAAACCAGTCCAAAACGGTTTGAATCCAATTCACTTGAAACGGTTTGGTTTTCATCCCCAAATTCGTTCACAAGTCCATTTCCATGTCTTTTGTGACTCCTTGGGTCACTTAGGGTACATAAAATTCCTGCTTTACCATCTATTTATCGATTTTGGTTCATAAATCGACTCGGTTCTTAAACCGATTTAATCCGGTTCGAGTCCGGTTCACCCGAATCGGTCTGGTTTTTTCTCCCAATTTGTACTAAGGTTCCTTCTCAAGGTTTATAAATTTCTTTGGGCTATAGGAGAGTTGAATTTCTCTGATTTTCCCATTTTCTATTGGTTTTGATTCATGAACCAACTTGGTTCATAATTCGGTTCAATCCAGTTAGATTCGGTTCATCTAAACCGGTCTATTTTTTCTCTTCCAATTTCTCCTAAGGTTCTTTTCCATGGTATTATGAACCCTTTGGATCACCCGGGAGTTGTAAATTCCCAAATTGCCCTTTCACAAATGATCAGGTTTGTGAACTCGTTCGGTTTTCTCACTCGGTTTGACCAGTTCTTTTTCCGGATTTCCTTAGAACAAAAGGGCAGGGTTTACAAAGTCAATTCACTGAGTCGTTGTACTCACCCCATCCCTCATATCCCTTTTCAGGAAAAATCCCGGAAAGTCTACCCTCAAGGACCACCAACTAACACGCCTATAAGACAGGTATGACAAATTAAATATTTTTATGCAGTTTTGATTTATGTTATTACAGGAAAGGTGCACGTTAAAGGACGCCTTACTATTTACGGTTTATAACATGGGGAAATTCTTAAATAAATTATGAGAGTGGCAGGTTGATCAGGGATCCGACCAAATCGAATTGGGCTGTGACAATATCGAATCTCTCTCTCCCTAGACTGCATTTTCTGGCGAAGCTCCATTTGAGCTCATTTTAAAGCCAAATTAAGTGGTTCAGGGCTTGAAATGATGAGGAAAACATAGGTAAGGTGATCCAAATCATGAATTGGGGAAATTAACCATGTTTTGGAGATCAATTTAATGAAATTGTAATTTGGTGACCAAATTGCAATTTTTTAAAACACTTGGACAAGTTCGTGATAGTATTTATAGATGACATACTTATATATTGACGAACTAGGCTGGGGCAGGAAGAACATCTGGCTATCACCTTGGAGATACTTTGAAATAATCACTTATATGTGAAATTCTCCATGTGAGTTCTGGTTGCAAGAGGTAGGGTTCTTAGGGCACATAGTGTCCAAAGATGGAGTCAAGGTAGACCCAACAAAGGTGGAAGCCATATCCGATTGGAAGGCACCCTAGAATCCCTATGAGATACGCAGTTTCTTGGCTTGGCTGAATACTACAGATGGTTTGTGTAGGATTTCTCTAAGATAGTTGCCCCTTGGACTCGTCTCACAAGGAAAGGAGTGGATTATATGTGGGATGAAAGCTGTGAGAAATCCTTCCAAGAGTTGAAGACCCGTTTAATAACGGCACCCATACTCTCTTTGCCTAACCCAAGTGCACGGGAGTATACTGTCTATAGTTATGCATCCAGATAGGGACTCGGATGTGTATTAATGCAACAAGGAAAGGTTATCACCTATGACTCATGACAACTAAAAGTACATGAGAGGAACTACCCTACCCACGACTTGGAGTTAGCTGCAATAGTGTTTACCCTCAAGATTTGGCAACACTACCTATATGGGGTTAAGTGTAGGATATATACTGATCACAAGAGTCTTAATTACTTCCTCACTCAGAAAAAGTTGAACCTTCGCCAGAGGAGATGGTTGGAGTTAGTTAAAGATTATGACCTTGTGATAGAATATCACCCTGGTAAGGCCAATGTGGTGGCCGATGCTCTAACTCGTAAATATCAAATCGAGACGGCACAAATAAAGACAAACTGCTTACCCTTGTTGTAGCAACTAAGAAGAATGAAAGTGGACCTTAATGTGGACAAGAGAGAAAAATAATTATTGGCCGACGTAGTGGTAAGACCGAGCCTAATGGAGCAAATAAAGGTCCAACAAAAAGGGGATAAGGAACTTTAGCCCTATTTAGACCCGGTCAGTGAAGGGACGAACCCAGACTACAACCTTTGAGGTGTGGAGTGCTAAACTATATAGGTAGAGTGTGTGTGCCTTAAGATAAGGTATTGAAGAGATTAATCTAGGAAGAGGCACATGACTCTGTCTATGTGATGCATCCAAGCAGTACCAAGATGTACCGCACCTTAAAACAAGATTATTAGTGGAAAGGGATGATGTCATGCCCTGACCTGGTTTGGTCGGATCCCCGTGATCAACCTGCCACTCTCCCGGTCTAAGGGTTTCCCCTTGTTATAAATCGTAAAGAGTAAGACGTCCTTTAAACTTGTAGCTTTCCTGGAATAACATAAATCAAAACTGCACAAGATTTTAAATTAAACATACCTATCTCACAGGGGTATGAATTGGTGGTCCTTGAGGGTAGGCTTTCCGGGATTTCATGAAAAGGGATATGAGGGAGGGGGTGAGTACAACAACTCAGTGAATGAGTTTTCAAAATTTTAACTTTTAGGATAAATATTGGTTTGGAGTGTGCCATACTCCTTATTTCTTTTAAAAAATCCTTTCATTTAAATTTTCGATTTTTATCACCATTTATTATTAATCACGGCATGACATCACCCAACACACATCTTTCATCATGTAGGTCAATCACACAATCGCTGGCTAGCCCGTCCACTAAATCCACTTGTGATGTCAGAGCGACATTACCGGCCACCTTGATAAAAGTACGTCCACTTTACCCTGAGAATGAGTAGATGTTCGTGACATCCGACCCTCAATCCTGTAACAATACTTCGTGTCCGTATGAGGATAGAGACCTCATCCTGTCCCCACCCTAGTCTCATGTGCTTGAAGCTACTCTAAGCTTCGCAAGGTCACCTGGTTCGACGAACTACCCTTATACCCACTAGATCGTCGAGGGCCCTAGGACACATCACTACCCCTCTTGAGCATCTTGAAGGTCCCATAAACACAGTGCATACACAATCAGTATTTTCACATCATTCCATATAATATTGGTGCCACTGGTCCAACGGCCCCGACCCTTAACTCAACTTGCAGTTGTTTGTCTTGTCTAGTCTGGAGACCGGTCATGTCGCACTACCGTTAGTTGACTGAGCATGTCGGTCCTGTCTTGGTACCGTGGCCAAACAATTCATTTATTTAAAGTTTTATAACACATATCTCATGTTTGTTTATGAGCTTCTGCTTTTGCCAATTGGCCTACGACCCAATTTTCGAGATTTTCAAAACCGGGCATATTAGACCCCAAGTTCCAAAACCGAGGCCCCTAGCCTATAAGAGCTATTTGAGCTATCATCAAGAAGGTCTCCCAAATCCTTTAAGTAGTGGCACACAGTCAGGGGAGAGCACTTTCGACAAAATATGTTTTCAACTATCCATCATACCAACTAAGTATAAGGACATCTTCGCTCATAATCGATGAACGAGTTTTCCACTTACTTCGAGGAAGTTTCATCATACCAACTAGGTGTGATCTACTTAAAATTTGTAAGTAGTTCTTCCGCGTCATTTTCATATCACTACTCTAAGTTGTGATGTTTAAAATACCACTAAGTAGTGGGTTTTCATTTTGAGGTACTTATCATCCCCAACCGGGTATGATATAAAATCCCACTCACCCGTTAATGTAGTGAATTTCACTCGACCGTTTCTTTGTATTCATGCGAGCTTGTCCTTGCTGGCGTTCCTAGTACTTCATGTTCCTACATGATATGAACAACATTGTTTATTATCCCTTGGCCTAATAGTCTTCATTCATTCCAAATGAATAAGAAAACTAATTTTTTATTTATTTGCAATTAGATACCTAAAGTTATTTTTCTATAACTTTAAGTCCCAAATGCTGATTTTTCCTCAAATTGAGTCTCGAAACTTTTAAAATTCACCTTGTAACCTCAATTTATTCAATTTCACAAAAAGGGGTTTAATTTCCTATTTTCCAATTTTCCAATTTGGTTCCCCAACTTTACTAAAATTACCATTTTGCTCTTCCTTTACAAAAATGGTAAGTTTCACCCCAAAAATTCTAAAATTCCTCAATTGGCCCTCTAACATTCTTATCATGCCCAATTGACCCTCAATTTTATAAAATTGCATATGAGTCCTTCAAAATTTTAAAAATCCCCAATTTCCCCCAATTTTTCCGCAATTTCAACTTTCTAACACATACAAAGTTGATTTCATCAAATTGACCAATAAATGAACGGGAAAACCAAACATTCTATTTATTTGAAAATAGGTCCCTAAAGGTATTTTTCTTTAACTTTAAGTCCCTAATGCCGGTTTTTCCTCAAATTGAGTCCCAAAACTTTTAAAATTTATCTTAGGACCTCAATTTATTCAAATTCACAAAAAGGGGTTTAATTTTCCAAATTTCCAATTTGGTCCCCAAACTCTTCCAAAATCACCATTTTGCCCTTCCTTTACAAAAATGGTAAGTTTCACCCCAAAAATTCTAAAATCCCTCAATTGGCCCCTCTAACATTTTTATCATACCCAATTGACCCTCAATTTTATAAATTTGCATCTTGGTCCTTTGAATTTTTTAAAATCCCCAATTTCCCCCTAATTTCAACTCTTTAACACATCCAAATTTGATTTCATCAAATTGACCGATCAAACACATCTAATTGTTGAAATTAAAGTTAAAATTGAGATCCTACATCTTCATACAATTCAATAACACTTTGAATCGTAAGTTTTGACACCGGAACAAGCTCGAGTGGAGCTTCGCCAGAAAACAGACTGTAGAGAGAGAAATATTTGATTTCTCACCGGTGAGGGTGCGACAGTCTGAGCTTTCTATCTGGATAGATAGCTCTCTTCTTGAGGTTCATCCTAGAATCAAGAATTGCATCAATTGATGCTGAATTATGTAGAATTTCATCATTGAAATTTTGTCGATTCTCTCTCTAGCATTGGTTGAAAATTGCAGAGGGAAGTCGAATTGGCTTACCTTTCAGTTCTTATTCGACCGTGGGAGGGTGGAGGAAGTGTTGTGAGGGCTTGGTTTGGCCTAAAGAGGGCCCAAATTGGTCGAGTTGAGTTTTCAAGTGTTCGGAGAGAGTTGAGTTTTCAAGTGTAGAGAGGATGAATAGGGAGGGGCTCTTTATATAGAGAGCTCGTGGACTCGTCATCTGTCCATTTGGCTCCTTTATGACAGAAATTGATGGCTTGAAACGTACTGAATGGAAATGTTTCTTATTTGCCGGCGCTGCTTTGATTTTCTGTTGAGTGAACAGTGTTGTCATCTGAAGGAAGAAGACGACACTATTCCAAACTGAACCAGACTGAACCTGGTTCAAAGCTTAAACCGGCCAGTTCACCCCCCCATTCGACCGAGTTTTTCAAATCTAAAAATTTCTAAATTCATTTTCTATCTAATGGGGGCCTCAAATTGCAAATTTAAATTTTCAAGCCACCTAGAAAAATGAATTTAGAATTTGGTTCAATAGTGGTTCAAACCGGTCCTAACCAGTTCAATCCAGTTGGGATCCAGTTCACATGAACCAGTTAGGTTTTCATCTCCAATTCATTCTCAAGTCCATTTTCATGACTTTTGGGACTTTTTGGGTCACTCGGGATCCATAAATTTCCTGGTTTACCCTTTCTCTATCGGTTCCAGTTCATGAACCGACTCAGTTCATAAACAAGTTCAATCAAGTTTAATCCGGTTCATCTAAACCGGTCTAGTTTTTCTCTTCCAATTTGTCCTAAGGTTCTTCTCCAAAGTTTTATGAACCCTTTGGATCACCTAGGAGTTGTAAATTTCCAAATTGCCCATTTCCTGATAATTAGGTTCGTGAACCAATTCGATTTTCTCACTTGGTTTGACCGGTTCTTTTCCCAATTTTCCTTAACTAAAAAGGTTGGGCGTTTAGACCCTTCATCAAGAAGGGAATCATAGATTCATTGGGCAGCCCATCCACTGCACCCTCTTGTGGCTTCGGAGTGACTTTACCGGCAACCTATATAGAAGTCCATCCACTACTACCCTAGGTATGAGTGGATGTTCGTGACATCTAACCCTAAGACCCGAGATCAATTCCATGTTTGTATGTGGATAGAGACCTCACCCTGACCCCACCCCGGTATCATGCGCATGAAGCTATGTAGAGCTTCTATGATTGCTGGCACGACAATCTGCTCTTATCTCCACCATGTCGTCCAGTAGCCATTAGGATGCATCACTACCCCTCTTGGGCATCTTGATGGTCTTGAACCTCGGTTCATGCACAAAAAAAGGTTTTCCACATAAGTCATCTAATCTTTGGTGCTAATGGTCCAACGGCCTCGACCCTCAACTCGACATGCAACTATTTTTGTCTTGACTGGTACGTCGACCTATCTTGTCACGCTGCTGTTAGTGCATCAAATATGTCAGTCTTGTCTTGGTAACATGGCCAAACGCATCATTTATTAAAGTTTTCATGGCTTATTCTCATGTTTGTTTACAATCTCTTGATTGTGCCAACTATCCTTGGGCTCATTGTACGAGATTTTTAAAATCGGGCATTTTAGCCCCCAAGTTCCAAAACTGAGGCCTCCAGCCTATTTGAGCTATTCGTGCTCCCATCAAGAAGGTCTCCCAAAATGTTTAAGTAATGGCACATAGTTAGGGGAGAGCACTTCTGACAAAATAATCTTTTAATCTTTCCATCACACGAATCTAGTGTGGGAACATGTCCGCTCATAACTGATAAGCGGGTTTTCTACTTCCTTCCAGGAAGTTCATCATTCCAACTGGGTATGACCTACTTACAACCGATAACTAGTTTTTTTGCATAATTTCCACATCACCCCATCTAGGTGTGATGTTAAAATTCCACTAAGTAGTGGTTTTTCATTCCGAGGTACTGATAATCCCAATCGGGTATGATGTGAAAATTCCCAATCACTATTTATCCAGAGACATGTTCATCCTGGAGGGATTCCCAAGTACCAATCCCTGTTTTGTTCTTATTGATCTTTCTCTGCTCCAATACTTCGTAGTTATCCTTGCATTTGGTTGTTGTAGGGTGAATGTCGAGATTTAGAATTTCATGGGTAGGGAGTATTAATCTGGTAGATCTAATGTGATCGTGGCAAAGATGATGTTTGAGGTGTGAGCAAGGACTAGTGGATCATGTATCTCTCTTCTACTCGATTTGCACTCTTAGGTTAGTTGGTGTGGCTTTGATCAATTGTTCTAAACTCCTTATATAGGTGTAGAATTATTTGTTAAATGGGGAAGAGTTATTACTCCATTATTTCTCTTTAATATATTTTAATCAGATGTAGATTTGCAGTCTAATGGAATTCCAGCCCTTATATTCATGAATGAGAAGTAACTCTAATCCTTTCTCATTCTCATTCATGATACCCCAAATCACAACTCTCATTAACTTGACTTTTGATTCTAATGCATATGTCTATTGCCAATCTTATTATTTAACATGGTTGCCTTAATCCTTAGGTAATTTATATTTCCTTTAAAGCATTGCATTGAATAGCCCATGTTAAATTGGATGCCACTCATTTATGTTAAATGATAGTAACTCATTTCGTGACTCATAGATGAGTATTGGATTGGTTAGACCCATTTGCAAAGATCTGAATTGATCTTTAATGTGAATGAATTGTCTTATTTTCTATGATTTCAGAAATGATATGCTATGTGGTTTAATTGCTTCATGAATTATGAAATTCTTTGACATGGTGGATTCTACACTGTATATAGCTTTGCACAATGTCCATGAACTATCTGCAGATCAAGAAAATATGAAATGGACTACAAATTTCTAACTATCATTATTGAGAACATCATGATTTGAATCTTCACCATTTGGTTATATTTTCTTATGTTCTAAAACTCTTTCCCTTTAATTGCAATGCTGATTTGTCCAAGATAAAGTGTGTATTTCCCTGAAGTGGTTCGATATCTTAGCCCTTAGTTTACTGGTAGTTGAGAAATTAACTTTATTATAGACTGACATTGTAAACCTTGTCCTTTGATAATGAGAAAAGCGGGGAAAGAACTGGTCAATTTTCAATTTTAAAATCGAATCGGTCTACAATCTCGATTATAGGGAAATGGGAAAATTGAGAATTTACAACTTCCATGTGACTCAAAATGGTTCATAAATCTTGGAAAAGAACCTTAGGATGAATTGGGGAAGAAAAACTGGACCGGTTCAAGTGAATCAGGTCCGAACCGAATAGAACTGATTTATGAACCAAATTGACTTGTGAACCGGAATCGATATAGGGAGGGTAGACCGGGAAATTTATGGATCCCAAGTGAGCCAAAGAGTCCTAAAAGTCATGGAAATGGACATGATAAGGAATTGGAGTTGAAAACCAAACTGGTTCAGGTGAACCGTATCCGAACCGGTTTGGACCAGATTGAACTACTTTTGATCTAGATTTTAAATTCATTTTTCAAGGTGGCTTAAGAAATTCAAATTAGAGATTTGAAGCCACCATTGGATAGAAAATGAATTTAGATCAATTTAAAAAATTTTTATATTTGAAAAATTCGGTCAAATGAGGGTGAACCGGCCGGTTTAAGCTTTGAAGACAGTTCAGACTAGTCCAGTTTGGAATAGAGTCATCTTCTTCCTTTAGATGACAACACTGTTCACTTGCCGAAAAATTGAAGTAGCACCGGCGAAGAAGAAATGTCTCCATTCAATACGTTTCTGGCCATCAATGTCTATCATAAAGGTGCCAAACGGATGGCCGACAAGTCCCCGAGCTCCCTATATAAAGAGCCCCTCTCCATTCATCCTCTTTACTTCACTATCTATCAGTTGCTTAGTTTTCTGGTGAAACTCAAACCAGAGCTCCGGTATAGGGTCATTTTTGAGCTAAAGAAGGCGAGGTCAGGTTCATTAGAACCGGGGAGAAGTCAGCTACACGGTGGTGATATCCATTCGTTCTGAGAGTAGTCGGAGAAGCACCGACGTGATCTAACAGTGAAGCAACTCCAGCGAACCGAAGCTACCCTATTTCGGTCGAATTGAAATCAACCAATTCGAGCCCTCTTCAGGCCAAACCAAGCCCTCCCAACACTTCCTCAGCCCTCCCATGGCCGAATTAGGGTGGAAAGGTAAGCCAATTCGGCTCCCTTTTGTAATTTCCTATCGGTGTGAGAGAGAGAGTCGGTAGAATTTCAATGACAAAATTCTAATCCAATTCGACATCAATTTATGTAATTCTTGATCCTAGTAAGAACCTCAAGAGGAGAACTACCTCCCAGATAGAAAGCTCAAACTGCCAAGCGCTCAGCGGTGAGTAATCGAAGCTTTCTCTCTCTACATTCCATTTTCCAACGAAGCTCCGCTTGAGCTCGTTCCTGCTTTAAAATTTGTGATTCAAATTGCTAGAGAATCGTATGAACATGTAGAAACTCAATTTGAACTTCAATTTCAACAATTGGAAGCGCTTGATCAGTTAATTTGATGAAATCAAATTTGACTCTGTTAAGAAGTTGGAATTGGGGGGAAAATTGAAGATTTTTGAAAATTCGAAGGACCAAAATGCGATTTCCAAAAATTGATGGTCAATTGGTCATGATAAAAATGTTAGAGGGCCAATTGAGGAATTTTAGAATTTTTGGGGTAAAATTTACCATTTTTGTAAAGGAAGGGCAAAATGGTAATTTTGGAAAAGTTGGGGGATCAAATTGGAATTTGGGAAATTTAAACCCCTTTTTGTGAAATTGAATAAATTGAGGCCCCAAAGGGAAATTTAAAAGTTTTGGGACACAGTTTGAGTAAAAACCGGCATTAGGGACTTTAGGGACCTAATTGCAAATAAATAAAAGTTTAATTTTTCTCATTCATTTGGAATAAATGAAGGCTATTAGGCTGAGAGATAATGAACCGAGATGTTCATATCATGTAGGAACACGAAGTACCGGCAATGCCAGCAAGGACAAGCTCAGGTTAATACAAGGAATTGGTCTAATGGAATTCACTACATTAATGGGTGAGTGGGATTTTATATCGTACCCGGTTGGGGATGATAAGTACCTCGAAATGAAAACCTAATTCCAAGTGGTATTTTAAACATCACAACTTACAGGAGTGACGTGAAAATCGTGCGAAAAAAACTACTTCCCAGTTGTAAGTAGATCATACCAGTTTGTATGATGAAACTTTCTCGAAGAAAGTTGAAAACCCGCTCATCAGTTATGGGCGGAGATGTCCTTATACCTGGTCGGTATAATGGAGAGTTGAAAATATATTTTTATTAGAAATGCTCTCCCCTGACTATGTGCCAATGCTTAGACGATTTGGGTGACCTTCTTGATGAGAGCTTGAATAGCTCTTATAGGCCAGGGGCCTCGGTTCTAGAACTTGGGGGCTATTATTCTCGATTTTGAAAATCTCGAACAAGTGGGCCATAGGCCGGTGGGCGCGTGTAAGAGCTTGTAAACAAACATGAGATATATGCCATAAAATATTAATAAATGAATTGTTTTGTTATGGTACCAAGATAAGACCGACATATTTAGTCAACTAGTGGTAGTGTGACATGACAAGTGTTTGGACCAGTCAAGACAAACAGCTCCAGGTTGAGTTGAAGGTCTAGGCCGTTGGAACAGTGGCACCACATATTATATGGCATGGTAAGAAAATATTGTTTGTGCATGCATTATGATTACGGGATCATCAAGATGCCCATGAGGGGTAGTGATGCCTCCTAAGGGCCCTGGACGACCTGGTGAGTATAAGGGCAGTTCGTCGTACCAGGTGACCGTGCAAAATTTGGAGTAGCACCAAGTGTATGAGATCGGGGTGGGGACGGGATGAGGTCTTTGTCCTCATACGGACATGGAGAATTGATTTCGGGATTGAGGGTTAAATGTCACGCACATCCACTCATTCTCAAGGTAGAAGTGGATGTACTTCTATCTAGGTGGCCGGTAAAGTCACTCCGATGGCTCAAGTGGGTTCAGTGGACATGCTGGCTTGCGAATGTGTGTTTGACCATCATGATGAAGGATGTATGTTCCGTGATTAAATAAGGAAATGGTGGTATAACCCAAAATTTTGAATGAAAGGATTTTTGAAAGAAAGGTATCTGGCACTCTCTAATACAATTTTTTTCCTCAAAGTTAATTTTTGAAAACCCATTCACTAAGCAGTCGTACTCACCCCTCCCATATATCCCTTTCAAGAAATTCCAGAAAGTCTACCCTTAAAGACCATTAACCTAGACGCCTGTGAGACAGGTATGATAAAATTAAAATATTATGCAATTTTTAATTTATGTTATTCGAGGAAAAGTGAAGGTTAAAAGATGCCTTGCTCTTTATGGTTTATAACAAGGGGAAACCCTTTAATAAATCAGGAGAGTGGCGGGTTGATCACGGGGATCCGACCAAACTGGGTTGGGGTGTGAAAACTTTAGTGGTATTAGAGCCTGTTTCATTGAATACATAATCAAGACTAGAAAATATAGTAACTAATTGAAGTTATTTTAAACATTTAAAAAAGGCTCCAAAGAAGGGAACCAAGAGAACTAGGGCTGCCGTCTCCAACACCACTCAACCACCCTTACCTGTAAAAACTCCTAAAGCAGCCCATATAACTCCTCCTAGACTCAGTAGGTAGCATCAAAGATTCTATGAGGAATTCACCCATTATTTGGCCAACCTAACCTCACTCCTAAGGCGAGTACCAACTCACGGGTTGAACTAGAGAAAGTACAATCCCATCCCTCCTGTTAATCCAACCGCTCCAATGGACATTCTGAGAAATCTCAAACCCCTCCGAAAACTAGGAGGTAAACCTTTCCTCGGAGAAAAGGATGCTAGAAGCGCCATGGATTGGTTGGCCAATACCAAGAAGTTGATGGGAATTGTTTGGATACCACTAAAGGATAGGGTGATCCTGATGGAATTCTTCCAAGAAGGAAGCGCTAGACGGTGGTGGGACAATATCCGAAACCTACATACCACCACCCCCACTTGGGAACAATTTGAGGAGAAGTATTCGGAGGAGTACCTGGCACCCCACTAAATAAATGAGAAGAAGCAAGAGTTCATCTAGCTTCGGCAAGGGCTTATCTCCATATGAGAGTATGAAACAAAATTCAACGAGTTAAGACCCTTTACTCTCGATCTAGCTAGGCTAGCTGACATATGCCAGAGGTTTGTGGACGGTCTCAACATGGACATCAGGGACTGTATGGGAGTACTAAGACCCCCCAGCAACTATAATCAATATGGCTCATGAATGCGAACAACTGGTACAAACTCGACGTCGTCGAGTAGAGCAGACAACCAGAAAGGGGGATAAGGATTCAAACTGTCAAGGAGGATAGAAAGAATATACCGGTCCAAGAAGAGGAAAAAAAATGGTATTCCAACGGAGAAGGGGCATGCCACCACCTCCCCCTAAAATATTCCCTACTTTACCCCAAGGAAACCCTTGCTGCCTGAAGTGCCAAAGAAACCATGAGGGAGCATGCCATACCTGTTTTGCATGCCGACGAGTAGGACACTTCATAAAGGATTGTCCCACCCTTCGGGAGAACAAACAGAGGAATACTCTTGGACCACCTCAAGGGAATCCCAGAAACCTTATACCAGAAGTTACAACAAGAGTACCAGCTAGAGTATACAACCTCACTCAGGAGGAGGCTAGAGAAGGCCCTAGCACTTTAGCGGCTACATCCCAAAACCCTACAAATTGGTCCAAAGAAGTCATGTAAATTAAACATCTTCTGATTTAATAAAAGAGAATTCCTTCTAAACCATACGTTTCTTAAATTAGGGTATATACACCTATGGGAACAACAAGTCTATGCCCTCTTTGACTCTGGAGCAGAGAGATCATTTATCAAGGAAGAATTGGTTTCGAAAGTACCCCTGTAGCTCACTCCACTAGTACAAAGCCTTAACATCCTTACCCCTTTATTAGAAGGTTTATACATGAATAAACAATTAAAGGGATGTGAGATAAGAATTGGAGGAATAAAACTTGAAGCTGACTTGATCCCATTTACCCTAAGGGAGGTTAAAGTAATTTTGGGAATAGACTAGCTGATTAATCATCAAGCAAGGATGGACTGTAGAAGGAAGACGATAACTTTCCACACTTCCAAAACGAAAGGACTAATGTTCCAAGGAGATAGAAGGAAAGTTGAAGTACAATTGGTGTCCCACCTAAAAGCTCAAAGGATGATACAAAAAAGATGTACAACCTTTTTGGCCATGGTTATAGGTGAGAAGTCTAAAGAAAAAGAACTTGAAGACATTCCGGTAGTCAGACATTATCCAGAGGTTTTTCCAGAAGAGCTACCTAGACTACCTCCAAGTCTAGGAACAAACCCCATATCCTAGGCCCCATATTGCATGGCTCTAGGAAAGTTGAAGGAATTAAAGGAATAGCTAGATGAATTATTTGAAAATAATTTCATACATCCAAGTCAGTCTCCGAGGGGTGCTCCTATTCTATTTGTAAAGAAAAAGGATGGAAGCATGAGACTATGCATCGACTATAGAAAGCTGAACCAGGTCACCATCAAGAATTGATACCCACTCCCAAGGATAGATGATTTGTTCGACCAATTAAATGGAGCAACTTACTTCTCTAAAATAGACCTTCAGTTGGGCTATCGCCAACTCAGGATTAGAGAAGAGGACATCCCTAAGACGACATTTAGATCTAGATATGGACACTATGAGTTTAGAGTGATGTTGTTTGGATAGACAAATGCTCCTACAGCCTTCATGGACTTAATGAACTGCATGTTCCAACCTCATTTGGACAGGTTCGTGATAGTATTCATAGATGACATCCTTATATACTCACGAACCAGGTCGGAACATGAAGAGCATTTGGCAACTACATTGGAAATATTGAAGGAAAACCAATTATATGCAAAATTTTCCAAGTGTGAGTTCTGGCTGTAGTAGATAGGATTCTTAGGGCACATCGTATCTAAGGATGGAGTTAAAGTGGATCCGGCTAAGGTGGAAGCCATATCTGATTGGAAGCTCCAAGGAATCATACAGAAATAAGAAGTTTCTTAGGATTGGAAAGATACTATAGGCAGTTTGTAAAAGACTTTTCTAAAATAGCAGCTCCACTAACTCGACTCACCAGGAAGAGAGTTGAGTATAAATGGGATGAGTGTTATGAGAAGTCTTTTCAAGAATTAAAGACTCGACTAACAACCACACCTGTACTCTCCTTACCTAATCCTAATGTAGGAGAGTACACAGTCTATAGTGATGCCTCTAGACAAGGACATGGTTATGTCCTAATGCAACATGGGAATGTTATCGCATATTCCTTGCAACAACTAAAGGTACATGAGAGAAATTACCCTACTCATTTCTTGTAATTAGCTACAATAGTTCTTACCCTAGAGATATGGTGACACTACCTTTATGTGGTTAAGTGTAGGATATACACAGATCACAAGAGATTTAAGTACTTTCTAACTCAAAAGGAGTTAAATCTTCGTCAGAGGAGATGGCTGGAATTGGTGAAGGATTATGATCTTGCAATAGAATATCATCCTGAAAAGGCTAATGTGGTAGCAGATGCCTTAAGTTACAAGTATCAAACTGAGGCGGCACAAGTAAAGACAAGTTACCTACCCTTGTTACAACAATTGTGAAGGATGGAGGTGGATCTAAGGATAGACAAGCAGGAAAAATGCTTGGTGGCAAATGTTGTAGTAAGACCTAGTATAACCGAGCATATTAAGACTCAACAAAGTACCGATAAAGAATTCTAGTCTTATTTGGATCTGATAAACAGAGAAAGGAAATCAGACTACGACGTATGAGGTGATAGAGTACTAACCTATAAGGGTAGGGTATGTGTGCCTCAAGATAAGGAGTTGAAAAGATTAATTCTAGAAGAGGCACATGATTCGATGTGTGCTATGCATCCGGGCAGTACTAAGATGTATCAGACCCTCAAACAAGGATATTGGTGGAAGGGTATGAAGAGAGACAATGCAAAATATATAGCCTGATGTTTTTCTTGTCAACAGATAAAAGCATAACATCAGAAACGTCAAGAAAACTACAACCTTTACCAATTCCAGAGTGGAAATGGGAGCACATCACTATGGACTTCGTCACGGGCTTATCGGTGAACAAAAGGGGTCGAGATGTGATTTGGGTCATTATGGATAGATTGACCAAATCAGTACATTTCCTTCCTATAAAAGTGACGGACACGGTAGAATAGCTGGCCGTTCCATATGTGAAGGAAATCATAAGATTCCATAGTGTCTCGGTGAGTATAGTATCAGATAGAGATCCAAGATTTACCTCCTAGTTTTGGCCAAGTTTAAAAAATTCCATGGGGACTAAACTTCATATGAGGACAACATTTAACCCACAGACAAATGCTCAGTCAGAGCGAACCATCCAAACCTTAGAAGACATGCTGAGAGCGTGCGTACTTACCATGAATAAAAACTGGGAGGAATGCTTGTGTCTAATGGAATTTACTTACAACAATAGTTATTATGCCAATATTTAGATGGCTCCCTATGAAGCCCTTTATGGACGACCATACCGTACCCGTCTATTTTGGGAAGAAGTAGGAGAAAGGAAAATAGAAATGGCATAACTAATTGAGGATGCCACAGAGAAGATAAAATTAATAAGGAGTCATCTTAAGACCCCTTAGGACAGGCAAAAGACTTATGCGGACAATCGAAGGAAAGATTTGGAGGTTCCAACAAATAGGAAAGTTGTAACGAAGATTTATAGGTCCATATCCCATCATTCAAAGGATAGGACCTGTAGCTTATAAATTGGAACTACCTCATGACCTACAGAGAATACATGATGTATTCCATATCTTAGTACTTCAAAAATATCAACCTGATCCTAGTCATGTATTGGACTGACCTCCAATGGAATTAGAAGAGAACCTGACCTATCAGATAGAGCCGGTATGAATCAATGACCGAAGAGACAGGAATTTGAGGAACAAGAAAATTCTTATGGTCAAGGTGTTGTGGAAGAACGGACCCTTGCAGGAAGAGACATGGGAAACCAAGTGTATGATGAGGGATAATTACCCTCAATTATTTAACGTGAAACTGTTTTGGGGACAGAACCCCTAAAAGGAGGGGAGAGTTGTAAACCCTGTCCTTTAATAATGAGAAAACTGGGGAAGGAACTGGTTAGTTTTGAATTTTAATACTGAATCGGTCTACAAGCTCGATTATAGGGAAACAGGCAAATTGAGAATTTACAACTTCAATGTGACTCAAAATGGTTCATAAATCTTGGAAAAGAACCTTAGGATGAATTGGGGAAGAAAAACTAGACTGGTTCAAGTGAATTGAGTCCGAACTGGATAGAACCGATTTATTAACTGAATCGACTCATGAATCGAAATCGATAGAGAGAGGGTAGATTAAAAAATTTATGTATCCCAAGTGACCCAAAGATTTCTAAAAGTCATGGAAATGGACTTGAGAAGGAATTGGAGATGAAAACAAAACCAGTTCAGGTGAATTGGATTCGAACCGGTTTTGACCGGTTTGAAGTACTATTGAATCAGATACTAAATTCATTTTTCTAGGTGGCTTAAGAAATTCAAATTTGAGATTTGAAGCAACCATTGGATAGAAAATGAATTTATATGAATTTAGAAATTTTTAAATTTGAAAAATTCGGTCAAATGAGGGTTGAACCGACCGGTTTAAGCTTTGAACCTGATTCGGACTGGTACGGTCCGGTTCGAAACAGTGTCGTCTTCTTCCTTCAGATGAGAGTACTATTCACCTGCTGAAAAATCGAAGCAGTGCCAATGAAGAAGAAACGTCTCCGTTCAATACGTTTCTAACCATCAATGCCTATCATAAAGGTGCCAAACGAACGGCCGACGAGTCCCCGAGCTCCCTATATAAGGAGCCCCTCTCCATTCATCCTCTCCACACCTGAAAAGCTCACTCTCTCTCATTTGCTTAGTTTTTTTGTAAAGCTCGAACCAGAGCTCCGATATAGGGTCATTTCTAAGCCAAAGAAGGTGAGGTCAGGTTCATTAGAATCGGGGAGAAGTCATATACACGGTGGTGACATCCATTCATTAGGAGAGTCACCGGAGAAGTGCCGACTGAATTGAATAGTGAAGCAGCTCTGGTGGACTGAAGCTGCCCTATTTCAACAGAGTTGAAATCGGCCAATTTGAGCCCTCCTTAGGCCAAACCAAGCCCTCCCAACACTTCCTCTGCCATCCCACGGCTGAATTAGGATGGAAAGGTTAATCAATTCGTCTCCCCTCTACAATTTCCAATTGGTGTTAGAGAGATAGTCGGCTGAATTTCAATGACAAAATTCTAATCCAATTTGACATCAATTGATGTCATTCTTGATCCTAGGAAAAACCTCAAGAGGAGAATTACCTGTCTAGATAGAAAGCTCAGACCGTCGCGCCCTTACTGGTGAGTAATCGAAGCTTTCTCTCTCTATAGTAAATTTTTCGGCGAAGCTCAATTTGAGCTTGTTCTAGCATTAAAACTTGCGATTAAAATTGCTAGAAAATTGTATAAACATGTAGAAACTCAATTTTATATCATACCTGGTTGGGGATGATAAGTACATCGAAATGAAAACCCAATACCAAGTGGTATTTTAAATATCATGACTTACAGGAGTGAAGTGAAAATCGTGTGGAAAAAACTACTTCCCGATTGTAAGTAGATCATACTGGTTTGTATGATGCAACCTCCTCGAAGGAAGTTGAAAACCCATTCATCGATTATGAGCGGAGATGTCCTTATACCCAGTCGGTATAATGGAGAGTTGAAAACATATTTTTGTCGGAAGTGCTCTCCCTTAACTGTGTGCCATTGCTTAAATGATTTAGGAGACCTTCTTGATGGGAGCTCGAATAGCTCTTATAGGCCGGGGGCCTCGATTTTGGTACTTGGTGGTTATTATGCCCAATTTTAAAAATCTCGAACAAGTGGGCCATAGGCCGGTGGGCACGAGCAAGAGGTTGTAAAAAAACATGAGATATGTGCCATAAAACTTTAATAAATGAATTGTTTGGCCATTGTACCAAGACATGACCAACATATTCAGTCAACTAGTGACAGTGTGACATGAGAGGTCTCCGGACCAATCAGAACAAACAGCTGCATGTTGAGTTGATGGTCGAGACTGTTGGACCCGTGGCACCACAGATTATTTGGCATGATAAAAAAATATTGTTTGTACATGTACTATGATTATGAGATTGTCAAGATGCCTATGAGGGTTAGTGATGCGTCCTAAGGGCCCTGGATGACCTGGTGAGTATAAGGGCAGTTCGTCGTACCAGGTGACCGTGCAAAATTTGGAGTGGCACCAAGTGCATGAGACCGGGGTGGGGATGGGATGAGGGCTCTGTCCTCATATGGACATGGAGAATTGATTTTGGGATTAAGGGTCGGATATCACGTACATCCACTCATTCTTAGGGTAGAAGTGGACGTACTTCTATCTAGGTGGCCGTTAAAGTCGCTCCGATGCCACAAGTGGGTTCAGTGGATGTGCTGGCCTATGAATGTGTGTTTGACCTTCATGATGAAGGATATGTGTTGGGTGATAACACACCGTGATTAAAAAAGGAAATGGTAGTATAATTCGAGATTTTGAATGAAAGGATTTTTGAAAGAAAGGAGTCTGGCACTCTCCAATACAATTCTTTTCCTCAAAGTTAATTTTTGAAAACCCTTTCACTGAGTAGTTGTACTCACCCACTCCCTTATATCCCTTTCAAGAAATTCTAGAATGTCTACCCTTAAAGACTATTAACCTAGATGCCTGTGAAACAGGTATGATAAAATTTAAATATTATGAAGTTTGGATTTATATTATTCGAGTAAATGTGTAGGTTTAAAGGATGTCTTACTCTTTATGATTTATAACAAGGGGAAACCCTTTAATAAACCGGGAGAGTGGCGGGTTGATCACGAGGATCCGACCAAACCGGGTCGGGGCGTGACAGGCATTGCCTATGATGTTTAGTTGTTTGATGCTGGTTACTAGGAGTTTATTAGTTGCTTTGCTGGTAATGAATAATATCATAATGTACCATACTTTTATAGAACTTTATGATGTTTAGTTTCTATGTAAGCCACAATAATTGATAGATTGTTACCTCACCCTTTTCATACTATGCTCTAAAAAAACATATCTCTAGCTTTTCATTTCTAGGCTCAATTTTCTATTAATCCAACATCAGTACTTTGGAACTCTATAGAGTATATACCATATATCCTATCATATACATTATATGAATTTGATTACTTGGGTTGTTTCTCACTTTCATAAGCATGTTAGACTTTAATTACTTTTCATTAAACCTTTCGACAGACTTGGTTGTCATGTATAATTTTTGTTTGGCTAAATTGTAGGCCCTACTGGATGAGGTATTCAGGCCAATTGCTTCAATCCTTGACACAAGTAACCCCAAATAGGCAACACTTGATCCTTGCAGATATCATCATGGATGGATTTTCAAGGGTGTTTGCTATATACAAGTAAGGTCACATTTCAGATTATAGGTCATTCAAATCTAAAGTATCCTAAGGTCTTTATCAATTTTACTAAAGTCCCAACATTTCTGTTTATTTCACTTTTACTTACTTTTCTTATTACGTATTCAAATTTTTAAGGTCATGGGACGTGCACCCCTCTTTAGGAACCCTTGTAATTAGACTAGAGACATAATTATGCATGTACTTGAATATGTTAATACATTATTATATTTATTTATTTTATATTAATACAACCTTAGCTATCTAATCCAATTCTCCTGCATATACATTTGGAAATTAATTATGTACATGTATATGTATCTTTATATATAAAAGTCTCTTATTCACAATATATATTAATATATATAATTTTCCAAGATATATAAATATGTATATATATAAATATTTATTGTTATGCTTAATTACAATATAATTAACTCGATTCCATCGAGTTATTTATTTTCATGAAATCAGCGCTTAACTTCTTATTTTAAATTATATATATTTATAAATATATATTGTAACATTATTCTACAACTCTTACCACTTTGGGCATTTTCGTGGTTTCATTTTTAATAAATTTCCATAGAGTCATTTGCTTATTTTCCCATTGTAACTTTTTGAGATATTGTTGTCTTTCCACAAGGATATCTTTTTTGCTAGAGGACAATTTTTTTTTACTTAGGTTTTCTTTCTCAATCCATCCAAAGCAATTTGGGTATTCAACCTTACATTCTTATCATTTAATATTTCCATTTGGGGCTTCCTTTATAAGGTTGCATTGTATGTCAGGTCTCTTCAGATTTTATCCAATCTCAATAGTGTTTATATAAATCCTTAGCCCTCAAATGGAGAGAAATGATTTATACCATTATAATGGAACATTCCTTTATAACTTTCTATGTATTTTCAAATACCTACCTCTCATCAGAGAGTTTATGTTCTATGATCATATGATTGTTATTTTTACTAGTTGTTCCTTTAGTTTTGGAATTTCGTTCGATACCTTCTAATGCATTAAAGGTTCTAAAATCTTTAACAATTTTCCCTTCACCAGTTCATGTGTCCATTATTGGACCATATCCTTCCATTTCACATTCATTTTTCGGTTAAGATTTGTATCAGCTTTTTTTTAATATACCATGTACTTTATGATTTATTCCATCGCTCATCATCATGCCTTCCTCATGGCATGACATATTCGTATATCATTCTCCATTTTTTTATTCATCACATAATTTTGTATTGAGTTATTTATTTATAACAATTTCATGGTTATTCATTATGACTCACTACATTATAAGACGTTCTTTATTTAAAGGTTTTTATATCATTGGACTTCTTTTTATACACTTGAGTGTATTGCTTTATAAAATTTTATCTTAATCATATATGACCGCATTTTCATTGATGCCCACCCATGGCATTTTCCACTATAAGAGGCAATTCCCTTAATATTTGAGGATTTCCCTCACTTTCACTTAACTGCTCTAGCAATTCCTTTGCTGAAGAATTTGTAAATGGTTGTGTCTACTAATCCAAATTAAAGTACACTTTGGGTATTGTATGAGTATTTGGCTTATTGAACCATTGTCTCACATTTCCTTGAGTATCTTCTTTTAGACTCATGCTTCAAATATGTTATATCTCATCAATTAGGTTAGGCTCTTATAATCTTTCCAAACTTTTGGTGAATCCTTTCTAAGGATATTTTCCGATTTCTCCCTAAAATCCTCATATCACATTCTTAATATCATTCATGTTACTCTTATGGATGTTTTCCAACTATAGGTTTCCCGACATCCCTAGGTAAGTATTTAATCATGACCTATTCCTCGAGGTCACTTCCATACTAGGGTTATAGACCTAGCACTCCCTTTAATAAAAGTATTTCTAGTAGAAGGTTAAGTGTATTAGGTATTTTATTTTGTTTAGTTTTAGGATATATTGTCACGCCCCGACCCAATTTGGTCGAATCCCCGTGAACAACCCGCCACTCTCCCGGTTTATTAAAGGGTTTCCCCTTATTATAATCTGTAAAGAGTAAGGCGTCCTTTAAACCTGCAACATTTCCTGGAATAGCATAATCAAAACTGTATGAAATTTAAAACTTTACATACCTGTCTTACAAGCACCTTAGTTGATTGTTTTTCAGGGTAGGCTTTCCATGATTTCTTGAAAGGGATATAAGGGAGGGGGTGAGTACGACTACTCAGTGAATGGGTTTTTAAAGGTCTACTTTTAACTTTTAAGAAAAACATTTATATGGAGTGTGCTAGACTTCTTTCTTTTAAAAAATCCCTTCATTTAAAAATTCGAGTTTTTTCACCATTTCTTATTTACCACGGTGTGTCATCACCCAACACACATCCTTCATCATGAAGGTTACACACATTCGCAAGTCAGTATCACTACTGAACCCGATAGTGGCTTCGGAGCTACTTTTCCTGCCACCCAAATAGAAGTACGACCACTTCTACCCTGGGAATGAGTGAATGTACGCGACATCCAACCCACAATCCCGAAATCACTTCTTCATGTCCGTATGAGGACAGAGGCCTCATCCTATCCCCACCCCGGTCTCATACGCTTGGTGCTACTCCAGATTTCGCACAGACACCTGGAACGACAAACTACCCTTATAGCCACAAGGTCGTCCAGTGCCCGTAGGACTCATCACTACCTCTCATGGGCGTCCTGATGATCCCATACTCATAGTGCATGCACAAACAATGTTTTCTTATATTGCCATGTAATCTGTGGTGCCACTAGTCCAACGGCCCCGACTCTCAACTCAACCCGCAGTTGTTTGTCTTGACTGGTCCGTCGGCCTGTCATGTCGCACTACTGCTAGTTGACTGAGCATGTCGGTCCTATCTTGGTACCATGGCCAAATAATTCACTTATTAAGTTTTATGGCTCATATATCATGTTCATATACGAGCTCCTACTTGTGCCAACTGGCCTTGGGCCCACTATACGAGATTTTCAAAATTGGGCATTTAGCCCCCAAGTTCCAAAACCGAGGCCCCCGGCCTATCAGAGCTATTCGAGCTCCCATCAAGAAGGTCTCCCAAATTGTTTAAGCATTGGCACACAGTCAGGGGAGAGCACTTCCGACAAAACATATGTTTTCTCTATCGATTATACCGCCCGGTTATAAGGACACCTTCGTTCAAAACTGATGAATGAGTTTTCAACTTCCTTCGAGGAAGTCTCATCATACCAATCGGGTATGATCTACTTACAATCAGTCAGTAGTTTTTCCGCATGATTTTCACATCACTTCCTCTAAGTAGCGATGTTTAAAATACCACTTAATAGTGGGTTTTCATACCGAGGTACTTATCATTCCCAATCGGGTATGATATAAAATTTCCATTCACAACCGATAAGTGGTTTTTAATTTTATGTTGTGCTCATCATCCTAACCGGGTATGATGTTAGTAAACCCACTCACTTGTTAATGCCATGAATTCCACTAAACCAGTTCTTTGTATTCATGCGAGCTTGTTCTTGCTGGCGTTCCCAGTATTTCGCGTTCCTACACGATATGAACAATCTTGTTCATTATTACTCGGCATAACAGCCTTCATTCATTTCCAATGAATGAGAAAATCTAAACTTTTAGTTATTTGCAATTAGGTCCCTAAAGTTATTTCTCTTTAACTTTAAGTCCCAAATGTTAGTTTTTCCTCGAATTGAGTCCCGTAACTTTTAAAATTTATCCTGGGACCTCAATTTATTCAATTTCAACAAAAAGGGATTTAATTTCCCAAATTTTCAATTTGGTCCCCCAATTTTTCCAAAATTACCATTTTGCCCTTCTTTTACAAAAATGGTAAGTTTTGCCCCAAAAATTCCAAAATTCCTCAATTGGTCCTCCAACATTTGACCCTCAATTTCATAAAATTGCATTTTGGCCCTTTGAATTTCGAAAATCCCCCATTTTTCTCCCAATTTCAACTCTTCAACATTTCCGAATTTGATTTCATCAAATTGACTGATCAAACACTTCTAATTGTTGAAATTGGAGTTGAAATTGAGTTCCTACATGTTCATACGATTTTAAGAAACTTTGAATCACATATTTTAACGCCAGAACGAGCTCAAACGGAGCTTCGCCGGAAAATGAACTATAGAGAGAGAAAGCTTCAATTACTCACCGGTGAAGGCATGATGGTCCGAGCTTTCAATCTGGGTAGATAGCTCTCATTCTGATGCAAAATTGGATTAGAATTTCATCACTGAAATTCGGTCGACCCTCTCTCTAGCACCGATAAAAAATTGTAATGGGGAGCCGAATTGGCTTACCTTTCGGTCCTAATTCAATCGTGGAAAGGCTGAGGAAGTGTTGGGAGGGCTTGGTTTGGCCTGAGGAGGGCTTGAAATGGCCGATTTCAGCTTGGCCGAAATAGGGCAGCTGCTATTCGCCGGAGCTGCTTCACTATTCCATCATGCCAATGCTTCTTCACCGATTCTCGGATTGACTGGAGTTTCCTATCAGATAGCTGTCTTCTCTCCGGTTCTAAAGAGCCCGACCTCTCCTTTCGAGATTAAGAAAAATGTTGAAGTCGAAGCTCTGGTTTAAGCTTCACCGGGAAATGGAGTAGCAGAGGGAGGGAGAGAGAGAGAAGTGTTCGGGTGTGAGGAGAATGAATGGGGATGACCTCTTTATATAGGTGTAAAACCCGTGTATTAAATGAGAGAGATTTATTACTAGTATTAATATTACAATAAATTATTGGTATTAATTTCAGTAATTTAATTTCGGTATTAATTCCAATAATTTAATTTCGGTATTAATTCCAATAATTTAATTTCGGTATTAAATTATTTGTATTAATTACAATAATTAAATATATATTAATTTATGGTTATTTATGATAAGGTTTCGGGTTATAGAAAGGAGGTCACCCATCCTCACACTACTCTCGGGCAAGCACACTTAACTTCAAAGTTCTTATGGTATCTAGTTCACCTAAACCAATTTGGTTTTTGAATTCTAATTTTTCTTAAATTTCTTTTCCAAGGTTTAATGAACCCTTTGGATCACCCAGAAGTTGTAAATTTCCATATTGCTTGTTCCCAAATGTAAACCGGCTCGATTTTCTTATTCGGTTTGACCGGTTCTTTTCTCGGTTTTCCTTAACTCAAAAGTGTGGGGTTTACATATATAGTCTTGATAATGAAAAGTGTGGAGCAACACGCTACTGCCTTTGGTCTATTAAGGGTTTCACCCTCTTCTAAACCGTGAGGAGTAATGCCTCTTTTTTTTTCTTATTTTTCCTGAAATAATATTATACAAAACTACATATATATAATTGATCATATCAGTCGTATATTTTAACTAGAGAAGGGTCTTTAGTGTTGGTTCTCTTTGGTTACCTAAAAAGGGGTAAAAAGGGAGGGGTGAGTTCTACAATTCAATAAATGGGTGTTGGGAATGAGTTTTCATAGAAACAACTTTTAATCAGAGTGTGTCAGACTAATTATATCCTTTAAAGATATTCTTTCGTCAAATTCCAGTTTTCAAAATTCTTTTCCTCATTATCCACATTAGGTGTGTTTAACATTCAACACATGCCCTTCATTTGGAAGGGAATCACACATTCGTAGGGCAGCCTATCCATTGCACCCACTTGTGGTGTCGGAGTGACTTTACCGGTGACCTAGATAGAAGCTCGTGCACTTTTACCTTGGGTATGAGTGGATGTTTGCGATATCCAACCCTCAAACCCAAGATCAACTTCGTGTTCGTATGAGGACAGAGACCTCATCCCAACCCCACCTCGGTTTCATGAGCATGAAGGTATGTCGAGCTTCCTTGACTGTTGGCACAACAATCTTCCCTTATCTCCACCAGGTCATCCAGTAGCCCTTAGGACGCATCACTACCCCTCTTGGGCATCTTGATCATTTGAATCTCGGTGCATGCACAAAACAATAGTTTTCCTCATAAGCCATTTAATATTTGGTGCCATTTATCCAACCGCCCCGACCCTCAACACGTCATGCAGTTGTTTGTCTCGACTGGTCTGTCGACTTGTCTTGTCACACTTCCACTAGTGCATCGAGTACGTCGATCCTATCTTGGTACCATGGCCAAACACAACATTCATTAAAGTTTTCATGGCTTATTCTCATGTTTGTTTACGAGCTCCTACTCGTGCCATCTGTCCTTGGGCCCATTGTACAAGATTTTCAAAATCGGGCATTTTAGCCCCCAAGTTCCAAAATCGAGGCCTCCAAACTAGTTGACTATTCAAGCTCTAGTCAAGAAGGTCTCCCAAAATGTTAATGTAGTGACACATATTCTAGGGAGAGCACTTCCGACAAAATAATCTTTTCGTCTATCCATCACACCAACCAGGTGTTAGGACATCTCAACTCATAACCGATAATCAGGTTTTCTACTTCCTTATAGGAAGTTCATCATACCAATCTGGTATGATCTACTTACAACCAGTAAATAGTTCCACGTAATTTCCACATCACCCCATCTAGGTGTGATGTTGAAATTCCACTTAGTAGTGGTTTTTCATTCCGAGGTACTCATCATCCCAACTAGGAATGATGTGAAAATTCCCACTCACCTTTTATCTTGAGACATGTTCATCTCGGAGGGATTCCCAAGTACCATTCCCAGATTTGGTCTTGTTGATCTTTCTCTGCTCTGATACTTCCCAATTATCCTTGCATTCGGTTGTTGTAGGGTGGATGTCGATATTGAGAATTTCATAGGTAGGGAGTATTAATCTATTAGATCTAATGTGATCATGGCAAAGATGATGTTTGAGGGGACTAGTGGACCAGGTAGCTCTCTTCTACTCAAATTGCTCTCTTAGCTTAGTTGGTGTGACTTTGATCAATTGTTCTAAGCTCCTTATATAGCTGTAGAAGTGTTTGTTAAATTGTGAAGAGTTATTACTCCATTATTATTCCTTGATATATTTTAATTAGTTGTAGAGTTATAGTTTGATGGAATTCCAGCCCTAATGAGAAGTAACTCTAACCCTTTCTCATTCTCATTCATGATACCCCAACTCACTCGTCTCATTAACTTGACATTTGATTCTTATGCACATTGATTTTTAAGCATTAAAACTAATAACTAATTGCCCCTTTTTGAAAATCGATATTTACTTAGAATGCTGATATGGGAGGTGATAGAGAATATATGATTATTATTCTTTCAGTTATGTTATCTTCTAGGAAATAAATGTACCAAGAGATATCTCTCATATCCTATAGAAATTCTACATGTAATTGCTCATATTCTCCCACTCATTTATGTTAAATTATAGTAACTTATTTCGTGACTCATATATGAGTATTGGATTGGTTGCAAAGATCTGAATTGATCTTTATTGTGAATGAATTGTCTTATGTTCTAAGATTTCAAAAATCATATGCTATGTGCTTTAATTGCTTAATGAATCATGAAATTCTTTGACATAGTGGATTGTACTCTATATATAGCTTTGCACAACGTCCATGAACTATCTACAAATCAAGAAAATGTCAAATGTACTACAAATTTCTAACTATCATTATTGTGAACATCATGATTTAAATCTTCACCATTTGGTTATTTTTTCTTTATGTTGTAGAACTCTTTCCCTTTAATTGCAATGCTGATTTGTCCTAGATAAAGTATGTATTTCCCTCAAGTGATTCGATATCTTAGCCCTTACTTTACTGATAGTTGAGAAATTAACTTTATTATAGACTAGCATTGCCTATGATGTTTAGTTGTTTGATGCTGGTTACTAGAAGTTGGTTAGTTGTTTTGCTGGTAATGCATAATATCATAATGTACCATACTTTTATAGAACTTTATGATGTTTAGTTTCTATGTAAGCCACAATAATTGATAGATTGTTACCTCACCCTTTTCATACTAGCCTCTCAAAAAAATATATCTTTTACTTTTCATTTCTAGTCACAATTTACTATTAATCCAACATTAGTACTTTAGAACTTTATAGAGTTTATAGCATAGATCCTAGCTTATAGAAAATATGAATTTGACTAATTTTGTTGTTTCTCACTTTCATAAGCATATCAGACTTTAAGTAAAATTGTTATTATACATTACTTTTCATTAAACCTTCCGAGAGACTGTGTTGTCTTGTATAATTTTTGTTTGCCTAAATTGTAGGCCCCAGTGGATGAGGGATTCAAGCCACTTGCTTCAATCCTTGACTCAAGTAACCACAATAGGCAACTCCTTATCCTTGCAGATATCATCATGAATGGATTTTCAAGGGTGTTTACTATATATAAGGAATGTCAAATTTTAGATTCTTGAACAGTCAAGTCTTAAGTTTTTCAAGGTATTTATCAGTTTTACTAAAGTCCAACATTTCTATTTATTTCGCATTTACTTACTTTACTTGTTACATATTCATATTTTTAAGGTCATGGGACGTGCACCCCCTTTATGAACACTTGTAATTAGCCTAGAGACATAATTGTGTATGTACTTGAATATGTTAATACATTAATTAATTAATTTATTTGATATTAATACAAACTCAACTCTCAAATCCCTTTCTCCTTTATATACATCTAGAAATTCATCATGCACAGGTATATGTACTTTTATATGTAAAAGTCTCTTATTCATAATATATATTTATATATATAATTATCCAATATATATAAATATGTATATATAGAAATATTTATTTTTCTCCTTAATTACAATAGAATTAACTCGATTCCATCAAGTTATTTATTTTCATAAAATCAGTCCTTATCTTCTTATTTTAAATTAGTTTTGTTCCAATTATATCAATTGGTGTTTAAACTTAAATTAAAATTTTGGAAAATTTTTTGACAGAATATTTGAGTTAATGAAACACGTGTTACAACTACTCTCCACCTTTTTAGGAGTTTTGTCCTCAAAAGGTGGACATTAGTCTACAACTCTTTCCCATTTGGGTATTTTCGTGGTTTCATTTTCAATAATTTTCTATAGAGTCATTTGCTTACTTTCATATAGTAACTTTTCGAGATAGTGTTCTTTACTCAAGGATATTTATTTTGCAAGATGACAATTTTTTTTTACTTAGGTTGTCTTGTTCAATCCATCCAAAGCAATTTGGGTATTCAACCATATATTCTTATCATTTAATATTTTCATTTGGGGCTTCCTTTATAAGGTTGCATTGTATGTCAAGTCTCTTCAGATTTTATCCAATCTCAATAGTGTTTATATAAAACCTTTGCCCTCAAATGGTGAGAAATGATCTATACCATTATAAAGTAACAATCCTTTATAAATTTCTTTGTATTTTCAAATACCTACCTCTCATCGGAGAGTTTATGTTTTATGATCCTACTTTACAAAAATGGTAGATTTTTCCCCAAAAATTCCAAAATTTACCCAATTGGTCTTCCAACATCTGTATCATGCCCAATTGGCCCTCAATTTTATGAAATTGCACTTTAATCCCTTGAATTTTTGAAATTCCCAAATTTCCCCCAATTGTTTTTCACAATTTCAATCTTCTAACTCATCCAAATTTTATTTCATCAAATTGACCGATCAAATGAGTTTAATTATTGAAATTGAAGTTAGATAGGAGTTCTTACACTTTCATATGATTCAATTGCACTTTGAATTGCATGATATGATGCCGGAATGAGCTCAAATGGAGCTTCATCGAAAAATTGGACCTAGAGAGAGAAAGCATCGAAGGCTTACCATCGGGGGCACGACGGTCTGAGCTTTCAATCTAGGCAGATAGCTCTAGTCCCGAGGTTCCTCCTAGGATCAGGAATTGCATCAATTGATGCTGAATTGAGTGAGAATTTAGTCATCGAAGTTCCATCGATTCTCTCTCTAGGACCGATCAGAATTTACAGAGGGGAGCCAAATTGGCTTACCTTTTAGCTTTAATTCAGTTGTAGGAGAACTGTGGAGGTATTGAGAGAGCTTGGTTTAGCCAGAGAAGGGCTCGAATTGGCCAATTTCTGCTCAGCCAAAATAGGGAATCTTCGGTCTGCCGGAGCCGCTTCACTGTTCAATCATGCCGGCGCTTCTCCGATGACCCTCGGAGCAAATGGAGACTACAGGCATGTAGCTGACTTCTCCTTGAATTCGAAGAACATGACCGTGCCTTCTTTGGCTTAGAAAAGACCCTATATCAGAGCTCTGGTTCGAGCTTCACTGAAAATTGGTGCAGTTGAGAGAGAATGAAGTTTTCAAATGTGAGGAGATTGAATGAGGAGGGGCTCTTTATATAGGAAGCTCGGGGACTTCTTGGTAGTCCGATTGGTGCTTTAATGGTGGTCATTCATTGCTTGAAACTATTTGGCTGGAGACTTTTCATCTTCGTCAGCTCTGTTCGATTTTTTGGCGAGTGAACAATGTTGTCATCTAAACGAAGAAAATGACACTATTCTAAATAGGAACGGACTGGTGGCTCCACAGATTAAATGACTTATGTGGAAAACTATTGTTTTGTGCATGCATTGAGGTACGAGACCTTCAAGACGGCCCTGAGGGGTTGTGATGCATCCTAGGGGCTACTGGACGACATAATGGAGATAAGGGTAGATTGTTGTGCCAACAGTAAAGGAAGCTCAATGTTGCTTCATGCGTATGGGACCGGGGTGGGGTTGGGATGATTTCTCTGTCCTAATACGGACATGGAGTTTTCTTTATGGGATTGAGGGTCATATGACGTGTACATCCACTCATTCTCATGGTAGAAGTGGACGTGCTTCTATCTATCTAGGTGGTTGGTAAAGTCGCTCTAATGCCACAAGTGGGTGCAGTAGACGTGCTGCCCTTCGAATGTGTGTTCCCTTTATGATGAAGGGTGTGTGTTGGTTGATAAACACACCAAGATTGAGTAATGGTTATGAAAACGAGATCTTAAGGATGATTTATTTTAAAAGAAAATAAGGAGTCTTGCACACTCTGGTTCAAACACTTTTCCTAAAAGTCAAACATTGAACACCCATTCACTGAGTCATTGAACTCACCCCTCCCTTATATCCCTTTTTAGGTAACCAAGGAAAACCTACCCAAAGACCTCATGTTAGTCACACCTACAAGATAGGTAGGTAAGTTAAAATTTGTAGGCAGTTTTGATTTATGACATTATAGAAAAGGTACATGTTTAAAAGATGCCCTACTCCTCTTGGGTTAAAGAAGAGGAAAACCCTTAGTAAATCGGGAGAGGGGTGGGTTGCTCATGGGGATCCGACCAAACCGGGTCGGGCGTGACACAAGTTGTCACGCTTCGACCCTATTTGGTTGGATCCCCGTGATCAACTTGCCGCTCCCTTGGTTTAGGAGAGGTTTCCCCCTTCCTTTAATCAAGAGGAGTCAAACGTAATTTAAACCTTGTTCCCTAGAATAACATAAATCAATAAAATGAAAGTTTAAAAGAACTTTTAAGCATACCTGATAGAGGGTTGATCCTGATGTTTTCTTTAGTCAATTTTCCCCTACTCTTGAAAAATGATATAAAAGAGGGGGTGAGTCCTACAACTTAGTGAGTGGGGTTGGAAGTGAATTTTCAAAACAAATAGTTTAAACTAAATTGTGTTAGGGTTATTATTTTCTTTCGAAGAAAGTCAATCTTATGTTTTTATTTTCAAAACCTTTTTCCTTATTTCTAGATTAAGTGTATTTAATAGACAACACACGCCCTTCATCAGGAAGAGAACATACATTCACAGGTGCAGCCCGTCCACTGCACCCACTTGTGGCTCGGAGCATCTTTACCAGCCACCAAGATAGAAGCCCATCCACTTCTACCCTAGGTTTGAGTGGATGTTCTCAACATCCAACCCTTAGACCCAAGTATCACTCCGTGTTTGTATTAGGGCAGAGACTTCATCTCAACCCCACCCCAGTCTCATGCACAAGAAGCTACTCCGAGCTTCCAAATTGCTAGCACGACGAACTACCCTTATCTCCTCTCGACCCCACCCCAGTCTCATGCACAAGAAGCTACTCCGAGCTTCCAAATTACTGGCACAACAAACTGCCCTTATCTCCACCATCTAGTCTAGTAGTCCTTAGGATGCATCACTACCCCTCTTGGGCATCTTGATGGTCCTGTACCTCAAGTGCATGCACAAAAAAATAGTTTTCACATAGCCATTTATCATTGGTGCCATAGGTCCAACGACACCTACCCTTAACCCGACGTGCAACTATTTGTCTATATTGGTCCATCAACCTAGCCATGATGCATTGCGGCCAGTCCATGTAGTACTATCGGTCCTGACTTGGTACCATGATGAAATCACACATCTTTTTTATTAGAGTTTTCATGGCTTTCTCAATTCAAGTTTGTTTACGAGCTCTTGCTCGTGCCCACTGGCCTTGGGCCCACTGCATGTGATTTTCCAAAACTGGGCATTTAGCCCCATAAGTTCAAAAATCGAGGCGTCTAGCCTATATGAGCTATTCTAGCTCCCGTCAATAAGGTCTCGCAAAAGGTTTAAGCATTGGCACATAGTCATGGGAGAACACTTCTAACAAAAACATGTATTTTTCCTCATCTCACCAACCAGGTGTTATGATACCTCTCCTTACAATCGACAAGTAGGTTTTTTCTTCCTTCAAGAAAGTCCATCATACCAACCGAGTATGATTTCCTCTACTTACAATTGGTAAGTAGGTTTTAGCTTAGTCTGCACACCACTTAAACCGTGTGTGATGTTAAAATTTCGCTTACAAGTGGTCTTTTGTTTCTAAAGTACTTATCATCCAAACCGAGTGTGATGTAAATAAGCCCACTCACCCGGTAACCATGACGTGTTCGTACTCAGTTGGTTTTTGAAGTCGACGCCAGCTTTCTCTTGCTTGCGTTCCGGTCACACTTGTCCCTACACAATTTTGGCAGCCTTATCACTTACGGTTCAGCATAAAAGCCTAGGCTCACACTTTATCGATAATTTGTACTTAGGTCCCTAAAGTTCCTTTTTCTTAACTTTAGGTCCCTAATGCCAACTTTTCCCAAATTTGAGTCCCAAGGTTTCCAAAATTTCCCTTTGAGTCCTAATTTTACCCAAAATTGTTTGAGGGGCTCAAGTTTTCCAAATTTTCAATTTGGTCCCCAACTTTTAAAAAATTACCAATTTGCTCCTATTTTCCAAAAATGGCAATTTGACCCCAAGTCTTTCAAAAATTGACCAATTAGTCCTCTAACATCTTTTTCATTGCCAATTGGCCCTCAATTTAGGGAAATTGTAAAGAGATCCCTCAATTTTATGAAATCCCCAAATTTCCCCAAAACATTCCTCCAATTTCCCCCTTTCAAACTGGCCAAATTTGATTTCTTCAAATTGACCATTCAATCGAGGTTAATTGCTTCAATTGGAGGTGTAAATCAGTTCTTGCACTTTCATATGATTCAATTGAATTTTGATTTGCATGAATTGACGTTGAAACGAGCTCAAACGGAGCTTCGCCGGAAAACTATGCGTAGAGAGAGAGCTTCGAAAGCTTACCATCGAGGAGCTGTAGTTTGAGCTCTCTATCAGGGAAGGTAGCTCTCTTTCTGAGCTACCTTATAGGATCAAGAGTTTCTACAAGTGGCCTCAAATTGAGGGAGAATTTTGTTAGTGAAATTTCATAGTTTCTCTCTCTAACTTTGATTGGAAATGATAGAGGGGGGCTGAATTGGCTTATCTTTCAACTTTGTTGCAGTCTTGTGAGAGCCGTTGGGTTATCGGGAGGGATTGGTTTGGCTGGAGGAGGCCTGAATTTGGCTAATATTAGCTCGGCCAAAACAAGGCAACTTCGGTCCTCCGGAGTTGCTTCACTTTTTGATTCCGCCGGCACTTCTCCGACAGTCAAGGAGACTCATAAGTTTTATCAGAAAATTAGACTTTCATTTATTCAAGATATATTCTCTTTCCATACTTGGCTTGTAATGCCCCGCCCGATTTGTTCGGATCCCCATGAGCAACCTGCCACTCTCCCGATTTATTTAGGGTTTTCCCTTTCTTTAACCTAGGAGGAGTAAGGCGTTCTTTAATCCTACACCTTTCCTAGAATAACATGAATCAAAATTGCATAAAATTTAAACTTATCAAACCTATCTCACAGGTGTAGTTTAACACGTAGTTCAACGTCTCAGTGAATGGGTGTTTAAAGTATGACTTTAAGAAAATAGTTTGAATTGGAGTGTGTCAGATTCCTTATTTTCCTTTAAAACCTTTCATCCTCAAATCTTGGTTTTAATAGCCATTTCTCATCACAATGGTGTGTTTATCAATCAACACACGTCCTTCATCATGAAAGGAACACACATTCACAGGGCAACACGTCCATTGCACCCACTTGTGGCATCGGAGCGACTTTACCAAACACCTAAATAGAAGTACTTCCACTTCTACCCTGAGAATGAGTGCATGTAAGCGACATCTGACCCTCAATTCTGTAAAGAAAACTCTGTGTCTGTATGAGGATAGAGACCACATCTCAACCCCACCTCAGTCTCATGCGCATGCAGCTACCTCGAGCTTCCCTAACTACTGGCATGACAAAATGCCCTTATCTCCACCATGTCGTCCAGAAGCCCCTAGGATGCATCACTACCCCTCTTGGGCTTTTTGAAGGTCACATACCTCATTGCATGCACAAAACAAAAGTTTTCCACATAAGCCATTTAATCTATGGTGCCACTGGTCGAATGGCCCCGATACTCAATTCGACCGGCAGCTGCTTGTCTCGACTGGTCCAACGACCTGTCATGTCGCACTATCACCAGTCCATCGAGTATGTCGGTCTTGTCTTGGTACCATGGACAAAAATATCATTCATTTAAAGTTTTCATGGATTAAACTCATGTTTGTTTATAAGCTCCTGCACGTGCCAACTGGCCTTGAGCCCACTATACGAGATTTTCAAAATCGGGCATATTAGCCCCCAAGTTACAAAACCAAGGCCTCCAGCCTATATGAGCATTTTGACCTCTCATCAAGAAGGTCTCACAAAAAGGCCTCCAGCCTCCAGCCTGTAGCTAACTTCTCTTCGAATCTAAAGAACCCGACCACACCTTATTTGGCTCAGAAAAATGCCCAAGTTAGAGCTTTAGTTCGAGCTTCATGGGAAAATGGAGCAGTGGGGAGATAGTGGAGTCTTTTTGTGTGAGGATGATGAATGAGGAGGGGCTCCTTATATAGGAAGCTCGGGGACTACTTGGTCGTTCGATTCGTGCTTTAATGGCGATCATTCATTGCCTAAAACTCTTTGGCCGGAGACTTTTCATCTTTGTCAGTGCAGCTAGATTTTTCGACGAGTGAACAATGTTGTCATCTAAAAGAAGAAGATGACAGATGCGAACTGGACCAGACTAGTTTGAATTGGGTTCACGCTTAAACCGCCCGGTTTAGGCCCGATTCAATCAAGTTTTTCAAAACTAAAAATTTGTAAATTTAATTTAAATTCATTCTCTATCAAATTGTTGCATGAATTCTCCATTTTGAATTTTCAAAGCTACCTAGAAAAATGAATTTAGAAACTGATTCAATAGTGGTTCAAACCGGTTCATGTCTGGTTCACCTAAACTAGTATGGTTTTCACTTCCAATTTATCCCGAAGTCCTTTTCCATGACTATGACTCTTTTGGTCACTCAGGATTTGTAAGTTTTCTGATTTGCCCTTTCTCTATCTGTTGGGGTTCGTGAAACGGTTTTGTAAAACCCGCCCTTTTGAGCTAAGGAAAACAGGGAAAAGAACCGGTCAAACCAAGTGAGGATTCAGAGCCAGTTCACAAACCCGATCATTTATGAACAGGCAATTTGGGAATTTACAACTCTCGGGTGATCCAAAGAGTTCATTAAACCTTGGAAAAGAAACTTAAGACAAAATAAAAAAAAACCAAATTAGTTCAGGTGATTGAGATTCCATAAGAACTTTGAAGTTAAGTGTACTCACTTGAAAGTAATGTCAGGATGGGTGACCTCTTGGGAAGTGTGATGTTTTTTGTAACCCAAAATTTGGGTTAAAAATTTTTATGCGAACCTACACCTTATCATAAATGGCAATAATATATATTTAATTATTGTAATTAATACCAATAATTTAACACCAAAATTAAATTATTGAAATTAATACAAATAATTTAATACCAAAATTAAAATTTGAAAGTTTGACTTTCTCATTCATTTGGAATGAATGAAGGCGATTAGGCCGAAGGATAATGAACCAAGATGTTCATATCGTGTAGGAACACGAAGTACCAGGAATGCTAACAAGGACAAGCTCGCGTGAATACCAAGAACCGGTCTAGTGGAATTCACATCATTAACGGGTGAGTGGGTTTACCAATATCATACCCGGTTGGGATGATGAACACAACTTAAAATTAAAAACCACTTACCAGTTGTGAGTGAAAATTTTATATCATACCCGGTTGGGCAATGATAAGTACCTCAGTATGAAAACCCACTATTAAGTGGTATTTGGAAAAAGAAGGATGAAGGAAATCCTTAAAAAGAACAATGGCCAAATTAACGACCAAGTACAAGCCAAGAGATAAGTAGGCAAGCCTCTCACATGATCAAGAGATATTGAAATAAAGAGGATTTGAGCTCTCCCTAAAAGAAATAGACATGTACTGGGGTACAAGTGAGGATGAGGATAGAGTACAAAAGATGTGCCCACAAGATTTCAAGAGTAATGGTAAACAAGATAAGACGATGACATCAAATGATGTCATTTAAGAGTAGATATTCCCTAGAGCAAATGAAAAACGAATTTTGGGAGAAAGGGAAAGAGTCCTACTAAGGAAGGAAACACTAGAACGATATATGTAACCCAACTGACAGGTAATGGAACCAAGTGAAGAGGGATAAGGAGATGAACTTGCAAATGAAGTGTATGTTGAGGTGGAAGAACCAAGGAAAGCATATTAGGAGGACCTAAGGAATAAGTTAAACCCAAGGAATGGGTCAGTAGGATGATAGCATCAAAAGATGTCGTACAAATAAGAGAGGGGTGGATTGCCCAAAATAAGGAAAAGAGGAAAGAACATCTGATAAACTTTGGAGAAGTAAGCCCTCCAAATAGGAAGTGGTTGAAGGGCGAAACAACCACTAATATCAAGATGGATCAAGGTCCACACTCGCATAAAGAGTGGATGGCTGGGCATAGGGTGGAGTGTGTGAAATAAAAATAATAATCGATAGTTCCTCAGATGAGGAATAAGGGAAGAAATGGAATTTTAAGATGAGGAATGATTCAAAACGGGCAAATGCCCCAATATAGAAGGAGATGTAAGGAAATAAGGGAGAAACATTCAAGGAATGGTAAGAAGGTTGAGCATGTAGCTCCTAATACGAAAGTCTCTACTTTAAGGGACATAGTAGAGAATGAAACCATATGAAGGGAACTCCCCAAACAAAACAGTAGACACATAGACCGAAAGGGATCAATTAAGAATAATGAGTCATGAAATGATCATGAGTAAGTAAAAATGGATTAAGGAAAAGGAATGTCCTTGAATAAAGAATGGCAAGGACTTAAGCAGGAAAGAATCCCAACTTGTTGGTAAACCATTAGGAAGCCAAATAATTGGAACAAAAAATACCCAATAAGGAAGTTGGTAAAGGACAAGTGGGTAAAGAAAACTGACATGGTTATGTAAGTTGATTGGATAATGGTAAAGGTAGTCGAAGAATACTGCCAAACGAAAAGAGGGATGAAGTTACACAACCCCTGAAAGGTTGGAAAATTGAGAACGACCTTCAAGGAAGTGTTCTAGAAATCTAATGGATAGAGAAAATTTCTAGAAAATGTCATGCTGTAAGGAACATGTAAGCCCAACAATCTCGAGGAAAATAATACTCAATGTAAGGAAGAGTTAGTTAGTAAGCATGACATGGTCAAATATAAAAGTTGGACCTAAGTTATAATAAAAAATGAATGGAGGAAGGGTTGAAATAGGACAAAAAGGTGATAACAAAGAAACCGGTGAAAACAAGTACGTAACGCTCAAAAGAACATCAAGCTAAGGGTTTCAACAACCAAGATAATAACTAGACACAGGAATGGGTGAGTATCTTGGAACTATCTATCTTGAAATTTTGGGTAAAGAACCTCAAGAGAAAGAATTATACTGTAAGGACAAAGGGATGCATAATTAAGGATATAGTCTTAAACCCTCGAGTAAAGGATGCCTAATCTAAGTGAGCTCTATGGAATGGATAATGAGAAGGAAACGAAAGTTATAGGGGTGTGTTATACTGGGACTATACAAAAATAACCAAGGAGGTTGTATGTTAATAAAGAACAAGTTGATATCAAGGGAAGTCCTTTCAAGTACGAAGGATGTTGGGTAAGTTTTGGGTACAAAGCTCCTAAAAGGAGGGGTGAGTTGTAAACTCCACCCTTTGGAGTTAAGGAAAACTGGGAAAAGAACCGGTAAACCCTAGTGAGAAAATCGAACCTGTTTACAAACCTCAATTGATTGAGAAAGGGCAAATAAGAAAATTTACAAATCCCGAGTGATCAAAAGAGTCATAAAAGTCATGGAAAAGGACTTTGGGATGAATTAGAAGTGAACACCAGATTGGTTTAGGCGAACGGGACCTGAACCAGATTGAACCAGTTTGAACCACTATTGAATTAGTTTATAAATTCATTTTTCTAGGTGGCTTAGAAAATTTAAATTGGAGAATTGATGCCACCATTTGATAGAGAATGAATTTAGATGAATTTACAAATTTTTAATTTGAAAAACTTGGTCAAAAAGGGGTTGAACAAGTCGATTTAAACATCGAACCTGGTTTAGACCAGATCTATCCGGTTCAGAACATTGTCATCTTCTTCCTTCAGATAACGACACTGTTCACTCGTCGAAAAATCGTGCAGCACAGGAGAAGATGAAAAGTCTTCTGCCAGGGAGTTTCAGGCAATGAATGATCACCATTAAGGTTCCAATCGTACGTTCAATAAGTCCCCAAGCTTCCTATATAAAGAGCCCTTCCTCATTCATCCTCCCCACACCTGAAAACTCCACTCTCTCCCCAATGCTCCATTTTTCGGTGAAGCTTGAACCAGAGCTTTGACTTGGGCATTTTTCTGAGCCAAAGAATGCACGGTGGGGTTCTTTAGATTTAGGGTGAAGTTAGCTACATGACTGTAGTCTCCATTTGCTCTGAGGGTCGTTGAAGAACCGCTGCCGTGATAGAACATTGAAGTAGCTCTGGCAGATTGAAGCTTCCCTCTATCGGTTGAGATGTAAACAACCAATTCAAGCCCTTCTCAGGCCAAACCAAGCCCTCCCAACACTTCCACAATCCTCCTATAGCTGAATTAGAGTGTAAAGGTAAGCCAATTTCGCTCCCCTTTGCATTTTCCAACCGGTGATAGAGAGAGAACCGATAGAACTTTGATTATAAAATTCTCACTCAATTCAACATCAATTAATGCAATACCTGATCCTAGGAGGAACCTCAGGACAAGAGCTTTCTGCCTAGATTGAAAGCTCGGACCATCGTGCCCCTGACGGTAAGCTTTGGAAGTTTTCTCTCTCTATGTTTAGATTTTTGGTGAAGCTCCATTTGAGCTCATTCTAGCATCAATTCATGTGGTAAAAAAAGTAATTGAAATTAACTTCGATTGATTGGTCAATTTGATGTAATCAAATCCGGTCATGTTGGAAGGTTGAAATTGGGGAAATTTTGGGGATTTTGAAACTTCGAGGCAATAAAGTGCAATTTTAAAAAGTGAGGGCCTATTGGGCATGGAAAAGATGTTAGATGACCAATTGGTCGATTTTTGGAATTTTTGGAGTGAAATTTTACCATTTTTGTAAAGTAGGGGTAAAATGGTAATTTTGGAAAAGTTGGGGACCAAATTGGAAATTTGGGAAACTTGAACCCCTTTTTGTGATATTGAATAAATTGAGGTACCAAGGTAAATTTTAGATGTTTTGGGACTCAATTTGGGGGAAGATCGGTATTAGAGACCTAAGTTAAAGAAGAAGAACTTTAGGGACCTAATTGCAATTAATTAAAAAGTTTGAGTATTTCATCCATTCATGTTGAATGAAGGCTAATAGGCCAAGGGATAATGAACAAGGATGTTCATATCATGTAGTAATATGAAGAACCAAAAATGCTAGCAAAGACAACCTCGCGTGAAGACAAAGAACCGGTTAAGAGGAAATCACTTCATTATTGGGTGAGTGGTATTTTTATATCATACCTAGTTGGGATGATAAGCACCTTGAAAAGGAAGACCTACTACTAAGTGGAATTTTAAACAACACACCAGAATGAAGTGATGTCATGCCCCGACCTAGTTTGGTCAGATCCCCATGATCAACCCGTCACTCTCCCAATTTATTAAAGGGTTTCCCCTTGTTATAAACCGTAAAGAGTAAGGCGTCCTTTAAACCGGCACTTTTTCTGGAATAACATAAATCAAAACTGCATAATATTTTAATTTTATCATACCTGTCTCGCAGGCATATGGGTTAATGGTCTTTAAGGGTAGACTTTCTGGAATTTCCTAAAAGGGATATAAGGGGGTGAGTACGACTACTCAGTGAATGGGTTTTCAAAAATTAACTTTGAGGAAAAGAATTGTTTTGGAGTGTGCCAGACTCCTTTCTTTCAAAAATCCTTTCATTTAAAATCTTGGGTTATATCACCATTTCCTTATTTAATCACGGTGTGTCATCACCCAACACACATCCTTCATCATGAAGGTCAAACATACATTCGCAGGCCAACACGTCCATTGAACCCACTTGTGGCGTTGGAGCAACTTTGCATATAATTGGCAGGTTTACGAGCTCCTCCTCGTGCCAACTGGCCTTGGGCCCACTGTACGAGATTTTTAAAATCGGGCATTTAGCCCCCAAGTTCCAAAATCGAGGCCCCCGACCTGTTTGAGCTATTCGAGCTCTCATCGAGAAGGTCTCCCAAATTGTTTAAGCATTGGCACACAGTTAGGGGAGAGCACTTCTGACAAAACATATGTTTTCTCTATCCATTATACTGCACAGTTATAAGGACATCTCCGTTCATAACCGATGATCGAGTTTTCAACTTCCTTGGAGGAAGTCTCATCATACAAACCGGGTATGATCTACTTACAATCGGTAAGTAGTTTTTCCACATGATTTTCACATCACTTCGTCTAAGTTGTGATGTTTAAAATACCACTTAATAATAGGTTTTCATATCGAGGTACTTATCATCCCCAACCGGGTATGATATAAAATTCCCACTCACCCGTTAACGTAGTGAATTCCACTAGACCGGTTCTTTGTATTCTCGCGAGCTCGTCCATGCCGACGTTCCCGGTACTTCATGTTCCTACATGATATGAACATCCTTGTTCATTATTACTTGGCATAATAGCCTTCATTCATTTCAAATGAATGAGAAAACCCAAACTTTTAGTTATTTGCAATTAGATCCCTAAAGTTATTTCTCTTTAACTTTTAGTCCCGAAACTTTTAAAATTTATCTTAGGACCTCAATTTATTCAATTTCACCAATTTCTCAAAATTCTCAAATTTCCAATTTGGTCCCCTAACTTTTCCAAAATTACCATTTTGCCCTTCCTTTACAAAAATGGTAAGTTTTGCCCCCAAAATTCCAAAATTCCTCAATTGGTCCTCCAACATTATTTTCATGCCCAATTGACCCTCAATTTCATAAAATTGCATTTTGGTCTTTTAAATTTTGAAAATCCCCAATTTTCCCCAATTTTCCCCCAATTTCAACTCCTTAGCACAACCGAATTTGATTTTATCAAATTGACCAATAAAACACCTCTAATTGTTGAAATTGAAGTTAAAATTGAGTTCCTCCATCCTCTTACGATTCAATAGCACTTTGAATTGCAAGTTTTGACACCAGGACAAGCTCAAAGAGAGCTTCACCGGAAAACGGACTATAGAGAGAGAAAGCTTCGACTACTCACCGGTGAGGGCACGACGGTCCGAGCTTTCGATCTGGGCAGATAGCTCATATCCTGAGGTTCATCCTAGAATCAAGAATTACATCAATTGATGCTGAATTGTGTTAGAATTTCATCATTGAAATTCTACTGGTTCTCTCTCTAGCACAGGCCAAAAATTGTTGTGGGGAGCTGAATTGGCTTACCTTTCAATCCTAATTCGGTCGTGGGAGGGCTGGGGAAGTGTTGGGAAGGCTTGGTTTGGCCTGAGGAGGGCTTAAAATGACCGATTTTAGCTCAATCGAAATAGGGCAGCTTCAGTCCACCGAAGCTACTTCACTGCAGTTAAGGATCTTGTATGGTTCATCCACTCTTGTTTTTCTTCCTCTTTTCTGTTCTTTTCAAGTAGTTGGTATACTTGGGCTTTCTTGCTATTCTTCTTCCATCCCATCTTTACTTGATGGTCTTGAGAACCTTGGTTTTCCCCCATACTTACTTCTTTTTCTTCTTGATCAGCTTCCATTTTTGGTTCCCTTTGGAATATTCTACTCCATCTTGTTTTTCCTTACTCTTATTCTTTGAGCCTATCCTTAACTCCTTGAACTCTCCATAAATTTGTACTCTTTGATTTTCACTTCCCTTTGTCCATCTTTTTCTTCCCTTTTTAGTTAAGATCTCTCTTAGCTGAATTCTTCCTTATCATACTTCTGAGGAAAAGTCTTAAGGGTTGAGGTTAATTATAATTAACCCGTCTTTTCCAACATAGATGATTTCCTACCTTTATTTTAATATTTATAGTCACACTCTTATTGCTTTGAATTTATCAAGGAACTCAGAAGTTTTAACAAAAATATCACTTTCATTCATTCAATAAATATTTTCTTGCCATACTTGACTTATTACATGAATTTTCTACCCCTTAATCCCTTCGGGTCATATGACTAGAATTAACCCTAGAACGGTTATGGGTCTCTTGATCACAAGGCTCTGAGGAATTGGTTGGGTCCATTCGTATTCCCTAATAGGACAAATTTCATGTATGGCCTCCAATCTGTACCACTTTAGTACCTTAACCTCACACTAATATGTCCACTTCATCCATTGGGAGGGATTGAAGCCATGTTGAGTAGGTGGAGGTACTTGGTGGACCTTCATGAAGGTGGCATACGAATCCCTATAATTATCCCATGCCTCCTTCTTGGTTGGATTTCCCTTCGGTTGTTGTGGGACTAGAGGAGGAGGGGTTGGGCTTCTAGGAGGTGATACTGGTTACTCTTGTCAGGGAGGAGGGTATATGATGCCTTCCGACTCCAACAAGGCTCCTACCAGTTTATGTTAGTCTTCCACCATGTCCTTGGGTACTTGTTTTTCACCCTTCAGAACCTTTGTACGGCTTTCTGCCTCGGGTTGGGTGTCTTTTTTAGAGTTTTGGGTGGAGGACTGGATTTCACTACAAACTTCCTAGGAACTCTCCTTCCTACATGATAGTTTAAAGTTGGATTATTATTAGGGCATAATATTGATAATTTTTCAAGGGAACATGGTGCTGATACCACTCAAGTTATCATGCCCCGACCCAATTTGGTTGGATCCCCGTGAACAACCCACCGCTCTCCTTGTTCAAGATGAGTTTCCCCCTTCTTTAACTTAAGAGGAGCCAGGCATACTTTCAACCTTGTTCCTTGGAAAGACATATATCAAATAAGATGCAAGTTTAAGAGAATTTATGCATACCTAACAGAGGGTAAGGCTTGGTGTCCTTAGTCATTTTCTCTATTTCCTAAAAATGGATAAAAAGAGGGGTGAGTTTCTACAACTTAGTGAATGGGTATTTTCAAAAACATGAAGTTTCGATAAAAATAGTTTTCAAGTTGGATTGTGCCAGACTCCATAATTCCTTTAAATTTTCTCATCTTCAAATCTCAGTTTTCAAAATCATTTTTCATTAGAATAGTGTGTTTATCAACCAACACATGCACTTCATCATGAAAGAACACATAATCGCAGGCTAGCCCATCCACTGTACCCACTTGTGGTGTCAGAGCGACATTAATGGCCACCTAGATTGAAGCACGTCCACTTCTACCTTGAGAATGAGTGGATGTTCGGGACATATGACCCACAATCCTGTAACAAAACTTCGTGTCTGTATGAGTATAGAGACCTCATCCTATCCCCACCCCGATCTTGTAAACTTGAAGCTACATCGAGCTTTGCAAGACTTCTATCACGACTAACTGCCCTTATACCCACTAGATTGTCTAGAGCCCTGGGACGCATCACTAGCCCTCTTAGGCGTCTTGAAGATCCCATAACATAGTGTATGCACAATCAACAGTTTTTCACATAATGTCATATAACATGTGGTGCCACTAGTTCGATGGCCCTGACCCTCAACTCAACCTACAACTGTTTGTCTTAACTAGTCCGAAGACCTGTCATGCCGCACTACCACTAGTCTATCGAGTATGTAGGTCTTGTCTCGGTACCATGGACAAACAACTCATTTACATAAGTTTTCTTGGCATATTAATCATGTTTGTTTACGAGCTCCTGCTCATGCTAACTGGCCTAGGGCCCACTGTTTGAGATTTTCAAAATGGGGCATATTAGCCCCCAAGTTCCAAAACCGAGGCCTCCGACCAATTTGAGCTATTTGAGCTCCCATCAAGAAAGTCTCCCAAAAATTTTAAGAAGTGGCACACAGTCAGGGGAAAGCATTTCCAACAAAATAAACTTTTCAACTATACATCATACCAATCGGACATAAGGACATCTCTGCATATAATCGACAAGTTAGTTTTCTACTTCCTTCCACAAAGTTTCGTCATACCAACCGGGTATGATCTACTTACAAAGGGTAAAAAGTTTTTCTGCGAGATTTCTACATTACACTTCTAAGATGTGTTGATTAAAATACCACTTAGCAGTGGTTTTCTTTTCTGAGGTGCTTATCATCCTAACCGGGTATTATATTAAATCTATCATGCCCCGACCCGGTTTGGTCAGATCCCCGTGATCAACCTGCCACTCTCCCTATTTATTAAAGGGTTTCCCCTTATTATAAACCGTAAAGAGTAAGGCGTCCTTTAACCTGCACCTTTTTCCTAGAATAGCATAATCAAAACTGCGTGAAATTTAAAACTTTACATACCTGTCTTACAGGCATCTTAGTTGACGGTCTTTAAGGGGAGGCTTTTCGGGATTTCCTGAAAGGGATATAAGGGAGGGGGTGAGTACGCCTACTCAGTTAATGCTAGACTCCTTTGTTTTCAAAGGAGTGTGCCAGACTCCTTTGTTTTCAAAAATCCCTTCATTTAAAAAAATTCATGTTTTTCCATTATTTCATAGTTACCACGGTGTGTCATCACCCAACACACATCCTTCATCATGAAGGTTACACACATTCGCAAGTCAGTATAACTACTGAACCCGCTAGTGGCTTCGGAGCGACTTTTCCCGTCACTCGGATAGAAGTACGACCACTTCTACCCTGGGAATGAGTGGATGTACACGACATCTGACCCATAATCCCGAAATCACTTCTTCTTGTCCGTATGAGGACAGAGACCTCATCTTGTCCCCACCCCGATCTCATGCGCTTGGTGCTACTCTAGATTTCGCACAAACACCTGGAACGACGAACTGCCCTTATAGCCACCAGGTCGTCCAGTGCCCTTAGGACGCATCACTACCCCTCATGGATGTCTTGATGATCCTGTACTCACAGTGCATGCACAAACAATGTTTTCTTATATTGCCATGTAATATGTGGTGCCACTAGTCCAACAGCCCCGACTCTCAACTCAACCCGCAGTTGTTTGTCTTGAATGGTCCGTCGACCTTTCATGTTGTACTGTCGCTAGTTGACTGAGCATGTTGGTCCTATCTTGGTACCATGGCCAAAAAATTCACTTATTAAGTTTTATGGCACATATATGATGTTCATTTAGGAGCTCCTGCTCATGCCAACTGGCCTTGGGCCCATTGTACGAGATTTTCAAAATCGGGCATTTAGCCCCCAAGTTCCAAAACCGAGGCCCCCGGCCTATTAGAGCTATTCGAGCTCCCGTCGAGAAGGTCTCCCAAATTTTTTAAGCATTGGCACACATTTAGGGGAGAGCACTTCCGACAAAAATAGGTTTTTACTGTCCATCATACCGACCGATATAAGGACATCTCTGTTCATAATCGATGAATGGGTTTTCAACTTCCTTCGAGGAAGTCTCATCCTAACAACTGGGTATGATCTACTTACAACCTGTAAGTAGTTTTTCTGCATAACTTTCACATCACTTTCTCTATGTAGTGATGATTAAAATACCACTAAACAGTGGGTTTTTATAGCGAGGCACTTATCATCCCTAACCGGGTATGATATATAATCCCACTCACAACCGGTAAGTGGTTTTTAAATTTTAAGTTTTGCTCATCATCCCATCCGGGTATGATGTTAGTAAACCCACTCACCCGTTAATGCCGTGAATTCCACTAGACTGGTTCTTTGTATTCACACGAGCTTGTCCTTGCCGGCGTTCACGGTATATTGGGTTCCTACACTATATGAACAACCTTATTCATTATTACTCGGCATAACAGCCTTCATTTCCAATGAATGAGAAAACCCAAACTTTTAGTTATTTGCAATTAGGTCCCTAAAGTTATTTCTCTTTAACTTTAAGTGCCTAATGTCGGTTTTTCCTCAAATTGAGTCCCGTAACTTTTAAAATTTATCATGGGACCTCAATTTATTCAATTTCACCAAAAAGGGGTTTAATTTCCCAAATTTCCAATTTGGTTCCCTAATTTTTCCAAAATTACCATTTTGCCCTTCTTTTACAAAAATGGTAAGTTTTACCCCAAAAATTCCAAAATTCCTTGATTGGTCCTCCAACATTATTTTCATGCCCAATTGACCCTCAATTTCATAAAATTGTATTTTGTCCCTTTGAATTTCAAAAATCCCAAAATTTTCCCCTAATTTCAACTCTTCAACACTACCGAATTTAATTTCATCAAATTGACCAATCAAACACTTCTAATTATTGAAATTAGAGTTAAAATTGAGTTCCTGCATGTTCATACGATTATAAGAAACTTTGAATCGCAGATTTTAACTTCGGAATGAGCGCAAATGGAGCTTCACTAGAAAACAGACTGTAGAGAGAGAAAGCTTCGATTACTCACCGGTGAAGGCACGACGGTCTGAGCTTTTGATCTGGGCAGATAGGTCTCATCCTGAGGTTCATTCTAGAATCAAGAATTGCATCAATTGAAGTGGAATTGGATTAGAATTTCATCATTGAATTTTGGTCGACTCTCTCTCTAGCACCGATCGAAAATTGTAAAGGGGAGCCGAATTGGCTTTCCTTTCAGTCCTAATTCGGCTGTGGAAAGGCTGATGAAGTGTTGGGAGGGCTTGGTTTGGCTTGAGGAGAGCTTGAAATGGCCGATTTCATTTTGGCCGAAATAGGGCAGCTTCGGTCCGCCGGAGTTGCTTCACTATTCCATCATGTTGGCGCTTCACCAACGATTCCTTACGAGCTTTGCTTCAACGGGCGTTTCCAATATCTCGTATTTTTACACGGTATGAACATCATTGTTCATTATTATTTGGCTTGATAGCCTTCATTCATTATGAATGATTAACGATATCTAACTTTTCAAATATTTGTAATTTAGTCCCTAAAGTTCTTTTCTTTTACTTTAGGCCCCAAATATTTTTTTTTCCTCAAATTAATTCCTGAATCTTTAAAAATTCTCCTCCGAACCACAATTTATTCAAATTCACAAAAAGGTGTTCAAGTTTTCCAAATTTCCAATTTGGTCTCAAATTTTTCCAAAATTACCATTTTTCCCTTCCTTTACAAAAATGGTAAGTTTTATCCCAAAAATTCTAAAATTTGCTCAATTGGTCCTCTATGACTCTTCTCATGCCCACTTGGCCATGAATTTTATAAAATTGCATTCTAGTGCATCAAATTTTTGAAATCCCCAATTTTCCCCCCAATTTCAACTTTCCAATACAGCCGAATTTGATTTCATCAAATTAACCTGTCAAACAAGTTTAATTATTGAAATTGAAGTTAAATTGGAGTTACTGCATCTTCATACGATTCAATTTCACTTTAAATCGTATGTTTTAATGCCTGAACAAGATCAAACGGAGCTTCGCTAGAAAATAGAACGTAGAGAGAGAAAGATTCAATTGCTCACCGTCGGGGGCGCGGCGGTCTGAACTTTCAATCTAGGTAGATAGCTCTCCTCCTGAGCTTACTCATACCATCAAGAATTACATCAATTGATGCCAAATTGGGTGAGAATTTTATCATCAAAATTCTACTAATTCTCTCTCTAGCACCGGTCGAAAATTACCAAGGGGAGCCGAATTGGCTCACCCTTCAGTTGTTATTCGGTCATAGGAGGGCTTAGGAGGTGTTGTGAGAGCTTGGTTTAGCCTGAAGAGGGCTTGAATTACTCAACAAAAACTAGGCAGCTTCGGTCTGTCGGAGCTGCTTCACTATTTGATCACGCCGAAGCTTCTCCGGCGACCCTCGGAGCGAAAGAAGACTACCAGCGTGAAGTTGACTTCTCCTTGGTTCTAAGAAACCCGACTACACCTTCTTTGGCTCATAAAAGACCCTATATCAGAGATCTAGTTTGAGATTCACCAAAAAACTGAGTAACCAAGAGAGAGTGAAGTTTTCAGGTGTGGAGAGGATGAATGGAGTGGGGCTCTTTATATAGGGAGCTCAGGGACTTGTTGGCCATTCGTTAGGCACCATTATGATAGTCATTGATGGCTTGAAACATAATGAATGGAAATGTTTTCTCTTCACCAATGCTGCTTTGATTTTCCAGAGAGTAAGCAGTGTTGTCATATGAAGGAAGAAGACGACACTATTTTGAACCGGACCGAAACGGTCTGAATCGGGTTCAAAGCTTAAACTAGCTGATTCAAGCCCAATTCGACAAAGTTTTTCAAAATTAAAAATTTCTAAATTCATTATCAATCAAATGAGGCCTTAATTCTCAAATTAGAATTTTCTATACCATAAAAAAAAAATTAGCATCCAGTTCAATAGTGGTTCAAATCGGTCCTAACCTGTTCAGATCTAGTTCACCTGAACCTGTTTGGTTTTCACCCCCATTTCCTAAAGTCCTTTTTCATGACATTTGTGACTCAGGTTACTTCGAATGCATAAATTTCTCTGTTTGCCCTCTCTCTATTGGTTCTGGTTCATAAACTGGCTTGGTTCATAAACTAGTTCGATCTAGTTCGGATTTGGTTCACCCAAACCAGTCTGATTTTTTTCTCCCAATTTGTTCTAAGGTTCTTTCCCAATGTTTATGAACCCTTTTGGTCACTCGGGAGTTGTAAATTCTTCAATTTACCCATTCCTCGATAATCAGGTTTGTGAACCAATTGGGTTTTCTCACTTGGTTTGATTGGTTCTTTTTCGGTTTTCTTTAACTCCAAAGAGCGGGGTTTACACGGGACCTTCAAGATGCCCGAGATGGGTAGTAATGCATCCTAGGGGCTACTGGATGACATGGTGGTGATAAGGGCAGACTTGCCGTGCTAGCAGTTAGGGAAGCTCGATGTAGCTTCATGTGCATGAGATTGGGGTGGGGTCGGGATGAGATCTCTGTCCTCATATGAACACGAAGTACTTTTGGTAAGAGGGCAGGACATCAAACACGTTCACTCAAACTTCAAGTAGAAGTCATAGACATCTATCGGCGTAACTGCATCTAGCGAATGTGTGTGATCCCTTCATGGTGAAGGGCATGTGTTGTTTGTGAAACACATAGAATATGGAAATGGGAAAGAGGTTATGAAAACCATGGAAAGGCTTTGTGAATCCTTGGAAATGATTTGGTAAATCTTGGAAAAAGGTTTTGACAAATTAGAATTTGAAGAAAATCATTTTATTGAAATAAGGAGTCTGGCACACTCAGATTAAAAAAATTAATTTTTGTGAAAACTCTCACCCAACACACATTCACTATGTTGTCGAACTCATCCCCTCCCTTTTTCAAGAAGCTAATGGGTATAGTCAGAATATCACTAGAGGATATGGTGATCCTAACAGAATATTTCTTGCATCTCACGAATGTGTGTGATCCCTTCATGATGAAGGGCATGTGATGTTTATGAAACATGCTGAATATGGAAATGAGAAAGAGGTTATGAAAACCATGGAAAGAATTTGAGAATCCTTGGAAATAAATTGGGAAACCTTTTAAAAATGTTTTGATAAATCAAAATTTGAATAAAAGCATTTTTAGTGAAATAAGGAGTCTCACACACTCCAAATAAAAAAATTGATTTTTGTGAAAACTCTCATCCAACACCCATTCATTGAGTTGTCGAACTCACACCCTCCCTTTACCACTTTTCAGGAAACCGAGGGTAAAGCCTACCTAAAGACCTTCCACTAGCTAAACCTACCAGACAGGTATGAAAGTTTAAATTTTATGTAGTTTTGATTAATGTTATTCCAGGAAAGGTACAGTTTTAAAGAACATATTATTTCTCACAGTTTAAAGAAAGGGAAAACCCTTAATAGACTGGGAGAGTGGCAGGTTGCTCACGGGGATCCAACCAAACCGGGTTGGGGAATGACAATAGTAATCAGTACTTGCCAAACCGTTATTGTAATAATCTCCCTCAAGAGATGTTAAAACCCCAAAATTGTATTCTTGTTTCAATGAATAAGATTCTGAGTTCTTGAAAACTTCTCTGTCCCTCAATAATGTGATTGTATGCCTCAATTATATGAGGAAGGATCATGAAAAGAAGATCAAGGGTAGGACCTTAAGAAAACCCAGACATAGTAGAATGTAGATAAAGGGAATTTTCCCTTAAAGGAGAACTACAAGCCACCTAGGAGCGAAGAAGGAAACACTTCCTCCATAGAAGACAAGCCCGAACAATGGAAGACAACTAGGATGTCTCGAGATAGCAAGGTGTAACCTACTTTGGAAAAACAAAGGAGCCAAGTAGGGTTGTAAACTAACTAACGAAAAGGTTTAACTAGAAACTTTGGAAGAAGATGCCCTAGGAAGAACCGGAAAATAATAAGGATTACACCCTCAAAAGGAAAACGAGATAGGCATGAAGGATGAGTAAAGTCGAAGGACATCTGTCCCAAGACAAGTGAACTAGGAAAATAGTGGGAATGAGACAATTAATGAACTAACCCTTAAGAAGGTCATAAATCTAAACCCCAGCAAGGAAGGGAGAGGTGGAAAGGCTAGAACAGTGGAAAGGAAGGATGAAGGAAATCCTTGAAGAAATAAATGGCCGAAAATGAAATTAAGCCACAATGAGGATTTAGTAATTATCGCACAAAGAGGTCTTGGAGCATATAATACCTAAACCTTCCCAAGGAAGGAGACCCTAGGAAGGCAAACATGTCCCAACTAAGAGGTAATGGACCAAGTGATGAAGGATGAGGAGATGAAGTGCATGTCGAGGTGGAAGAACCAAGGGAAGTATACTAGAAGGACCCAAGGAGAAAGTTACATCCAAGGAATGGGTAAGTAGGAAATAACATCAAAGGACATAGTGACAAGTAAGAATGGTCGAGCTACCCATAATAAGGAAATAAAGGAAATATTATATGCAAAACCTTGGATAAGTAAACCCTCCAATTCGGAAGTGGTTTGGAACAGTGTCATCTTCTTCCTTGAGATGACATCACTGTTCACTAGCCAGAAAATTGAGCAGCGCCAATGAAGATGAAAAGGCTTCATTTAGGGAGTTTCAGACAATGAATGATCACCAGAAAGGCGCCAATCAGATGACCAAGGAATCCTTGAGCTTCCTATACAAAGCGCTCCTCCTCATTCATCCTCTTCACACCTAAAAACTCCTATGTTTGTCTACTACTCCAATTTTCAGTGAAGTTTGAACTAGAGCTTTGACTTGGGAATTTTTCTGAGCCAAAGAAGGTGTGGTCAGGTTCTTTAGACTCGGGGTGTAGTCAGCTACCCGACAGTGATCACCATTCAATCCGTGGAACATCGGAGAAGCTTCGACGTAATCAAACAGTGAAGCAGCTTCGATGGAGAAAAGCTGCCCTATTTCAGGCGAGCTGAAAATGGCCAAATTGAGCACTTCTCATGCCAAACCAAGCTCTCCCAACACTTCTACAACCCTCATACGACTGAATTAGAGCTGAAAGTTAATCTAATTTAGCTCTCCTTTGTAATTTTCGATCAGTGTTAGAGAGAGAACGGACGAAACTTCACTGGCCAAATTCTTTATCAATTCGATATGAATTGATGCGACTCTTAATCCTAGGAGTAACCTTAGGATGAGAGCTACCTGCCCCGATCGAAAGCTCGGACTACCGCACCCCCAATGGTAAGCTTTCGAAGCTTTCTCTCTCTAAGACCATTTTTTCACCGAAGCTCCATTTGAGCTCATTCCGACATCAATTCATGCGATTGAAAGCTCAATTGAATCATATGGATGTGAAGGAACTCAATTTTACCTTTAATTTCAATAATTAACCTCGGTTGATTGCTCAATTTGATGAAATCAAATTAAGCCAGTTTAAAGGGGTTGGGGAAAATTTTTGGGGAAATTGGGGATTTCGAACAATTGAGGGACCAAAGTGCCATTTCCCAAAACTGAGTGCCAATTGGCCATTAAAAACAAGTTGGAGGACTAATTGGTCTATTTTTGGAATTATTAGGGTCAAATTGTCATTTTTTTAAAGTAAGGGTAAAATGGTAATTTTTGAAAAGTTGGGGACCAAATTGAAAATTTTGGAAATATGGACCCCTTTTTGTGATTTTGAATAAATTGATTTCCGAAAGTGAATTTTAGAAGTTCTGGGACTCAATTTGGGGAAGAGTTTGCATTAGGGACCTAAAGTTTAGGAAAAAGAACTTTAGGGACCTTAATGTAAATAATTGAAAATTTTGGCCATTTTGCTAATACGTGAGGAATCGGAGCTATTATGCCAAATGTTAATAAACAATGATGTCCAAATCATGGACTTTTATCGGATGAGTCCATGATGGACCAGAAACGCCAGAAGGATAAGCTCGTGTGGAGGAAAAAAGTCGATCAAGAGAAATACACTACATTTATAGGATGAGTAGGATTTTTCACATCATACCTAGTTGGGATGATGAGTACCCCGTAAAGGAAAAACCACTACTAAGTGGAGATTTTAACATCACGCCTAGTTGGGCTGATGTGAGAAACACATGGAAAAACTATTTATAGGTTGAAAGTAGATCATACCCATTTGGTATGATGAACTTCCTAGAAGAAAGTAGAAAACATGCTTACTAGTTGTAAGAGGACATGTCATCACACCCGATTGGTGTGATAGACATGTGAAAAGTTATTTTGTCAGAAGTGTTCTCCCCTGACTATGTGCCACTACTTAAAATGCTTTGGGAGACCTTCTTGGCAAGTGCTCGAATAGCTCAAATAGGCTAGATGCCTTAGTTTTGGAACTTGGGGGCTAAAATGCCTGGTTTTGAAAATCTCATACAGTGGGCCCAAGGGCAGTTGGCATGAGCAGGTGCTCATAAACAAAAATGATGACTAAATCATGAAAACTTTTAATGAATGAATGATGTGAAGTTACGCCCCGACTCGGTTTAGTCAGATCATAGTGAGCAACCCGCCACTCTCCCGGTTTATTAAGGGTTTTCCCCTTCTTAAAAAAGTGAGGAGTAATGCATCCTTTATACTAGCACCATTCCTAGAATAACATTAATCAAAACTGAATAATTTTAAACTTACATGCATGTCTTGTAGGTTTAGCTAGCAGAATGTCTGTAGTGAGGTATTTCCTCAGTTACTTGAAAAGGGATATATAGGAGGGGGTAAGTACAATGACTCTGTGAATGGGTTTTTAAATTTTACTTTTAAAAAAAATGTTTGAATCGGAGTGTGCCAAACTCCTTATTTTTTTTAAAAACATTTCATGCTCAATTCTTGGTTTCCATAACCATTTCTCATCATAACAGTGTGTTTATCAACCAACTCACGCCCTTCATGATGAAGGAACACACAATTGTAGGCCAACTAGTCCACTAAACCCACTTGTGGCGTCGGAGCGACTTTACCGGCCACCTAAATAGATGCACATCTACTTCTACCCTAAAAATAAGTGGATGTTCCGAACATCTGAACCTTAATCCCATAACAAAACTTCATGTATTTATGAGGAAAGAGACCTCATCCTGTCCCTACCCCGGTCTCATGCACTTGAAGCTACGTCGAGCTTCTCAATACTTCTGGTACGACTAATTGTCCTTATATCCACTAGGTTGTCTAGAGCCCTTGATGTATCACTACCCCTCTTGGGCATCTTGAAGGTCCCGTAACACAGTGCATGCACAATCAACAGTTTTTCACATAACGCATATAATATGTAGTGCCACTCATCCAACGGCCCTGGCCCTCAACTCGACCAACATCTGTTTGTCCTGACTAGTCCAAAGAACTATCAAGTTGCACTACCGCTAGTCCATTGAGTTTGTTGGTCCTGTCTTGGTACCATGGCCAAACAACTCATTTACTTATGTTTTCATGGCATAATAATCATGTTTGTTTACTAGCTCCTGCTCGTGCCAATTGGCCTATGGCCCACTCTTCGAGATTTTCAAAATCTGGCATATTAGCCCCCAAGTTCCAAAACCGATGCCTTCGGCCTAACAGAGCTATTCGAGCTCCCATCAAGAAGGTCTTCCAAAATGTCTAAATAATGGCTCACAATCAAGGGAGAGCATTTCCAACAAAATATACTTTTCAACTGTCCATCATAACAACCGAGTATGGGGACATTTCCGCTTATAATCGATGAACAGGTTTTCCACTTCCTTCGATATAGTTTCATCATACCAATTGATTATGATCTATTTACCATCGATAAGTAGTTTTTCCACTTGATTTCCACATCACTCCTCTCAGATATCATGATTAAAAACCTACATAGCAGTGGGTTTTCATTTTCGAGGTGCTTATCATCCCAACCAGGTATGATATTAAATTCTCACTCACCCGATAGTTTAGTGGATTTCCTCTTAGCCAGCTTGTTGCCTTTACGTGAACTTGTCTTAGCTGGCTTTCACGGTACTTCATGTTCCTACACGATATGAACATCCTTGTTCATTATCCTTTGGCCTAATAGCCTTCATTCATTCCAAATGAATGAGAAAACCAAACATTTCATTTATTTGTAATTAGGTCCCTAAAGTTATTTTTTTAACTTTAAGTCTCTAATGCAGGTTTTTTCTAAAATTGAGTTTCGAAGCTTGTAAATTTTACCTTGTGACCTCAATTTATTCAAATTCATAAAAAGGAATTCAATTTCCCAAATTTCCAATTTGGTCCCCAACTTTTTAAAAATTACCATTTTAGCCCTACCTTATATAAATGGTAAGTTTTGCCCTAAAATTTCTAAAATTTGCCCACTTGGTCCTCCAATATCTTTATCATGTCCAATTGGCCCTCAATTTTATTAAAATGCACATTAGTCATCGAATTTTTGAAATCCCAAATTTCCCAAAAAATTCAACCTTCTAACTCAATCGAATTTGATATCAACAAATTGATAGATCAAATGAGTTTAATTGTTGAAATTGAAGTTATATTGGAGTTCCTACACCTTCATACAATTCAATTGCATTTGGAAACACACGATTTGATGCCAGAATGAGCTCTAATAGAGCTTCGCAGGAAAATTGGACTTAGAAAAAGAAAGCTTCAAAAGCTTACCATCAATGGTGTGGCGGTCCAAGCATTCAATCTAGCCAGATAGCTCTTGTCCTGAGGTTCATCCTAGGATCAAGAATTGCATCAATTGATGCTGAATTGAATGAGAATTTAGTCATCGAAGTTTCGTCGGTTCTCTCTCTAGCATCGAACGGAATTTACAGAGGTGAGCCAAAATGTTTTACTTTTCACTCTAATTCTATTGTAGGAGGGCTATGGAGGTGTTAAAAAGGCTTGGTTTAGCTTGAGGAGGGCTCAGATTGGCTAATTTTCGCTCAGCCAATATAGGGCAGCTTCGACCGCCGGAGCTACTTCATTGTTTGATCATGCTGGCGCTTCTTCGACAACCCTTGGAGCAAAGTGAGACTACAGGCGTGTAGCTGACTTCTCCCCGGTTCTAAAGAACATGACCACACCTTCTTTGGCTTAGAAAATACCCTATATCGGAGCTCTAGTTCGAGCTTCATCAAAATTTAGAGTAGTTGAGAGAGAATGAAGTTTTCAAGTGTGGAGAGGATGGATGAGGAGGGGCTCTTTATATAAGAAGCTCGAGGACTTCTCAGTCGTCCGATTGATGCCTTAATGGTGGTCATTCATTGCTAGAAACTCCCTGGTAGGAGACTTTTCATCTTCAGTGGTGCTGCTCGATTTGCCGACAAGTGAACGGTGCTGTCATCTAAAGGAAGAAGACGATATTGTTCCAAACCAGACTGAACCTATCTAAACCAAGTTCAAAGCATAAATTAGTCGGTTAAGGCCCAATTCGACCGAGTTTTTCAAAATTAAAATTGTCATAATTCATTCTCTATCCAATGGTGGCCTCAAATCTCAAATTTGAATTTTCTAAGCCAACTAGAAAAATGAATTTAGCATCTAGTTCAATAATGGTTCAAACTGGTCCAAACCGATTTGATCCGGTTCAAATCCGGTTCACCTGAACCAATTTGGTTTTCATCTCTAATTCATCCTAATGTCCTTTTTCTTGATTTTTGTGACTCTTTAGGTCACTAGAGATCCATAAGTTTTGTTGGTTTGCCCTTTCTCTATCAGTTCTAGTTCATGAACCGACTTAGTTCATAAACCAGTTCAATCTATTTGGATCTAGTTCACTTGAACCGGTCTGGTTTTTTTGTTCCAATTTGTCCAAATGTTCTTTTCCAAGCTTTTATGAACCCTTTGAGTCACTCGAGAGTTGTAAATTTCCCAAATTGTCTGTTCTCTAATAATTAGGTTTGTGAATTGGTTCGGTGTTTCTCACTCGGTTTTACCGGTTCTTTTCCCGATTTTCCTTAACTCCAAAGGGCAGGGTTTACAACTCTCCCCTCATTGTAGAAGATTTGTCCCCAAAACTTAAATTAGTATATTTCACATCGAAAATAATTCCCCTTAATGTCAAATTGGGTTTACTTGACATGTTAACATGTCAATTGCACTTTCACTTAGTCCCCGTAATCATTCATTTAAAGAATTTCTTTTCATTTATAATGCTTACTCCTTCCATGAAGTTATAATAACAAGGCATGTCTTGCCCATTAATCCAAATGTAAATTCATAGGTTTGCATCTCCCTTTAATTAGGGCAAGATTCTTCCTTTTGGAGTTCTTACTCAATTTCAGGATTGGGAGTTCTAAGGTGTCCAAATCGTTCCATTGTTTAGTCATTCTCTTCATCATTGAAACCCTTAGCTCGACGTTCTTTCGAGCATTACGTACTTGTTTTCACCGATTTCAGTGTTATTATTCCTTCGTCCTAATTTGACCCACCCTTCATCCGTCATTGATTATAGCTTCAGTCAAAATTATGTTTTACCTTGTTATGCTTACTAATTGACTCCTTCGTACTCGAGTCACATTTTACTTGGGATTGTTGGTGTTTATATGTCCCTTATGACATGACTTAGTTCTGAACCTGTCTTTGTCTATCATACTTCTACAACACCTCGTTTAGTGTTGTTTCCAACTTTGCAACCTTTTAGAGAATGTATAATTTCATCCCTCCTTCATCGGGTAGTATTCCAAAACTACCTTTACTGTTATCCAATTATCCTTCGTGCCTTGACAACATATCTTACATAACCATGTCTGTTTTCCTTAACCACTCGTCCTTTCCCAACTTCTTTATTGGGGTCTTTCTGCTACCAATTATTTGGTTTCTCGATGGTTTACCGACAAACTAGGATTCTTTCCTTCTTATGTCCTTAGCATTCCTTATTCAAGGATTGTTCCTTTTCCTTAATCCACTTTTACTTACTCATGATTATTTTATGATTCTTCATTCAAAATTAATCACTTTCAGTCTATGTGTCGATTCCTTTTTTGGGAAAGGTTCCCTTCTTCTGATTTCATTCTCTACTATGTCCCTCACAATAGAGACTCCCATCTTAGGAGCTACATGCTCAACCTTCTTATCATTCCTTGTAGTGTTCTTTCTTCCTTTCATCGCACTCTTTTCTATATCGGGTATTTTCCTGTCTTTAATCCTTCATTGTCTTTGGATTCGCATTCCTTTCCTCATTCCTTATCTGAGAGACTTCCGGTTATTGGTCTTATTTAATGTATTTCCACCTTATGCTTAGTCGTACTCTTATTAGGCTATATAAAGCGTGCATAGACCACAACTAGTTTTGATGTGAGAAATCGTTTACTTTAGTTACTTCTTAGCTGAAGAACTTACCCCTCCAAAATTCCTTAGACGTACTTTATACTATAACATCTTTTGATGATAACTTTCGACTCACCCATTCCTTGGGTTTAACTTACACCTTGGATTCCTCTTATTATGCTTCCTTCGGTTCCCTTCATCTTAAGATGCATTTTATTTACCAATCCATTTCCAAATCCCTCTTCATCAGGTCCCATTTCCTTTTAAGGGGTGTTCACATCCTCTTGGTTTGAAAATCTCTCGATCATCTTTTGTGAGGGTCACTTAACTATCTAAACCCTTTAAATGTAAATCCTGTCTTGGCCATTAATTTCTTTAAGGATTTTCCTTCATCCTTCTTTTCCAATGTTTTAGCCTGTTCACTTCTCCCATCTTTATCGTGGTTTAAATCCATGGTTCTCTTGAAGGCCAGATCGTTAACTATCTCCTTTCTACTAGGTTTTCCTTGAGTCGTTATTTGGCTCTTCTATTTTTCTCCAAGCAGGTCACGCTAGGTCATCCTGATACATCCTTCCTTGGAAAATTTCTTAATTAAGGGGTTCCTTGCACTCCACGTCATGACCATCCGTCCATCAATGATCCCTTCAAGGGGTACTTAGTCGTATGCATCCTTCCAATGTTCTTTTTCATAGCGTATTTCTTTTCTTATTCACTATGTCCTATCTTAGAGTTTCTAAAGGACATTTTTCATGTTTGTCCCTCCTGAGGGGGTTCTAGGTGTACTTTCAATGTACCTTACCTCTATTCTAGTGATATCCCTCTCTGTTTGATCTTCTTAAGAAGGAGTTTAAATTTCACTTTACCTTGCCATTTCTTAACCTATTTGCAAACCATTAACCTGCTTCATGGTTTTAGTCACCAGCCCTTCCTGTCTTTCGTGACCTTTTAGAAGGTATTGCCCTAAATCTATGAGGTGTGGGGTAGTTCTTCTTTACCTATCCTACCTCCCTTACACATAAAATATATTCTCTTCGTGCTTTTCCTTAGTTGGGTTGGGCAATTCTTTACGTAATGTCCCCATCTTTCACATATATAATGGTTATTCCCGAGCGACAATTGTTGAGATTCCACCTTTACCTTGAGCAATGCGGGGCTTTTTTAGGGTTGCTGGTGGTTTGGTGCTTTGCCGTCCTTGATAGTTTTTCTTGGTGAGTCTCCTTTGCTAAGGGTTATTCTAAGAGTCCTTCTAGGTTTCTTCATTACCTGATTCAATTTCCTTAACTAAAATGAAAATTTTCCCTAGTTTTCGTGGGTTTGTTTGGTTACTTTCCTTGGGGCCATCTTCCTAGCAAGATCACATTATTGAGAGATAGGAATTTAAAAATTTTGAGTACTTCATTAATAGAGAAATACAAAATGCTAGGGTGTTAGCCCTATTACAAAAAGTAGTCACATAATAGATCGGAAACTATAGTTTTCTTGGTAAGTATCCTTCTTGGTAAGATTATACGTCCGTACTAGCATTCCTGGCTTTGGGATTTGCTTCCTTTGTACATAGGACTATGAACCTGACATGTCCTAGCACCGTACTCCTTGGTGGTACTGGGTACTTCTCCATTTGGTCATTTGGGGCTTCTACTATGTCTCGGGCAATAGGAACCTTCTAGGGTTGTCTTTCTACGAGGACAAGTTGTTGAATAGAGTCATTCCTAGTTTTCTTGGTTGCTGTCCTAGGAGCCATCTGAATATTTTAATATCAATCCTATTAGTTACTATAATTTTTAGTCTTGATTATGTATATGAGGAAATAGGCTATGATACCAATCAAGTTTTCACGCCTCGAAACGGTTTGTTCGGATCCCCGTAAGCAACCCACCTTTCTCCCGGTTTATTAAGGGTTTTCCCCTTCTTTGAACTGTGAGGTGTAAGGCGTCTTTATACATGGACCTTTCCTAGAATAACATTAATCAAAACTAAATAATTTTAAAATTACAGACCTTTCTTGCAAGTTTAGCTAGTGGAATGTTTGTAGGTAGGTTTTTCCCCCGGTTACCTGAAAAGGGATATAAGGGAGGGGGTAAGTACAATGACTAAGTGAATGGATTTTTAAAATTTACTTTTAGGAAAAATGTTTGAATCGGAGTGTGCCAGACTCCTTATTTTCTTTTAAAAATATTTCCTTCTTAATTCTTGGTTTCCATAACCATTTCTCATCATAATAGTGTGTTTATCAACTAACACACGCCCTTTATCATGAAAGGAACACACAATCGTTGGCCGGCCCATCCACTGTACCCACTTGTGGTGTCAGAATGACTTTACCAACCACCTAGATGGAAGCACGTCCACTTCTACCCTAAGAATGAGCAGATGTTCGCGGCAATTGGACATGATAGGTCTTTAGACTAGTCAAGACAAACAGATGCAAGTCAAGTTAAGGGTCGAGGCCGTTGGACCAGTGGCACCATAGATTATATGGGTCATGTGAAAAACTATTAATTGTGCATGCACTATGTTATGAGACCTTCAACACGCCCATGAGGGGTAGTGATGCATCCAGGGCTTAGGATATCCTGGTGTATTTAAGGGTAGTTAGTCATAATAGAAGTCTTACGAAGCTCTACATAGCTTTAAGCGCATGACACTAGGGTAGGGACAGTATGAGCTCTCTGTCCTCATATGGACACGAAGTTTTGTTACGGGATTGAAGGTTTGTGAACCGGTTCAGTTTTTCTCACTCGGTTTGACCGGTTCCCTTCCTAGTTTTCCTTAGCTCAAAAGTGCGAGGTTTACATGGAAGGAGTAAGCATTATAAATGAAAATAAATTCTTTAAATAAATGATTATGGGAATGAAGTGAAAGAGCAATCGAAGTGTTAACATGCCAAGTAAACCCAAGTTAACATCAAGGGGAATTATTTCCGAAGTGAAATATACTAATTTAAGTTTTGGGGACAAATCTCCTAAATGGAGAGGAGAGTTGTAAACCCCGTCCTTTGGAGTTAAGGAAATTGAGAAAATAATCGGTCAAACCAAGTGAGAAACACCGAACCAGTTCACAAACTCGATCATTAGAGAACATGCAATATTGGAAGTTTACAACTCCCGAGTGACCCAAAGGGTTCATAAAAAGCTTGGAAAAGAACCATAGGACAAATTGGAAGAGAAAAACTAGACTAGTTCAAGTGAACCGGCTCCAAGTATATTGAATCGGTTTATGAACTAACTCAGTTCATGAACTAAAACTAATAGAGAAAGGGCAAATTGGGAAAATTTATGGATCCCGAGTGTTCTAAAGAGTGACAAAAGTCAAGAAAAAGGACATTAGGATGAATTGGATATGAAAATCAAACCGGATCATGTGAACCGGATCTGAATTGGATTGAATCGGATTGGACCAGTTTGAACCACTATTGACCGGATTCTAAATTCATTTTTCTAGGTGACTTAGAAAATTCAAATTTGAGATTTGAGGCAACCATTAGATAGAGAATGAATTTAGATTAATTTAGAAATTTTTAATTTTGAATAACTTGGCTGAATTGGGCCTGAGCCGGCCGATTGAAGCTTTGAACCCAATTAAGAACAGTGTCATTATCTTCCTTCAGATGACAGCACTGTTCACTCACCGAAAAATTGAACAGTACCAGAGAAGCTAAAAAGTCTATGCCTAGGGAGTTTCAAGCAATGAATGACCACCATTAAGGTGCCAATGCAATGATCAAGAAGTCCCCGAGCTTCCTATATAAAGAGCCCCTCCTCATCCATCCTCTCCACACTTGAAAACTCCATTCTCTCTCAACTACTCTAAATTATGACAAAGCTCGAACCAGATCTCTAATATAGGGTCTCTTCTAAGCCAAAGAAGGCACGGTCAAGTTCTTTAGAACTGGGGAGAAGTCAGCTACACACCTGTAGTCTCACTTTGCTCCGAGGGTCGTCAGAGAAGCGCCGACGTGATCAAACAATGAAGTAGCTTCAGCAGACCAAAGCTGCCCTTTTTCAGCCAAGCTAGTAATCGTCCAATTCGTGCCCTCCTTAGGCTAAACCAAGCCTTCCTAACACCTCCACACCCTTGCTACAGCACAGCCAAGCTTGTGCAAGAGAGAGAACCAACAAAATATTGATAAATAAATTCTCATTCAATTCGGCATCAACTGATGCAATTCTTGATCCCACGAGGAACCTCAGGACGAGAGCTATCTGCTCAGATTGAAAGCTTGGACCACCACCCCTCCGATGGTAAACTTTTGAAGATTTCTCCCTAAGTCTAGTTTTCTGGCGAAGCTCCATTAGAGCTCATTCCAGCATCAAATCGCATGATTCAAAGTGCAATTGAATCGTATGAAGATGTAGGAACTTCAATCTAACTTCAATCTAACTTCAATTTCAATAATTAAACTCATTTGATCAGTCAATTTGAGGATATCAAATTCGACTAAGTTAGAAGGTTGAAATTGGGTGAAATTTGGGGATTTAAAAATTTTGAGGACTAAAGTGCAATTTCATAAAATTAAGGGCCAATTGGATATGATAAAGATATTGGAGGACAAATAGGGCAAATTTTGGAATTTTTGGGTCAAAACTTACCATATTTGTAAACTAGGGCAAAATGGTAATTGTGGAGATGTTAGGAACCAAATTAGTAATTTGGGAAATTGAACTCCTTTTTGTGAATTTGAATAAATTGAGGTCCCAAGGTAAATTTTAAAAGTTTCAGGACTAAATTTGAGGAAAATCCGACATTGGGGACTTGAAGAAAAATAACTTTAGGGATCTAATTGTAAATAAATGAAAAGTTTGGTTTTCTCATTCATTTGGAATGAATGAAGGCTATTGGATGAAAGGATAATGAACACGGATGTTCATATCGTGTAGGAACAAGAAGTACCGTGAAAGCCAACTAAGATAAGTTCGTGTAAAGGCAACAAGCCAACTAAGAGGAAATTCACTACAATATCGAGTGAGTGCGAATTTAATATCATACCTAGTTGGGATGATAAGAACTTAGAAAATGAAAACCCAATGCTAAATGGTATTTTAATCATCACATATGAGGGGAGTGATGTAGAAATCAAGCTGAAAAACTACTTATCGGTGGTAAGTAGTTCAAACCCGGTTGGTATGATGAAACTTTTTCGAATGAAGTGGAAAACCCGTTCATTAGTTATGAGCAGAGATATCCCCATACTCGGTTGGTATGATGGACAGTTGAAAAGTATATTTTGTCGGAAGTGCTCCCCCCTAACTATTTGCCACTACTTAAACATTTTGGGAGACCTTTTTGATAGGAGCTCAAATAGCTCTATTAGGCCGGATGTCCCAGTTTTGAAACTTGGGGGCTAATATGCCCGATTTTAAAAATCTAGAATAGTGGGCCCTAGGCTAGATGTTTATGAACAGGTGCTCATAAACAAACATGATTATTAAGCCAAGATAACTTAAGTAAAACTAGACCGGTTTGGATGAATCGAGTCCAACAAGATTGAACCGGTTTATGAACCAAGTCAGTTCATGAATCGGAATTGATAGAGATCGGGCAAAATAGAGGAATTCAACTCCATTGTACTCTAAATAAATTCATAAACCTTAGGAAGGAATCTTAGAACAAAGTAGGAGAGAAAATCCAGACCAGTTCGGGTGAACCAAACCCAAACCGGTTTAAGGACCGAGTCAGTTTATGAACTGAAGTCGATAAAGAGATGGTAAATCAGGAATTTTATGGACTCTAAGTGACCCAAGGAGTCACAAAAGACATGGAAAAGGACCTGTGAAGGAATTGGGGATGAAAACCAAACTGGTTTAGGTGAACCGGTTCGGACCGGTTTGAACCACTATTGAACTGAATCCTAAATTCATTTTTCTAGGTGGCTTAAATAATTCAAATTTTAGATTTGAGGCCATCATTGGATAGAGAATGAATTTAGATGAATTTATAAATTTTTAGATTTGAAAAACTCGGTCGAATGGGGGGTGAACCGACCGATTTAAACTTCGAACCCGGTTCGGACCGGTCCGATCTAATTCGAAATAGTGTCATCTTCTTCCTCAGGATGACAACACTGTCCAGGAACTGAAGAAACCCTGGCAAAGAAGAAATGCTTCTGTTTGGGGCATTTCAGCACTTCAATGCCAGTCATAACGGTGCCAAACGGACGACTAATGGGTCTCCAAGCTCCCTTTATAAAGAGCCCCTCCCCATTCATCCTCTCCACACTTGAAAACTCCATTCTCTCTCAACTACTCCATTTTTTGGTGAAGCTCGAACCAGAGCTCCGACATGGGGTCTTTTCTGTGCCAAACAAAGCGAGGTCAGGTTCTTTAGAACCCGGAAGAAGTCAGCTACACTGAAAAACTTTTCATAGAGAGAGAGAGCTTGAAAAGCTTCCCATCGGAGGTGCAGTAGTCTGAGCTCTCGATCTAGGGAGGTACTGTCTTCCTGAGGTTCCTTCATGGATCAAGAATTACTACAATTGATGCCTAATTGAGGGATAATTTTATCAGTAAATGTTAGCACTTTCTCTCTCTAACTCCGACCTACAATGACTAAGGAGGGGTGAATTGGCTTACCTTTCAGCTCTATAGAGGTCGTGCGAGGGCCGTGAAGGTGTTGGGGAGGCTTGGTTTAGCTAGAGGAGGGCTTAATTTGGCCAAATTCAACTCAACCAAAATAGGGTAGCTTCGGTCCGTCAAAGCTGATTTACTATTTGATTCCATCGGCACTTCTCCATTGTCCTCGAGTTGAAAGGAAGATGCTATCAGGTAGCTGACTTCCCCCAGAGTTTGTAGGACCCGACCTTACCTTCTAAGGTTTAGAAAAATGCTTATATCGGAGCTTTGGTTTGAGCTTCACCAGCAAAAGGAACAGTTGTGAGAGAATGGAGATTTCAGCTGTGTGGAGGATGAATAGGAAGAAGCTATTTATATATGGAGCTTGGGGACTCTCTGCCTGACAACTTTCCTTTTTGGTCAAGCTTATCCTTGCCCTAAAATGACCTAATTGGAGTTATTTTTTCTTCCCCGGCATTATCCATTTTATGCATTGAATGAATAGTGTTGCCATCATGAGGAAGAAAAGGACATTGTTTCGAACTGGACTAGACAGATCAGACCTGATTCAATGCGTAAATCGGTTGGTTCATGACCGATTAGACTGGTTTTCTTAAAATTAAAATTTTATAAATTTATCTAAATTCATTATCTATCTAATGGTGGCTTCAATTCCCCAATTTGATCATTTTAAGCCACTATGAAAAATGAATTTAGAAACTAGTTCAAGTATGGTTCAAACTGATTCGATCCGGTTCAGGTCCGGTTCACCCTGAACTAGTCTAGTTTTCTCTTCCCATTTGTCCCAAGGTTCTTTTCCATGATTTTTATGACCCTTTGAGTCACTTGGGATCCGTTGATTTCCCATTTTACCCTTTCTCTATCGGTTAATGTTCATGATCCGGCTCGATTTTCTCTTTTGAATTGACCGATTCTTTTCCCAATTTTCTTATAATTAAAGGATGGCGTTTACAACTCTGCTCTCCTTTTAGAGGTTTTGTCCCCAACACTATGTCAGTAATCCTTTTCATTGGGAGTAATTTTGCCTTGAAGTCCTCTTGATGGTTTGTTTAACATATTGTCACTTTGGTGGTTCCTTCTCCTCACCCCTTTTTAACCATGTTCCTAAGAAATTCCTTTCCATTCACTGTTTACTCACTCCTTGAAGTTTATCATGATTAGACATGTCTTACCTACTGGCTCAAAGGTACATCATTGGGGTCCACTTCTTACTCTGCTTAGGGTGAGACTCTTCTTCTTGAGGATTTTTATCCATATCCTTGGGTTGGATGTTCCACAACGTTCGATCGTCTCAATTCCCATTTATTTCCTTGGTTGTTCACCCTCATTTGCTCTTCATCCTTTCAGACCTTTTTGTCCATAACCCCGTGGGTTTTGATGGAATTCCCTTTTTTATCTTATTTTGGTCCTTCCATCATCTTTTGTTTATTACAACTCCCCTCTCAGTTTTTAGGTTTTACTTCGTCATGTGTAACTAACGAACTCTTCTTACTTGAGTAACAATTTTTTCTATGACTATCTAGTCTTCATGTCACTTACAGCATGACGTGCTCTAGAATTTTCTTTGTCCATTATAGTTCTGGAACATTTTCTCGATAACGGTTTATGCCTTTCCAACTGTTAAGAGAAGTGTGGCTTCGTCCTCTCTTATTACTCGATAGAGTTCCCCAACTACCTTCAGGGTTATCCAAATGTCCCTTAACATCATGATCTTATTGATTTTTCCTTATCTACTCGTCTTTTACCAAATTCTTTATTGGTTTTCCCCCAGTTCCAATCCATCGGGTTTCACGATTACTTACTGAAATGTTAGGATCTTTCCCTCTTATGCCATTCCTCATTTCCAATGTTGTCCTTTACCCAAGAATATTTCCTTCATTCAATCCTTTCATACTCGCTCGTAACCATTTTACAATTCCTTTGATTGGGGAGGTCTTCTTTTATGGTTTTCATTCTCTACTATATCCTTCAAAGTAGAGGCTTCCATCTTAGGGACTATACCGTCGATCTCCTTACAATTCCTTGAAGGTTTCCTTCCTTCAGATTATTACACCCTCTTTGAGCTTTCGCCCATCTTTACTCCTTCACTGACCTTAATTTTCCCAGTTCACCTCTTTACTTCCTATCTGAGGAACTTCCAATCTTTGGATCTTAATTTGTGTACTCCACACTATGTCTAGTTGTCCACTCTTTAGGTTCCATTAAGCGAGTGTGGACCACAACCAATCTTGATATTAGTTGTTGTTCCCCTTAACCACTTTTTAATTAGAGAGCTTACTTCCCCAAGGTTTCTCTGACGTTCTTTCCTTTATTTCCTTATTATTGGTAGTCCACCTATTCTTAATTGTCACAGCATCTTTTGATGCTATCTTCCTACTTACCCATTCCTTGGGTTTATCTTACTCCTTGGGTCCTCCTAGTATGCTTCCCTTGGTTCTTTCACCTCAGCATACACTTTATTTGCAAGTTCATCTCCTAATCCCTTGTCACTTGGTTTCATCACCTCTTAGTTGGGACATGTATCCCTCCTAGGTTTTCCTTCCTTTGGAGGATTCTTCTTTTCTCGTGGAATTCCTTTTTCATTTCCCCTTGAGGGTATCTTACCTTAAATCTACTTCATGACATCTTTGGATGCCATCCTTCCTGTTTCCCTTTCTTTGGAAATTTGGTGGGTACGTCCTTTGGATTTTCTCCTACTTGTATCTCGTCACAAGTTTATTTTTTGTAGTGAATAGATTTTTCATTTATTATAACGGGAACAAATTATAGGGTTTTGGTTATATTTGTCCAGGGGAATTTTGGTATGTACTAGCTACGATACTAGGATCCTTCCGTGCTTCCTCCTCAGTGAGGTTGTATAATCTGGTTAGTACCCTCAACTTAGTGGCTATGTCTTGCCCCCTGTCTAGTACCCTTGGGTTCCCTTGAGGTGGTTTATGGGTACTTCGTTGTGTATTGCCTCAATGGGTTGGGAATCTCTTTGCAAAGTGTCCGAGCAGTCCACATTCGAGGCATGCTAGACATGACCCTTCATGGCTTTTCTGGCTCCTGGGGCAATAGGGGTCTCTCCTTTGTGGGGTTGTACTTGCCTCCCTTTGGACATGATAATCTTCATTTCTCCTAAGAAACCCTATTTTTGTCCCCCATCTCTACCCACCTAGCTTCTTTTAACCTCTCTAGTTATTCTGGCCTCCTTTCAGCTAACCTACTCTATCCAGTAGCATCTTGTTTGTACCAGATTCTCACATTCATGGGCCATGCTAATGATGGTAATGAAATCCGTGAGACATCCTAGTACTCCCATCAAATCACATACATTCATGTTGAGACCATCCACGAATCGTTGATTGATATAAGTCGGTCCGACTAAATTTGGAGCAAAAGGCCTTAGCTCATTAAATCTAGTCTCATATTCCGAGATGGTGTGGGAGCCTTATCAGAGTCGGAAGAATTCCTTCTTCTTCTCTTTGATCAGATGTGAAGCTAAGTATTCCTCTGAATACATCTTCTCAAATTGCTCCCGGGTGGGTGTGGTGGTGTGTAGCCTCCTAACATTGTCCCATCATCTTTTTGTGCTAGCTTCTAGAAAGAATTCTGCTAGGATCACCATTTCTTCTGGTGAGATCCTGATTATTCCCATAAGTTTCTTAATGCTGGCCAGTCAGTCCATAGTGGCTCCATCATCCTTCTTCCCTAGGAATGACTAACATCTTAATTGACAAAGGGTCTTGAGGTATTTGGAGATATTAATTAGAGGAGGGATGTTAATAGAAGTGGGATGGGACTGTACTTCCTCGGGCTCAGCTTGAGATTTGGTGTCCACCTTGGGAGTGTGGTTGGGCCTTCAAAACACTCATGTGAAGTCTTCATACAACCTTTGATGATCCGAGCTTAGTCATTGGGGCTTTTCTGGGAGTTTCTACAAGGATGAGGTTTTGGGTAGTGTCAGTCACTGTGACTCTAGTTCTCTTAGTTCCTCTCTTGGGAGTCATCTGTCAATTTTAAAACTTATTTCTTTTTTTTACTATGTCATATAGTCTTGATACTGTATTTGAGGAAACATGCTCTGATACCACTCAAGTTGTCACACCCCAACCCGGTTTGGTCGGATCCCCGTGAACAACTCGCCACTCCCTTTGGTTTATGAAGTGTGTCACCCTCTTCTAAACCACGAGAAGTAAGGCATCATTTTTCCTGTTTTTCCTTGAATAGCATTATACAAAAATGAATATATTAAATCTTACATACATGTCCCAAGGTTCAGCTACAGGAAGGTCTTTAGGGTTGGTTTCCCTTGGTTACTTGAAAAGGGATAAAAAGGGAGGGGTGAGTTCTACAACTCAGTGAGTGGGTGTTGGAAGTGAGTTTTCAAAATATGCTTAGTTTATCCAAACCATGCCAAGGTTATCATCTCCTTTAAAAATAATTTTTTCCTATATTTTTGTTTCTAAAACCTTCACCTTGCCAAGGGTAATATTTTCTTTTCAAAAGGGTTTTCTTCAATTTAATTATTTTCCAAAATCTTTTTCCAAGGTATACCAATCCTTGTATGAAACCTCCCTATATAAAGAGCCCCTCTCCATTCATCCTCTCTACACCAAAAAAGCTCACTCTCCCTCAGTTGCTTAGTTTTCTGGTGAATCTCAAACCAAAGCTCTGATATGGGGTATTTTCTGAGCCAAACAAGGTGAGGTCGGGTTCTTTAGAACTGTGGAGAAGTCAACTACACATTTGTAGTCTCCGTTCACTCCAAGGGTCGTCGGCCGATGTGACGAAATAATGAAGCAGCTCTGGTAGACCGAAGCTGCCCTGTTTTAGTCAAGCTGAAATTGGCCATTTCGAGCCTTCCTTAGGCCAAACCAACCCTCCCAACACTTCCTCAGCCCTCCCACGGCCGAATTAGGACTGAAAGTATGTCAATTCGACTACCCTCTGCAATTTTCGTCCGGTGCTAGAGAGTGAACCGACAGAATTTCGATGATAAAATTCTAACTCAATTTAGCATCAATTGATGTGATTCTTGATTCTAAGATGGACCTCATGATAAGAGCTATCTGCCTAGATCAAAAGCTCGGACCACCGTGCCCTCACCGATGAGTAATCGAAGATTTCTCTCTCTACAGTTCATTTTCCGGCAAAGCTTCGTTTGAGCTCTTCTTGACGTTAAAACTTGCAATTCAAAATGCTAAAAAATCATATGAACATGTAGAAACTCAATTTCAACAATTGGAAATGTTTGATCGGTCAATTTGATGAAATCAAATTCGGTTATGTTAAAAAGTTGGAATTAGGGGAAATTTTTGGAAAATTTTGGGATTTTCAAAAATTTGAGGGACCGAAATACAATTTCTTAAAATTGAAGGTTAATTGGGCATGATAAAAATGTTAGAGGGCCAATTGAGGATTTTTAGAATTTTTGGGGTAAAAATTAAAATTTTTGTAAAGGAAGGGCAAAATGGTAATTTTGGAAAAGTTGGGGGAACAAATTGGAAATTTTGAAATTTAAACCCCTTTTTGTGAAATGGAATAAATTGAGGTCCTATGATAAATTTTAAAAGTTCTAGGACTCAATTTGAGAAAAAACCGGCATTAGGGACTTAAAGTTAAAGAGAAATAACTGTAGATACCTAATTGCAAATAAATAAAAGTTTGACTTTCTCATTCATTCGGTTCAGGTCCGGTTCACCTGAACCAGTTTGGTTTTTCTCCCCCACTTTGTTCTAAGGTTCCTTCCCAAGGATTATAAATCTCTTTAAGTCACAAGTGAGTTAAAATATCTCTAATTTGCCCATTCCCCAATAAATAGGTTTGTGAACCGGTTCGATTTTCTTGTTCGATTTCACTGGTTCTTTTCCCGGTTTTCTTTAACTCAAAAGGGTGGGGTTTACACTGACCCTCCACGACTTTCCACAACTGAACCTAGTATTCTTTGAGCCTTCAAGGAAAGCCATTGTAACCACCCTTCGCCAAAAATAGTTAAATTATAGAGAGTGGATTGCTTAAAATTTACTAATCAAATTCTCCTTGTTCGGGGCACCAATTGAGGTAAAATTTGATCCTAGGAGTATCCTCTTGATGAGAGCTAGCACCCCAAATCAAGAGCTCTAGAAACTAGGTCTTTGTGTAATAATTCAAAGCTCTCTCTTTAGAAATAGTTTCTTGCGAAGTTTTGTTTGAGCTCAATTTTAGGCCAAATTGAACGATTCAAAGTTTGAAATGATCATAGATAGGTATGGGAGATGATTAGCCACATGATAGGAGGCAATTAACTGAGTTTTTGCTGTCAATTCAATGAAATGAGATTTTAGGAGCCAAAGTGTAATTTTGGAGAAATTGGGTGATTTGGGGATTTTTGCAAATTTGGGGATTTTTGTGCAATTAACATAAATGAGGGTTAATTGAGCATTTAAATGAAATTGGAAACTTAATTGTAATTAAAATAATTTTTTGGAATTTAATTACAATTGAAACAAATTAAAATGCCTTATTTGTAATTTTAAATAATTTTATATTAAATAAAATTATTAGAGGAGAAATTTGCAAATAAAATAAATTGAAGAAATTATGGAAAATATTTTGGATTTTATTTGTTAAGAAAATATATTTAGGGACTTATGTGAAATTTAAAAAAAATATAGAAACATAAGTGTAAATATTAGATAATTGATGAATCCGTTATCCATGATCATTGAGCAAAAAAATGTTATATATCATCATATAGGTGCGTAAGTAAGAGCCTAACCTACAATTGAGAATCCAACCTGAGTTATTGGAATTCTATATGGGACGAACAAGTCATGGATCTCGGGTGAGTAGTATTTCTACTATTGAGTCTAATTGGATATGTCATGCCCCATCCCAATTTGGTCAGAACCCTTTGATTAACCTGTCACCCTCTCTTGTGCCATTATAGTAATTCTACCAAGATAGCCCAAGAAAGATAAATACTTACAAGTACATATATTTTCCAATACAAATTTATAAATCCTATAGATCCTTTCTAATGGAAGTTCTGCCTTACCCTTCAAGCTTCCGCTCTTCTTAGCATGAAAATTTTCCCTTAAAATTAGTTTGAGGAAGGGGTGAGTTTTATTACTCGGTGAGTGAGGTATCACAAAAATAATTTTACTAGTTTTCTCTTATTCATCTCCCTCCATTTTTCTTAAAGATTTTCAACATGCAAACAATCACCCTTTATCATCAAATGGTTTCACACATTCCCAGAGTAGTTCCCAGTTACTCCACTTGTGGTCCGGAGCATATTTACCGACCGCCCTAATAGAAGGTCACACGTTCTAACTTCAGTCTGAGTGACCCTTACCGGCCATCCCTCAATCTTTAATTTTCTTCATGTCCGCTATAGTGGAACGAGATCTCTCCCCCCTACTTCCGTGGTCTCAATGGGCATGAATCTCCCTAAGCTTCCCAACTCACTGGACAACAAACTTCCCTTATACTCCCTAGGTTGTCTAAAAGCCCTTAGAACAAGCACCACCCTATATCAGGCGACTCGATGGTTTCGTATCTCATCATGCACACATATAAGTCTTTTTAGTTAAGACCTTTATCTTTGTTACTACCAGCCCCCATGAGCTTGCTAACTCGACTTCGACTCAATAAATATTAGTCCAACGAGTTTAATGACTCGACATCGGCTCAGTAGCTGCCAGCCCAATGAGTTTAACAGCCATGGTGTTACCTTGGTAGCGAAGTCACACAATTTATCATTTATGTGAGATTTCCATAGGCTCATTATTCATCTTTTTATCTACGGGTTTAAGCCCATTCCCATTGGCCTTGGGCCCACTTAAGCTACTTTAACTCTCCTAAGATATAGCCCCCAAAACGTTTAAGGAGTGTTACACATTCAAGTGAGATTATTTTTGGAAAATAGTTTTCAATTTGAAAACATGCTCATCATACCAACCGAGTATAATTTTGAAAATTCTCACTTACCAAAATGTCGTGGCTTGTCGTTCTAAGTAGATTTCTGATGTCTCAGGGTCTTCTCGCTGTCGTAGATCGTATACTCTCGGTACATAACTACATTATCACGAACAATTCATTGAATTATCTGAATATTTTCACCTAAATCCCTAGTTCATTTTTTTATTTACAATTTCACCGCTTATAAAATCCATTAAATTGCAAGTAAATCCACCTAAATAATTCTAATTGTAATTAAATTTCTAAAATTAATTTTAATAGCAATTAAGTCCTTAAATTCACTATAATCACTGATTAACTCCCAATTGAGGTTAATTTTACAAAAATTCGTGATGTTTTATTTACAAACCAATCGACCTTTCATTACTCATTTCTTAAAATTTTCATTAATAAAGCATATAGTAGTCTAGTCTCCGTCTTCATTTCAGTAGTTATCGCATCAGCCATACTCTAACACTCGTTTTAGGCCTTAAACTTTTTATGAAAAATTTTGTGGGTAGTAAGATAGTTTTTCTCACAATAACTCAATGGTGGGTTCTTAATATATTTCTTTTACCAAAAGAATATTACACATGTTTTAGCCTATTTGATATCTTTAAAAATATTACTTGTGATTCTCCTTCCGTGAAATTACTCAATTAAAACTTGTAAAGTGGCATACTTAGTCTAATAGAACTCCTACTCTATAAACCCACTTGTTGGAATTTTTTTGTCACATCTCACGGATGAAGTAGATCCTAGGTATGAATTTCACTAGTTGAACTAAAATAACCAAATAATATATAATATATTAGATTTGTTTCAAACTAGCAATTCAACTATCATACTGTAACCTTCAAAAAATACAGTTTTACTTATTAAGTGGGGTTCAGTATTTACAAATCCTTTTATATGATATTTTTCTAAATCTTCTACGTATCTATATTTTTTTCTTTTTATTTGATCATATTTATTCTAAAGCAGTAAGGTATTTCAAGACTATGATTAAACCACTTTAATTTCAACTCTTTTGCAGTCTAGTCTATAAACATTTCACAAATCACAATATAGTTCATATTCTTTCGGCTTACCCTTTTTTAAAATACTAACACTTACATATACTAATTTTATATCCCATAACTTTCAAAATAATAATGTGAATGAAAATAATGCATGTACAATATGATAGTTCATCTCTTCGATCATATTTCAAAAAAAAAAAAAAGGTTGGATTTTGTATGATTAAAGTTTTATAGTTAGTTATGTCCGTATCAATATATTTATTTATAAATGATTAGTATTATCATACATTTGAACTAAACATATATGTTAAGAAAAAAACAATAAGTTAAATTTTAAGAACAAATTTATTTTTAAAATTTTAGTACTAAAATACAAAATAGATAAAATATCATGATTATTTACCGAGTTAATTATTTTTTTAATGGGTAGACTGTAAATTTTTAATATTGCACAAATTCTTATAGTGTGATTATACTATAATAGGAGCATCTTTCGGGAAAAGTACTCTATGGGTAAATGATCATTTAATGGATACTGAGATCAAATCAACAATTATCCTCCCAATGGAAGTGAATGCACATCTCTCGACCCACATGGACAATTATCATTCCAATGAGTCTTAAAAAAACAAAAAAAAAAATGATAATTGCCCTCGGCTATATCCCTAAAAATTTGGTTCCTATAGGAGCCTAGTAATGGAGGACATAGAAAGACATACATTCGTGCCCACTTATTTCCCACGATAATTCAATAACAATTGGTGGAAACAAGCGATCATCATCCCCTACCAATTTGGCACAATAGCTCAAACTTTTACTTCAAAGTCAGAGGCAACAAAATAATATCAAATTGATACATATTCACAACTTTTAATTATTCTATATATAGTTGAGAAAAGACATTTAGTAGCCATTAATATTTGATTAGGGAATTAATGTATTTACCAAAAAGCAAAGCAGGACCAAGTGCACATGGACGTGGTCGACCAACCACAAGACCGGATACTCAGCCTATAGATCTGCAAGATATTACCCCTAGTTCGATACAAACTAAATTCAAAGGACCCAATGAGTACAAAGAAAACACTTCAGGATCACTAAGTTAACTAATATATTTTTGGTCGGTCAGTGTACTTTCCTGGTCCAGCTAGCCATTTAAACCATGTGAAAATCCTACTTCCTAAATTGTGTCTAAAATAGGGTTGAGATTAATAATTTGAAAGAGTTACTCAAGACAAATTGAATTGAATAAATCCTATATTATTCAATATTATTATGTGTAAACCAATATGGTTATTAACCAATTTCTATTATGTGGTATATTTATTTGTGTCACACACTTATAAATTTAATATCACAATTATAATATATAGGGGATATACGTTTTTTAATTAAAAATTAGCATGTCATATTCAAAATAAAATTCATACACATCACTGTGTTCATTTATTTTGAATTATTTTAAAAAACATTCATACCATCTTAATACCTCAAAAATATATGATTAATCGCTTTTAAGTTATCTTATAGGAAAACAATACGACATTATGTATTATATTGCTTTGGCTATATTTGTTTTTCTATACATTTAGGATTATACTAAAAATGTTGATTTTTGTGGAGTGTACTACATTATACGAGTTTCGAATGTTGTGAATGTACTAAGATCTCACATACTCAATATTAGTCCATTTAAAATTTTGAAACATTTCATACATATAATTATAACTTATAAATATATACATGTCACAATCAAAAAAATTAATGATGTATAAAATATATATATTTAACCTCCATGTTTCAATGACAAATTTCTTATATTGTATATTCATTTGCTATTACAAACAACAAAATACAATTTTTATTTTTTATGGGGAAAACTTATCTACTTTCATTACCTTAGATGTTTTACATCTCATTACACAAAATCACAAATAATATAACAATATCAAGTACTTCATCAAGATACACACGATTCATAATAGTTAGCTAATTTAAATTATGTCATGCTCATTAATAAATCGATCAATATATAACTGTGACCTCGTATGGATTTGTGTATTGTAATGCCCGTGAGTAATCCAACTACTTACAAACACAAAGTTATGTATTCAATTTGCAACCTAAATAATCAAAATTTTAAAAATTGTTTCCAAACTCTTCTTAATTGGATTTTAATACTAAATCTTTATAAATCCACTTTTCAATACTCCATGTCCATACTTGGAAACAAATTACTCAACTTTACAAATTTACAAAACAATCAATTTACTTTTCCAATGTTTAAATTAGTTCATCAAGATTCAAAAATCTTTAAATGAAATCATAATATACAAAAAAAAATGATCAAAATCAATCCATTTCATCATTCAATAGAATAACTTGTTGATTCCCACCGAATTATCCAAATTTTACAATATTTTTATTCTAGTTTACATTTTTTTTATTTAGGAATAGAGTATATCCCAATGGGATATGAGAAAACATCCATGGAGGCTCAAGTGGATTGGGAAGTGATTATGGATGCTTGAGGAATTGGAAAATATCTCATTCGTGTGGATTATTTGTTGAAAAAGGTCGTGCACTTCCCAATGAAAACACGAGATGCACCAGAGTAGGCAACTAGAAGTGTTATATAGGACATTTCAATCTAATTCAAACTTGGTTAAACACTCTTAACATGGGAAGGTGGATGGCTGAAGGAATTGATTATCCCATACCTATCTAATGTCTTCTTGGTCACAATAGATGTCATGTTGTACGATTTGTCTAAAATAAGCCACCACTCTATTAGGGGTACTAAATGAACGAAATTGGTTAAGCTTGACGGGAGAAAGAGCAAAGAATCATTTAAGACTTAAAGAGGAAGACATGAGTGATATTTAGTAAATAAAAATCCAATCTATTATGTCATATCTTGACCCGATTTTCTGGTCAGACTTGTACTCAATTCGCCACATCTTGTCGATAATACAATAGTGAATGCCTTAGGCGCTATATTATCAACATGAATTGATACTCAAAATAAAATATGTCATTACAACCATTTAAAAATATATATTTTGGATAATATAAAAATAATTTCAATAAACAATAATGAGAATAAAAGTAGTAAATCTCCAACAAAATACTAGTATATTTAATTATACTCATCTTGAATTCCCTTAATATCAGCATGCCACATATACACTTTGATTTTCTAAAATGGATAATGAAGATAGTGAATTATGAAGCATAGTGAGTTAGATTAGCTCATGCCAAGACATCACATCAACTATTCAACAAATACTAAAAATTACCATATGGTATATGATATAACTTTTAGAAAGGTTTGGTTTAAATTCATTAAAGAAGATCTTTAATGTACGTTTAAACAAAATCTCGACTTCATAACGGTGCCGAATCAAACCAAGAAGTAGAATTAGATGAGGAACCGATGAGTAATCGGGGAGTAAATTGAATTAGAAGGAGGAAAGAGGTCAATGAGAGGATATGAGGGATGAAAAAGGGTGCTGAGAAACCCGTACGAGGGTTGTAGGACTCGGAATCAAGAATTGACAGATAATTAGGAGAAAACCAGTTCGATCCGAATTCAAGCTAGATGGAGTCACAAAACTCCCTAAACTTTTAAAGGGTTAAAACAAATCCAAATTTAACAGTTCTAGAGTCCATACAATAGGAAATTGAACATAGAATTTTTATGTATTTTTATTTTCTCAAGAACAGACAAGGAAGAGGGTGAATAGGGCAAGAAACTACTAATTCGATCATGAAATTCATTGAAAACCGGTTCGCTATAGTGTCGAACCAGTCAACAGAGAAGCTGGACACACACATGCAGCTCTACACGCGTGGCCGTGTGTGCATGTCTCGTCTTCCACGCTTGACAACTGACCCCGATTGTTATGTTTTGCCCGACACCTCATTCGTTGACCCACCAATTGCACTCCTTAGGAAATTAATTCATTGAGAACATCACATGCGATGGATTAATGAAAGGAAGATATGGATAGATTGCCATTGATGTCTAGAACATGACCATATAAATTGGGGTTACTACCTCACTGATAATTGATGAGAATTCCCTCCCAACCTCTAACTACTCTTCTTCTAGGCGACCTGACTGCAAGAGATGATATCTCCATTGTCTGACCATCTCTACTGACATTCTTGGTATCCTTGGAAAGCTGAGGACCCCACATCATCACCCCTCTCAACCTTCAACTCTATATCTACCAGCGCCGACGAGATCGCACAGTGACTAGACTCTAGTGAACCGAAACAAAGTATCAAATTTTGGGGCCAATTTCTACAATCTTGATAACTCTTTCATGCTATGAAATATTGGATGAGTCCTTTACACCACAAGCTTTCCATATCATCTGACTTTGTCTAAATTGATCCAAAAATGGAACTGAGTTAATTCTTCTTTCGAACCCCACTTGCCTCAACGACTAACGTACCACCTCTGGTGAGTTTCCGACATTGATCTAATTTTCTACGGGTTGGGTTGACTTTTCTGATCAAGCTTGGTCGAAGTGACTCATACCAATGCTGGCCAAACTAGTGACTGTGTAGAGGGAGGCCATGGGGGGCTCTCCACTTAATTTGAGAATTTTTGGAGACACTTGAGTTGTAGGTCAAAGGTGTTGGACCAAATTGTAAAAATTTGAAAGTTATGGGATCCAATTGGAAATAAGTTTTAATGGAATCTTTCTAATGATCTAAATAAGGTGTTGGGGCTGTTTGGGATGTTTGGTGAAGTTTTGGGACCAATTTTGCCTGTTGAGAAATGTTTAGGGACCTTTTTGCAATAAAGGTAAAGTTTTGGGCCAAATTACAAATATGAACTTTAGCATGGCCAAAGTGGACTTCTGGTAGTCCAATGATCTAAATTTAATAAAAAGAAGTTTAGGGAACCATGTGGGAAAAATGGGGGGACAAATGGATCCTGGAACCTAAGTCATCATGTTAAGGTACAAAATCGTAATTTTGGCAAAATTTAGGGCCTTTTGGTAATAAAAAGGGAAATAAGGCTTGGGATTCTTTACAATGATTATTAGGACCTAAATGAGATCCAAAGGAACTCTAGTGTCTCATTGGAAAGTCTTAAGAAACGTCTTAGCTCCGAAAATAGTAACCTTAAAAAGTGTAGGAAACGTAGTAAGAGTATGATCAGAAAGAGTATAAGGGATCACTAGAAAGACTGACCCTGATTTTACTATACCTTATAAAGAATGCAAGGAGAATCGAATCAAAATTAGAGCACATTATAGGCGCCTTACACAATGAATAATTTCTGTGAATTAGATGAGTGAGTTTTGTTCTATCATTGACAGTGCATCCTATTAGACCGATCGAGTCTGATTATTTGTCTATGTGACTCATGTGCTAAGTAATAATCTGAACTTCGAGAACTTATATTAGAAGTGTAAAATGGTAAAAGCATGCCCACTAAATCAAAGATCATTTTAAGAGTGCAAGAAAGAACTAATCATGAGAATCGAAAGGCTATATGAATGCCAGGTTTTGAGAAACCGGGGATAAATTGTATGTTTGGTTTAGAGCCTTGTGTGAATTTGGACAGAGGGTTGCTAAGGGCCAGAGTCCTGATTTGTGTGCTTGCTTTGTTGTGATAGTGATGGGTATGATGATGCGGTGAAGCTCAAGCTAGGGGTCATTGGGACAGTTGTGTGAAAAGGGAAGTCAGCTTAGGTAGAGCTGAGTTCTTGGTGTTTTTGCATTCATTCATAAAGGGAAGACGACCACTGAGGTTCAACCTCCAGCATTTAAAACATGTTTTTTAGCATGAGAATTGTGAGATGAATGCTATGTGCAAAGAGATGGTGAGATAGGCATGTGTTGCGTCGAGCTCCTAGTAATGTAGTGCATGTGAAACCCGTCCTCTTGGACCAAGGAAACTGAGAAAGGAACTGACAATCTTAATGAGAAAACTGAGCCCATAAATGAATAAAAAATTGTAAAGATGGGTTAGAACGTGAATTTGAAAAATCCCAAGTAATCAAGAAATCATAAAAATCATGAAGAAGGCATGGAATGGATTGGATGTGAAAACCGGACCCGTTGAAGGTGAACCAGACATGAACCTGATCGAACCAGATTGAACCATGATGAACCGGTTCAATAATTCATTTTTCTAGGTGGCCTAAAAATGTTAATTTGGAAAATTGAAGTGACCATTAGATAGAAAATAAATTTAGATTAATTTAGAAAATTTTAATATTTAGAAAATTGGTTGAATTGGACATGAACCGGTCAATTTTCATTTCGAGTTACCGAACCTGGTCGAACCAGACCAGTCAATGGACCGTTGCCATGTTCCGATTGGGAGAGAGTTTTCAAGAAACTGTGTGTTCAAAAGTGTGCCAAGATTTTAATTTCTTTATGAAGGATCTTTCCTCATATTCCAATTTTCAAAACCTTTTTCCTCAATTCCATATTAGGTGTGTTTAGTAGACAACACATCCCCTTCATTAGGAAGGGAACACACATTCGCAGGTGATCCATCCACTTCACCCACTTGTGGCTTAGAGCGTCTTTTCTGACCATCAAGATAGAAGCCCGTCCACTTCTACCTTGGGTATGAGTTGGTGTATGCAACATCTGACCCTCACACCCAAATATCACTCCGTGTCCGTATAAGGACAAAGACCTCATCCCGACCCCATCCTGGTCACATGCGCAGGAAGCTACTTTGAGCTTCCTAACTACTAGCACGACAAACTGGCCTTATCTCCACCATGTGGTTTAGTAGCCCTTAGGACCTTTCACTACCCCTCTTAGGCGTCTTGATGGTCATGTACCTCAAGTGCATGCACTAAATAATAGTTTTCCATATATAGCCATTTATCTTTAGTGCCACTAGTCCAACGGCCCCGACGATCAACCCGACCGACAGCTGTTTGTCTAGGCCGGTCTGTCAACCTAGCCCTGATGCATTGCCGCCAGTCCATTGAGTATTGTCGGTCCTAGCTTATTACCATGGCGAAATCACATAACCAATTCATTACAAGTTTCATGGCTTTCTCATTTTAAGTTTGTTTATGGGCTCCTGCTCATGCCCACTAGCCTTAGCCCCACTACACGTGATTTTCCAAAACTGGGCATTTAGCCCCACAAGTTCAAAAACCAAGGCCTCTAGCATATTTGAGTTGTTCTAGCACTGGTTAAGAAGGTCTTCCAAATAATTTAAGCATTGGCACAGAGTTAGGGGAGAACACTTTCGACAAAAATGTATTTTTCACTTCATCCCACCAACCATGTGTGATGATATCTCCACCTATAATCGGCAAGCGGGTTTCTCCTTCCTTCAAGGATGTCCAACATACCAACTAGGTATGATTTCCTTTACTTACAACCAGTAAGTAGGTTTTAGCTTTGTTCGCTCATTACTTCAATCGGGCATGATGTTAAAATTCCACTTACAAGTGGTTTTTTGTTTCAAAAGTGCTCATCATCCAAACTGGGTATGATGTAAATAAGCCTACTCGCCCGATGACTATGGTGTATCCTTCACCAGTCAGTTTTTGCCTCCGCACTAGCTTATCCTTGCTGGCATTCCAGTCTCTCATGTTACTACAAGATTTGGGCATCCTAATCCATTAAAGTTTGGCATAACAACCTTCGTTTCTCACATATAACCGACTAGGCTTAAAATTGTTAGTTAATTGCACATAGATTCCAAAAGTTCATTTTCTTTGACTTTAGGTCCCTAGTGCTCACTTTTCCCCCAATTGAGTCTCAAACTTCCAAAAATTCTCTTTGGGTCCTCAATTTACTCAAAATTGTTTAAGGGGCTTAAGTTTTCTATATTCCCATTTTGGTCCCCAACTTTTTAAAAATTACCATTTTGCCCCTACTTTCCAAAAATGGCAATTTGATTCCAATTGTTTCAAAAATTTACCAAATGGTCATCCAACATTTTTTTTGCCCAATTGGACCTAAATTTTGTGAAATTGCAAAGAGGTCTTCCAATTTTACGAAATGCCCAATTTTCCCCAAACTTTTCCCATAATTTCCCCATTTCAAATTGGCCGAATTTGATTTCTTCAAATTGACCATTCAATCGAGGCTAATTATTTCAATTGGAGGTGTAAATCAATTTCTACACTTCCATACGATTCAATCGAGCTTTGAATCGCATGAATTGAGGCCGAAACGAGCTCAAACGGAGATTCGTTGAAAAACTATTTGCAAAGAGAGAAAGCTTACCGTCGGAGGTGTCGTGGTCCGAGCTCTCTATCTAGGCAAGGTAACTATCATCCTGAGGTACCTCCAAGAATCAAGAATTTCTACAATTGACCTCGAATCGAGGGAGAATTTATGAGTGAAATTTATTAGTTAGAGAGAGGGGGCTGAATTGCCTTACCTTTCAGCTCAGTTGCGGTTGTGTGAGGGCTGTAGGGGTGTCAGAAGGGCTTGGTTTGGCTGGAGGAGGGCTAGATTTGGTCGATTTCAGCTTGGCTGAAAAAGGACATCTTCAGTTCGTCGGAGCCGCTTCACTGTTTGATTCCGCCGACACTTCTCTAGCATTCCTTGAGTCGAATGGAAGTTGTTGTCACGTAGTTGACTTGCCCCAAAGTTTAAAGAACCCGACATCGCCTTCTAAGGCTGAGAAAAAGGTCTATGTTGGAGCTCTAGTTCGAGTTTTGCCAAAAAAATGAGTAGTTGGGAGAGAATAGATATTTCATGTAACACCCTGTTTTATTAACCCAAATTTTATTTTATTTTAAGTTTAACACCAAATTGATATAATTGGAACAAAACTAATTGAAAATAAGATGATAAGGGTTGATTTCATGGAAATAAATAACTCCATGAAATCAAGTTAAGTGTGATGTAATTAAGGGTAACAATAAATATTTCTATATATACATATTTATATATATTGGATAATTATATATATATATTTATTTAAATATTAGACTTTTACACATAAAGGTACATATAACTATACATGATTAATTTTCAAATGTATATAGAGGAGAAAGAGATTTGAGAGCTGATGTTGTATTAATATAAATTAAATAAATATATTAATATATTAACATATTCATGTACATTCACAATTATGTCTATAGGCTACATACAAGTGCTCCTAAAAAGGGGTGCAACAACCATGACCTTAAAAATAGAAATACTTTACATATAAAGTAAATAAAGGTGAAATAAATAGAAATGTTGGACTTTAGTAAAATTGATAAAGACCTTGGGAAACTTTAGACTTGACTATCCTAGAATCTCAAATGTGATCTTTCCTTGTATATAGCAAACACCTTTGAAAATCCATCCATGATGATCTCTACAATGATCAGGAGTTTCCTATTTGTGGTTACTTGTGTCAAAGATTTTAGTAAAATTGATAAAGACCTCGGGAAACTTCAGACTTGACTATCCTAGAATCTCAAATGTGATCTTTCCTTGTATATAGCAAACACCTTTGAAAATCCATCCATGATGATCTCTACAATGATCAGGAGTTTCCTATTTGTGGTTACTTGTGTCAAAGATTGAAGCAAGTGGCTTGAATCCCTCATCCACTAGGACCTACAATTTAGGCAAACAAAAATTATACATGACAATTTAGTCCCTCAAAAGGTTTAATGAAAAGTAATGCATGATAATAATTTTACTTAAAGTCTAATATGCTTATGAAAGTGAGAAACAACCCAAGCAATCAAATTCATATATTGTATAAGGTAGGATCTATGGAATAAAGTCTATAGAGTTCTAAAGTTCTAATTTGGATTAATCGTAAATTGAGCCTATAAATGAAAAGCAAGAGATATGTTTTTTTGAGAGCCAGTATGAAAAGGGTGAGTTAACAATCTATCAATTATTGTGGGTTACATAGAAACTAAACATCATAAAATTCTATAAAAGTATGGTACATTATGATATTATGCATTACCAACAATACAACAATTCAACTCCTAGTAACCATCATCAAACAATTAAACATCATAGGCAATGCCAATCTATAAAAAAGTTGATTTCTCAACTACCAATAAACTAAGGGCTATGATATCGAACCACTTGATGGAAATACATACTTTATCTAGGACAAATCAACATTTCAATTATAGGGAAAGAGTTTTAGAGCATATGGTAATATAACCAAGTGGTGAAGATTCAAATCATGATGTTCACAACAATGATAGTTAGAAATTTGTAGTCCATTTGACATTTTCTTGATCTATAGATAGTTTATGGACATTGTGCAAAGATATATACAGAGTAGAATCCACCATCTCAAATAATTTTATGCTTCATGAAGCAATTAAACCACATAGCATATCATTTATAAAATCTTAGAACATAGGACAATTTATTCATAATAAAGATCAATTCAGATCTTTGCATATAGGTCTAACCAATCCAATACTCATCTATATGTCACGAAATAAGTTACTATAATTTAACATAAATGAGTGGCACAATAGGTGCAATTACATGTAGAATTTCTATAGGATGGGAAAGATATCTCTTAGTATATTAATTTCCTAGAAGATAACATAACTGCAATAATAATAATCATGTATTCTCTGTCTCCTCCCATATCAGCTTTACAAATAAATATCCTTTCTTAAAATGGATCAAAGAAAGTCTCACTAAAGGATGTCCTCACACCCGATTGGTGTGATGGACAGACGAAAAGATTATTTTGTCAGAACTGCTCTCCCCTGATTGTCTGCCACTGCTTAAACTTTTTGGGAGACCTTCTTGACGGGAGCTCGGATAGCTCGATAGGCCGGTGGACTTGTTTTGGAACTTGGGGCTAATACGCCTAATTTTGAAAATCTCATACAGTTGGCCCAAGGCCTATTGGCACGAGCAAGAGCTCGTAAACAAACATGAGATAAAGCCATGAAAACTTTAATGAATGATGTATTTGGCCATGGTACCAAGATAGGACCTACATACTCAATGGACTGTTGGCAGTGTGATAAGATAGGTCGATGGACCAGTCGAAACAAACAACTGCACGTTGAGTTTAGGGTCAGGACCGTTGGACTAGTGGCACCAAAGATTAAATGACTTATGAAGAAAACTATTGTTTTGTGCATGCACTTAAGGTTCGTGACCATCAAGATGCCCATAAGGGTTTGTGATGCATCCTAGGGGCAACTGGATGACATGGTGGAGAAAAGGGTAGTTTGTTGTGCCAGCAGTCGAGGAAGCTCGATGTAGCTTCATGCGTATGAGACTGGGGTGGGGTCGGGATGAGGTCTCTGTTCTCATATGGACACGGAGTATTGTTGGGTCTGAGGATTGAACGTCTAGGATGTTCACTCAGACTCTGGGTAAAAGTCAGGGACTTCTATTAGGGTGGATGGTAAAGACGCTTCGATCCACAAGTGGGTACAGTCAGCGTAACTACATCTCACGAATGTGTGTTCCCTTTCTGATGAAGGGCGTGTGTTGTTTGTGAAACACACCTAATATGGAAATGGGAAAGAGGATTGTGAAAACCAGAATTTGAGAAAAGAACCTTCCTAAACTCAAAATGAGAATATTGGCACATTTTGAACAAAGCTATTTCGTGAAAACTCACACCCAATACCCACTCTCTAAGTTGTAGAACTCACCCCTCCCTTTTTACCCCTTTTAGGGAACCAACGAGAACCAACCCTAAAGACCCTCCTATAGTTAAAATATGCGACATGTATGATCAATTTAAAATATGCAGTTTTCTCTAATGTTATTATAGGAAAAATAGGAAAAAAAGGGACGCCTTACTCCTCGCGGTTTAGGAGAGGGTGAAACCCTTCATAGTCCAAAGGGAGTGGTGGGTTGCTCAAGGAGATCTAGCCAAACTAGGTCGGAGCGTGACAACTTTAGTAGTATCAAAGCTTGTTTCCTCGAATTCATTATGAGGACTATATAACCTAACACTAAACAAAAAACTAACTAATACCCTTAATGTTCTAACATAAATACCTTTATTGAAAGGAATGCTAGGTCTATTACCCTAGTGTGGAAGTGACCTCGAGTAATAGGTCATGATTGAATACCTACCAAGGGATGTCGGGAAACTTATAGTGGACAAACATCCACAAGTGTAACATGAGTAATATTAAGAATGTGATATGAGGATTTCAGGGAGAAATCGGAAAATATCCTTAGATAGGATTCACATAACGTTTGGAAAGCTTATAAGAGACTAAGCTAATTAATGAGATGTAACAGATCTGAAACATGAGTCTAAAAGAAGATACTTAATGAAATATGAGACAAAGGTTCAATAAGCCAAATACTCATACAATACCCAAAGAGTACTATAATTTGGATTAGTAGATATAACTAGTTACAAATTCTACAACAAAGGAATTGCCAAAGCAGTTAAGTGAAAGTGAGGGAAATCCTAAAATATTAAGGGAATTGGCTCTTAAAGTGGAAAATTCCTTGTGTGGGCATCAATGAAAAGGTGGTCACATATGATCAAGATAAAATTTTATAAAACAATAGACTCAAGTGTACAAAAAGTAGTCCAATGATATAAAACCCTTTAAATAAAGAATGTCTTTTAATGTAGTTAGTCATAATGGATAACCACGAAATGGTTATAAACAAATAACTAAATACAAAAGTATGTGAAGAATAAAAAAAATTGGAGAATGATATACAAACATGTCATGCCATGAGGAAGGCATGATGATGAGTGATGGAATAAATGATAAAGTTCATGGTATATTAGAAAAAAAAGTTGATACAAATCTTAACTGAAATGGACCGTGAAATGTAAGGATATGGTCCAATAATGGATGCAGAAACTGGTGACTGGAAAATTGCTAAAAATTTTAGAACCTTTTATGGATTAGAAGGTATCCAAAAAAAATTCCAAAACTAAAAAAACTAGTAAAAAAAACAATCATATAATCATAGAACATAAACTCTCTGATGAGAGGTAGCAACCTTATAAAGGAAGCCGCAAACAAAAATATTAAATGATAAGAATGTATGGTTGAATACCCAAATTGCTTTGGATGGATTGAGCAAGACAACCTATGTAAAAAAATTGTCCTCTGGTAGAATAAATATCCTTGAGGAAAGACAACATTATCTCAAAAAGTTACTATGGGAATGTAAGCAAATGACTCTATAGAAAATTGTTGAAAATGAAACCACAACAATGCCCAAAGGGGTAAGAATTGTAGACTAAAGTTACACGAGTTTTGGGTACAAAACTTCTAAAAAGGCGAGGAGTAGTTGTAACACTGTTTTATTAACCTGAAATTTTAGTCGAAAAATTTTCCGAAATTTTAATTTAAGTTTAAACCCCAAATTGATATAATTGGAACAAAACTAATTTAAAATAAGATGATAAGGGCTGATTTCATGGAAATAAATAACTCCATGTGTAAATTTCATCCTTTGATAATGAGAAAATTGGGGAAAGAACCAGTCAGTTTCAAATTTTAAAATCAAATCGGTCGACAAGTCTGATTGTTAGGAAATAGGAAATTTTGAGAATTTACAACTCCCATGTGACTCAAAATGGCTCATAAACCTTGGAAAAGAACCTTAGGATGAATTGGGGAAGAAAAACTGGACCGGTTCAAATGAACCGGCTACAAACCAAATAGAATCGATTTATGAACAAAGTCGACTCATGAATCAGAATCGATAGAGAGAGGGTAAACCGGGAAATTTATGGATCCCAAGTGACCCAAAGAGTCCCAAAAGTCATGGAAATGGACATGAGAAAGAATTGGAGATGAAAACTAAAACGGTTCAGGTGAATCAGATCTGAACCGGATTGAACTGGTTTTAAATTCATTTTTCTTAGTGGCTTAAAGAATTCAAATATGAGATTTGAGGCCACCATTGGATAGAAAATGAATTTAGATGAATTTAAAAAATTTTGGATTGGTAAATTTTGGTCAAATGGTGGGTGAACCGGCTGGTTTAAGCTTTGAACCCAGTTCGGATCGGTCTGGTCCAGTTCAGAATAGTGTCATCTTCTTCCAACAGATGGCAGCACTATTCACTTGCCAGAAAATTGAAGCAGCACCAGCGAAGAAGAAACATTTCCATTCAATACGTTTCAGGCCATCAATGTCTATCATAAAGGTGCCAAACGGACGGCGGACGAGTCCCCGAGCTCCCTATATAAAGAGACCCTCTCCATTCATCCTCTTCACAATTGAAAAGCTTACTCACTATCAACAGCTTAGTTTTTCGATGAAGCTCAAACTAGAACTCTGACATAGGGTCATTTCTGAGCCAAAGGAGGCGAGATCAAGTTCCTTAGAACCGGGGAGAAGTTAGCTACACGGTCGTCACATCGATTCATTCCGAGAGTCGCTAGAGAAGCACCAACGTGATTGAACAGTGAAGTAGCTCTGACGAACCGAAGCTGCCCTATTTTGGCCGAGTTGAAATTGAACGATTCGTGTCCTCCTCAGGCTAAACCAAGCCCTCCCAACACTTCCACAGCCCTTCCACGACCGAATTAGGACCAAAAGGTAAGCCAATTTGGCTCCCCACTACAATTTCTGACTAGTGTTAGATAGAGAGTTGACAGAATTTCAATGATAGAATTCTAATCTAATTTGACATCAATTAATGTCATTATTGATCCTAGAAGGAACCTCAGGTGGAGAGCTACCTGCCCATATAGAAAGCTTGGACCGCCGCGCTCTCACTGGTGAGAAATCGAAGCTTTCTCTCTCTATAGTCCATTTTATGGCAAAGCTCCATTTGATATCATCCTAGCATTAAAACTTATGATTCAAAGTACTATGGAATTGTATGCACATGTAAAAACCTAATTTCAACAATTAGAAGTGTTTGATTGGTAAATTTGGTTAAATCAAATTTGGTTGTGTTAAGAAGTTGAAATTAGGGAAAATTTTGGTGAAATTTTGGGATTTTCAAAATTCGAATGACCAAAATGCAATTTTATAAAATTGACGGTCTTGGAATTTTAGAATTTTTGGGGGTAAAATTTACCATTTTTGTAAAGGAAGGGCAAAATGGTAATTTTGGAAAAGTTTGGGGACCAAATTGGATATTTAGGAAAATTTAACCCCTTTTTCTGAAATTGAATAAATTGAGGTCCCAAGGGGAATTTTAAAAGTTTTGAGACTCAATTTGAGGAAAAACCGACATTTGGGGACTTGAAGAAATATACCTTTAAGGACCTAATTTCAAAGAAATAAAAGTTTGGTTTTCACATTCATTTGGAATGAATGAAGGCTGTTATGCCGAGGGATAATGAACCAAAATGTTCATATCATGTAGGAACACGAAGCACCGGGAACGCCAACAAGGACAAGCTCGCGTGAATACGAAGAACTGGTCTAGTGGAATTCGCTACATTAACGGGTGAGTGGGATTTTATATCATACCCGGTTGGGAATGATAAATACCTCAAAATGAAAATCCACTATTAGTGGTTTTTTTAAACATCACAACTTAGAGAAGTGATGTGAAAATCATGCGGAAAAACTACTTACCAATTGTAAGTAGATCATACTTGGTTAGTATGATGAAGTTTCCTCAAAGGAAGTGGAAAACCTGTTCATCAGTTATGAGCAGAGATGTCCTCATACTCGGTTGGTATGATGGACAGTTGAAAACATATTTTTGTCGGAAGTGCTCTCCTCTAACTGTGTTCTAATGCTTAAATGATTTGGGAGACCTTGATGGGAGCTCGAATAGCTCTTATAGGCCGGGGACCACGGTTTTGGATCTTGGGGGCTATTATGCCCGATTTTGAAAATCTCGAACAGTAGGCCATAGGCTAGTGGGCACGAGTAGGAGCTCGTAAACAAACATGAGATATGTGCCATAAAACTTTAATAAATAAATTGTTTGGTCATGCTACCAAGACATGGCCAACATACTCAGTCAACTAGCAATAGTGCGATATGACCGGTCTCCGGACCAATCAAGATAAACAACTACAGGTTGAGTTGAAAGTTGGGGTCATTGGACTAGTGGCACCACAGATTATATGGCATGATAAGAAAATACTAATTGTGCATGCACTGTGATTACGAGATCATCAATGCGCACAATAGGGTAGTGATATGTTCTAAGGGCCCTAGACGACCTAGTGAGTATAAGGGCAGTTCATCGTACTAGGTGGCCATGCAAAATTTGGAGTAGCACCAAGTGCATGAGATTGGGGTGGGGACGGGATGAGGAGTCTGCCCTCATACGGACATGAAGAATTGATTTCGGGATTGAGGGCCGGATGTCGTGTACATCCACTCATTCTCAGAGTAGAAGTAGACGTACTTCTATCTAGGTGGCTGATAAAGTCGCTCTGATGCCACAAGTGATTTCAGTGGATGTACTGGCCTGCGAATGTTTGTTGACCTTCATGATGAAGCATGTGTGTTGGGTGATGACACACCGTGATTAATAAAGAATGGTGGTAAAAACCCAAATTTTAAATGAAAGAATTTTTGAAAGAAAGGAGTCTAGTACACTCCAATACAAATCTTTTTCCCAAAAGTTATATTTCGAAAACGCATTCACTGAGTATTCGTACTTACCCCCTCCCTTATACTCCTTTTAGGTAATCCCGGAAAGCCTACCCTTAAAGACCATCAACTAAGACGCCTGTGTGATAGCTATAATAAATTTAAAATATTATATAGTTTTAATTTTTGTTTATTCCAGTAAAAGGTGCAGGTTTAAAGGGCGCCTTACTCGTTACAGTTTGTAATAAGGCGAAACCCTTTAATAAATTGGGAGAGTGGCGGGTTGATCATGGGGATCTGACCAAACTGGGTTGGGGTGTGACACCATAGAATTGAGTTAAGTTTTTTGTAATTAAGTGTAACAATAAATATTTCTATATATAAATATTTATATATATTGGATAATTATATATATATATATTGTGAATAAGAGACTTTTACATATAAAGGTACATATACCTGTACATTATTAATTTTGAAATGTATATAAAGTAGAAAGGATTTGAGAGCATAGGTTGTATTAAAATCAAATAAAGAAATACTTTAATGTATTAACATATTCATTGAAATGCACAATTATATCTCTGAGCTAAGTACAAGTGCTCCTAAAGGGGGGTGCATGACCCATGACCTTAAAAATAGAAATACTTAACAAGCAAAGTAAGTAAAAGTGAAATCAACAAAAATGTTAGACTTTAGTAAAACTAATAAAGACCTTGGGAAACTCAGACTTGACTATCCTAGAATCTGAAATGTGACCTTCCTTGTATATAGCAAACACTCTTGAAAATCCATCCATGATGATCTCTATAAAGATTAGAAGTTGCCTATTTGTGGTTACATGTGTCAAGGATTAGGCAAAATAATATTATTCAGGACAACCAAGTCCCTTGAAAGGTTTAATGAAAAGTAATGCATGATAATAATTTTACTTAAAGTCTAATATGCTTATGAAAGTGAGAAACAACCCAAGTAATCATATTCATATATTGCATAAGCTAGGATCTATGGTATAAAATCTATAGGTTTCAAAAGTACCGATTTGGATTAACAGTAAATTGAGCCTAGAAATGAAAAGCAAGAGATATGTTTTTTTGAGAGCCTAGTATGAAAAGGGTGAGGTAACAATCTATCAATTATTGTGGCTTACATAGAAACTAAACATCATAAAGTTCTATAAAAGTATGGTATATTATGATGTTATGCATTACCAAGAAAACAACTAATCAACTCCTAGTAACCAACATCAAACAACTAAACATCATAGGCAATGCCAATATATAATAAAGTTAATTTCTCAACTACCAGTAAACTAAGGGCTAAGATATCGAACCACTTGAGAGAAATACATACTTTATCTAGGACAAATCAGCATTTCAATTAAAGGGAAAGTGTTTTAGAACATAAGGAAATAAAACCAAATGGTGAAGATTCAAATTATGATGTTCACAATAATGATAGTTAGAAATTTGTAGTCCATTTGACATTTTCTTGATCTGCAGTTAGTTTATGGACGTTGTGCAAAGCTATGTACAGAGTAGAATCCACCATGTTAAAGAATTTCATGCTAAATGATGCAATTAAACTACATAGCATATCATTTCTAAAATGTTGGAACATAAGACAATTTATTCACAATAAATATCAATTCAGATCTTTGCATAAGGGTCTAACCAATCAAATAATCATCTATGAGTCACGAAATAAGTTACTATAATTTAACATAAATGAGTGGCACAATATGAGCAATTACCTATAGAATTTCTATAGGATGGGAGAGATATCTCTTAGTACATTAATTTCCTAGAAGATAATATAACTGCAAGAATAATAATAGTATTTCTTAAAATGGATCAAAGAAAGTCTCACTAAAGGCCCTATCATATCTTTATTGAATGAACTTTAATAACTCCTAGCTACTCAAAGGGTAATTAGTTATTAATTTTAATGTTTAAAAATCATTGCCGCTAAAGTTCAAGGTGCGATCCCATTTAACATGGGCTATTCAATGCAATGTATTAAAGTAAATATAAATTACCTAAGGATTAAGGCAATCATGTTAAATAATTAGATTGGTATTAGAAGTGCCCATAAGAATCAAAAGTCATGTTAATGAAAGGAGTGATTTGGGGTATCATGAATGTGAATGAGAAAGGGTTAGAGTTACTTCTCATTCTTGAATATAAGGGTTGGAATTCCATCATACTACAACTGATTAAGATATATCAAAGAGAAATAATGGAGTAATAAGTCTTCCCCACTTAACAAACAATTCTATTGCTATATTAGGAGCGACACCAACTAAGCTAAGAGAGCAATTCGAGTAGAAGAGAGCTACTTGGTCCACTAGTCCTTGCTGACACCTCAAACATCATATTTGTCATGATCACATTAGATCTACGAGATTAATACTTCCTACCTATGAGATTCTCAATCTCGACATTCTCCCTATAACAACCAAATGCAAGGAAAATTGTGAAGTATCGGTGTTGAGAAAGATCTATAAGACCAATCAGGGATTGGTACCTGGGAATCCATCCGGGATGAAAATGTCTTTGGAGAAAAGGTGACTGGGAATTTTCACATTATACATGGTTGGGATGATGAGTACTTGGGAATAAAAAATCACTACTAAGTGGAATTTTAACATCACACCTGGATGGGGTGATGTGGAAATCATGTGGAAAAACTTCTTATTGGTTGTAAGTAGATCATATCTGGTTGGTATGATGAACTTACTAGAAGGAAATAGAAAACCTGCTAACTGGTTATTAGTGGAGATGTCCTCAAACCCGGTTGTTGTGATGGACAGATGAAAAGATTATTTTTTTCAGAAGTGCTCTCCCTTCATTATGTGCCACTGCTTAAACTTTTTGGGAGACCTTATTGACAAGAGCTTGAATAGCTTAGATAGGTCGGAGGCCTCGATTTTGGAAATTGGGGCTAATATGTCCGATTTTCATAATCACGTATAGTGGGCCGAAGGCCAATTAACACGAGCAGGAGCTCATACACAAACATGAGATAAAGCCATGAAAATTTTAATGAATGATGTGTTTGCCATGGTACTAAGACAGGACCGACATACTCAATGGACTGGCAGTAGTGTGACAAGACAGGTCGACGGACCAGTCAAGACAAACAGCTGCAGGTCGAGTTGAGGGTTGGGGCCGTTGGTCTAGTCACACCAAAGATTAAATGGCTTATGAGGAAAACTATTGTTTTATGCATGCACTTGAGGTTCAGAACCATCAAGACGCCCAAGAGGGGTAGTGATGTATCCTAGGGGCTACTAGATGACATGGTGGGGATATGGGTTGTTTGTCGTGCCAGTAGTCAGGGAAGCTCGACATAGCTTCATGCACATGAGACTGAAGTGCGGTTGGGATGTGGTCTTAGTCCTCATATGGATACGAAACATTGTTGGGTCTAAGGATTAAATGTTTAGGATGTTCACTCAAACTCTGGATAGAATTCAGGGACTTCTATTAGAGTGGATGGTAAGGACATTCTGATCCACAAGTGGGTGCAGTATGCATAACTACATCTCACGAATATGTGTTCCCTTTTCTGATGAAGGGCGTGTGTTGTTTGTGAAACACACCTAATATGGAAATGGGAAAGAGGATTGTTAAAACCAGAATTTGAGAAAAGGTCCTTCCTAAACTCAATATGAGAATATTGGCAGATTTTGAACAAAGCTATTTCTTGAAAACTCACTCCCAACACCCACTCATTGAGTTGTAGAACTCACTCCTCCCTTTTTACCCCTTTTCAGGTAACCAAGGAGAACCAACCCTAAAGACCCTCCTATAGTTAAAATATACGACATGTATGATCAATTTAATAGGTTCAAGAAATGAGAGAATCCACCTTTGTCATATATTCCATACATCACACTAGATAGATATCATATTCATGGAATACGATTCAGTTTCAAGATGCCTTGGTGGTGAAATGGTAGACACGCGAGACTCAAAATCTCATGCTAAAGAGCGTGGAGGTTCGAGTCCTCTTCAAGGGATAATATTGAGAATACTCATTGAATGAGCAATTCAATAAGAGAGCGAGAGCTAGGAATCGGCATATCAATATCAATTTGATCTGAGCACTTGGAATTGGGGATCACGAAATCTTGTGATCTTCCAATTGAGACCATTCATTTTATTTAGTTATTAACAACCAATGATTCGTTATTGGAACAGGTAGCAACAACCATTTCCTTTTAAAAAAATGGAAATATGTTTTTGTGGGGCATGGCCACATATTTTTCCAGCGTTGTAATGGGCAACCTTTCTACTGTTACATGAATCCGATTTTCATTTCATCCGGGAAAAGCCATCTTTTTCTCAACAATGTCTTTGTCATTTGATCCAATAGCCTTCTGTTAGATAGGAACAAATTTGATAAATACTGATAACTCTCGGATGGAGTATTAGAACGTAAAAACCCATTAGATAATGAACTATTGGTTCTTGCGTATTCTTGAGAAACCAGCATTTATATATAGATGTAGGGGGATCCGTTTGGGAAGTAAGAAGCCCCTTTGACATCTCTTCATCTGCAAAGAATTCTTGATGTGAAAACACAGAGACAGGGGGCTGATCTTTGAATAGGAAAAAGAGTGGATCTGCAGTGTCCCTAATGAATTGGCTTATTCGAAAAAAGCCTTGTTCTTTGGAAGATCTATCTCGTGTCTGGTACTACATGGTTCCACTCTGGAAGAACTCCGAATCATTCTCTTGAAGCTCATCCTTTTCATCATAAATGATCCGCTTGCCCCGAAATGACCTGGCCCAATAGGGAAATCCCAATTCATTGGGTCTTTCGATACAATCAAATAGAAAGCCCAAAGGGCGCCATATTCTAGGAGCCCACACTATGTGATTGAATAAGTCCTCCTCTATCTGTTGTGGGTTGAGGACTCCTTCCCCTTCTTCAAACCCCGATTCATATTTTTCATAGAGAAATCTCTGATCAACGATAGAACAAGATCCATTTTGCATCACATCTAAGGGATTCCTTTGTTTGGGCCGAAGAAGCAATGTTACTCGATCATTATCAAACCGACTGCAATCTTTTTCTGTCCGCGAGGATCCCACCAGAGCGCCTTCTACTTCTAATTGGCCATGAGCTAGATCCGAATCATTCTCAATGAGTCCATAAGAAGTGATCCCATTTTTTTCACCGGGTACGGGTAGAGACCAAAGGTCTTGAGCGATCGATCCGGCAGAACAACTCAAAAGATAAAGAAGTATCATTAATTTCTTCATGCTCGTTCCAAGTTCGAAGTACCATTTGTACAAATAAGAATCCCCTTCATTACATGATTTCTTCTTCATATAGATAGATATAGGATCTATGGGACAATTACTTAGAAGTACATTTTGTGCAACAACCCTTCCTATCTGATAGAAAAGGATTCCATGATCTTGAACCGATCTTACCTGGGATCGCAAATCCCAAGTTTGTCTATGAAGAGCAGATCTAATTGTATTAGTGTCCAGAATTGATTTCTTCTGTGTAATACTAATCGATAGGGCCTCATTGGTAAGTGCTACAAGATCTCGTACATTGGAACCCATGGTTATGGACCCGAATCCATTAGTATGGAACATTTTCTTTTCCAAGTGAAATCCCCTAGTATATGAAAGGGTGAAAAAGTGCTTTCGTTGTTGTGGAATAAGAAGCCTTTGTATCTTAATGCATGTATTTAATTTATTCGGCGCTATTAGAGGGGGATCCACTTTTTTTGGGAATATGAGTCGAAGCAATAACAAGAATATTTTTAGTGGAACATCTTTCACAATCCCTGGAGAGATAGTTCACTAATAGACCGAGGGATATAATTCGACTCATTCACATCCAGATCATGAATGTTTGGAATCCATATTATGCAAGGAGACATTGCTTTTGCTAATTCGAATTGAAGGGTGATATAAAATCGGTCTATTTCCGTCATCATATCCATAGTTAGCGCATTCATCATAGTTAGAAGCTCCAGCTCCGTATCCTCAATATCGTCACTATCCTTAATATGAAAACCTTTAGGCTTATTATCCAGGAACTTGTTCAGAAATACTGTAATGAAAGGA